>JAZHRO010000053.1:25732500-26332500 GCA_037157565.1 Thalassia testudinum
CCTCGTTTACTGCAGCCGCCACCTTCCCCTATGGGAATGAAGTATGAGGAGGAGGGTGTAAAGTTTTTTTTCTTGATAACTTGCTTTTTGGGCTATAATATGCAATGCATTGGGGGGGGGTTGGTGTGTAGAGCTTAAGAGCAGCAAAAGATGTTGCTGTTAGGTGCATAGAGAAAGAAGGACTGCATTGGTAAAATCAGGAAGATTAGGGACAACATTGTCAATGTTCAAACTTCAGGGGCGGCATTAAAATTGCATCAAGATCAGAAACTTTTGTGTAAACTATTCTTTTCTTGTTTATAGTTTCGATAAATAGCTGCATGACTTCATGACCTCCATGGCCGTCACCAAATTTTTATTATGAATGCAGAGGTGCAAGCACATATAGTGGGATGTTTATTTTGCTGGGTTCTGTTGGATTTACACTTTGGATGTAGCTTGTTTGAAGTTTATTGATTTTGGCTGATAATGGCATTTATCATCTTCTATTTTGGGGTGCAGCATTTTTTCTAGATGAAGTTTTTGGTCTACATGACAGTTCTCCAATAAGAAAAGATGTCTTTTACTGTTTTTGTTCCAGTTGGCTTAATAGCACCTCCTTTTTTCAGAAGTTTCATTTTTTCACAAGCTTTTCTGCTTGCTGTTTGTTTCAGCCACAAAATCTTGGTTATTTTTACTTGTTAGTGATAGTAGTAATTTCACCACTTCAACTAGTACCAGAAATGTTTTTTTTCTACCTAGTTGATTTTCCTGCTCAGGACAAACACTGTCTGGAATATTTGAAGCAAATTGGTAAGATTGGACAGTCAAATATCACAGATGTTTCAATAACAAAGCTTGAAGAAGAATGGTGCAGCCTGCACAATCTTGTGCCAACTGCACTGCACAATGTATTGGAGATATGTAAGTAGCAATAAACTCGCTTCTTTATCCGTCATTACCCTTTATTAACTTTCTGCTTCATTCTTATCCATTCTGCAGTTGAGGATGCACTCAATATCATCCATTGTTTCCGTCCCAAGTTTCTAAATATTGGGAAGGCTGTACCTTCATATTATGAATCTTATAGATTTCAGCATAAATGCCTTGTTCTGTCAGAACCCACAAAGACTGACGCAGGAAATGTTGACCATGTCCATGCTAGTGGGAGTGGGAGTAGGTGCATTTCCTCTCCTTTTGTTTCTTCAGAGGATTTCCAAGCTGTTAATGTTGCAGAAAATTTTGCAAAACTCATCAAGGAGGTAAGCTCATACTTGCATGTTTTACGTTTTATAATGCTCCATCACTTGAGCCACTCTCTTACTTATCTGTTGACTTATATGTATTTGATTGTCATACAGATAAGACTACAGAAGTCTGAAGACACTAACCAGAATGTGGGCAAACTTCCAAATGATATAAATTTCTCAGATGATTTACTGTGCCATTTTTACATTCGTGGGAAGTGCAATAAAGGTGATCAATGCTTATTCTCTCATTCACTCCAAGCCACAAGAACCCCTTGCAGGTTTTTCCTCACATTGCAGGTATATATGCTTATTACAGGTTTGTTATATAATTTCATCGAAGTTCAAAAATGAAGACTATCTAATTCAACCACAAGGATGAAAATGTTGGAATTTTTACATTGATTCTCCCATAATAATTTGATTTTACACGTGATAGATGGCTAATAAAGTTGCTTGTTTTCACATTTATGCCTATGCATTGGTATAAATAACCTTACTTTTTCTTTAATGCAATTTCATGGATGATTGTCTACCTCTTTAGTCATTGCATCCTTCTTCAGGAAAACAGGTATATGCTTATTCATTGACCATATACGAGCCAACTTATATCATTGTGGGGTAATGAAGATATTAGTGTTTGTCTAAAGATTGAGATCCACTCAAAATATAAAAGATTAACTAAAAAATACAAATCTCCTTATTCAGGCAATACACATTGCATGAGCTTGAAGTTATAGTAAATGAATAGGAGAATTGACATTAGTTTGTGTAAGAGTTGGTGATACGTGGAGGAGCCCTTCTTCAATGGTTGCGTGTGGAGAGAGTATGAAGAGAGAGCGGGGTCGACGGTGTGGAAGAGAGAGAGAGGAGGGAGTTTTTGAACTTGAAAATATTATTGATGGAGGAGCTCAAGAAAAAAAAAAAGGAGATTTAGTCTCTATTTAAAGAGAATCAATCTCAACTACAATCCTAACTAATTTAGGATTTGCTAATATCATTTTCTAAAATAAACTCAATCAAATCAAATCAACTAAATTGACTCAATCTTAATTTGGACTCTAACAACCTGTGAAGATCCGTGGAAGCATGACGGCCTTGGCACATGGTAGAGCCCACGCGTGGAACGTGTTGAGTGATGGAGAGAGAGAGAGAGAGGTCGGCAAAGAGAGAGAGAGAGAGGGAGGGAGTTGTTGATTATGAAAATAATATTGCATTCAATTCAAATAAGAATAACATATGATCTCTCTATATACAGAGAGATATTCCTAAGTCTAAATATGGAAAACAGTAAATAATAACCTACTAATTGGCTAAAAATAATATGCAAATATCTCACTAAAAACTCTAATTATTTGACACCTATAGAATAACTTAGACTCAAAGGAACCCTCAACCAAAACATGTAGGGCCGACACCCCTGTTGATTGGATAGATCTGCCATGTGGCATTGCCACGTCGCCCACCATGCCACGTGGCAGTCCATGTGGCTACGTTTATTCTCCACACTCCTTAAGTCGAGGTCGGGAGGACGATGACTTGCTTCACTTGTGGTGAGGCAAGAGCCCCCACCATTCATCATCTTCTTCAAGCTCTAAATTCTCAATCTTTTCTTTGGTAGAAGTTACGGTGTAGCCTCTTGCAAACTTCGAAGTCGTTGCCTCTTTAACAACCCCCATTGTCATCGCGACGACCGTTGTAGTCTTCTTCTCCTTCTCTTCTTGAAACATGGCTCTAAGCTTCTCAAGATCCGCAGGAGTAAGAGAATCCACACGTGAGGTGCTAGTAGCCTCATGTGTGGGTTTCTCAAACTTTTCCCAACATTGATCTTGCAGATAATTGGTGCTCCTGCAATGTTGACATGGTGGATAGACTTGACTTGAGCCTTGATCACATCCTGCACCTTCATCAAAAGTAATCAATACGGTGTTTTCAGCACCACAACTTTACTGGATCCTATCTTGAGTTCTCCAGGCTTCTCGAGATGACTGTAAATCATCTCAAGATTCATCTCCTTGTCCAACGTCAAGATTTGATCACGTGTTGGCTAATATCGGGGATGTAACCCCAACAAGAATCTCGTGGCTTGCCACTTCTCACGTGTAGTAGTTTGCTTGTCACAATAGATGGGTTCATAGATCTTGAGCTCTTCAAATATCGCCTCCATCTTCGAGTAATATTTATTAAGGGGTGATCCCCTTGATTCATTGTCTAGATGTGGGTATATATGTCGATGATGTGAGCGTTGTTGGACTTCTTGGAGTTTATCTTCTCCAAGGAATCCAACATCTCAAACGTCAACTTCTTGTATAGCATATTCGAGGCGATGAATGGATCAACTGAGTTCATCAACAAATTCATCACCATGTAGTTCTCTTTTTCCCACTTCTTTGTTACATCCTCGGACTCAGGCTCCTCCTCTAGTAGGACATGCAATTTATCCTGGCCGCCTACAAAGATTTTGAATGCTTGTGCCCATAGGATATAGTGTGAGGCACCCTGAAGTTTGATTGTGATGCATTGAACTATGACCTTTCCTTCTTTGAAGTTAATCTAGTTCTCGTTTTCAGCCATCATTATCCTCAAAGAACAAGCCTTCCTTTACTTGTATGCTTAGCATAAGGCATTGGATGCATAAGGGAAGCAACTTACTAGAGTCCCCTTCTCGTCTCCTTGGGCCTTGCGTAAGGCGCCAAGGTCCTTCAAGGAGTTCTTTGAGAGAACTCTCAAGTCGATGAAGATATCTCGAAAATCGAGGCTCTAATTTATGTGAAGGCAAACACATAAGACTAGGCCTTCTTGTGTGTGATATCTCCTTGCAACTCCTTGGTCCGTGCATGGATAAACGAAGAGGCCTAGATCAGTGGTTCTAATGCCATGTGAAGATTTGTGAGCCCACGTGTGGAAGTGGTGGGCAATTAAGAGAGAGAGAAGCCTACGGTGAGAAGAAAGAGAGAGGGAGTTGTTGATTGTGGAAATAATAATGCATTCAGCTTAAATAAGAATAATGTATGATCTGTCTATATATAAAGACATTCTTAACTCTAAATATGGAAAAAACTAAATAACAATCCACTTATTGGCTAAAAATAGTAAGCAAATATCCCTCTAACAACTCTAATTATTTGACACCTAACGTACTAAAATATGATAACTTGGACTCAAAGCAACCCTCAACCAAAACACCTAGGACTGATGCCCCTGTTGACCAGAGATACGCTTATTCTCCGCACAACGAATTAAAAATAATTTGCCACATATGATATAAAACAAACTTAGAAATACCAAACCCTAAACCTGTACATACAAGTTCACATGTCCAACATGGGCTCCACATGTGACTTATTCCAAACTCTTAACAGTTTGAATATTATGATATGAGTGGAGCTCGGGGAGTGGGGGGCGTTTTCTTTTTTTTTTACCTTTTTCCATTGTGAGTAGCTTTTTTTTTTTTTTTGGCGCTTAATTTTAAAGTCAATATGTGAAGGATATCAATCTTGTAGGGCTATGTGTGCAAATAGAAAGCATCAGAGGTATTCCTATAACACTGATGGTTTCCAGGAGCATATATGTAAAGAAGTTCATAATTTCTTTTCAGGTCTTCTATATACATACCTTCTGTGATGTATCTTTTTTGCACCATAATCTTCATTTGTTGTCACATCTAGCCTATTGTTCACAAGTTTTTGTTTCAAGACAAGGTTATGTATGTTAATTTCAAGCAAAATGGCAATCTTGATCTTCAACCCTTCATGTTCTGAGAATATCTTGTAGTTGCACTCAGAGAGGAGCATTGTATAGGGCTGTTCCTGTAATGTAAATTTTATGGCCCGACTGTAGATACATTCATTAGGCAAATACAAAAACAAATACGTGTATATTTTGAGTATCTACTCTCTTACCCTACGTACAAGTATTTGGGAGGTCAAATTTGATTTTTCCATAGCTTACAAGATGTATATGCACAGACACAACAGTTTACAAGGATATCTGTGTTGCAAAGTACTTCCTGTAGTTATTCGTTGGATTACTCTGATATGTTGCTCTTGCTGATGTTGGTTGGCCTTGTATTTTTTTTTAAAAGGGCTTTTTCCTAAAAATGCTTTTTCCACCTGTCCGTTGCCCGCTAAGCTTCAGGTTGATTGTTCCATTTTCCAAATGTCCCAAATGCTAAAGCTTTATCTGTCCTGGTTATGCAAATTTGGAAAATTTAGTCCTGCCTTCAATTGGTTATGGCAAAGGGTTAAATAACTTAAACAGAAAATCCAAATCCTGAAGAAGTAGCCGATTTGATCCATATTTTTAGAATTTGTTCACTTAGACTGGAGTGAACCTTTAAGCATAATGAGTAAGAATTAGACGAGGAAAAGATAGCTACCGTATATAATATGGGTGTGCAAAAGTCGAAATCCAAGATATACCCGAGTAATCATGCTTAATGTGAATTTATGTCTATTGACATAGTGTTTTTGAGGGGGCTATCTTTTTTTAATATATATTTTCTATGGGTACCTATGTGATTTTCTCATAGTTCTATATTATAAAAGAGATGTTAGCGTTTCTTTTATAAAATAAGATGTTCTTTCCCATTCGCATGGTATCAGAGCAATGATCATAGATCGGGATTTTGGTATCTCAGCAAATACCCACCTAATCATGGTTGTATCACCAACAATGCGGTGATCTCTCTCTCTCTTTGCAAGATGATCGACGTTGGGAGTGCCTTCCACATCGCTGTTGCTAGGACCTACCTCGTCGCTAGGATCGTCGGTGACACTACTGTCAGTCGAGGTAGATCGTTGATGAGTGTCGTTGTTGGTGAAGGGTGTTAGTGGTTCACGTTGTCGGTGATGCTGCTGTTGCTATTGGCTTTGGGTCTCCCTATGTGATGAGCCTTCTCTCACTCGAAAGCATAGTTCTTAGATCGATGATGAGTTTTCTCTCACCATTCATGGTGGAGAGTTTCCTTGAGAGTATGATGAACCTTTTTTCACGCAAGAAGTTTTTTTTGTCCAGAAAAGGGGTAGAAATTAGAACCATGTGGTGTTGCTTTTTCGATTCCTAAGAACTCAACAAAGAGCAACAAGAGGCTTGGATTATGGGTTATTGACTTGGGTGCCTTTATTCGTTTGACTGGGAGAGCAAGTAAGTTGAAGAATACATCCATGCCATATGGAATTCGAGAGGTTTTCATTTCCAATGGAGGAACCTCTTCAGTTACCACAGTTGGAGAGGTTTAGGTTTCCCAGATTGGGGATGTGCACTATGCCCCTGAGTTTCCTATGCAAGGATCTCCAGTACATAATAGTATTTGATGACAAGCACTGTTATTTTTAGGATAGATGTACCGATGAGATCATTGGTGGCGGAATTGAGAGAGATGAATTTTACTACTTATATGCACCCTCTTTGTTTGTTGGAGTAGTCTTCATAGCTAGTGATCCTTGGCTCTAGCATAAGTAGCTTGGCCATCCGTTGGTAGGGAAGATGCACCAGATGTATCTTGAGTTGCCTGCTACGTTGACATTGTAGTGTAAGGATAATCAGTTGGGGAAACATCATCGAAGTACCTTTTCACAACAACGTAATGGGGTGAGTTCAATGCCATTTGCCTTTCATTGTGATTGTGGGGACCAATGAGAGTTTAGAGTAAAGGTGGGTTCAGGTATCATGTAGTATTTGTCGATGATCACAATTGCCTTACATGGGTCTTCCTAACGAGAGTCTAATGGGAGATTCCCCAAATTGTGTAGAAGTTTGTTGCTGAAGTTTAGACATAGTACTCCGCCATACAGATCTTTTGGAGTGATAATGCTTTGGAATTCGTTCAGTGGAAGATGCAGGAGTTCTTTAGTGCTTGTGCAATCATCCACTAAACCCCCTGTGCTCACACTTCTCAGCAACATGCTGTGGTAGAGCGGAAGTTGCGGCATCTTCTTGACATTGCTCATACCTTGATGATACACATGAAGGTATCCAAACACTTTTAGGGGGATGTCATACTTGCTGCTACCTACCTAATCAACAGGGTCCCATCTTTTGTGCTTTAGGGCTACATACTGTACTAGGTTTTGCACCCAGACTGTGACTGGCCCTTTGCTTTACTATTATGTGTGTTTGGGAGTACTTACTTTGTTCAGGCACATGGGAATCAAGATAAGTTCTCCCCGGAGGCAATGAAGTGTATCTTTGTGAGGTACTCCCGCACCTAGAAGGGATACTGATGGTATAATTTAGTTCACAAGCACTGTGGTGATGGTAGTGTTTTTTTAGTAAATACCACGTTATTCTAAGGAGTGCTAGCCTTTGAGTTGGCTCCCAAGAAGACGCAGGTGTATCATCGTCGTTTAAGCCATTTTTTCCCCGTCCATCTCAAGTCCATGATTCCTCTTCACCCATTACAATTACTATTCTAGATGATGAGAGGTCTCTTGCTCCTGTACATTACATCCTATGTCCTACTATATTGGGACTTCACAACTGCAAAGGGAGATCAGATAGTCTACTTTTACTATTACCACTACATTTATTCCTGGAGACTATGCTCAGGCCTCACAAGACCCTAGACGGCTTGTTGCTATGGACGAGGAGATGGAGGTGCTTTGCTTTAGGGGGACCTGGGAGTTAGTTCCATGCCCTACAAATGTTACAAAAATAGATTGTCGATGGGTATACACCATCGAATATCATGTAAATGCCACAATTGATAGGTACAAGGTGAGATTAGTGGCTCAAGGTTTTACTCATGTATGAGATTGATTATTTGGAGACTTTTTCTCCAGTGGCTTGCATTTCCTCTATTCGTATTATTATTTCGGTGGCAGTAATAAAGGATGGAGATTGATGGAGATTGTGCTAGTTAGATATCAAGAATGCTTTTTTTTGTATGGCAACTTAGTTGAAGAGGCGCACGTGAGGCAATCATTGGGTTATAGGATATAGAGGGAGCAGGTGTGTCAGCTAAAGAAGGCCATCTATGGCCTGAAGTAGAGTCCTAGGGCTTGGTTTGAGTGTCTCAGCATTGAGATCCAACAAATTGGATTTTAGAGGTCTTCCTCCAACCACTCCATTTTTATTCGACGGACAAGTATAGGGTATGGTTGGGATCACATTTATTTATGTCTCGGAGATGGTACACTTTATAGATACTTGAGGAAGCTGGATTGCTTGGGGTTAAACCATCTTGTATTCTTGTTGAGGTACAAGTTGATGGGGATGATCCACCTTGTGAAGATGTTATGTGATACGAGAGTTTAGTGGGGTGACTACTGTACTTGACGGTGACTCGTCTGAATATTAGCTTTGCTATTAGCAAAGCCAGTTTGTATATGCAGGTCCTGTGGTATAGTCATTGGAGTGGAGTATGTCTCATTCTGAGATACCTTAAGAGGAGTCATGGTTTGGGGCTTTCCTACAAGGATAATGGATCTATGGATGTCACAGTTTATTCTGATGCAGTAGACTATGTAGGGTCAATTAATGATTGGAGGTCCACTTCAAGTTGTCGTTTTTCTTGGGGGCAATCTCATGTCGTAGAGAAGTAAGAAGTAGAATGTTGTTACTCGATCTAGTGCTGAACTAAAGTATCAAGCTATGGCTCATGCCGCATGTGATATCATGTGGATTGTGGGGTTTCTTCAGTATTTGGGAATTATGACTGGGGTATCTGATTCACTTTTTTGTAACAATAGGTCTTCAATGTACTCCGATCTTTCATGAGTGCACAAAACACATTGAAGTTGATTATCACTTCATTCACAATGCCTTCATGGAAGAGAAGATCAGCACTCCTTATGTTACCTCTAAGCTGCAGTTAGTTGATATTCTCACTAAGGCTCTTAAAAGGAAGGAACATGAATTTTTGTGTAGTAAGTTGGGGCTTATCGATGTATATGCCCCAGCTTGAGGGGGTGTTGACATATTGTGTTATTGAAGGGGTTAGTCTTTTTTATATTTTCTGTGGGTACTTTTGTAATTTTCCTATAGTCTTCTTCTATAAAAGAGATGCTAGGGTTATGTGTCATTTGGACTGATGATGTGTGGAAACGTAAGTGGTTTATGTGCATCTGGTAATTGTTTGGCTGCTTTGCACGGCCAATAGTTTTGTCTCGTTCGGCATATCATCAATGTATTTGTTACCTGCCTGCTGTTTTCTGTTAATCAATTTCATCTTTTATTAAACTTGCCAAACTCAAGGAACTAGCTTCAAATTTCAGCTTTCCTATTTTCTTAAATCAAGTGAAAATGAACAATTATGAGAAGCTGACTTTGTGCAGAAGTATGATTATGAATGAAATTGCTACAGTCTGCCTGCATTTATTGCCTTCCCATTTTGGACCAGTCTAGTTGCAGGAGGGCTAGAAATAGATAAGAAGAGCAGAGAATAAAGGATGGTTATCCTGCCAATCTTGTCTGCTCATGAAAATGAATTAAGTGATAAATTGGCAATTATCTCTTGAAGGTATGCATTATATACTCCTCTATAAGGTTGTCAAATTAACTCCTGCCACATGTATGTGAACAAGGCAATCTTCTGTCCTATGTGTACATGCTACAAAAGAAACAAATTCCGCAATGAAATCTGAAACAAATTCGGCAACGAAATCATCTGATGTGTTGAATTTCTTCCACAAAAATATATACAACCTGAAGTAAGTCTATTCCTAGTGTTCCTAACCGTGGGTATTTTTGGCCGTATGACAAACTGATTCAAATCTGAAGTCAATTTTGAATGGTAGCAAAAATTCTTACCACTTCTTCAATTGGCATATTTTGTGAAATTCCCTGCCGTCATGCTTTTTCCAGCTTCACATGCAAGCTTGATGGCATTAGGTCACGGGTCATATGTTGTTATGGAACCTGTTTTTGACTTTTTTTATCTTTGTTATTCCAACTAATCAGAATAAGATTACCTTTCCACTAAGGTTAGATTCTTCCAGTAGTTTGTACTTTTCAATTTTTCATTAAGAGCTTCCCAACAACAATTTGATGGTTCTGAAAAAAGATAGTTGGATACCATTCTAACCCAAATGGTTTCAATTAGTCATTGTTACTCCCAAAGCTTTGCTACATTTTACTGTCTGCATCTTCTCCTTAACGTTTTAATGTAAGCCATTGTGCAGATGTTGATATTGTAATCAAATTAATATACGATGCAGATATGGGTGGGTCTCAAAGTTGAATTTTTTTTTTCTTTTTTGGATGATGTAATCTCCAAGTCCTGTCTTTCTGTTTTGAATGTTTTTCTTTGAGCTCGCTTATAGAGTCGTCAACATGGTTCTCCCATTTGTCACTCCATCTACCATCTTTGGCATGTCCTATGCTGTAATTCTAAATATAGATGTCCACCTTTCAAGATTAAACATAGGTGTATCATCTGAATTTTAGTCCTCTTTGTTTGCCTTGTCAAGGAGAGAAAAATGCCAAATGCAGGAAAGCAGTCCTGGACATCTGACAAGGTATTTGAATTGAAGTGTTTCCAAGCTATTGCCTCTCTTGGCATTGTGTGGTGAAATCTTTTGACTTTATGCTTCTCGCCATTTCTCCCATGCTTGCTCTGAGACAAGCTTTATTAGTGTCCTTAACAATGCTTTGATGCTCATACTTTGTGTTGGAGAATATGCATGTGACAATGTATATACATATACGTAAAGGTGTGTTTTCTTGAAGTGAAATTTTGCCGGTGAGGAAGTTGAAGTATTATAAATTTTGCTTTATCTACTGTTTTTTTTTACGGTAGTTTGTTTGTTGATCTCCCTTTGTTGCCATGGAACTTGTCCAATTTAGAGTCATTTTTGCCTGACATCTAGCCTTGTTTTGGAACAGGGATGCCGTTATGGAGATTTATGTGTATTTTCACATGACAGTGGACCGCAGATCTCGCCACATCCTTCACAACATGCATGTTTGCCAGAAGAAGAAATTGTCCATGGTGATTCCTTCCTCCGGTTGTTACCCACAGACAAGGATAGATGTGTTCTCATCTTAAAAGATACTGATTTTCAGTTTACTTCAAAGCTGTCTGAATACGTTGATCCAAAGAAGATTATCATAACTGCACAAGATTTACAGCCTTATGGATCCGAGGTGCAGATTCCCGGGGTGACTAAACTCTTGGGTGGCACTCAACCGTGGCTCTTAGTCCTCCAGACAAATGGAACTGTGTCAATTCCTTGGAGGAAAATACATTGTGTCTTATGGTTTGCTGATTTTGACTCCAATGAATTAGAAACACATAAGAATCAGCTGAAGAAGTCTTTGGAATCTCTTGCTGTCAGATTTTTGTTCGAGAGCTCTTATGGAGTTCATGTTGTCATCACAATGAACAATGTCAGATTTGCTCAGTTACAGGTCAGAAGAGTTCACATTTACTACATATTAGTATATTTTATTACCTCGCTGTGCGTTGTTTCAAATGTATATAGAAGGGACCATGTTCAATTGAGGGCTTCTCGTTCTTCAAAATCTTATCCATAATGTTAAATGATGCTCGAAAAAAGAATGGACTAGGTTTGTTGGAAATATGAAAACTACAATGGTTATGAGCGGGAAAAACCTGAAACTACATTTTTATCTTTTAAACCTGATTTATGGGGGCAGTGGCTATTTTGCCATGCCCATCCATGCAAGAGAGTTTGGGTTCCTTTTTGTTGTTTTCTATCTCCTTGTCCTTGGCCTATGATTCGAGAGACTCCATAAAAGCAGGCCGAATTCGGTTAAAACTTATTGCCCAGCCCTCATGAAATCAAATGGTCTTCATCTGAACATGTCACATTTCCCTTTTTATCACAAGTACCAATCATATTCAGACCATATATTATAGCTTTGTGTTATTCTCAACCTCAGCATTTTTGCTTCTGCAGGTGGAAAAATTAGCTAGAGACTGCTTCTTCTTCCTTGATAGATCCTTCCAGTTCGACACATCGATGTTTGGGGATTTCTCAGTTCCATTTGGTAATGTAAGGCCCTTGCAAGTTTCGTTACCTATTTCTTACGTTTTCAGCATGCACCCACCATTGCACTTCCTCTTCAAAGATTACTCATCCTCTCTTCCCAATGGTTTGTACGGCGGTCAGTGACTCTTTGTAGGGAATTTATTTATCATGGTTGTAAGCGTCAATGTAAAAATATATATAGTTTTCTTGTTACCTGCAGAGTGCTTAATGTTCTCGATGAAAATACCTAGGAGGTTATTCTCAAATCTATATGGTAATCTAACTCACTTAATTTGCTTTTACTCCAGTGGATGCTTTTTTCTTCTCTAGTAAGCCTTAGTAAATTATATGCTAATGACTGATTGAAGTCTTGCATGCAGAAGTTGCAGGATCCTTCTGTTATGGTTTGGTGCTCACCTTTAGGTTAATTTTGTTCTGCCTTTTGTCTTGGGGATAGCGAGTTTAAATTAAGATTAGCATACAATATTATAAGGTTAGAGGTTTTGAATGTTTTGGCACACATAATCCAGTGCCTTTTGACTTCATTTATAAAGAGCAAATGTCACAAAACTCTTGGAGATCTAGTAGGGTTTGATCGGAATGGATTCAATCTTAAGGTTCCATTTACCTGGGGGGAATAGGAGATGTCCACTCAAAACAAGGGATATCCCCTGTTTAAGATAGGTGATATCTAAACCTGTATTCGGGCTATAACCCAGGGTTTGCAAATTCAAGTTTGAAGAGGAGATGACCTATCCATACTTTCTTCCTCTTTCAACTTGTCAAATCAAGAGTTGACTCCCAACCTATCCCTCTTCCAATAAACATTACTAAGCAATAACCCCATGTTCTAAGTAAACACCAGTATTAGGATATCCCTTGTTTCTCAGTTGTGAATTGGGTTTGCCATCTCCTCTGATAAACTAGCCCTGAAAGAATTTAAACAGCGTTAAAAAAATAATCTCGAGATGTTAAAAAGGATATGTTTTATCCAAACATATTCTTTTATCTTGAGTAGTTAAAAGGAAATATGTTATATCCTAATACAATAGTGTATGTTTTAGTTTGCTATTACATTTTTCCATGCTGTTCTTAAGTTCTATGGCTGGAGCATGTATGGATGTTTTAGGAAAGTTGCGTAGGAATTGAACCTGCGTTTACTCCAGGGCCGTGTTTGGATTGTTGTAACATTTGATTCCAAAAAACGATCCATACATTCAGATTACTATGAGCTACCATATTCTGATAATTTGATTGGGACATTTGCAAAAGGGAATCCAAACGTCGTTGTGTACTCTAATCATATAACTGGAAGGCTTCTTTATCGTTCCAATCAGCAAGGTTGACCGTGACGAAGGATAAGGTATCTCTCATCAATACATATCTGGAAAGCATGAAATATGGAGGGTCATCTCTTTTTTTTCAGTATGCTCGGATTTATGGATTCGCAGCGGTGGTTCGCTTTACGGTTGTGTGATCTAGACTTATTATTCACAATTGAATATGATATCTCCTGTGGTTTTTTATAAAACAATAATAATACATCATGTATTTTCCATTTTTGGTTGAGGTTCGTGCAAGATTGTTTTGCTTGTTGGTCTCCTAGCAATTGCAGTAAGATAAATATAGTTCATTAGGCAGAACTCGTCTCCAATACGTGCCCCATCCTTGAGGACTGCTTCACTTTAATGGGTGTTTTCAATTGGTAATAAATCGCCATATGCTGCTTGTGATACCACCCGGTGCATCACTCTAGCGATCATCTCTCATGTCGGATGAGATAAGTTGAACATAATCGAACCTAGACGCTTTCCGAAGATTATTAATAGGAGGTGCCTCAATTATGTCTAAGTACATTGCAACAATCTAAACAAGTCCTAAGGTGGTACATTTATGATGACTTAAATTGTTTATGTGAACTTTTTTGCTCTCTTTGAATTAGGAACTTTTATCGTTGTATAAAATTAAGGTCATGAATTAGAAAAAAGGCTGTAACTATGCATGTTATGGAACTTGACTTGCATTTTCTTTTCGGTTGACTTGAGATGGACTAGGCCTTGAAACCAACTTTATTAGCTAGTTGAGAGGTAACGCTAATTCAACGGTACACTGACAAGAGAAGACGGGCGTTAAGCCTTTCTGAATCACGCTATAATATGTTGCAGGGAGATTGGTTATCTTCACGCCACCTGCTCTTGGCCTAGTTATATGTGAGAGACTGATAGACAAAAGTTCGCTCTCCCTCCAAAAAGCAAAACGCAACACAAATTGTAAGTTGGTCTATTAACTATGGGTGGAAATGGATCAGAATTAAATTTGGATACTTGCTAGATATAAATTTGGATCTGGTATGGAAAAATTCATATTGGATTGAGATATAATCAAATATGCAACAGACTGAATCTATATATTGTGAGGCTCAAATATTTTTATGTATATTACTTTTAACTTACTATGATATTTGGAATCCACATCTGTGTTAACAATGATTTACAGGTCCTTTCAAAAAAGAAAAGAAAAATAATGATTTACACTGAGTTCATTGTTGTATTTAAACCCAAAAAGTCGTATTAATCTAGTAATATATTTACAGAAAGAATATAACTCTATTAACATTTTTATCCAATTTTATTGATTTTGATTATGCTTTTAAGTTAATATTCTGGTCTGGTCTGCATTTCCGTGGAAATTTGGCAAATTTTATGCATTTCTAAGCTCTGTCAAACCTGGCATTGTATCGTCTACAGAGTTATGCAACCATGAATACCAAAACCTTTATGTAAAATGGGAAAGAGTACATAGAAGTTAGTTCACAGCAGTTTTTCATTTCGATCTCATTCTTTGAATTTTCAATACACTTGAAAAGCATAAACGATGACGCTTTGATTTTCTGTCCTTGTCCAAATGCGAAGACGTGTTGGAATTTTTACCGACGGACCTTGTCCATAGTTCCTTATCTTCTATCTATACTCCTTAACTAAAAGAGAGTTCTTTCTAATGACGTGTGATGCTCTCAAGTTCACCTTTCCACCGTGTACCCCACTTATTTCCATATCTTAGCAATTTTCCCTTGCCATTATTGTGGTCTTAGAAGACAAGTGATCTAGACCAAGGTTCGAAATGCCGATTTCGACGCCGTGCCGATGAAATTGTAAGTGTGCATTTCGTGGGCATGCCGGAGAAATGCCCGTTTTTCGATGACAGATTTTGATGATTTCGATGGCTCGAAAAAATGTCATTTCGGAGGCACGCCGAGGGCATGCCGATGCATGCCGACAAAAATGGTAGAACTGGTCAAAATGATATCAGTTTCAAGAAAATCAAATGTTGATTATATAACAATAAGAGTGTTACATCATAATATTCATATACAACATGACCATACAATGTTAAAATTCAATAACGAGATGAAATATTCTTACCATGTTAAGAATACAGAAAATTTAATAATAGAAGAATACAAAGAATTTAAAAATTAAAGAATTTAAGAATGAAAGAACCAAAGTGTATAGTTTCAAAGTAAAAGTTAAAATTGTAATGTCTTGATGTATGATGTATCAGAAGTCAGGACTTGGAACTTTAAAGACAGATTTCACCAGAACCAAGAGTGTCTTGCTGGATGCATATCTTTATCATGGGTACTATCATCACTTGATTGATACCATTGTTGACTATTGTGTCGATGAATACTTTGAATGTATTCACAGTAATCCTTCCAAGACATATATGAATACATTGTCTGGTAATCCATTATGTGCTGTCTGTATTCATGTTCATTCATACTAACAAAAATCCCAAGACGGGGAAATCTACTATCTGTATATGGTCTGTCACGCTGCTCACGTGCACGATTAGTTGCACGTGTTTGTGAGAATCCTGTTGTTCTAGAATCATCTTGTGATGATTTTGATCTTGGCATTTGAGGGAGAGCTTGGGGTTGGAACTGCTGAGGAAAGTAATTTTGGATCATACCATACTCATATGGATAAGAATATTCACTCCCAGTCCTAGTCCCAGAAGTGTCAACATTTTCAGACTCAGCGTATGAATATGATGGATAATTATATGAAGGCGGTGGTGGTGCAAATGATTGCGGGTAGAATGGTTGAGCATATGAAGATCACGTCTCACGTGTTGTGTCGTATGATCCCATGTCATATCCAGATCCAGGTGCTGAAGAACCAAAAAATTGATCACTAATGCTCATGGAACCAATTGAAGGGCTCAAATCCTCCATGTAGGCATCGTGACTTGGATATCCCTCGTAATCCATGGCTGGTGGACTTGGACTTGGAATATGTTCGCCATGGATATCGGTGTATCGTTCGTCATATTCTGTAGCACCCTGAGTTTGCACTTGACCACCATGTCTCCCTCTGTCGGATGATCCTTCTGATCTAGATCCTTCTACCATTACAAATGCATCTGCATTTGAGCCATCATCTGAGTCATCCTTTGAGGTTGAAGTAGACTGTGATAACTGTCGTTCTTCATCCTCTTCATCCAGTACTCTTATAGGAAATGTATGATGACCAAATCTGACCATATGTCCTTCAACATCAGCACCCATTTTCTTTGATAGCTCTAGATCTGACCTTCCCCTAACATTCATCACAGGTTCTCCTCTAATGTCATTTATCCAACTTTCTAGCACATTATCTCCAGTTCGGAAAATGTAGGCCAGATCAATTGGATCGGTCATTTCCTTGTTTTTAAAATCAAAGCCCTCCTGAATGTGCCTCATTCGTAACCTTGTGTTGTAGTGGATATACACAAGGTCATTAAGCTTGTCAATTCCAAGCTTGTTTCTTCTTTTGGAATGGATAAGGTTAAATGTACTCCAATTTCTTTCACACCCACCAGCAGATGATGTTTGTGATAACACTTTAACAGCTACCTGCCGTAAATTTGGAGCTTCCGTTGCATGCAAATTCCACTATTCCGCTGTAGGGAAACATATTCTAGTCAAAAATTGGATTTTATAGAGTAAATTATTATTAGTAAATATTAAAGGGATGTCGGTTATTACCAGGATGAGTGGCCTTAATAGCCTGCTGTGCCATATGACTCCCAAAAGATCCCATCATTTCTCTAAATAATTTAATCTACAACATGTTGACATGAAGATGTCAAATATCTTATTTAAGCATCAAATTTCAAGTTAAATTTGCCTACCTCATTCATGCACGCTATTTGCGTAGCAGTTGTAGGAGAGAGCTTTTGAATAACTTTTTGCACAGCTTGAATGAGCTTTTCGCGCGTGCGGCGGCCACCCTCTACAGGAAGATGCTCCCCCACCTTCCCAACAGGCAACTAGTCCACCACCAAGAAGGTGAGAAGTTCCATAAGTAACGATGCAGGCTACAGCCTGAAACAGCGGCAGAGATGACAGTGACAGTGGCATTAGCGGAGCGGAAGAGATGGCAGTGGCAGTCTACAGCAAGCACACAGCATCGGCATCGGTATCGGCATTTCTTAACAAGGTGGGCTGCATCGGCATCGGCACAAGCACACACCCTTGGTGGGAGTCCCTATATGTTAAGCATCCTACGGCATCGGTAGTGCTTGCCGACCCTATGCATATCTGCACAAGCACACAGCATCTTTTAACAAGGTGGGGTCCCCACTACACCCAAATCAAATAGCCCTCCCGCCCTCCCTCCCCACCCTCTATGTCCGCGGGGCCCACCGACCCTGCGGCTCCACCACCACCACCACCTTCCTCCCCATGTCCTCCTCCTCCCCCTCCATCCCTCCTCCCTGCCCCCACCTTCCCGTGGGGCCTCCGGGGGCTCAACAACCTTGGCAGCACCTGCTTCATGAACTCCGTAATGCAGGTGCTGCTCCACACCCCATCCCTGAGGAACTACTTCCTCAGCGACCGCCACAACCCCTATGTCTGCAGGCCGCAGCAGAGGAAGAAGGCGGGCGGCGAGGGCGACGACAGGAAGGTCGTGTGCCTCGTGTGCGATCTCAATGCGATCTACTCCGCGGTGTTGTCCAGTAGCTGCACACCCTACAGCCCTGCCAAGTTCCTATACAGGTGAGGGGGACGAGGGAGAGTGACCATTTTGCCACCGGCGGCACGGCGGCATGCCGACCATACCAGTCGGCATGCCGCCGAAACGCCTGTTTTTCGACACTAACATCATATGGGCATAGCTGTTCTTCAAAACTACCCTTGCCAACGGCATGCCGTCGGCATTTAAATCCATGATCTACACTGATGCCCACCTTGTAGTTGCCACTCACCACCCTGCGACTCTAATTCCAACTAGATGTTGATCACTCTCCTTCTTCTTCCAACTCTTGGCTCTCAACTTCTCAAGTCTAACTGCATCTCTATCTCTCCTCCTTTGCCACCCTCTTTCTCTGTCACAGAGTTGCCCACCTCTTTGTATTTCATATTCATACGATGCAGAAGAAGAATGACAGATTTTGGGAAGTGTCCAAGTGGAGGGAATGTAGGGTTGGGGGGATTTGATGGTGGTGGAGTACTACAGGGACGGTAGGGATGAGAGGAGGTTTCAAAGGGGTTTGGAGAAGGTGTTGTAGATGATGGAGGCCATGGGATCAAAGGAGATCAAGATGCACCACTGCAATGGGTTGAGACTAAGGGCGAAAGAGGCATGCTTTCACATGTACGTGAGTGAGGTGGGTAAGAGAAAAGAGCAAGAATCTTCTAGGGAACCTTACCACACCCATGTTGCAGGATGGTTGTGGAGTACCCTTTTTTTGTCGATAATGGAACCTAAGGAGGTTGGAAAAATCCAACCCATCTGAAGAGACCCACACGACCCAATCAAGCTCCAAATTGAGCTAAGGACAGAACCAACCCTCACCGATGCTGAGTAGGAATACAAGACAACAATGCAAAGAACGAAGTAGTGATATTAGTAACAAAGGGATGACTTGGAAGGTGAAGCGGCATAGAGGACTGTTACGCTTCCCTGAGAAATAAATGATTACTACTTTAATTATACTCAAAATACCATATAAAAGAGGACCTATATACTCAAATAAGGGGTAATCACCCTTGTTGTGCTCACAAAAAATAAGAGAAAATCGCTTAGTGCGTGCACTTTTGAGGGTTAGATCCCCTCTTGTACACCCTACCAACTATCCAATTCACATGTGGTTTGTGTTATTACCACGCTTTACTTGAATTCTTCCAACCATGACCTTAGAGCTCCAACAAAACCCAACGAGGAGAAGTAGGATGCCGAGAGACCATTCTATTATTCTTCAAGACATTTGGGTGAACATGGTAGTCACTGTCCAGGCCATTCCATTGTGCATTAGCTGATCCATGCTTGGCAATAATTCAACATGTATCGTCTTTATTTGACATACACACAATATTATTATCATAACATCTGTTGTGTTAATTCACGACAACATATAACTTTCATAAATTAATATGTATCAACTTTTCTTGACATGCACAATGGACGAATCATCATGTAACGGTATTGAGATGGATTCATTCCTAATATCGGTGTTTGTTTTAAGTGATGTAAAATTGTCGATTCTTTGGAATTGTTGATATTGACCAAAATGTTATGTAATAGTGATTTGTCAGCTATATTTTTATAGGAAATCAGAGATTGTTCAGTCATTATTTGTCATTACAACTTGGAGCCATAGCCTCAGAAGAGTCGAAAAATCTAAGCCATCCTAGAGCTGCCAAGAAACAAAGCATTGATGGTGGCGAAAACGCGTACTGAGTTCGTAATTTCTATGATGGTAGAACGGCATCTTTGAAAGAATTTATACCTCTAGAGCTTAACTGGCTTAGGGAAAAGAAGTCGCAGAGGAGGAGCCCATGTTTGGTACATTAGAGTGGTAGTCCTTTGCCTAAACAAAGCAGAGAGCACTAAAAAATAGACGCCTTTTTCAATCAGTCCCTTTACGACATTTTGGCAAAAAAAGTTTTGGTTGAGATGACTGGTTGCAAAGATTGTCATGAGCCTTGAGTAGCTAAAGCTTGTGCAGGAGGGATTGTTCAGATTGCAGTGTTGATCTCTTGATGCACATCAAAGGGTTTGCAGAGTTGCTATCCAGATGGAACTCCATGGTAACGCACTACACCTTCTCATCTTACTTGGTAGGATGTCCACCATGCTATAGCAGTAGGAAGGTTGTGAGATAATAGGGTTCAATCAATTCACCCTATGTCTTTGGTTGTCTAGTCTCAACAAGCATAACCGGAAGAATTCCACTAACAATAGGTCGACAAATTGCTATAGAGCATTCTACATATAATCTTCAGAAAGTTTCATTCTAATGAAAGGTAGTGGTTTTGTTTTTCTTTTATTCCTTTCTAGAATATTGTATTTCTTTTTCTAATAGATGCAAAGGAGGAATTATCTTGGGTAAAGCTTCACGGGCTTGATTATGATACAACCTATGTTCTAATTTAAACCATGATTGTGAATATCATATTATTAAAGAGAAACTTCATTTTTTACTATATATGGACAGGCGAGTTTCTAAGAATCAGTTATGTAGTCATTGCTTGAACTAATCACTAGGTATCTCATAAGAGAATGCTAATTTATTAATAAAATAGGTTGATGCCAATTATCTGAAGCCGTCAAGCGATTTATGCCTTTAGTAGAAAGAAATGTAACGAAATTATATATTCCGAGGAAATGTAACTTAGAAAACCTAATTTTGGGCTATCAAAATGCTGCTGGAAAAATTAGAATTCCAAGATAAATTTGGATGCAAAGATTGTGAAGTTGAACGACTTGTTCAAATGGTAATTTCATCTCAACTTTTTAATTTCATTTGAGAACTTAGGTTGTTTGCTTTTGCTATTTCTAATAGATCATTATCTTCCGATTAATGTTCTGCCATTGTTTTCTAATAAAAATCTTTTACATTTGAATTTTAAGGAGCTAGTTAACTAACTATCAGCTTTGGTTATTGGATCATTATTTTTTAAAGTGACTTGTATGCTTGAACTCTAAACCATATATAAAAGTTTAACTTCATTTCATGGGACTGTGATTAAATTAGATATTCAGAAGAAATTACTCTAACTTAACGATTTTATTATAAAGAAGAGATGGATCTAAGAAGCTTTTTTCCTAATTTCACCTTGGTCTTGCTTCATTTTTCGCATAATTTTTCTCTCAATCAAGAGGGTGGGAGGTTAAGATACTATGAGGATGTAGAGTGCCTACAAATAGGTCTAAACCTTGTCAATGAGATCGAGCACTTGAGAGTAAGTTGTGTACCTCCATAACGCATTTCTCAATCACATATCTACAAGTATCACCTAATGTGGGCATAGGTATGCAAGAGGTTTGAGCTCTACATATTTCACGTAATAAAAAGTAATTTCAAGATCTTTTAAATATAGTGATGGTTATAAGAGAATGTACCTGTATTTTACTACTTTGGACATTAAAAAGAAATATGGTCATTGTAAACTATATGAAGTCATTTTTTTCTTCCACGACGAGGCATAGGCACTATATCACTGGTAAAACTCTTAAAGACTAGCTTAATAGTGCTTACTTCTTTCTGACCGCATGGTTGCAACGTCAGACAACAATATCACAGAAACCCCTTTCTAATTTGAAAATTTCCAACGTTTATTTTATGTTGACGGCCTCTGGAATTGAAAAAACAAGGACCTCCAACAGCAGGGCAGTAACTCCATGGTAGAGCCGATTTTGATTTTAACTCTTTGTTAAAATCCTAAGAAGGTTAACGACGTTTTAGGAATCACCTCTCCAAGACTAGATCGTATCGCCATGTTGGAATAAGGTCAAAAACAGGCCCAAAGCCCATGCGAAAAATTGTACCACAAAAGAAATCAGCTCTTGGAATCTGAAAATGCATCGGATGAGGATGGTTGAACTTTACAATACCCTGCTCAAGAGATTGGCCAAAACCAAATCGACCCATTCGCGCAGGCTACTCTTTCGCATCCTCTTCTTGATTTCCTTCAGCATTGCCTATACCCATAAGAGTGGAGAGGAGAATCAGCAAAGATTGAAGAGATCATCAAAGGCGCAAAAGTAGCATGTTACTTAAACGATTTAAAAGACTGACGGACTTCAATCTCAACTTATCATTCACCCAGATACAAGTTATTGGATGCATCTGCTACATAGAAATAGAAGGAATTACACTTGATCTACATCTTTATGGTAATTGATTAAATGGATCTCAAATCCCTTAACAATTGGAGATTCAATTATAATCAAAAGAAGAAACGGAAGTCTAGTTTAACATGCAGTTTTAAGGTAATCATTAGTTTATATAGGTCAATGATCAGAATCATATTGTAGTAATGGTGAACTTATCTGCAACTACTATTTCATCTACAGAATTGGAACGTGATTGAAATTCACTTCCCTCCCTATCTTGCTACCTCCTCTCGTCCTCTCACTTGCACCGATTCCTCTTTATACAGACAAGATTGGAACCATATGACAGACAAGATATGACAGCATCTCCAACCCCTTTATTCCATATGCAGAAATGAAATCCCCCTTCAATCCTCTCATCACAATCCCCCCTCTATCTCAGTCGCATTCACGTCATCCTCTATGTCAATCCCCGCTCAATCTTTCATGTTATACCAGATGCACACTTAGCATTTAATGGCAGAAGACTGTGGTATAAATTTGAATCTGTGAAGAAAACCCTAATGATAGACTCACCTTGTTCACTAAATATGACTCCACCAGAACATAATCCTTCTTCAATTTTCACAAGTTCGACCGTCATCCTCGGACCTATTTCCTGCAGCTTTACAGCACTTTTACTGGAGGCGCGATTCACTCTACTGATATCCGCTGCCAAATCCACTGTTGCTGCTTCTTGATCTGCCTCACTCTCTGATCCATATCCAGCCCTATAATAAACACATTTCTCAAAATCAGAAGATCGACGTTACTTCATAAAAATGATGAGCCTAAAAATGTGCAGAGACTGCAGATCAAACTTTAATGTTCATAAAACTCAAAGCCAAATAGGAAAGGGATTTTTACAAAATACCATATGTAAACATGTGATATCACGGAATTGGCTTTTCATTTTCAATTTTCACATAAATATCCTCCAAAGTTGCTCCTAATGCCCCAGGCTTCAGATATTGCTTTATCCACATCCTCCATGGGGATAAGTTGTCTCAGCTTGTCAGTGTGTTTTTCTTGAGTATTGCTAGATCCAAAAAAGTTATGGTACCATGATCTTAATACCTGTACCTTTTTATGGAAGAGGAATACCTGTACGTATTATGTGAGAGTTAACGTTACCTTATTTGAAAACGTTGTTTAGCATTTTACTGCAACATATTCATACCCAATCTATTTAAGAAATTTCTTTGCTTTTGCGACATTTCCCAAGAATCTGCTTCATACCAACATCGGCACCCCCTCCTCCAAGAATCTACCACTATCAATACAAGTTCAGCACCTTGGACCTAATTGACCACCAGCCCCATAACCCACCGAAGATCCTCTTACTAGATTTGAGAAACCATCAAATTTATTTCATTTGAAAGACTCAACTCTTAAATTAGGCAACGTGTCAAGTACTTGAATTTTACTATTGCTCTTTGAAAGGGGACTAGACAATGCACTCAATACCCTATATCTCATTTAAAGTCTCCCTCTCACCTAAGCTTTGCAGCATGATAGGTTGTCCCAACCATTGATGGGCATGCTGATCAAGCTGATATCGAGAATGCCTTTTCTTTATCGAGACTTTATTGAGGAGGTTTTTTCTCCAGAGGTGAAAAAAAAGCTACTTGAGATCCGCAACCCTCCTGCTTTATTAAAAATTAAAAAAGGTTACATTCGTAATCAAGAAAGTCCCAAAAATTCTTCAATCTTTTGAACAGAGGGAGTGATCAAAGGATCTATTGCTTATGGAAGGCCATCTATAATCTTGAGAAGAGTCCAATGGTTTTCAGTTGCACAATTAGAGTTATAGCTTATCTGGATCTTTTGCACGTATGTAGGAAAATTTCATGTCTGCGACCTTTATTGTCTGCAGATGATATTTTTTCGAGGGGCAACAACTAATCATGAATAGCAGATGCTAAGAAGCTCCTCTAGTCATCATTTGTTACTAAGAATCTTGGCAGTTTTAACTATCTTCTCAGCATCAAGTTCTCCCAAACATCTGATGGTGGTGCTCCCTCTCAGGACAAGCATGTGTTGGATCTTTTCATGAGGTAGGAATGTCATTGTCAGGCTAAATGATCCATGAAGTACTCTTTATCCTGACAAGAGAGGTACTACAAAGCCTTGGTGAGAAAACTTCTCCATTTGACACCCGATTTGTTTTTTGTTGACAATAGTCATCAATTCATGGATAAGCAACAAGAAGAGCAGAGCAAAGCTGTATAACAGATCCTAAAATATCTTAACTCGACTCCAGGAAAGGGACTGAAGAAAGATATGGTTCATTTAACCCCAAGAACCATAACCCCCATTTCAAGTTCCCAGTTTGTTACTAACAGTGTAAGGAGTCTTGGGGTGGTGCGCCCGCTCCCTATAAGGCATTCCCTGTGCGGGGTGCGCGGATTCGATCCCTCGCGGCATGCCCAGACGTGCATAGCAACCTCATGGGGGGACACATTGCTAATGCTATCCCCGCCTCAACTCGGCGCCAGAGAGTGGCCGTGGCTAAGATCACGGAGGCGCTCCGTGGCAAGCGAGAAATTCAGGGACCCTCCGGGGGGGGTGTCTTCCCCCTCCCTCCCCTTTTCTTGTTACTAACAGTGTATAAAATATTGAAAAAAAAAAAACAATTGAGTTTTTTTTTTACAGAGTAAATATGTTCCTAGCCCTTTTCCTCTTTCCATTGGGGCAACACATTCCCACAAGCTTTTCCAAAAGGGCATGCAGAAAACAAATGGGCATAGCCCTCCAGTGCCTCACCACACAACAAACATCTAGGATCTGATTGAGGTGCACCGTTCAGCCATTAGACTTTTGTCATGATCCTCTCCCAACATAACAGCCAACCAAACATCTTCACCTCCAACAGCATCTTGGACTTGCAAGTCAACCTACAATCCCTTGCTAGATGCCAGTCCACATGATTTGGGCTGGAAAGATGTCTATACACTGATTTTACTGAAAAGTGCCATCTTTCCACAACCACCCATCCAAGCATCCCATCTTGAGCTGAAGCGTCGACAACTCCTCATGAAACATCAAGAACTCTGCCAGCCTTTGCTCAGGCCAGTTTCCATATAAAAGAGGTGTCCATCAACTCCGTCCTAATAATTAGCTACATAGACCAGCAAATTGGTCAACAAAGCAAAGAGCTATAGGAATCTCTCTGCTAACAAGCCATGCCTCATCCACTCATCTAAAAAAAAAAATTAAAATATCTTCCCTAGCCCAACTTTGTTACAAAGAAAGGAATCACATCCGGCATAATATGAAGCAAACCTTTCCAAAGCACTTAAGCTCCTTTGAAGGCATCATCTTGTCCAACCAGCTCAATTTTCTTCCATAGCAGGCCTCAATGACACTGGAAAGCAGCCCACCCTCCAAGCCCACAATTCATGCAGTCCACTTTCTTAAAAGAGCTCACTTCACAACTCTCATTCAAGAATGCCTAGCCGTCCCTCAGAAATCAGTGAGGAAGTCTCCACCCAAGACACCTGGGATGCAGGACAATTCCCCTCATCTTTCCCCTTCCATAGAAATCTACACCTCAATGCATCTAGCATGTTTGCTAATTTCATGGGCATCAAGAACACAGATAGCTAAAAGAACTGACTTCAACAAGAGCAATCACCTACCCTTAGAAAACAATCAAAACTTTGAACCCTCCAATCTTTTCATCCACTGAAAGCTGAATGGGAATGGCAAGGCGTCAAGTGGTTCCTGCCGTGATCTTGAAGAGGAAGAGGGACAGTCTTAGATTTAGGGTGAAATGAATTTATGACCCTTCCAATATTGATGTATATGGTGAGCTGGAGGGGACTTAATGTTACTCTCTGCAGATGATAGACCGAATAGCAGGGGAGGCTGTGATGCTGGGTACGCGGAGTTCGTTGAACTTGTTGCAGAATGTAATTTGAAGGATCTTGGTCTGTGCAACTTTCATTATACATTGAGAAGCATGGATACATCATACACCCTCGTCCAAGTCCAAGATTAATAAAATATGTGCCTCAATCAAGTTTATAGAGGTTTTTTCCTTAAGCTCCGTTTATGTGGAGCCTCGACCACTATCTACTAACATTTCGTTAATTTGGAGCTCCAACAAGGCTGCAAGGCCCTCTTTGTATTTCAAATTCAAGCATTCACGGTAGCTTAAGGACGGCTTCAGGAAGACAATAGAGGATTGGTAGCATGATGCCCCTATTTCTGGTTTGGTGCCTGTCACCATGGCTGGGAGACTATAGGAGTTGAGGAAACATGTGATTTCCTATAGAAGGTGATTGAAAGAGGAACACAAAAGAAAGAAAGGAAGTAAAAAAGAAGGGCCTTAGAGAAGATTAATGAACTGGATAGGGTCGAGGATTCCAGGACATTGACTTCCGTCCTGTACGGTGCAAGACAGAAAGCAGGTGCAGTAGATTGTTGCTATGGAAGATAGGAAGGAGGAAGCAACAAAAATCAGGCAAATGGGAGGCGGTGGAAGAACTTCATAGCTAAGATACAGGTCAATGGGATAGATTGCAGCAGGGGCGAAAAGAAAAGTGGGAGGTCCATAGCTGATCATTTTAGGTCCTTCACAAACAGCGGGCCTTAGGATGGATGATGATGGTGGACTGGGAGGGGGTGCTCCTACCCTCTCTCTAAGCGGATCAATTCTTTGATTTGTCCATTTATTGAGATTGAGGTTAGATTAGCAGTTAGTGGCTTCAAAACAAAAGGTGCCCTGGGGCCGAAGGGTTTCCCAATTTTGTTTGTAGGGACTCTGGTCAGTCATTGAATGCAGTTGCTAATGGAGTTTAGATGGCAACCAAGGCTTTAAGAGATTGAATGGGTCTCCCATTTTCTACTAGTTTTTTTTTTTAAAGGAAAAGGACGATTAATGAAGATCCGTAATTATCCACATCTATTAATCACTAAAAATTCACATAAACTGCATCCACAAATTGGACAAGGCCCAGGCCCAGGCCCCATTGACAACATTCTCAACCCACACTCTCTCTCCTCTAAAAATGCAAGCATTACATTGAAACCAAATAGACCACATCACTGCTACCGCCACCACCCAACCTTGGGTATTTAACCAAAACCCATTGCTGAAGGACCTCCAGAATGAAGCCTCAAACATTACATTAACACCTAAAAGACCCATAGCTCGCCAAACTAAAGCAGAAAAATCACATAACCAGAATAGATGAGCAATGTCTTCATCTTCGCAACTACAAAAACAGCAAGTAGCATCAAGATCCTCCATCCACGTCTTCTGCTTTTAAGTAACCAAGCCATCCCTCCTTAGAAGCCAAAGGAACACCCTGATCTTTAGAGGTACCTTCAAGCGCCAGAAAACCTGACAGTCCCCCACCAAATTTGATTCAGGCTGCTCACTACCCCTCAACAACTTGTATGCCTTCTTGACTATAAACCAACCCTCAATCCAGATAAGTTGATTAGTCCTTGTGTACTAGGGATGATAATCATGCAAGATCGAGAGCAAAAGTTGCAAGTCTTAAACTCAAGCCTAAAAAAGGCCAGCACTCAACACCAACGACCAAGAGTTGGACCCTTCATCCTAAACCTTCCTCACCTTACATACCTTGTCATCCACTAAAGCAAATAGTCTGGGAACCAAATCAGCAAAGTGCCCAACTTCCGTCCAATCATCCAACCAAAACCTAAAAGTTCCCCCATTCCCTAGCTCCGAATGGAAAAGTGGTGCCACCCTCTGCATCACTGGCACCAAAGCTCTCCAGAAAATAAATGTACCACAGGAAATCATCGCCCTCTCTATCATAGAAACGTCAGCACTGCAGGCATCCAACAAGGTGCACCACCAAAGATTGTCCTTGTCCACAAATAAGCCAACCACCCACTTCGCAAGCAGTGCATCACAAATATTCGCAAGGTCATGCACTCCAAGGCCTCCCTCCTTGGGCCTGCAAACCACATCCCAAGGCACCGGCTGAAAAACTTCCATTATGATCAGTCCCCTTCTAAAAGAACTGCATTCTGATGTTCTCTAAAGCACGCAACACTTTCTTTGGTGGCCTTGAAACAGACAAAAAGAAGACAGAAACAGCTAAAAGATTCATCTTCAAAAGAACAAGACAACCCCCTCTACACAACAACCTCCCACTCCAGGAACACAACCTCCTCTTCATTCGCTCCAAAAGAGGGCTACCAATCTCGTAAGGTAAGTTGTTTGCCTTTCAAAGGCAAACCCAGATAAAGAAAAGGAAGGAGTCCCACGGTAGTGTAAAAGGCCTGCAAACAAGCCACCACCTCCTCCTCCAACGAATGAAAAGGAACAAAAGCAATTTTGTTCTGGTTGACCACCAAACTAGAAATCTCTCCAAATATGGTAACCAATAACATTCTCACCTCTCGACTTTTTCCTTCAATAAAAAATAGTGTCATCTATGTACAGAATAAGTGGCAATAGAACCCCATCCCTATGTAACATGAAACCAAAGAAAAGACCCCGACCACATGCTTTAATAGCCAAAGCTATTGAGGTATCACTTGCGATGTTAAAAAGAATAGGTGCCAGAGGACAACCTTGTCTTACCCTATGTTGTGGTTGTGTCCAAGAGCCACACGATCTACCATTAACCAACACAGAGAAGGAAGTCATTGTAATACACCTCTTCATCCATTAAATCCACCTTTTCGAGAATTGACATCGCTTAAGTATCTCCCATAAGTACAACCATCTAATAGAGTCATAGTCTTTAAAAAAAACCACCTTCCATAGAAAACAACTCTTCAAAGACCTCCTCCATGACGTTGTCATCTCTTCAACAAGACTGAATCTACCGCCAATGAAAGCAGATTGCATTGGGCTAATTAGCTGAGGGATGACAGCTCTCAATCTATTAGCAAAAGTCTTTGTGACAATTAAGTAGGTTGCATTAGAGAGAGCCGTTGGTCCAAAATCATTTATCTTTTCTACACCTGCCTTCTTACGCAACAGAAAAACATAAAATACATTAAGCTTCTCAAAACTACAATTCTCTGCACAAAACTCCTTAATCATTGCCATGAAATCCACTTTCACCACATCCCAAAATTCTCAATAGAACAAAATCTAGAAACCATCCAGTCTCAAGGCTCCCTCCACCTTTAACCTACGCTGCGCCACAACCACCTCATCCTCTAATGTCTTTAATCAGATCACGACGCATAATGTCATCTAATGAGGTCATATCCAACGTCAATAGCATCCACCTTCCAAGTAGTCACCTCCTCATGAACTCACTAAAATGATCGCCAACAGCTTTCACTATCTATCTCCTATCACTAATGACATCCTCACCAACCTGCAAAGAAGCAACAAGCTAGCTAACAAGTGGAAAAAGTGAGTATTCGCATCCCCCTCTTTTAACTAAAGTTGTCTGAATTTCTACCTTCAATTGACCTTAATTTTATGATCCTTCATCTGAAGGACACACTATAATTAGTGCCTCTCATTCAACTTCGCATCTGAGAGTAGCCTACCATCCTATACCCTGTCAAGCTTGGAAACTCCCTCCAGTGCCTCTACATGCGTGCGCACCCTTCTTTCCTTAATCTCCTAGTTAAACACCATTAAAGCCGCACAAAGATGTTGAATCCGAGTCACCAACATACATGTAGTTGAGGAAGGAGGGATTTCCCCCCACTTCTACTAAACAAAATTCTTGAATCTAGGTTCAAGCAACTAGGATTTCTGTAAAGTAGGAAGTGACCAAAATCCCCCCATTGGAACTCCAGACCAGAAGAGTATAATCTAAGAAAGGCCTTGGTCACACAGAAACATCTGCCATCTAAAAGTGTTCCGCAAGTCCAACAAAGCAGAGGAATCTGTCAATCTTCAAGCAGGAGCCAAAGTTGCTTCACCACGTAAATATTACCTAGAAGTGGGAACATCATACAACTCCAAATCACTAACAAGCTCCGCAAAAGACAAGGTAGCACCATCAGTCCGCCCATCTGGTCCGTCATCTGCACAGAGCGTGGCATGAAGTCCCCTCCAAGCAAACCAAGGCCACCTGTCTCGAATAAAGCCGCCTATCTAAGCTCCTCCCAAAATTCCACCCTATAGGAATCATCACATGGGCTGTAGATGGACAACAAAACTAAACAAATACCATCAAAATCTCTGTTCAAAGCACAAGAGATTACCCACCTTCCTATTTTAGAATCTATCAACTCATAATCTACCCTATTTCATGCAAGTAAAATACCACCAAACTGCTACGTAGCATCTGCAGCAACCAACTGAGTGAGCAGATCGCCACCAATCTCCCTTAAGAGTTGGCCATCAATCAACTCTAAGTGTGTCTCCTAAAACATAGCAAAATCCACTCTCCATTCACCCAGAGAGCATCACAAGGTGGATATGCGAGTTGAATCATGGAACCTCTAACATTTCATGACAACACTTTAACCAATGAGAAGATGCATTGCCCCCATGCATACCACTATTCAAGCACTTCTTTGCATTAATGACCTTGGCCACTCTGCTTTCAACTTCCTCATTATCATGGATCACATCGGTATTGACAACAGACCGTTGCCCTTGTTTCCTGATCCTCTTTCTTCTATAAAGAGTTGTAGAGAAGTTTCTACCTATGAGTTTAAGCCCCATGGCATCCCCAACAACAACAGGGTCCTCATCTGCCTATGCCACCACCGCAATAGACTCAACTTCATCCGGTTTCACCGTGGAATTGACCCCCACACATGCATTAAGCGTTAATATCCGATGGTCACCTCCCAGCTCCCTAGCATGACATGACTCCACATTAGCACACACCGTCGAATGAGCATCCTTCACATCCCCAAGATGACCGAACACCCCATCATCGCAGAAGCCTCAATCACAAAAGCCAGCGGTCAACCTCCATCTTCAACTATGTGGGTAGCCATCTCCATCACTAAATGCACAAGGGGAGAAGATGAGGAACCCACAACACCCTTCATGGGCCCATCAGCAAAATGCAAAGTATACCCATTCAGATGCAATAATGGAGCCCCATCACTTCGAAAACGGGTGACGCTCCCATCTAACCTAGATTCAAAACTACCACAAGGCATTTTCAAAAGCTCATGTAAGACCCTTCCCCAGCTGGCTCCTCATCCCCATAAATACTAGCAACTGAGCCTAAATCCCCACACCTTCCCAAATCACCACCATTTCTGGAATGGGAAGCAAGAATCACGAGACCTTTAGGTTTCCAAACATGTCGTAATGAACGCCAGGTTGCCGCCGCCATTGAGGAAAAGGCCACTAGCATCGGAGAAGATGCCTTTAAAGCGACCTTGTACAACCACCTTCCCCAACAACCTCCATCCAAACAAGACAAGACGACCCGTCGGCTTGAAGGATCAGCCACAATGGGATGTCGACACGTCCCCGCACATGGACCACCATCAGAACCCACCACAGGTCCACCTCAAGACCGATCTTCAGAAGGCGCTTGAGATGCAAGAAGCCTGAGACCAAAGCTTCGATCGTCTCCAACATCCAATGTCGCAAAGGGATGCCTAGCAACCTGAGGTCCACAAGGGATGCTGGCGGCAGCTGCTCATCCAGCGCACCATCAAACTCAAACGTCTCGTGCCACTGAAACTCTGCATCCTCGATCACCAAGGAACGAAAGCAGAGGAGCTCACGATCATCCCTTGAATAGTCGTGCACCAACACCTTTCTATCATCAAGGAATGCAACACCTTTCTATCATCCGATACAAATGGCTTTTGTCCCGGACAGGAACATTTTGGAGGGGTATGTGGTGGCTTCGGAGATCCTGTCTTTTTGGAAGAGGAGTAGGAGGAAGGCTTTCATGTGGAAGGTTGATTTCAGCAAGGCGTATGACTCAGTGCAATGGTCTTTCCTTTGGGCATCTTTGGTGAAGAGGGGATTTCCACCCATGTGGATCGAGTTGATGAAAAGGTGTGTCACTACGACGTCTTTTTCGGTTCTTATCAATGGAAACCTGGCAGAGAGTTGGATCCAATCGAGAAGAGGGGTGAGACAGGGATGCCTGTTGGCTCCGATGCTTTTTGTTATAGCGGCAGACGCACTTGCGAGGGCGGCGAAAAAGTCTTGTAAGAGGAACTTGGTGAGAGGTTTCTCCTTGGGAGATGGGAAGAGCATTCCATTGCTGCAATATGTGGATGATACGATTTTCTTTATTGAAGGCAGGGAGGTGGAACCTAGGAGGATGCGGATTTTGCTTCTATTGTTTGGTGAGGTTTCAGGTCTGCAAATTAACCTATCCAAATCAAGTTTTGTCCCTTTTAATTTGACGAAGGCGGAGGCGAGGGAGTGCAGCACGGGTCTTAGCACAGAGCAAGAGAAGCTACCGATTAGATACTTGGGCCTACCGCTGACAGATGGTAGGATCTTGGTGTAGGATTGGGCTCCCCTGCTGGGGAGGCTAGAGGGGAGGTTGGCAGGATGGGCATCCAGGTTTCTGTCGAGGGTTGGAAGACTGGTTTTGCTCAAGGCGGTTCTGATGATGATGCCGTCGTATTTCACCTCTGTCCTAAAGTTGCCCCAGCAGGTCGTCATGAGAATGTTGGGGCTTATAAGGAATTTCTTATGGTCCAACCAGGGGTCGAATGGGCCAAGTGCCAGGTTGGTAGCGTGGGAGGAGGTTTTCAAGCCAGTGGAAGAGGGGGGGCTTGGGATGAGGGACTTGGGGAGGTCTAATGATAGCCTGCTGGTGAAATGGGTTGGGGGCCTCTTGGAGAATAGGGGAGATTTGATGGGGAAGGTTTTCAGGACAGCTTATGGTAGCCCTCTGCGTTAGGACCTTCTTCTATCCCCACCGAGGGATGCTTCTCACTTCCTAAAAGGTCTGTTGACGGTGGCTCCTAAGGTGCAGAACTGTTTTGTACCGGTGGTGGGGATGGGGGAGATTTTCAGGTTCTGGCAGGATGATTGAACAGGGTAAGGCGCACTCTCTAGAAGATTTCCGTGACTTTTCGCTTTGTCCTCGAGCAGAGAGGTGTCTGTGGCTGAAGTTTGATGAGGTGGGTGGGGTCCGTCTTTTGCAGGGAATCTTTTAGATGCGAGAATTCACGGCTTCCAGAGTTTGCTTGAAGAGTTAGAAGGCCTACATCCGGCATCTGGAAATGATATGTTTAGTTGGGATGAAGGAGATTTCTCGGTGAGGGCTGCGTGTAGGAGATTGTCAGGCGAGGGTCCCACTAGTGATTTGGATCTGGTGAGAGATTGCAGACAAGTTTGGAAGGCGACTTGTCCTTTGAAAGTCAAGATTTTTGTTTGGCTGCTTAGGAGGAGAAGGCTCATGACTAGGGTGTGGAGGGCGAGATGGGCTCCTAGGGAGAGTAAGGTCTGCCCTTTGTGTGGAGGTGACGATGAGGATGTCGACCACCTTTTCTTCTCTTGCCCATTTGTCTTGCAGATTTGGAGCCATGTGGGAGCGGGATGGTCGAGCTGTCTGTCTTTTAATGATTTTTGGAATGGTTATAGAGGCGGAGGGGGTAATGCTAGGCAGAATGTCTTCCATACGAAGGAGAGGGCCAGACCGTTGGCGGTCTTCTGAGGTATCTGGTTAGGAAGGAATGATGTCGTCTTCAGAGGGCAGAGGCTTTATGTGGAGAATTTTGTGGAGTCTATTTTTGCTTTGATTAAGCTTTGGAGTGAGTCCTTGTGAGTGAGGGGTCTTTGTGATTGTCCCTTGGTATGGTGTTGGCTAGATAGCTTTCTCTTTTAATATATTTGGGTAGTTATCATTTTGGATAACTACCATTTCCTTTCTCAAAAAAAGCAAGGAATGCAACCTTAACATCTCGAGACAACACGCAGGAGGTTGTCAAAGCCTTCTTGATATCAACTAGCGATGGAAAGCCCCCCATCACATCACCCACCAGAGCATCTCCAAGGAAGCACCAAACCTCATGCATTGACGAGGACCAAAGTGTGCACACCACCAGAAGAGAACCCTCCCCGCATGACGATGCCCCCCCTATTCCTCACCAGCTGGTTTGAAGCCAAGGACACAACCATCTTTGGTGACGAACACCCTTGCAATTTAGACACCTCCAGTTCCCGATAAACCGTTGCAAGATGCCCCCCACCACGGCATCAAAAGCAAACATCTCTGTCAATGCCATGGAACCGCTTCACCTTTGCATTGGACCTCACCAACAACCTCGACAATGCCCCACAACCAGTGTCCAAGCACCATCTCTATCCTCCCCCACGATTCGGTGAGATTCCTCCCCCTTCTTGGTCCTCACCCCCTCTCCCCAACCATCCTCCCTCCTCTGCTCTCCATCCCATCTCCCTCTCTCAAACTCCATCCCCTTAAATGCAATCAAGGATCATTTGATCGTTACAAAGGTGCTTGCTGATTGGTTGAGGGAGGTCATGGATGTTAGTTGCAAACAACATTGCAAGCCTATTTCATTGCTCAACTAGGTTCAATTGATCATTGCAAAGATGCTTGTTAATTGGATGAGGGAGGTCATAGATGTTGGTTGGTCAACCTCAGGCAACCTACTTTCATCATGGAAAGACATTTGATTGATAGTGTTGTCATGGCCATAGAAATTATTGCCTATAAGAAAAAATTGGGTGGGATGGGTTTCCTTTGAAAGATGAATTTCGTGAAGGCATATCATAGCTTCTTATATTGGGCTTTCTTGTTATCCTCAATGCGTAAGCAAGGGTTTACGAATGTTTTGATAACATGGACATCATGACTAGCTCCTTCCCAATCTTGGTTAATGGAAAGCCTAAAGGCGAATGGACCCAACCACACTATGTACCCTGGCAGGGATGTCCCTAGTTCCTTTGTTATTCATGTTGGTTGCTGATGCCTTATCAATTTGCACCTACACAGCACGTGAGAATAGCATCTTTAGGGGTTTCAGCCTAGATGATACAGAAAGCCTCATAGCACTTTCGCAATGACACCATCTTCTTTGTTGAGAGTGCCAAGGAGGCAAGGCATGTATCTATTTTCCTTTTTTTTAAGAGAAAGAAAGCATCTATTTTGCTTGATCTTTTTGGTCTTTTTCAAGCTTGCATGCAGAGAGGGAGAAGAAAATTCCTATTTCGTGCCTGTTGGGATGAAGACAGGACAAGTGGAGAGGTGCACATCTATTCTGAAGATGCCGTTAGGTTCTCTTCCTATGCAATACCCAGGCTTGCCTCTTACTGCTTACGGTTTAAGTTTTTATGCACATATATCTCTTGTTTTAACTAGATTGACAAATGCCTAGACTAGTTGATGAGTTAACTGGTTAGATCACTTCCTCCAGAGATCTGCATCAAGTGCTTTGGTCAAATTCTGAATTTGCGTTCTTGTGAAGCAACTCCAGAAAGTTGCAACAGATGTTGAGGCATTAGAGAGCCAACACGATGAGAAGAATCTCTAAAGTATAAACATAAGGAATCTTGAGGAGAACTTACTTGGTAACATATTCGCTGACATCTTTGAGGTTATTCAGGTTTGGCACCTGATGACTCTGCACGAACTTTCTTAGTCTGCGAGTAACACCAACAGGTTGTAATCGAATGGAATAATGGCGAAAATCCATGAGCTTCGACTCTTTGTCATAATTTAACAGCACTATTCTTTGGCAAGCTGAGAGCTTAACCTACATTTAGAAAAAATAAAGTATAAGACCAATAAATCCTTGGAAAACCTAAAGTGACATTTGGTTGCAGGACTGGAACATGAGATAATCCTTCATTTAGGTCTTATTTCAGAATTCTTTTAACTGAGACAAACAACTTATCCCAGGATTTCTCATTCTACCAATACTCTTTTTTTTTAAGGGTGAGAGGGTAGTTATCCAAATGATAACCACCCATGATCATTTTATTCCATTATCAGAAGTTGGATATAATGGAATAAGAAAAATTCTCAACATAGGGTCTCTCTCCCCTAAAAAGCACATCATTCCTACTCAGCCAAACACCCCATAAAACAGCCAAAATCTTAGCTCGATCTTTCTTAGATCTAAAAGAGAATAGGTGCTAAATATCCTCCTCCGCTCCTCCACATAGGGGATAGCTCACGTCATCCATTTGGGTCCACCTTGCTCTCCACCTCTTCGTCATGATCCTCCCCCTCCTCATCAACCACGCGAAAATCTTCACCTTCAATGAACACTCTGCCTCCTAGAGAAGCCTATAGTCTCTCGGGAGATCGACGTCTATGTTGGCCATGCCACCACTCAATCTGCGGAAAACCTTCGCCATTGAGAATTCACCTTCTTCCTAGGAGTATGCATCATCACCCTCCTCTAACTCCCATCCTTCCATCTCCTTCAACAACCTCTGGAAATCCTCACACCTTTGGTCAGAGCCCCACCCCCCGCCCCAAAAGACTGGACACCAAGCCCCGAATTAGCAATCTCCCACTAAGGCCGACAGGTCAACCACACTCCCAAAGAGATGAGGATACCTGGTGCTGAGAGACAGGCCAACCCCTTGCCAATCATCCAACCAAAATCGGAAAATATCTCCCTCACCCAGCGTAGGAGCAAAGAATGTCCGCACCTTCCTTGTCACCGTTGTCAACCCCTTGAGAAAGAAAGATGCCCTTCAAGGAGGTAACTCCAAAGGCTCCCAAGATATAAAGGATCCATAGCAACTCCTCATGACGTCACCAAACAGCCCCTCTTCACAGCCCACAAGTCTGGCAATCCACTTCGTGAGGAGGCTAACATTCACTTTTTCCACCTCCCTAACTCCTAGGCCCCCCTCCTGCACCGTCTTACAAACCTCTTTCCAGGCCACCAGCCTTGCCCCTCTTCCTGCCGCCTCCAAATTAGACCAGAAAAAATCACGCGTCAGCCCGGAGATCTTCTCTACCTATCTCTATATCCTAAACATAGATAGAAAATATGATGGAATGGATGCCAGAACAGCCTTCACTAAAACAAGCCTCCCACCTCTAGACAACAGTCTAGCTGACCACCCTGCCAATCTCTTCTCCATTCTCTCGAGCAAAGGAAGCCAATCTCACAGTCTAAGCCTCCTATCTAACAAAGGAAGGCCCAGATAAACCAATGGCAAAGATCCCACCTCTATCCCAAGTGCTCCACCCACCGACTCCGCCTCTTTAGCCACCATGTTCATCAAGACAAACGTCGATTTCTGGTAGTTTATTTGCAACCCAGATGCTGCGCCAAAGAGCTCTAGAATGATTCCCATCCTTTTTGCCTCCAGACTCGCTCCTTCGACCAGAAAAAGGGTATCATCAACATACTACAGGATTGTCGTCTGACCATTCTCTCCAGCCTGAAAACCACTAATCAAACCCCTATCACATGCCCTACGAGTTGCTCTTGCCAAGGCATCCACCACCAGCACAAACAACATAGGAGCTAAAGGGCACCCCTATCTGACCCCTCTCTTAGGCTACACCCAACCTCCCATCGAGTTCCCATTAATCAAGATCAAGAAAGACGTCGTCGTCACACATCTCTTCATCCAGCCAATCCACATCGTGGGAAAGCCTCTCCTCAGTAAGGATGCTCACAGAAAATCCCACTGTACTGAGTCATACACCTTGCTGAAGTTTACCTTCCACAAAAACGCATGTTTCTTCTCCCTCTTTCAAGCAACCAAAACCTCCATAGCAATGACAAACCCATTCAATATTCCCCTTCCCGGTACAAAGGCCATCTGCATAGGGGAGATCAAGTCTCCGAGGACATCTCTGAGCCTGTTTGCCATGACCTTGGCAACAGTAAGGTAGACAGCATTCGAAAGCGCAATCAAACGAAAATCCTGAATCTCCTCTGCACCTTTTTTAGGCAATAAGAACATATAAAATCCGTTCAGCTTGTCAAGCCCCCTATTCCCTGCCGCGAACACCTCCAACATCTGCATCATGTTCGTCCCCACCAAAGACCAGAATTCCCTAAAGAAGAAAACAGGGAAACTGTCCAACCTAAGGCAACCTTCCGCATTCAACCCCCAAACCACTCGCCTCACCTCATCCTCCGAGAAGCTGGTCATAAGACTCTCTGCCTGGGCATCAGTAACACATCGTATATCCTCCCCCCACCATTGCCGACAACCTCTACGGCATCTCTGCCTGTGAACTCTCTGAAGTAGTCTGCCGCAGCTCTACCCACCTCCTCCCTACCTGAAAATTCCTCCCCATAAATCAACAGTTTCTCTATCCAGTTCCTCCTCCTGGTGGAAGCCATTTGGTGGAAAAACCTGGTATTAGAGTCACCCTCCTTGAACCACTTCTGCATCGATCTCGTCTTCCACTCCACCTCAGCTTTCTTATCCTCCTGCACCACTTGTGTCATCTTCAGCCTGACCTCCCTATCCTCAACCAAGATAGAGGCCTAGTCCTCCTATCCATCTATCTTGGTGATTTCCGTCAAGGCCTCTTCCTTTCTGCCCCTCCTGACTGCTCGAATTTCCTTCCTATATGCTTTGAGATGGTCCAGCAACATAGACAGCTTCCTTACTAGACGAAGTGTAGCTGATCCCTCCACCACAAAAGAGCTTCATCTCTCCCCCACCATACCCCGAAATCCCACCTCGAGCTGCCAAGATCTGTCAAATTTGAAGTACCATAGTGCATTCCCTCATTAGGCCGCCACATTAGGGGTGTATGATCTGAAAACGATCTCTCCAAAGGGGACACCTCCGCCATAGGAAAGGTCTCTGCCATCTCCACGTTGGACAGAAATCTGTCAACCCCAGACGTCTGACCGCAGTTGTTCCTCCAGGTGTATGCGCAGGAAGCCGGACACAAATCTACAAGGCCATGCGTGGCAACAAACTCATCGAATCCAGGGTCCTGCCCCCCGGCCTGTCCTCCAACTGCAGAGTAATGTTGAAATCTCCTCCAACCAACCAGGGACTCCCATGGCAATCCACTGCAACTGACGTGAGTTCCTCCCACATCACCCTCTTGCCTGAGCATCTGACTATCCATAGACCCCTGTGATCACCATCCTGGCACCACTCATCTTCTGTATCAACCTCGTCAAGATGACATGTTCACCCTGAAAGCAGTCATCCAAGGAGAAGACATCTTCCCGCCACCCCAGTATCTGCCCCCAGAGCGGCCAACTGCTCTAACATTGCGAAAACCTTCCATCCACGAGCCTCCGATCTCCCTCCATGTTCTAGCATCACAATCAACGAGCTTCGACTCCTGCAACAACACAACATCCGCTTTCCACAAGCGGATGTAGTGCCCTAGTGCCTGCCTCCTCGATGGGTTATTAAGACCCCACATGTTTCACATAAGAACTGCGTTCATGAAAAACAGGCAGATGTCCCCCTCATCTTGAAATGAAAGCCACATGCTTCCGCGGTTCGACGAACCTCATCATCATTAAGATCCAAAGTTGTTGTCGCCGATGGCTATGGCAAGCTTGCCACAGCCGTCCACCACTACCCTCAATCCCTAGCATGAACCTCTATATCTCCACTTCCGCTTGTATCAAAGAGCTCCTCCCCAGCCACCATCCACTACATGCGGCCTCCATCCTAACAGAGGGATCACCACGTGGTCTCCGGTTGTCAGGGGTAAGTCTTTGGCCTGACATCGCGACGAGCCACCAACACGACACAAATCTAACGCCACCACCTCTACTCCCACGCCCCCGGTCCCCTTCTCCTCCATCGTGGGAAGGCTAGTGGAGCCTTCCTCCTCTTCTACGCCCAGCGTAGATAGACACCAAGCTCCTTCTCTGGCAGTAGCATCCCCCATCGCAGCGGGAAGGATCGACGCAGCCTCCTCGATTGGCTCCAGTCATGGTGTCAAGGAAGGGCCCGAACCCCATGTCCCCGAACCGGTCTCCATCAGAACCAAGTCATGGTTCTCAGCACTGCCCGAACCGCTATCTCCATTCGGATTAGGAGGGGATCCCACCCGCTCGCCTAACTACTCAAGAGAGGGAGTCGACAGTAGCCCCTCATCTTCCAAATCTTTCGAACGCGACAGCCCCTCATCACCGCACACCGAAATTGTCGCCTCCCGCTCCTTTGATCGCGCCGCACTCAGCATCTCCTCTTCCAGACGCAACGTCTCCTCCGAGGCAGTAGCATTCAATGGTTGTTGCACCGCGATCAGCGGAACCGACTCCACATCAGCATCCAGACGTTTGGGCTCCCGATCGACGCGCGAAACCCTAGCCCGAGGATGCGATGGCTCCACCGCCACGCCGCCTGAACTCACCGCTCCTCCAACCACCTCCGCATACGAGGCCATCCTCCAGGAGGCCCTCTTGCGAGTGCAAGAGACCACCCACAAGTGTCCTCCATGGCGGAGTAGCACTTTCTCCATCATCACCGCCCCCACCTTCAACTCCACCACCGCCTCAAGCGGTCCAGCCGAGAGATCGGTTCCCCAACACCGACAGAGGCACGTGAACTAGGACACCACCGCTTGGAGGACCTCCACCGTTCGAAGCCACCACGGTATCCCCTTGACCACCAGCACCGTCGACACTCTCTCTGGTGCACGCTCTCTCCGCGATCCATCGTGGACAGAAGCCTTCCGCCAAGCCACTATTCCAGACCTCAATTGGGAAACCGCCAAACAAAGCTCCTTCGTCTTTGCCGGAGAGAGCCCCACCACAAGGACCCCTTTCATCTAAAGGAAGCACCTTCACAACAGACCCCTTCAGTTCGACACAAAGGGCCTCCATCACCTCAGAGATCCGCAGCTGGCCTAAAGTCAGCTCACCCACAAGACCTCCACCCACCAGACTACGAAGGGCGGCCGCGTTTGTCGACCAAGGAGCCTCCACCTCAGCCAAAGGCACAACCACTGAAGGTGGTGGCGGAGGATGTCCCATATCCGGACCTCGCACATCGCTCTACCGTCCAACCCCACCACACTGCGCCCACCAATGCCCAAGGCCCCCACACCCACAATAGTGCAAGGGCTCCCAACAGTCCCTCGCCCAGTGGCCGACCCCCAAGCATTTGAAGCAGCGATTAGCACCAACCCTCCCCAGATCTACCACAATGCGAGCCTCCGCCTTCCTCTTCCTCTGCTCGACCACCCTCCACTCCCCGAGTCCTTCCTGGCCACCCCACAGATGAGAAGGTCTCTCTCTTCTCCCCACCTCCCTCCTCCCTCTCTCTCGAAGCCTCTCTCTCTCTTGCTCTTCCCCTCTCCTGTTCCATCTGAAGTCCAATTCCAATACTTGTGAAGGCATACTGTTGTACAACTAAAAAAATGCAGCATCAATGGCACTTATTAATCTTTTGCTCCTTGTTCCTTATCCTGCAATTAAATGACACCCAGAAGAGCGAGCTCTTCAGTATGATTTTTTGACAGTTGAACATGTGGGCACTAACAGTATTGATGTCAATAGCTGGAAATATGTTCTGGAACATGACAGTTGTAAGCTTCAGATGTTGACCTCCAGTCCCAAAACCCGAAAGCACAATCTGCAATATTTATTAGCTATTATACTAAAACCACAATCAGGGTTAATAATCAAAGGAATACTAAAACAAGAAAGCATCAATGATATGCCCCAAAATCTTACCACAGGGGAATTTTTAAATAATTCTGGTGGACACCTTGGGCAAGTCTGAGATCGAGCAATATCAGCTGCCAAACAATATTTATGTATTTTGAACATTAATGTTGGGCCCTGAGGAGTCCTAGCAATTCTCAAATATGGAACACTCTCTCCTTTTGACAATATTAAAAAATGAGAAACACCCATAGGCCCTGCAACATTTAAAAAGTCCCTGATATTATTGCGCTTCTTCTCCTGTTACAACAAAGCATCAAAAATTACACCACAATCAGCCAACAGCATAGAGAATTCAAATGTAACAATTTGATGAAATGATCAAGTACAGGATCATTTGCTGATATGGTAATGTCTTAAACAATGTTAAAAATTTAAAGTCCATGTAGATGAATGTTAATCCTCCAGGCAATTACACCACAATCAGCCAACAGCAGAAGAAATTCAAATGTAACAATTTAATGAAATGATCCGGTACAGGACCATTTGCTGATATCGTAAAGGCTTAAACAATTTTAAAAATTTAAAGTCCATGTAGATGAATGTTAATCATCCATTCAATAAGGCAATTACACCACGATCAGCCAACAGCAGAGGGCATTCAAATGTAACTATTGGATGAAATAATCAAGTACAGGATCAGTTGTCAATGGCTTAAACAATGTTAAAAATTTGAAGTCCATGTAAATGAATGTTAATCCTCCGGTCAATAAGGCAAATCCATATTTTCAATCTTCCTTTGAAAAACAATTTTTCCATAACATCTGTTGGGATTTGGTGAAAGTGCCACGTGGCAGCCATCAGGCCATGTGGCAGTGCCACGTGGTAGCCATCTAAATGCCCAGCAGGACCGGCAGTTTGGGTTCCCAAGAACCAAACTTGAGTGCACCAAAATTTGTGATTTTCTATTTTTAGTAAAGTGAGTTTAGAAATAAAAGTTGTGGGATTAGTTCTTTTATTAAGAAATAAAATCTTTCCAAATGAAAACAGATTTTACCTCTTTAGGAAATAAGTTTTAGTATTTGTTTTAGGATTTGAGTCTTTACTATTTTTAGTGGGTACGCTCTCTCTATAAATACAGAGCCTCCCCAACTATTATTTCTTTGTGCAATATAATTAATTCTTCCAATCAAGCTCCTCTCCTCCTCTCTCTTCTTCAAACAACAAGGTCGGCTACATCAGGGAAGGACCTCTGCCCCTTCCACGTGCACCAGCAGATCAGGCTGCCGGTTCAGGCCGATTCAGGCCCTCCAGATCAGCCTCTCCTTCCTCCTGCAGACCGGCCTGCACCCTGCAGACCGGTCTTCCCACTGCCTGGACACCAGGCCAACATCCTCCAGCCCCTACAGGGCCGGTTCTAGCCCTCTGCAGGACCGGCTGCACCCAGCAGCCGGTCCACAGCAAGTCCAGACCGGCCACATCAGGCTGGCCGGTCCATTAAAACAGCCACAGGGTCGCTCTCTCTCCATGCATTGACAGCCCCATCATTGGGCTGTTTTTCCCGCGTACAGGAGTCTCCACGCTCCGCTTCCACTCTAATTCTTGACAACATCCAAACTATGAAGGAGGCAGATCTCGAGGATTTACAGCTCCTACCTCATCATAGTATAGAATTTAAAGCCGAATTGGCTCAGTCGGACAACAGAAGTGCACGCATAAATTGCCCCAATCTTTCTGCATTGCCACTACCCCAGCTGATTCTTCATCACCACTATCATTGGAATGAGGCATACCGAAATTGTTCAGGTTTTCAATCATCAGATTGTCTTTACTATGGAAAAAGAAAAGGCAGAATAAAACAACAATATTACATGATTCAGATCATAAGGACTTATTTCTATCGAGGAAATATCCTAACCATTTAGGCCCATTGACTTAAAGGAAACTAACTGAAGAAGGGAACAGGTATAGGCTGCTTTGTTTTCTTCTTTTCTTTGTTTCACAATTTTCTTTAGAATAAATAAAATAGGGTTGACAGAGTTATTGTGAGAAAAAATGGAAGAGTAAGTTCTGTTCCAACAGGACGGTAGCAAGACTAGATAAGTTTCTTCCACATGATTAATCTTACTTCTGGTGAGATTTATTCCCTATTTACACACTTCTTAGCAACCAAAAGCATGATGATGCACCTGTCAAAAAAACATGATGATGGCAGCAAGGCCTCATTCTGACGCCTTTTCTGCTTACCAAACTAGGGCTGAAAGTTGAAGGGTTTCCTTAATTTGCTACCATATACTAGTGGAGAATATATAACAGTGTTATATTATTTTTTTTGAACGGGAATTACCATTCTTTGTTCTAACTTTACTGAAAACTAGATATTAAAATGGAAGTGATTTTCCAATCTATGCTCTTTTTTTTATGAGACCCTCCGTGCCATTTTCGTCTCGTTCCTTGTCTAGAGAATTCCATTCACACATGCAACAAATGTCACAAGGCACCCATAACCAGTTGCCGAATTACCTTTGACATTTCTATACTCCTATATGTTGAAGCATGGGAATTTACACGATTCAAACAAGTTTTTTTTTTTCTGAAAAGGTACACAATTCAAAGAAGTGTTACAAAATTACTTGATCAGTTCTTTTTTCTTGAAAATGCATTGTCCTAGTAGGCATGGGTATTGTGTTCCTTAATACTAAAACTGTTTTTGCTCTTGATGCGTGAGATTAAAAGAAAATGCAGAGTACAACCAAGTCACTTTCTACACCATGTCACAAAAGCAGAACAGGATCCAATTGAATTGTTTTTTTTTTTTTGAAAAGAAAGGATCCAATTGAATCATGCTTACTAGTTCAATCTTACTGATTAGGAAATTATACCGCTTGTAATGAATCAAGCATGAAACCCAAAAAATAAGCCCAGCATAAAGTCCAAGATGCATTTCTATCAGCTTCCACAGAATATAGAATTGAATTCGTTCTCTAAAACCAATCTCTTGCTGTTTATAGTCTCCAAATGGTAAATAAATACAGCTGTAAGAGAAGCCCAGACTTGATAGATTCGGCTTAGGTTTGGCTATGTAAGGGATCCCTTTCCCAACTAAAAATGTCATTGAGCCAAGCCCCAACTCAACTAGAATTCAGGCTCAATAAGGGCAGATGTATGTGCTATATATAACTGAATGGTGACATCTGCTAAATCTTATACCAATGTATTTAAAATTTCCACTATGCAACTCTAAGGCAGATTGACTTTTGGAATCTTTTGGCAGAAATTCATTTTCAAGATTTACACCTGGCAGCTTGTCATTATACTAGACATAGTACGGCAACAATTTTTTATTTTTCATGTTTCAGAATAACGATAACCAACCAGTTAACTAATTGATTATGAGGATCAGATTTTCCAGCTTTTCCTTCTGCAGTACCTCAACATGACATAAGCATGGAATAAGTTCTAGAATTCATTTGATTTCTACAGGGGCTAAAACTAATCACTTATCTTGCTGTTTCTCAAAAGGACTTGTTTTGGCTTTTTGAACCCCACCCCCTCCTATTTCTTGAAAAGACTTTTTCACCCCATGTTGTAGGGTGGATCCCATAAGATGGGAAAGATCTCCCTCCAAGGCCCTCTGCTGACAGTCCTGGATTCCCTGTATATTCCAAGAAAGTATCTTCCACGATGAAAGCAGAATGGACCCTCCACCGAACACCAAATTCAACCCAACTACAACTGACCTAGCCATCTGAACCAAATGCCTTCCCAACTCATTGTTAACAGAAGGTGGTGCTCCAGAGTCAACTACTCACCAGATCCTTTGCAGAGGCTTGAGAGTGATCAGCAGCATTCATCTTGGATCCTGCTTCCCCCAGCAGTCAGATGTGGCCCTCACCACCCCCAAGAACTATCACCTGTTGGATGCCTACAACCCAAAGGAGGAGAGGAACGAATAGCTGCATTGCCGCCACCCATCTCACCCACAATCATGCTGTTCCCTTCTTCAGTCTACATCAGTCCCTGAAATAGTCAGTCCCCCCTTCGACTCCATTCTTGCAAGCAGTGAAGAATATGTTCTGGAAGACGCTTGAAGACAATTCCTCGATCTGCACCTGCATTACAAGCGTACCCGCTTGAACAAATGGATTCCAAGATCCAAGTAGGAAACTGGAGGGTGCCCTTCTCATCTGCAGAACATGTAGGAGAGGCCAAATACCATTCATGGGACTTAAATGACCACCATGCAAACCACATAAGGATTTTTTTTAGAAGGCAAACCACCAAAGGAAATGAGAACCTCTTCCACGTCATTCACATGCAAATTAACAATTACGCTCGTAATTCTCACCACAACATCCCTATGACCATCCATATTCCGCGGCTAACATATCTGACTTCTCTGAAATCTGAATCACATTCCTCTGCGGTCCCCATGCATGTCACTGGCAAGAAATTCCAACCAACTCTCCTGACGAGGCTCCTCACAAGCCTCCTCCGCTTTGCGTCCCTTCGCCTTTCCTTCGGAGGATCACCACCACAGGTGGTTGTCACCTAATCGAAACTTCAACCCTTCCCAAAACCCAAGACAAGTCCTCTGCTCCCAGACTTGGAAATGAGAAAGCCTTTAAATGACCGAAAACCCCCACAATGGTCTCAATCGCCTCTGTGCATCTCAACCTTAGCAGAATACCTTCTAAATCAACCCCCAGCACTGGAAGTTGTGGTGAGCGGTCCTCCATGGCCCCATCAAGCTCAAAGAAACATCTCCAACAAACCACTTTACAGCAAACCAAGGGCATAAAAAACCTCCTCCATTGGTCTTCGGTACACCCCAGCAACAAAAACTTCCTCCCCATCATGGCTGAAACATGTAAAGTGAAGTTTCCTACCAATGATTTTCTCACTATATCTCCACCCCCTCCTAAAGATATCTCCTACCAGCCACTTTCCCAGGAATTTATCTAAGATGCCAGTGAAAAGAGACCAAGGTGCAAGAACATCACAACCAACAACTTCTCCCACCATACGATGACCTTTCCATCGCTTCTCTTGTGGCAAGTAACACACCAATGCCCCAGTCTGCCACACGCCATGCACTTGATCAGGTCTCTACATGCAGTTGCAACATGACCGTGATCTAGACACCAAAAGCAACATGGCTTCCTATGATAGTCTGTCCTCGCTCAATTTGCTGACATATGTTCAGGGCGTCACCTCGCGACAAGCTTCCATCCTCCCTCATTCTCTCCTTTCTCTCCTCCTCCCTCGCTCATAACTCCATGCCCAGACATTTAATAACTCATCATCAGTGAAGCATTTAACTGTCAGTAGGCAGGCCACATTGGGTGGAGTCCATGTCTTTTGTGGACTTTATGAGGAGTTTCAGGAGTGGTTCCTCTCGTGGGGAAAGAAAGAGCAGACCAATTCGGTTGTAAATGAATGTCGTAACTTTTAGTGGAGAGAGGACTCCTGTGGAAAATGTTTGTAGAGATTTGGAGTCCTTTAAGAGGCTTTGGTTGGATCAGTGAGGCAGCCTTGTACCTTTTACCCAATTTAATTGATGCAGTTGATGGACGCAAAGCCCATCTTTTTTTCTCATGGTACATATGTATCTGACATTGCAGTATTTTTTAATTCATATTAAGCTTACTGAATCCAAATGAGCCCAGCTAGCCTGCACTCATGGATGGATCGCTCCATCGGTGACCCCTCAAGCCAACTTGATCCCGAGACCAAGCCAGTTCAGTCAAGCCCAACTGAGTCCAAGCCCAAAAAGATCTACAAATAACCATTGAACCAATCTGCCTGAAATTTTCGTTCCCTGCTTTCTCTTCTGATTTATTCGCATGACAGGTGGATCAAGGCACAATCTCACTCTGATTACTGTGTGCTTCGATGTGGACTCCTTTATTAGCAACCCACCCACTCACCACCCTCCCCCCTCCCCCCACCCAACAACCCCAAGCACAAACACACCTTAATTGGAAATAGGGGTGGGGAAATCCATTCATCCTCAAACTAGAAGGTATCCCTCGGAATCTCAAGCGAACACGAATCGGAATATGCCCCTCCATCACCTTAATTGTAGCTGCCATGCTTACTATCCCATAGGCACAAACCTTCCTCCCTCACTTACAACCCGGCCATCTCTTTCCCACGTTTAAGACTACAGCAACAGCTAACTAAATCCTCCACCTTCACTCACAACCAACTTCTTCGACGCTATTAAACCATCCAAAAACCCTAACCACAAAATCATGCATCGGAAACAAGCAAAGATCCTAACTTTGGCGATTCCCCGAACCAAAACAAACACAAGGCGACATCAAAGCATCAAAACGCCGGGAAACAACAGCAAACCTTCAACTTGAGGGCGGTGTAGGGGAGCATGAGTTTCCGGAGGTCCAACTTGAGCTGCTTGAGGGGCCCCGGCAGCTTCCCCCTGGCGAAGACGAAGCTCTTGGGGACCTTTTCGCCTGTCACACGATCCACGCTCGGCTGATTCTTCTTCGCCACGGGCTTCACAATCGCCTTTCCCCTCGCCTTCTGCTTCAGCCATTCAAATAACGAAGATTGGTGATCAGCGGGGGAAGGAGAAGAACGAAGGATTGAGATCGGAGTACGAGATCCGGAAGGGGATTCGACTCCTGACCTTTCTGAATCGTGCCATCTGATGGGAGAGGGGGGAAGGAAGACGAGGGAGACGTTGGGGGAGAGCGGGAGAGGGAAGAGGGAGGCGGGGCGGGGTGTGGTGGTGTTAAACGGCGACTGCTTGGAGTTGAAGGGGAAGGAGTAGGGTTCGGAGGTTATGGATTTTGGATTTCATCTTCAAACTTTCTTTTTTCGTGGAACCGATTTTATTTTATTTTTGAAACCGGTAAAAAATTTAATGTTAGGGTATGTGATGAGATCTTCGGATGTACTTTTTTTCATTAAATCATTTACTTTTACACAATCAGAATTAATTTTAAAAAAAAAAATCTACCCATAGAATTGATATTATTTAATTAAATTTATTAAGATACATTATTTTCTATGGGAATAATAGATTTTATATTCTATTTAAATTATTTTTTATCACATAATTTTCTTTTCTTTATACATTTTTCATATGTGTCAAAGTCATTTAACTCAATCAAAATTTTGGAATGAGACATGCATCTCTAATTAGGTGAGATATGATTCTAGAGATAAAAAGTTTTGATATATTATTAATAAGGAAAAAATACATTTGTGAGTACAAATAATAATAGATGTTTACATCGTTTCTTTTCATTTGAATGTCAATTTTAAACATTAATGTATTGATATTTGACCAAATTTTTGTAAAATTATCCTTATAACTTACCTTATTATATTAAGAGATCTTCTACTATGCGGTATTATTTGTGTTAAAGATATATTCCAATTTTACATCTAATGACCCTTCTATCCCTTTTTCTTAAAGTAAGAAAAGATTTTTCCTAGTACAATTCACTCATGCGCTAACGCTAAGATATCGTGGATATCACAAATCATGCTTTTTTGTGCTAATTTGCATGGAATTAACATAACCAATGATCAAATTGTTTTCAACTTTACAGGATTATAATAATGACTCATGCATTTTTAATGTATTTCTAAAGCTATGTAAGTGACAATAGGTGGATTTGGTAATTGGCTTGTTCTGTTAGATAATTTAAGGAGTATAACTGTAATTAACTCACTTCTAGCTTAGAAAGAACCTGTACATTAGTCAAACTCAATTGAGCTTGTATCTTACCAATACCGGTATCCCATGTACTGAGTACCAGTACTAGTTTACCATATCGATATCTAAGGCATATAAATATGAGTCCCATATTCAAAGAAGTACCAGTACTTATGCCAAGTACCAGTACTCATAACTTACTGTTTTGAACTCATGCTCAGATGAGTACTTATCGTGCCATCTGATGGGAGAGGGGGGAAGGGAGATGAGGGGGACGTTGGGGGAGAGCGGGAGAGGGAAGAGGGAGGCGAGGTGGGGCGTGGTGGTGGTAAACGGCGACTACTTGGAGTTAAAGGGCAAGGAGTAGGGTTTTGGTTATGGATTTTAGATTTCATCTCCAAACTTTCTTTTTTCCCTCGAATCGATTTTATTTTATTTTTGCAATGGTTGAAAAAATTGATGTTAGAGTTTGTGATGAGATCCTCGGATGTCCTTTTATCATTACATCGTGTACTTTTACACAATTAAAATTAATTTTGTCAAAAAAAATAATTCTAACGATGGAATCGATATTATTTGACCAAATTTATTAAGATGTATTATTTCTATAAGAATAATATATTGTATATTTTATTTAAAGTATCTTTTATCACATACTTTCCTTTTTCTTATGATTATTCATATGCGTCATAGTTATTTAACTCAATTAAAGTTTTTAAACGAGACACGTATCTCCAATTATATGAGATATGATTCTAAGGATAAAATATTTTGATGCATCGTTAAAAAGAAAAAATTACATTTTGTGAGTTTAAATAATAATATATGTTTACATCATTTTTTTTTCATTTGAATGTCAATTGTAAACATTAATGTATTGATATCTGACCAAATTTTTGCGAAGTTTTTCCTATAACTTACCTTATTATATCAGGATATCTTTTCCTATTAGGTATTATTTGTGTTAAAGATACATTCCAATTTTTTATCTAATGACCCTTCTATCCCTTTTTCTTAAAGTGAGGAAAGGTTTTTCTTAGTGCAATTCATTCATAAACTAATGCTAAGATATCATGGGTATCACAAATCATGCTTTTTAGTGCTAATTTGCATGGAATTAACATAACCTTATCGACTTTACAATATTATAATAATGACTCATGCATTTTTAATGTATTTCTAAAGCTATGTAAGTGACAATAGGTGGATTTGGTAATTGGCTTGTTCTGTTAGATAACTTAAGGAGTATAACTGTAATTAACTCACTTCTAGCTTAGAAAGAACCTGTGCATTAATCAAACTCAATTGAGCTTGTGTCTTACCAGTACCGATATCCCATGTACTAAGTATCGGTACTAGTTTACCATATCGATATCTAAGCCATATAAATATGAGTCCCATATTCAAAGAAATACTAGTACTTATGCTAAGTACCGGTACTCATAGCTTACTGTTTTGAACTCATGCTCAGATGAGTACTTATCTATTACTTATAGTGTATAGATACTTGTAATTAGTACCAGTACACATAAGGTACTAATATTACTCTAGGAACAGGTTAGTCTCAACGAGTACCGGTACTTATGAAGAGTATCAATACTTGTTGAGTACTAGATACTTTGCCTGTAGCTCACAAATACTAGTACTTGTAAACTACAGGTCCTAGTCACCTCGAGGCCATAACTAGATTTGGGACTCATGTATACCGGTACTCATGATGAATATTGATATATGCAAGTCCCAGATTTTGAGTTTGAATAACTTAGAACCTAAACTGTAGCTAGCCAGTACCGGTACTCATGAATAGTACCGGTGCTGGAAGCTACTAGGAGTTCTGTAACCTTAATTATATATTGCATGTACCGGTACTTGTCAAGAGTACCGGTACTTGCAACGGTTACTGATGAGAACCTCATCATAAGCCATAATTAGCTCATTTTGACCTAATACAGAGACTAAAAGCTCCTACATAACCTTAGAAAGGCTTGGCTCAGAGAGATTCTGAGTTTGCAAAGAAAACATAAACTGAAGGGTAAAAATGCAATTTCACCAATCCAATCTGAAAACAGGGTAACTCACGATCCAAACATAGGTCAAAACAACCTAATAAGAAGAAAAGTGGGATGAAATGACTCAACAAGGGCTACAGCAACTCCGAAGAATTAAATGACATCCTGTAACCCTAAAAATAAACCCACTTAAATACACGAGGTTTGAGGTAAAGTAAAAATAGAATAAACCCTCTAAAATTTATAGAAAAATAATCTATAGGGTTTAGAACCTTCAATTTGACCTTAGAAACCCATTTCGACCTACATTGAGAACCATGCCCAACTAACAACTTAATTTGGGTTTCTGCGTAAATTTACCAGTCAAACAAGGTTTAATCTAGAAATAAAATTCACCATCAGAATCCTTAGGTCCTAATTAGTCATGTATAAAAACTTGAGCCTAAGAAGAAACCTTCTTGACCAACTTTACACTTTGGTCCTCATAGATTTACTTTCTGGCCCTCAACTTTTGAACCCTCACATTTTGGCCCCTAACTCTCCTTCGTTCTTTGTGTTTAGGTCCCTCCTGCAAAACCTGAGCAGCACCATGCTCCGGCGACCTTGCGTGGAGCATGGCACCGCGTAGGGTAAGGGAGGGAGCCTGCTAAGTCAAATGGGGGTGCCCTGCGTCGTCAGCTGTCGCAGGAACACCCCCCCTGATGGCTGCAACCACCCATACCGGCCGTCCAAACGCACGGACGGTATGGGTATCCTTCCTCCGGCGTCCTCCGGCAAGGGAGACACGTCGTCTCCCTCCGCCCTCCTCTCTGGTTCTGCCCCTATAAATACTCTCATCGTTCCGCCGTTCTTCCCAGCTCGGATCTGACGGAGATACCCCCTCACTTCCTCTCTTCCCACTCCGACAGATGCCCCCTTGCTCCGGCGGCTTCTCCTCCTCCTCGTCGCCCTGCCACAATACCAGCAGCAGAGACTTCTTCCTGATTCTCCTCCGCGTCGCGCAATACCGGCGCGCGCTGCCTCTGCCCCGTCCTCGCCGTCGCCCCTTCCTCTGGGCAGTTTCTTCTCCGGCAACAGTCGATACGGCTGTCGCCTGCTCCAGCCCCCCCTCGTCCTGCTAAGTAGGTATAACTTCTCCTCTTCCTCCCCTCTTTCTTTTCCATACTGAAAGCCCTTACTGTCGCCACCAATTTCCCACCGATCACCCTCACCTTCTCCACCTCCGGCCAAACTCCGGCGAACCGCTCCCATCGCTCCAGCACCCCACACGGCTCGCCGACCCGTGCATAACCTCCGCCTCCTCACCCTGATCCTCTTCCGCCCTTCCACTTCCCACCAAACGCCCTCTGCAGATCCACCGAACACACCACTTCTCTGCCCGCAGTTTGACCTAGGGCGACCCTTTTGCTCCACCACGCCCCCTGCAGACCCCCCGACCACCTTCGTCGTGCCACGGCGAAGGTCCTCCGCATATCTGATTAGGCCGAGAGGCCGTGTTGTTGTAAACAGGGCCTGTGCTCGCCGCCACCATTGACGAGTGAAGAAGCTCCGTCGACCTACTGCTCCAGGCGCGCCACGCCCAGATCAGGCTCCCAGGCTGCGTGGGGTGTCTTCGCGAAGTGCCAGGCTGCAGCTAAGGCGAAGTCCTCACGCGAAGCCCTCGCATTGGCCCTCGACTGCTCGCTGCCTTCTCCGCACGGGCGCTCACATTGGGGTGAGACATTTAGTCCCACCTCGGAAGATTGTGAGCGAGCGCCGTGAGATAAATTGGAAAAGTGACATAACCTATTCGCCTCAGTTCACGGGGTGAGGTCCCCTTCACCCGCCCGATTACCCGGCCCCGTTTGCGCTCACGCCTCGCGGACCTGGCCCGACCCGATTAGCCCGACCTGCACTCCTCGCCCACCACCGCACGCCGGTGGGCCTGGACCCGGGCGCGACCCACGTACCCGATTACCTGGTTGCTCTGGGAGCTTTCCTAAGAGCGAATTCTGAGAGAGAGAGATGCGGGGGGGGGAGGGGAGGGTAGAGTAGGTTTTGCCCTCTGACGAAAATCTTGAAGTGTGCAGGCACAGGTGAAGAAGAAGAAGAACAAGGACTGCGGAAGAAAATGAAGAAGAAGAAGAAGAGAACACAAAGAAGAATAAGACGGAAGCTAAGGGAGACACTGTACCAGCAGCGGTTTAAGTCGTCTGATTGCAAATTCAGACGACATCTTGAAGGCAAGGAAGAAGAAGAAAAGAAGAAGCAGGACCACGGCAAAGAAGAGGAAAGACAAGAAACAAGAAAAAAAAGAAGATCTGAAGAAAAAGAAAGAAATAAAATAAGGAAGAACAGAAGACAGAAGAAGAAGAGCACGAGGGGAAGATCTGAAGAACAGAAGAAGAAGAAGAAGAGCACGAGAGGAAGAAAGAAGAGAAAAAGGAGAAGCCAAATTTTCATCTCTCTCTCTCTCTTTATTTTTGTAATAAGAATTTGTACTTTTAGAATACGACTTGCTCCCTGAGTTCGACCTCGAGAACTCTTTTATTTCCGAGTAAAAAGATTATACATGTAATGATGGCAATAACTAGCTGTACTACAACGCTATTTCTATAACAAAAGCTAGTCACAACGCCACCATCAGTTACAATGTAGGTTCTACAGGAGGGGGATGAGATTTGTGTGATAAAAGAAATAATGCGTAAGTAAAGTAAACAAACACATAAATATTCAATCTCATAAATACACAAGTATTTTTAGGTGGAACCCTAAATCCGGGTAAAAACCATCACCTAAACCTCTCGGTTTAGAATTTCCTGATCGACTGAGTCAATCAAATCCACTAACGTACTACTTAAACGAGGGTAGAACAATATAACGAACGCACGCCCCAGACGTCTTTTAAGACGTCTGGGAGGTGGCCCAGACGTCGGACCAGACGTCTGGGGTCACTTCCAGACGTCTGGGATCGTTTCCAGACGTCTGGAAATCAGTTATTTTCGACACGCGCTGGTCGCCTGGGCGCCTGAGCGCACAGACCGCATATTCCCTCCTGCGGCTGCAGATTCTCGCCGCTGCAGTCTCTCTCTCCTCCTTGCGCGGCCTTAAAAGGCCACGCGCTCTCTCTCGTCACCTCCACCCCTTTCCTCTTCTCCTTCCAGTGCGCGAGAGCGGGCGCGGGGTTGCTGCGGCGGCGACGGCCGCAGTGAGCGCGGAGGGGGTGCTGCGTGCGAGAGCGGCGCTCAGCCGTGAGGGCGAGCTCGCCAGGGCTGGCCGGCGGGGAGCGCAGCGGGCGGAACGACGCGGGAGGCCTGCTACGGCTCGAGCAGCAGGCGCACGAGGTGCGACGCGGGCGGCGTCGCAAGCAGAGGGCGAGTCGTGCCCTGGTTCTGGAAAAATTTCCAGAATCAGACGTCTGTGCTGATAGCCAGACGGCGAGGTCGATGTCTGGAAGACTGTCTAGACGTCTGAAAGGTGAGTTTTCCGTCTTCTTCTTCCTTCTTGTCGACTGACCGTACTGAGGGAGGGAGATGGGTGTGCGCAGGCTCGGTGATTCATCATCCAACGCGAATCAGACGTCTGGCTGTAGTACCAGACGACGGGAGTGACCTCCAGACGTCCGGGGTGACCATCGGACGACTGGGAACTAGGCCAGACGTCCCTGCAGGCTTCTGGACGTCTGAGAAATCACGCAGAACAAGGTAATTCTCTGATCCACTTTTTAAGACGTCTGGAACTTCTTCCAGACGTCTGATTTTGCACAGTGTCGTCGTTTTCGACCCGTTGAGGGCCCGTTCGGGTTACGTTTTCCACGTTTCGAGTTGCGTTCTTTCCGGAATTAAATCCTCTACCCGTCTACAGTAGCTATACACTGTTTTGAGACACTCCTTGTGTTTGATCCTTGTGATAGGACCTCGGTCCGTTGCAGTCTTGGGGGTCGCGGAGGCACGCGGGATCCCCGATCACGCCCCCATTACTCCCGTCGTACCTGGTAGAGTGGCTTTTAAGTATAACATGTTAAATTGTGGAATCATAAATAGAACCTAGGACATTGCATGAATCCTAGGAATGAAAAACAGATTGAATGTTAGATCCTAGGTGTTGCATGAATCCTAGGGCTGAAAAACTGGATTGTATGATAGATCCTAGGATACGGCATGAATCCTAGGATGGGAAAACTAGTGGAACAGATGAATACTGCAGTATTGGAAAAATGGAAAGGAACAAATAGCTATCTGTAATCGAATTAACAGCTGCCTGTTGAATAAATAAACGTGTTTGAGAACATGGATTGTGATAACGTGAAATTGGAAGGTGAAACTTAGACGTTCCGAGCTGGAACCCTACGGGGAAGTAGGAGTAGAACTCCTGGAAAGTGAATGGAATAGTATTGGGGAAGTGAGCTGGCCCTTGAGTACGGAGTACCAAGGAGAGCGACTGTCCCCCTGTTTAGTGCAGAGCGGAGCCAGCCGCCCCAGGGACCCGGGGTTAGGACTGGCCACTCTGTACCGACTTGTTGGCCCTCGCGTACGTAGTACCGAGGAGAGCTACTAGTGTAGGCAGGTACTAGCTACCCCACGGACCCCGGGGTTCTACTAGCCTCCCACACCGACTTGTTAGGCCCGCTGGGGCAAACCAGGGTAGTTAGGCGAGGGTGCGCGGACTGTGGAGGGGCAAGGCCCCTGTTTGGTTACTGTGGAGGGGTTGGACCCCTGTTACTGAGAGGGCTTTGCCCTGTACTGGTTCCGTGCTGTTCTTTGGGCGCACCCATTAACGGAAACGACTGACCGCGTGCCTGTGCGGGTTAGCGACCCGTGCGTTTACCGCGCGTGCCGTAGTCACCGTTACGTCTGTCAGTGACCTTGGGGTGTGTAACGAACGCGTGCCCTAGACGTCGTACCAGACGTCTGGGATCGTTTCCAGACGTCTGGAAATCCGTTAATTTCGACACGCGTGGGTCTGCGCGCCTGAGCGCGCAGATCGGATATTCGCTTATTCCCTCTTTCTCTACGGCTGCAGACACCTGCCACGTCCTCTCTCTCCTCCTCGCGCGGCCTTAAAAGGCCACGCGCTCCCTCTCGTCGTCTCCACCGTCCCCTCCCTCTTCTCCTTCCGCCAGTGAGCGTGAGCGCGAGCGCGGCAGCGGCGGCCGCAGTGAGCGCGGAGGAGGTGCGTCGTGCGAGAGCAGAGCTCTGCCGTGAGGGCGAGCTCGCCGGGGCTGCTAGGGCCGGCCAGTGGAGGGCGCGGGGGTCGCAGAGTGACGCGGGGGGGGGACTGCAGCGGTCTAAGCAACAGGCGCGCGAGGTGCGACGCGGGCTGCGTCGCGAGCGGAGGCCGAGTGGCGCCCTGATTCTGGAAGAATTTCCAGAATCAGACGTCTGGGTTGATAGCCAGACGGCGAGGGAGACGTCTGGAAGACCATCCAGACGTCTGAAAGGTGAGTTTTCCGTCTTCTTCTTCCTTCCTGTCGACTGACCATACTGAGGGAGGGAGGTGGGTGTGCGCAGGCTCGGTGATTCGCCATCCAACGCGAATCAGACGTCTGGCTGTTGTACCAGACGGCGGGAGCGACCTCCAGACGTCTGGGGTGACCATCGGACATCTGGGAGCTAGGTCAGACGTCCTCGCAGACTTCTGGACGTCTGGGAAACCACGCTAAACAGGTAATTCTCTGATCCACTTTTTAAGACGTCTGGAAGAAGTTCCAGACGTTTGATTTTGCACAGTGTCGTCGTTTTCGACCCGTTTAGGGCTCGTTCAGGTTCCGTTTTCCGCGATTCGAGTTGCGTTCTTTTCAGAATTAATTCCTCTACCCGTCTACAGTAGCTATACACTGCTTTGAGACACTCCTTGTGTTTGATCCTTGTGATAGGACCTCCTTCACTTGCAGTATTGGGAGTCGCGGAGGCACGCGGGATTCCCGATCACGCTCCCATTACTCCCGTTGTACCTGGTAGAGTGGCTTTAAGTTATTAATAAAATCTGTTAAATTATTGAACCATAAATAGAACCTAGGACATTGAATGAATCCTATGAATGAGAAATAGATGGAATGATAGCTCCTAGGTGTGGCATGAATCCTAGGACTGGAAAACTAGATTGTATGAAAGATCCTAGGATATGGCATGAATCCTAGGATGGAAAAACTAGTGGAATGTATAATACTGCAGTCTTGGAAAATGGAAAGAGATATAAAGCTTCCTGTAATTTGAATTAAAAGCTGCCTGTTGTGAATAAATAACGTGGTTGAGAACATGGATTGTAAGAATGTGAAACTAGAAAGTGAAACCTGGATGTTTGAGTAAAAAGGATGGAACCCTACGGGGAAGTAGGAGTAGAACTCCTGGAAAGTGAATGGAATAGTATTGGGGAAGTGAGCTGGCCCTTGGGTACGGAGTACCAAGGAGAGCGACTGTCCCCATGTTTAGTGTAGAGTGGAGCCTGCCGCCCCAGGGACCCGGGGTTAGGACTGGCCACTCTGTACCGACTTGCTGGCCCTCGCGTACGTAGTACCGAGGAAAGCTACTAGTGTAGGGAGGTACTAGCTACCCCACGGGCTCCAGGGTTCTGCTAGCCTCCCACACCGACTTGTTAGGCCCGTTGGGGCAAACCAGGGTAGTCAAGCGAGGGTGCGCGGACTGTGGAGGGGCAAGGCCCCGGGTTGGTTACTGTGGAGGGGTTGGACCCCTGTTACTGAGAGGGCTCTTCCCTGGACTGGTTCCGTGCTGTGCTTTCGGCGCACCCGTTAACGGAAACGACTGATCGCGTGCCAGTACGGGTTAGCTACCTGTGTGTTTATCGCGCGTGCCGTAGTCACCGTTACGTCTGTCAGTGACCTTGGGGTGGTTGACTGAGGGTAGGATCACCACGGGGGACTCTCCCGGCTAGGAGAGCACCACGTGCTACTTCTACTTTTTGGAGAAGACTACAATCAAGATCGTTCCCACGAGGAACATTCGAGATCAAGAAAAAGATCTGAGGAATAAATGAAATAGTGAGACAATTGAAAGATGTGAATAAAGAAAGTAATAGAACATAATAGCTACTGTACACTCTGCTGTTGTCTTTAGTTTTAGTTGCCACTCTACTCAGCGTTTTGTTGACGTGTTACACTCATTACCTTTTTGAGGACCAGGTGTTGAGCACCCAGGGTCAGTGGCTGCAGAGGACGCTGGGCCGAGTAGGGTCCAGTAGAGTTACCACTGTCTTTTGTACCTCTTTTGTTTCCGTTGTAGTGAGTAGTTCTTGTTTCCGCTGTACTTTCTTTACCTGCAGTTCAAATTATATTATGAATGTTGTTCTACTGTTGTGGTGGTAGATACTGTGGTAGTTTCTTTCCTTACTGCTGTACTTTCTTACTGTTAGTTATATCCATGCTGAATGTGGTTTATTTTACTGCTCTTTTGGTTATCTCCTCGTTGGACGACTAGGTCTTGGGATTAGTTGAGTCGGTCCGGTTCTCGTGTCTCGTAGGGACTCGGGAACCGGGTCGTTACAGGGTGGTTAACTGAGAGTAGGATCACCACGGGGGACTCTCCCGGCTAGGAGAGCACCACGTGCTACTTCTACTGTTCGGAAAAAACTGCAATCAAGATCGTTCCCACGAGGAACATTCGAGATCAAGTGAAAGATCTGAGAAATAGATAAATCGTGAGATAATTGAAAGACTTAAATAAAGAAAGTAACAGAACTTAACAGCTATTGTACACTCTACTGTTTCTTTAGTTTTAGTTGCCACTCTACTCAGTGTTTTGCTGACGTGTTACACTCGTTACCTTTCAGGACCAGGTGTTGAGCAGCCAGGGTCAGCGGCTGCAGAGGACGCTGGGCCGAGTAGGGTCCAGTAGAGTTACCACTGTTTCTTGTACCTCTTTGTTCCGTTATAGTAAGTAGTTCTTGTTTCCGCTGTACTTTTCTTTACCTGCAGTTCATATTTAGTTATGAATGTTGTTCTACTGTTGTGGTGGTATATACTGTAGTAGTTTCTTTCCTTGCTGCTGTATTTTCTTACTGTTAGTTATATTCATGTTGAATGTGGTTTATTTTACTGCTCTTTTGGTTACTTCCTCGTTGGACGACTAGGTATTGGGATTAGTTGAGTCGGTCCGGTTCTTGTGTCTCGTAGGGGCTCGGGAACCGGGTCGTTACAAACAACTTCTTGCAACTACGCTACTTAGACGAGGGTAGCATACCTCAAACCCCTCCTTTTCACGAGGAGTATTTTATCCCACGAAGGAGATGGGACATCACAAAGTGAATACCCAATCAACAACAAACAAAAATTACAATAGACCTATAGAGCCAAAAAATATTTATCTTAAACTTAGCTTCTACAGACAAAAAGAAATTCCCTTAAATGAAAGTGAAGTGCGCAGCAGATCGGTGCTCTTAGATGAGGATAGTGTAGACGGGAGAGCAATGGCACTTCTGGCACTTGATCTTTCTCTTCTAGGACACAAAAGGTATGGAGTAGTATTCTTAGGTGTGTATTGTAAAGGAAAGGTCCACCTCTATTTATAGAGGCCCTACGAAGGGTTTAGAAGCCTCTTCTAGCCGTTGGAAAACTTCTGTACCCGTTAGGAATTATCCCAAGGCAAATCAGGTTGAAATCAAGGCTATTAATGATTCTGACAGGGTTATCAGACGTCTGGATCTATTATCAGACATTTGGATCTTCGTCTGATTTTATGGTCGAACGTCTGATCTAGAATGGTAGATCAACTGGACAGTGTTGAATCAAAACAGATGTTTAAAGGTTACTTTTAAGACGTCTTAACTTAAGGTCAGACGTCTAATTCTAAATGAATTTCCTTCCTGTTTTTGTCAAGACCTAAACAGGGTTCTAGGTATTGTTGGTCAGATGACAAGTCGAATATTTGGCACAAAGTTTGGACGTCTGGAAACACAAATCACTGTATGAATGAATTTCCCGATGCTCAAACGGCTATAATCACTGAAAAAAATGATTTGGGGATAGATTAAGCCTAACATCTATTTATCAGATGCCTGGGATACACTACGGATGCCTGAAAATGAATGTAGGTCGGATTAAAGGTTAATCCTCAACAATTAAATCTAACAAAGCCAACGGTCCTCTAGTTGAACGTTTGGCAAAATCATCAGACATCTTCTAAGATGTCTAGACTAAAGGCTGAACGTCTGAAACCGGCAGACAAAGAGTGGTTCTCTAACCTAAGTGCTTTAGACGTCTGATCAAACAGTCATACGTTTTAAAGTCTAAGATCAGACGTCTTGATTTTCATATTAGACGTCTGATCAAGTTGTTTGATGCCTATTTTGACTTTCTAAGTTCTCTACAAAAAACCTAAATATCCAAGGGTTGTGTAGGTGTTCCTAGGACTATAATTTTGTTACTTTGAGGCTCTTTAACATATATAATCTAAGCAAAAATAAAGAGCAAAAGAAATAACAAATACAAATTATAAGAGTAGAATAATTTTTTATCATATTCTTCATGACTTCAAGCTCTCGCTCCATGCGAAGCTTCTTCTCCGTCAAACTCCTCCAATCCACCATGGACGTGAGCTTAAGCTCCTCCTCCACACTTGTAACCATTTGCATTTTCCTAAAACCTTAAACTCAATGCAAATGTTAAATGAGAAATGTTTTGTTATCATCAAAATTAATAATAGTGGTACCCTTGCACCAACATACGAGACATGTTTTGAGTCATTAAGAGAATATGAATCAATGTCCTTTTTGTCTTTAAATTTTCAATTCTAATGGTTGATACATATGACCATTTAAATCACATATAAACATAAAATTAACAAGACATGCAAATACTAGAATTGATCTAATATATGAAAATTAACATGCTCATGTTCTTGCAAAATATATGACATTCACATACATAAATGGATCTATCCACGTTGAGAAATATATACCTGCACTCATCGTAATTGTATACAACATGGGCTGCTATATGGATCTTCCAAGGGATCCCACTTCCACCTTGCTAGGTTGAGAGCAACTTCCAAGGAGAACAAAATGCCATACCTACTATTCAATCTCTCTATCTCTCTCTCTCTCTATATCTCTAGGTCAAGATGGGTTTGAAGCCCTTAGAGAATATCAGTGGTTCCCGTCGGGACCATAACCCCGTAGTAAATAGCAATTATCTCACTAATTGCAAAATGGATAATTAGCATATCCTCCCATCAAGGAGATTCTAATTACAATTAGGTCTCTGCCAATATAAGTTTAAACACCACACTTTCCTTTTGCATTATATACTCATATGAGCTTAATACCATTAGTTGATCACTTTACAAAATTAGGTATAATCAATGATGGTCCTTATACTTTATGTTGAAAGATTATATCTACGTAGCTATATATACTAGTCCATATATTATTGGGGTTATAATCCAACATGTTCTACTACTGAAAAGTGCACCTAACTTGTTTGAAAACTGTCACTCGGGATGATCTCCGAGATTTGAATAATATAAGAAGAATAAAATCCAATCTAATGACTAATCGGATACAATCAAGAAATTTATAACTTTATTTGTTCCTTAATGAGGAAGATTGATGCGAAATATTCAAGTGCATGGATGCAAAATTTTCAATATTTCCAACTTAAAATGGTGTCCTTGTAAAATATTATAACACATCTCCGAAAAAGATTTTTTTCCAACATATCCTAGGTTTATTATTTTATTTTTTTGGACTCATTACCCTATTAAATAGGAAACTATTATTTTATAAAATTATATACAAAAGGTAACATTTTCTTCAATATATATATTCTCTACCAAAAACACCTTTGCCACCTCATCTCCATGATGCCCTCTAAGACACACCACTTGCTTTTGTGATCCTTCTTTAGCTACTCCCACTCTACAGTAGCCCAACTCACCCTCACACTTTTGCCTTCTTATTACGATTGCAATAGTCGACAATCATGAAACAATTTCTACCTAAGTAAATTCTTAGAGTAAGTACTATCACATTTCTATTCCTGTGTAATTAGTATTGTTGTTTGAGACTTTACTTCAAAATTGCTTCATTCATTGGTAGAGAATTCAAACCATAAAGATATAATTGATTGCTTTAAATTTATTTCCCATCGTTTATTTGAGGATTTGTAGATATTTAATTTACTTTGTGGATTATTTTCCTTCATTTAAGGTACTGTTTGTGGATTTGTAGATATAATTTATGTTGTAGATTTTTTATCTGTTGGTTCATTTGCATTATATTCATAGTTGCACGTAGTTCTCATTTTATCTGAAAATTTATTATTTAGTCTTATAAATTGGAATCTTTAATAAACTATGAGCATATTGAATTGATATCAACCTTACCTTTTGGATGTAGACGATTTTCATTTGGTTTGACAACTTAGATACCACCAATTGACTAAACCTGATAAGATCCTAGTCATCAACTGAGTTTTTTTATGTTTCATAAGGTACTCTGACCTAATCGGGCCCTGATAGGTATCGAGTAGCTCTTTGAAGTTTGTCACTAGGCTGCCACTAACAAAAAAAGGATGCAACGCTATCAACGTGATTATTGATCAACTAACGAATTTAGCATGATTTTTGCCTATTAAGGTGATCTATGGCTCGTCATAAATAACTGTGTTACATACTCGGAAGATCATGCGACTTCATGATTCTCCCAAAAAAACTCATTTCAAACAAAGACTCTTGATTCACTTCTTAATTTTGAGGAGGTTTTCAACAAGCCTTGGGAATCCAACTTAAATTCAGTGTAGTGTATCACCCACGAAAAGATGGGTAGTTGAAGCGGATGATTCAAACCTTGGAAGATCTAGCACAAGTTGTGTTTTAAGGTGGAAAAGCTTTTGAGAGGATCACTTACCTTTGATGGAGTTCATTTATGACAACAGTTATCATACCAGTATTGACATGGTTACATTTGAGGTGTTGTACAGTAAAAAATGCATGTCTCCTTTTTCTGGCGTGAAGTTGAAGCAAAGTGGGAGGATGGAATGATGGGGCCCAGATTGATATGTCAGAGCAAGGAGGCTATGAAACAAACCTCGAAGAAACTTTTTACAATATGGAGCTAGTTGAAGAGTTATGCTGATCACAGGCAACGGGATATTGAGTTCAAGATTGGCAATTTCATTTTCCTTAGGGTATCACTAATGAAAGACATACAAAGGTTTGGAGTGAAAGGGCAAGTTGCTACCAAGATTTGTGGGCCCCTTCAAGGTTTTGGAGTGGGTTGGACTTGTCGTATATAGACTTTCCCTACCATCTCAACTACTTGACATACCAAATGTGTTTCACATCTCGAACTTGCAGAAGTACATGCTAGGCCCAAACCACATTCTCAACTACAAGAATGTAGAGATCGATGATAACTTGACATATGAGAAGTATGCAATGAAAATCTTAGATTGAATGGTTCTGAGGTTACGAAATAAAGAGGTTTCTCTGATGAAAGTGTTATGCAGGATCTAGAAGAATGAGGAAGAGACCTGGGAGCCTAAAGTAAAGATGAAGGAGAATAATTAGAACTATTCACTGGTGAGTCCATAACATCATAATTGGTTGATTCTATTTAAGGTTACTATGGCTGTTGAAGCTACTATGGACTTAATAGTGATTTATATCTTCTTCACCTCTAACCTTGCTTGAGTTTAAGGGGTGAAATTTCCTTCAAGATTGTTATATTTGTAATGTCCCAAAATACGAGTCTCAGGTTGTTTCACAGTCGATCAGGTCATTTTTTACCCATTGGTTCTTGTTGAGACAGATCAGGTTAGAGCACCTTGTAAAATGTGAAAAATCTCATACTTAACAACTCAAATCTTACCAAGTTTAGTCAATTAGTGGGATCCATGTCGTCACATTTGGCTTTAGGTTGTTGATATTTTTGCAATTTATAAGAATACTAGTTGATATCTGCACGAGGGGGGATTGTTCAAACAAATAAAAATAATTGCATAAATAAAATGAATACTGAATTTAAAGATGAAACCATTGCAGTAAATGCCTTTACCTAAATTGTTCAATTTAGCATTTTGCTCGCACAAACAAACATTAACAATAAGTGAGTACAAATCCCCTCTTTTAGACAACCCCCAAGGAGAGTTTCATCTCTCTCAACAAGAAATAACAAGTAACCCACAGGCTAAGCACCCCAACCTAAAAGTAACTTAGAGTATCTCTGAGAGATGTATGACAGTAGTGTAAGGCTTAAAGTACAACTTTGCAAACCTAATTTTGAAGAAAAAGCACCGAGAGAGTGCGTGTGCTCAAGTAATTAGTAAGGAGCACTAAGATCACAATGAGCACTAGGAAGCAATCTAGAGAGAAATTGAGCTTTTTATGCTAGAGAATTGCTTATGATTGTTGTGTATTAGCTTAGGAGATATTAGGTAGGTATTTGTAGCGTTTAGGGTTGAAATCAAGCTAATATTTTTTTGAGAAAAGAAATCAAGCTAATATTGTTGTTGAAATTTGAATTAGAAATCAATAATGAGATCTAAAATGATTATAATCATAATTTGAACATCTTAAATGGTCCAATCAAACGTTTGAAAATAATTATAGATGTCTGAATATCTCTATATAGGCATGAAAAGCTAAGAAATAGATTTTGATTCAAGGCCCTAACATTCTAATCAAGAATTCATAACTATCCTAGCATTCATATAAAGCAGGGACATCAAAACACGAAATTTGGATGTCTACGGAGGTCCATTTAGACGCTTGAATAATATATTAGGCATCTTCCGAAACAACAAAAGTTGAGCAAATTACTAAAGCAAAAAGAATTGGTCTACGATTATTTGATCAGAAATTTATCTAGACATCTGTTGAGGCAAGTCCAATACTTGAAGCTCATTACTGTCAAGTGAGCAAACTAGGTTCAAGGATGTTTGAAAAATAAGTCTAGACATCTAAAAGGGATAATTTAGATGTCTTTAAATAAACACAGATATCTCTTTTTTGGCAAAGATCAAATCAAATGTTATTGAGTCATGATCTCAAATAAAATATTTGTAATTAAGTAGCGAACATCAGTAATAAAAGAAAATGAATGTTGAGGGTAATTAATCATCTTTTAGATGTCTCGAAAAAAAGGTAGATGCTTAAAAATATATTAAGATTTAGAGAATAGTTTAAATATACAATCTTATGATCAATGGAGTTAAACAAATAGTGTTGATTCTGTGAAGGGGTCAGAAAAGTAGATGTTTGAAGTACCAAATTAAACATATGAAATTCCTGAGTATCGGAGTCTATGAGATATTTTAGAGAGAAAAAGGTTTGGAAGGATTTCTTAAGGTTATTTAGGAATTCTCTTGGTTCTTTTACATTCTAAATAAAAATAAAAAGAAAAGTACATGAATTTTTTTTTGGCATCTTCTTGTCTTCACAACATGCATAAATTTTCCTTACTTCCTTTGCTTCTTCTTTCACTTTTGAGTGACTTACATAATTTGTTAGTCTCCACAAAAATATATAAAGTAATAATTATTTGTCATTATCAAAAACTAAAATTATAATAACACTAATAAGAAAATATTTCTCAAATATTATAAGTCAAACCTTATCCTATGCCTCCCCTTATACAAAAATGAGAGATGGTGAAGATGGAGACTACTTGTTTGGGCATTTGATGGAGAGTGAGAATGCTAATGTCTTGGTAATAATATGGTGAGAAATTAGGAGTTGTTGTCCTTCTTTTAAGTTATGTTTGGTAAAGAGATAAACTTGAAAATTTATATACATGGCTAGTACAAAATGAATAGTAGACATATAATAGAGATAGTTTACAAGATTTATCACGTCACATTCCTATCCATGACATACTACTCAATTTCAGAATAAACTACCACTTATTTCACTTTTTAACAAAATAAAAAAATTGAACAAATAACACGAAATATAAAATAAATAAACTAGATTTTTTTATTAAATTACATCAAATCACATATGATCTCAAATTCCGCTGCACCTTTACCACCAAATCCATCACTATATGTTAGCTTGGGTTTCTTGATTTATCCCTTATAGGCGAGCTTTACTTTTCGTAAAGCTTATCTTATCGTTTTAGGGTTTCTTTTCTACTCACTGCTTGTCCTGGTAGATCGTGAACCCTGTTGCAAGTGCGGCAAGGTTCTCCTTCCTCTTGCCTATTCCCACCTCAAAAACACATCGTTGGTCATATCTTTCCATGTGCCTACACTCTTCTCACCAACTGATAACTAGGGTCGAGCATAGGGCCAAGCCCTTCAAGGTCAACAAGGCCCAACCTAAGCCCATTTAAGTAGGCAAGATAATTAGTTGGGCTCAAAGACTTTTATTTTGCAAGATCCTGCCTAAGTCCAAGCCTAACTCAAAGTAAATGGACTAAAGTTGGGCCAAACTGAGCCCATTTATTATATTTTAAGTATGTAGGCATGATATCGATTGTATGAGTTAATTAAAAATCCAAAAAATGATTGAATTAAGAAAATTCAGTAGCTTGATTTTAATTGAAATTGAGTATAAAAGTATTTTACTCACATTAAAATAATAGATTGATTAAAGTTATATACTTTTAAATTTAGTACACTTCCTGCAGTTGCAATAATGCAATGAAGAAGCTTGAGCTATTTGTAGAGTCTAGACCAAAATTTTGGTTGTGCTTTTTACAAAGATGTCCATGGGGTTTGGTTTTATAAGCATTGCTCTAATACCTTTATACATTTGGGCTTAGGCTTGGGCTAGGCCTAAAGTTGGGGCAAAGTAGCCCAGTCCGATGTTTAGCCTTCCTTGTAGTCATGGTTCTTCTTTACCCTTGGCAGTAACCTTGGAGCTTGATGGTATATCCGCTCTTCTCTAGATTGGTGGCTAGTTGTGCTTATAAAGACTTTGATCAAGGTTAAACTCTATCCTTAAGGTGGATTTTTGCTTGTTTGAAGAAGTGGATATGCTTTATCATGGAAATATCTTTTCACGTTCTCTTTAATTTTTTGCTAGAGATGTGCACATATGTAGGCATTTCGGATGTCCCAATGTCATTTTTGAGTAGATATCCGCATCCTTAATTGTTGGATGGAGACCTTGCTACTCGATTCTTCTGTACACAAGTTAAGTTGGGGACATCCGAATGATTATAGCATCATTATCTTCGTTATGTTAGATTGTTTCAATAATTTTGTCTCAATGTATTTTATGTTATTATTGTGAGTTTTCCCTTGTTATACATGTATCCAAATATTTTTCTCCACCAACGAAATTATATTAATTTTTAAAAGAAAATTCGTAACTCAATCATTTTTAAAAATTTTTCAAAGTTAAAAAGATAAAAGTTTGCAAATTTAGTATGGTTATCCCGTGAATGGATTTATTTTCTCATATCACAAACACACCAAAGATTCTAGAAAAGGGATCTTGGCAATTGGATAAGGGGAAAGACAAATGGGTATCAAATCCAACTTTTAAAGTTTGTGTCATTTTTTATGAGAAATATTATTTTCATCTAAAAAATACTCAATATTACAATCAAGAGAACAAGACAAATATTAAAAATGTAGTAGTTGAGTCTAATTTTTTTTCTTCTTATTTAACCACAAAATCACGTATGTGTTTTTTAGCACCTCAAAATTTTTTCCATCCCAAGTTAATCCCAAATGGCCGGCATCATAAATAACACACGCCCAAAACCTTCTATCTCAGGTGGAAAGAGTGATCCGTCCATCGAGGCAAATTTAGGTCTTAAAAATATGACTTTAATCATTTTAAATTAAAGTCATATTTTATATCCAAGTAGTATTTTCAAGAAACTATGTTACTGTAAATAGTCATTAATTTTTTTTAATATAATCAACAAATTAATTTTTATAATCGACATTTGCACTATATTTTTTTCTACAATACACTTTCTACCTTGATGTCATTGTATAACGACCCGATTCTCGAGTCCCCACGAGACACGAGAACCGGACCGACTCGACTAATCTCAAGACCTGGTCGTCCAACAAGGAAGTAACCAAAAGAGCAGTAAAATAAACCACATTCAGTGTGAATATAACTAACAGTAAGAAAATACAGCAGTAAGGAAAGAAACCACTACAGTATATACCACCACAACAGTAGAACAACATTCATAACATAATATGAAACTGCAGGTAAAAAAAAGTACAACGGTAACAAGAACTACTCACTACAGTGGAACCAAGAAGAGGTACAAGAAAACAGTGGTAACTCTACTGGACCCTACTCGACCCAGCGTCTTTTGCAGCCGCTGACCCTAGCTGCTCAACACCGGGTCCTGAAAGGTAACAAGTGTAACACGTCAGCAAAACGCTGAGTAGAGTGGCAGCTAAACTAAAGAAACAGTAAATGTACAGCAGCTGTTTTAATTTTCTTTCTTCCTTTAATTTACGTCTTTCTATTGTTTCAAAATTTATCTAATTCTCAGATCCTTCACTTGATCTCGAATGTTCCTCGTGGGAACGATCTTGATTGCAGTCTTTTCCGAACAGTAAAAGTAGCACGTGGTGCTCTCCTGGTCAGGAGAGTCCCCCGTGGTGATATGTTAACGGGGACAACCGCGACGCGTCTCTTATAGTAGAGTCATTGTAGTATAGGATAAGACGGCTCTACGGTTGCCATTACAATTAAAAATTTATTACTCGGAAATAAAAGAGTTCCCGAGGTCGAACTCAGGGAGCAAGTCGTATTCTAGAAGTACAGTATTTCTTATTACAAAAATAGAGAGAGAGAGAGAGAGAGATGAAAATTTGGCTTCTCCTTCTTCTCTTCTTTCTTCCTCTTTGTCTTCTCTTCTCTTTGGCTCTTGGTTTCTTCTTCTTTGTCTATCTCCTCGTGGTCTTCTCTTCTGCCTTCTGTTCTTCCTTGTTTTCTCTTCTTCTTTTTCTGTTCCTCAGATCTTCCTCTCGTGCTCTTCTTCTTCTTTGTCTATCTCCTCGTGGTCTTATCTTCTACCTTCTGTTTTCACGACGTCGTCTCTCCTTCTTTCTTCTTTTCTTCTTCTTCTTCAGTCCTTCTGTCCTTCTTCTTCTTTTGCCTTCAGGACGTCGTCTGATTTTCCAATCAGACGACTTAAACTGCTGCTGCTACAGTGTCTTCCTCAGCTTTCTTCTTCTCCTTCCTGCCTTCTCTTCTTCTTCTTCTTCACCTGTGCCTGCACACTCAAAGTTCGATCAGAGGGCAAAACCTACTCTACCCTCCCCCGCGTCTCTCTCTCTCAGAATTCACTCATGGGATAGCTCTCCCAGAGCTGCCGGATAGTCGGGTACGCGGGTCGCGCCCGGGTCCAGGCCCACCGACGTGCGGTGGTGGGCGAGGAGTGCAGGTCGGGCTAATTGGGTGGGGCCAGGTCCGCGGGGCGTGAGCGCGGACGAGGCCGGATAATCGGGCGGGTGAAGGGGACCTCACCTCGTGATCTGAGGCAAATAGCTTAAGGCACCTTTTGCCTTTAAGCACCCGCTCGCCTCAGTGAGTTTCCGAGGTGGGACTAAATGTCCCACCCCAATTTGGGCGCCCGCGCGGAGGAAGCAGCGGCAGTCGAGGCTTTGTGCGAGGGCTTCGCCTCAACTACAGCCTGGCACTTCGCGAAGACACCCCACGCAGCCTGGGAGCCTAATCTGGGCGTGGCATGCCTGGAGTAGCAGGTCGAAGGAGCTTCTTCACCTCAGCAATGGCGGCGGCGGGCGAAGTTCCTGTTTACAGAGAAAGGGCCTCTCGGCCTAATTAGATACGCGGAGGACCTTCGCCGTGGCACAACGAAGGTGGTCGGAGGGTCTGCAGGTGGCGGGGCGGAGCCTAAGGGCTGCCCTAGGTCAAACTGCGGGTTGGGAAGTGGGTGTGTTCGGTGGAGTTGCAGAGGGAGATTCGGGGGAAGTGGAAGGGCGGAGGATGATCAGGGTGAGGAGGCGAAGGTTATGCGGTGGTCGGCGAGCCGTGTGGGTTGCTGGAGTGATGGGAGCGGGTCGCCGGAGTGTGGCCGGAGGTGGAGAAGGTGAGGGTGATTAGGCGCGGTCGAGGGGTAATTAGATAAAAATAGCAGGGGGAAAAGAGAGAGAGGATAGAGAAGACTAATTCTAATCTAGCTAAAGTGACGAAGGGGACGAAGAGGCTGCCGGCTCGTACCTACCGGAGCTGGAGAAGAAATGCCCAGTGGGGGAGGATGGCGGCGACGACGGGGCAGAGGCAGCGCGTGCTGGTATTGCGCGACGCGGAGGAAGATCAGGGAGGTGGCTCTGCTGCTGGTATTGCAGCAGAGCGACGAGGAGGAGGAGAAACCGCCGGAGCAAGGGGGCGTCTGTCGGAGTGGGAAGAGAGGAAGTGAGGGGGTATCTCCGTCAGATCCGAGCTGGGAAGAACAGCGGAGCGACGGGAGTATTTATAGGGGCAGAACCAGAGAGGAGGGCGGAGGGAGACGACGTGTCTCCCTCGCCGGAGGACGCCGGAGGAAGGATACCCATACCGTCCGTGCGTTCTCACGGGCGGTATGGGTGGTCGCAGCACTCAGGGGGGTGCTCCTGCGCTGGCTGACGACGCAGGGCACCCCCATTTGACCTGGCAAGCCCTCCCCCTCACCCTGCGCGGCGCCATGCTCCGCGCAAGGTCGTCGGAGCATGGTGCTGGTCAGGTTTTGCAGGAGGGACCTGAACGCAAAGAACAAAGGAGAGTTAGGGGCCAAAATGTGAGGGTTCAAAAGTTGAGGGCCAAAAAGTAAATATATGAGAACCAAAGTGTAAAGTTGATCAAGAAGGTTTCTTCTTATGCTCAAGTTTTTATACATGACTGATTAGGACCTAAGGATTACGATGGTGAATTTTATTTCTAGATTAAACCTTATTTGACCGGTCAATTTACTCAAAAATCCAAATTAAGTTGTTAATTGGGCATGGTTCTCAATGTAGGTCAAAATGGGTTTCTAAGGCCAAATTGAAGGTTCTAAACCCTAGAGATTATTTTTCTATAAATTTTAGAGGGCTTAGTTGATTTTTTCTCTGCCTCGAACCTCGTGTATTTAAGTGGGTTTATTTTTAGGGTTACAGGATGTCATTTAATTCTTCGGAGTTGCTGTAGCCCTTGTTGAGTCATTTCATCCCACTTTTCTTCTTATTAGGTTGTTTTGAACTATGTTTGGACCCTGAGTTACCCTGTTTTTAGATTGGATTGGTGAAATTGCATTTTTACCCCTCAGTTTCTATTTTCTTTGCAAACTCAGAATCTCTCTGAGCCAAGCCTTTCTAAGGTTATGTAGGAGCTTTTTCTTGCAAATCAGGGTTAAATGGTGCTAGTTTAGGGTTTGTGACGAGGTTCTCATCATGATCCTACTCTCAGTCAACCACCCCAAGGTCATGGACAGGCGTAACGGTGACTACGGCACGCGCGATAAACGCACAGGTAGCTAACTCGCACTGGCACGCGGTCAGTCGTTTCCGTTAACGGGTGCGCCGAAAGCACAGCATGGAACCAGTACAGGGCGTAGCCCTCTCAGTAATAGGGGTCCAACCCCTCCACAGTAACCAAACAGGGGCCTTGCCCCTCCACAGTCCGCGCACCCTCGCCTAACTACCTTGATTTGCCCAGTGGGCCTAACAAGTCGGTGTAGGAGGCTAGCAGAACCCCGGAGCCCGTAGGGTAGCTAGTACCTCCCTACACTAGTAGCTCTCCTCGGTACTACGTACACGAGGGCCAGCAAGTCGGTACAAAGTGGCCAGTCCTAACCCCGGGTCCCTGGGGCGGCTAGCTCCGCTCTGCACTAAACAGGTACAGGTACTTCCCTTGGTACAACGTACCCAAGAGACAGCACACTACCACGTCTTTCCTTCTTAGTTCCATTCCTTTCTCTTTCCAGGAGTTCCACTCCTAATTCCCCGTAGGGTTCCAGCTCTTTTAACTCAGAACATCCAGGTTTAACTTTCCAGTTTCACGTTCTTACAATCCATGTTCTCAATCACGTTTATTTATTCATAGCAGGCAGCTGTTAATTCAATTCACAGGTAGCTATTATTTCCTTTCCACATTTTCCAAGACTGCAGTATTCATACATTTCACTAGTTTTCCCATCCTAGGATCCATGCCATATCCTAAGATCTATCACACAATCTAGTTTTCCAGCCCTAGGATTCATGCAACACCCTAAGATCTACCATTCAATCTATTTCTCATTCCTAGGATTCATGCAATGTCCTAGGTTCTATTTATGGTTTCATAATTTAACAGATTATACTTAAAGCCACTCTACCGGTTACAACAGGCGTACTGGGGGCGTGGTCGGGAATCTCGCGTGCCTCCGCAACCCCCGAGACTGCAACGGAACGGGGTCCTATCACAAGGATCAAATACAAGGAATTTCTCAAAATAGTATACAGCTACTGTAGACGGGTAGAGGATGTAATTCCGAAAAGCACGCAACTTGAAATGCGGAAAACGGACTCCGAACGAGCCCTAAACAGGTCGAAACGACGAAACAGTGAAAAATCAGATGTCTGGAACTTATTCCAGACATCTTAAAAAGTGGATCAGGGGTTACCTTGCTCTGCGTGATCTCTCAGACGTCCAGAAGCCTGTGGGGGCATCTGGCCTAGTTCCCAGACGTCCGATGGTCACCCCGGACGTCTGGAAGTCGTTCCCGTCGTCTGGCACTGCAGCCAGACGTCTGATTCGCGTTGGATGCGAATCTCAGACCCTGCGCGTACCCATTTCCTCTCTCTCTTAGTACGGTCAGTCGAAGAAGAGGAAGAAGACGAAAAACTCACCTTTCAGACGTCTAGACAGTCCTCCAGACCTCGCCCACGTCGTCTGGCTAGACTCCCAGACGTCTGATTGTGGAAAAGTTTCCAGAACCAGGGTGCCACTCGCCCTCCGCTCGCGACGCTCGGCCGCGCCGCGACTCGTCTACCTGCTGCTAGAGCTGCAACAGGCCTCCCGCGTCACCCCGCGTCCGCTGTGCCCCCGCCGGCCGGCTCCCGCTGCCCCGGCAGGCTCGAGCCCTCACGGCTGACGCCTCCTCCCCCGCGCAGCACCTCCTCCCGCACCCGCCGCGGCTGTCGCCGTCGCCGCTCACACGCACCGGCTGGAAGGAGAAGAGGAAGGGGGCGGAGGTGATGAGAGTGAGGGAGGGGGCGTGCCCTTTTAAAGCCGCGCGGGGAGGAGAGAGAGAGCGGACAGACAGCCTACGGCCGCAGGAGAGAGGGAAAAAGAGAGAGAGAGAGCATTCGCAGGTCTGCGTGCTCAGGCCCGCAGACGAAACCGTTCGTGCCAAAAATAACCGATTCTCAGACATCTGGAAGTGGTTCCAGACGTCTGTTCAGATGTCTGGGCCACCTCTTAGACGTCTTAAAAGACGTCTAAAGCGTGCTTTCGTAACACATTGTAAACATCACAAGCTCAAACGTCTTACCTTGAGAGCCTATTTGGAGGTGGGATAAAAATTATAGGGATATGTTAAAAGGGAATAGTGGAGATAGATATTTGTTTTGATGATGGAATAAGGGAAAAAGAAAGAAAAAGAAAAGGAGCAATTTTTGCTCTCTCTCTTTTTCTTAATTTTTTTGTAAAATAGTATATATTGTGAATTCATATGCTTCTAGAATCATAGTATGCTCCCTGAGTTCGACCTCGGGAAACTTATAATCTCGAGTAATAAAACAAATTAAACTGGTGATAGCTTTTCGTGATACACTACAACGAACGTAATTTTTATAACACCGCAAACGAAGACGAGAGAGCTCCATCAGTAGTGGGTTGCCTCTCGACGAGTCTGACGGGTAGTGGACTACCTCTCGACGAGTCTGACGGCGGTGGCTCTTCCCTCCATTGGATCCTTGTCGGGTGTTACGCCGATATCGCAAGAACCTGCTTTGATATTAACTACTAATACCTACAGGAGGGGATGAGATTTGCGGAATAAAGATAAAGTGCGAAAATAAAATATAACAATCGCACAATTACACAAGTATTTTTAGGTGAAAACCTAAATCCGGTGAAAACCACCACCTAACCCTCTCGAGTTAGAATTTTCCGCTCGACCAAATCGATCAAAATCCACTAACCGAGTCACTTAAACAAAGGTGACTGAACCTTTTACTACCACGCTACAAATACGATGGTAGCGTAACCTCAAACCCCTCCTTTTCACGAGGAGTATTTTGTCCCTCGATGGAGACGGGAATTCGCAAGGCGAATACCCAACCAAAGACAATAAAATACAATGTCTTATAGAGTCGTAAAGATTAAAACCTAGCTACTATAGGAGTTAGGAAACTTCCTTTTGGCAGAAGTGCATTGGCTTGACGTGGGTGCGTGAACCACGCAATAGCACGATGATGCTCTCGAAATCGACGGCAGGAGAGCACATGCACAGCGAATGTGGTGCTCTCAAAGTGTGTGAGATGACCTCGGAGAGCAACAACACTTCTAGATGATATTCTTCTTCTCTAGGACACAATGTATGTGGAAATAGTATTGCTTGGTGTGTCTAACAAAGGAAGGGTCCTCTTGGTGGCAAGTTTCGTCTTTCTTGTTATTTACATTTACAGTCGTTGTGGTATATGACAAAACAGCTACCAGATTAATACAAATTTTTTACTCGGAATGACAAGTTTCCCGAGGTCGAACTCAGGGAGCAACTATAATTCTAGAAACATAAATTCACTATATAAGGTTTTACAAAAATAGAGAGAGAGAGAGGAGAAAAAGTCTTTTTGTTGGCTTCTTCTTCTCTCTTCCTCTTCTCTTTTCTTCTTCTCTTGCAGCTGATTCTTCTCTTCCTTCAATCTACCTTCTTTTCTCTTCTTTCTCTTTTCCCTTTTCTTCCTCTCTGATTTTCTTCTTTTCTTCCTTGCAGTTGCAAAGCTTCTGTCTTCATTCTCTTTCAACTGCTACGTCCTTCTTCCTTCTTTTTCTGCTCTGGCCGTTCCTCTTCTTTTCTTTCTTTCTCCTTCCCGTCTTCTTCTTCTTCTTCTTTGCGTCTTCCTTCTTTCTTCTTTCTGCTGACCTTCCATTATCTGACTTGGTGCTCAGACGACTTAACTATGCATTTGCTACAGTGCGGCCCCTTTTCTTCTTCTTCAGCTCCTCTCCTTCCTTTCTTCTTCTTCTTCAGTGCGGCTAAGTCTTCAGCCGCTCCTCCTCTCTTCTTCTTCCTTCGCCGGCTTCTTCTTTTTTCCTTCTTCCCTGCACGCACACAATGATCAGTGCAAAACCTACCCCTTCCCCACGTCTCTCTCTCTCTGAATCTCTCTTTAGGAAAGCTCTCCAAGAGCCAGGTAATCGGGTTCAGGTTGCGCGCCCGGGACCAGGCCCACCGGCGTGCAGTGGTGGGCGAGGAGTGCCTGGTCGGGTAATCGGATTCGGCCCAGACCCGCGGGGCGTGAGCGCGGGCGAGGGCAGACAAGCGCGTGGCGCGCTGCGTGCAAGTGAGGGACTTGACCCCTGTGTATCGAAGGCAAACAGCCCTATACACTTTTTCAATTTAAGTGTGGGCATGAGGCCACACACTTACGAGGTGGGACTAAAGTCCCACCTCCAATCTGCGCGCCCGCAGGCGAGAAGATGCTGTTAATTGGGGCAGCAACGAACGTCCGCACCCCCAATCGCAAGCCTAGGCGTGCTCGCGGAACCAACCCGCGCTGTTTGGAGCGTGCACCTAGGCTGGAGACGTCCTGGAGCTGCTTGCGAAAAAGCTTCAGTAGCTCTTCAATGGCGGTGAGGAGGCATAGACCTGAAAACACAAGGACGGCCTCGCGGCCACATTAGATAACGTAGGGAGCTTCGCCAGAGGGCGGCGAAGGCGATGCGAGGGTGGCGAGGTGCGTGGGCGCCTGTGGAGGTGCGCCTAGGGCAAACTGTGTATGTGGAAGTGGGTTTGTTCGGGGGGGTGGTCGAGCGGTGAATGGCGGTGAATGGAGTGGGGAAAACGATCAAGTGGAGTGAGGGGGAGCTTCTGGGCTTGTCAGCGAGGGGTGAGGTGGTCTGTGGAGGTGGAGTGACCTCGTCAGAGATGGTGATCAGAGATGGAGCAGATGGAGGTGGAAGTGGCGGTCGGTGGATTAAAAGGGTAAATCAGGAAGGGGAAAATGTAAGGGAGAGAGAGAGGAAGATTCCTACCTACTTAATCGACGAAGGGGGAGAGGGAGGCGTCTGGCTCGTGCCTGACGGAGTTGAGGACGAAGATGCCCAGGAGGTGGTTATCAGCGACGAAGAGGAGATCTGAGGGCGCTAGCTGGTGCCGCCTAGCGCGGGACGACGAGGCAGAGCGGGCTCTGCTACAGGTAAGGCAGTAGAGTGATGAGGAGGAGGAGGGAGGTTCGTCAGAAGCTCAGGCGTTTTGACTGGAGAGGGAAGAGACGAAATGTAGGGTGTTTCTCCGCCAGAAGAAGCTCGAAGGAGACGGCAGACCATGCCGCTCCTTAAATAGGCACTGGCGAGGGGAGGAGATCGAGGAGACGACGTGCCAAGCTCCCCGGAGACTGGCCGGAAATGGACACCCATGCCTCTCGTGCGTTCGCACGAGAGGCATGGTCGGTTGCAGAGGTCAAGGGAAGGTCCCTGCGACAGAGGACGTCGCAGGGAACTCCCCGCTTGTTCCTGAGGATGGGCGCCCTGCCCTGCGCAGCGCCATCTTCCGCGCAAGGTCGCCGGAGGGATGGAGCTGCGCAGAAATGGCAGGGGGTTCATTCTGCAAAGAACGACGAAAAAATAGGGGGCAAATAGTAAGGATTTGAAAAGATAAGGGTCAAAAAGTAAATTAAGAGGACCAATTTGTAAAGTCGGTCAAGATGGTATTTTCTTAGTCCCAAATTTTTATACTAGACTAATTTGAACCTAAGGATTTTAATGGTGAAATTTGATTTAAGGTTGGACCATGTTTGATCGGTCAATTTGCGCAAAAACCTAAATTAAGTCATAAATTAGTCATAGTTCTCATTTTAGGTCAAAATAGGCTGCAAAGGCCAATTTGAAGGTTTTAAATCCTAGGGAATATTTTTCTATGAATTTTAGAGGATTTAGTTGATTCTTATCCTGCCTCGAACCTCATGAATTAAAGTGAATTTGTTTCAGGGTTACAGAATGTCATTTAATTTCTAGAAGTTGCTATAACCCTTTTCAGAACAGATCATCCCACTTCCCTCCTTATTAAGCTTGTTTGACTTGTGTTTGGACCCTTAATTACCCTGTTTGCACACTGCATTGGTGAAATTACAGTTTTATCCCATATGATTTGTTTTATTCTTTAACTCAGAATTCTTTGAGTTAAGCCTCTCTTTAGGTTTTGTAGGGGCCTTTTCACACATATTTGAATTAGATTGTGCTAGTTAGGGTTCATGATTAGGTTCTCATCACCTCTCCTATTTATAGATGACTTAAGAAGGCTTAGGAAGGTTGTGGAAGTCTTAGGTAGCCGTTGGGAATTATCCCAAGGCAAAACAAGCTGCAATCAAAATCATTAATGATTCTGATAGGGTCTTCAGACGTCTGGGCAAAGTGTCAGACGTCTAGAAGACACTCTTAAGACATATGGAAACTAAATCAGATGTCTAATTCTATACAGGTTTCCTTCCTGACTTGAGTCAGACCTAAATAGGGTTCTAGTGTAATCTGGTCAGACTATAGGTTAGATGTCTAACATAATGTTTGGATGTCTGGAAACCTAGATTACTGCTAGAATGGATTTCTCGAGGCACATAATGGCTATATTACTTAGGAGAAGTGATTTTGGCTCGATCGAGGCTAACGGTCACTTTATCAGACATCTGAGGTCCTCTAAGGACGTCTGGTAGAAGCTTAAAGGTCATTTCTCAACGATCATATTGTGAAAGCCAATGTTCCATGATGAGAAACTCATCATGAACCCTAACTATCACATTTTGACCTAAAGAAGTGTACAAAAGCTCCTACAAAACCTAAGGGAAAGCCTAGATCAGAGAATTATAAATTTGAGTATAAACAATTCACAAGAGGTAAATTTACAATTTTACTAATGCAGTACATAAATGGGATTTCTAAGGGTCTAGACACAGGTCAAATGGACTTAGTAAGAGAGAAAGTGGGATGATTTGGTCTGAAAAGGGTTATAGCGGCATCTAGAAATTAAATGACATTCTACAACCTTAAAATAAACCCACTTTAATTCATTAAGTTTCAGGCAAGATAAAAATAAATTAAATCCTCTAAAAATCATGAAAAAATATCCCCTAGGGTTTAGAGCCTTCAATTTGGCCATTGGAACCTATCTTGACCTAGATTGAGAACCATACCTAATTTTTGACCTAATTTGGGCTTTTGTGCAAAATATCCAGTCAAACATGGTGAAACCTAAAATCCAACTTCACCATTGGATTCCTTAGGTCTAAATTAGGGTTATACTAAAATTTGGACCTAAGAAAAGTTTGCCTTGACCCACTTTACAAATTGGTCCTTAATATTTACTTTTTGACCCTTAACTTTTTGAACCCTTGCACTTAACCCCTCAACTTTCTCGTCGTTTTTTTCAGACCGATCCCTCTGCCACCCGCAGCAGCAGGCCATACCTCCGGCGACTTTGCGCGGAGGATGGCGCCGTGCAGGGTATGGGAGTCGGCCCCAGAAACAAGAGGAGGGTCCCCTACGTTGTCTTCTTCCGCATGGACCTCCTCCCATCCCCTGCCGGCACCCATACCTCTCGTGCAAATGCGTGAGAGGTATGGGTCTCTTTTCCAGCCACGTCTCCGGCGACCATCCCGCGCCTCCTCCTCGTGTTTCCCTCCTTGCCAGCACCTATTTAAGGAGTGGTAGGGGTTGCCGCTTCCTCCAAGCTTGACTTGGCTAGAGTTCCTCCCCACTTTCATCTTCTTCTCCTCTAGCCAGGTGACCAATAGGCTCCGACGACTTTTCCTCCTCCTTGCCGTCGCTCTGCCAAAATACCAGTGGCAGAGATGTCGTCACCTCCTTCCTCCGCGTCGTGCAACACCCACAAGTGCACCTCCAGCCCCGTCGTCGTCGCCGTTCTCCCTCCACCGGTTCCTTCGTCTTCGGCGACGACAAATACACGTCGCTCGCCGTTTCTCCCCTTCGTCCACTTAATCAGGTTAGAAACACTCCTCTCTATCCCCTCTGCAATTCCCCTCAATCTATTTCACGAATTATCCCTCGACTGTCACTGTCCACCATCGCCATCTCCACCTCTGGCCAGACCTCCGGCGAGGCGACCCTGCCGCTCCACTTCTCCATCCGCCTCGCCAACCGATCCCCGAGCATCACCACCATCCACTGATCACCCTACGACCCTCCACTGATCGCGCCAACCCCTGTCACCTTCCCCCGACCTAACCCATCTTCGCGGCCACAGAGCGACTTAGGCACGCACGCCTAGGTCACCCTACGGCCAGCCACCCACCTAGGCATCTTCGTCGTACTCTGGCGAAGCTGGCTGTGTGCTCTAATGGGGCTGAAAGGCCATGTTCAATGATCGCAGGTTTCGACCCCCTGCCGCCATTGGAGCAGGAGCAAAGCTCCCGTGCAAGCTCGCTCCAACTCGCCCTGTGGTGGCGTTAGGGTTTCGTCGCGTAATTTTAAAGATCTAGGCATTGTAGTATATCGCGAAAAGCTATCACCAGTTTATTACAATTTATTACTCGGAATTAAAAGTTTTCCGAGGTCGAACTCACGGAGCAAACTATGATTCTAGAAGCATATGAATTCACAAGATATATTGTTTTACAAAAATTAAGAAAGAGAGAGAGAGGGTAAAAATTGCTCCTTTTCTTTCTTTTTCCCTTTCCCTTCTCTTCTTTCTTCTTCTTTCTGGCTGCGGCAAGCTCCTCTTCTCTTCTTTTTCTTCTTTTCTTTTCTTTTCCTTTCTTCCTTCTCTGATTGGCTTCTCTGCTTCTTCTTTCTTTCTTTTTCTTCTTTTCTTCAGTAGCTACGGTTCCTTTCTTTCTCTTTTCTTCTTTCTCTGCCCTTTCCTTCTCTCTCTTGGCTTCTTCTTCTTCTCTCTTCTTCTTTCTTCTTCTTTTCTTTGCTGCGGCTTCTCCTTTCTTCTTTCCTGCGGCTAAGTCCTGGCCGCTGCTTACCTGTTTCCTGCACACACACACAAGCTCAGTGAAAAACCTACCCTACCCTTCCCCGCATCTCTCTCTCTGAATCTCTCTTTGGTACGCTCTCCCAGAGTCGGGTAATCAGGTTGGGTTGCATGACCGAGTCCAGGCGCACCGGCGTGGGTGGTGCGCGAGGAGTGCACAGGAGTGGGGGTAGTCGGGTCTGGTCAAGTTCGCGTGGGAATGCCGCGGACGAGACCCGGTGAATAGGTGAGGAACCTCACCCAGTGTTATCAGAGGCAACCAGCCGATAGCACCTTTTCAATTTATGTGTGGGCGTGCACCCACACACTTCCGAGGTGGGACTAAAGTCCCACCTCCAATCCGCGCACCTGCAGGCAGGAAGATTCGTTCAATTGGGGTAGCGACAGAAGCCTGCGACCCCAATTGAGGTCTCGAGTGCGTGCACGAATACCTTCCGCGCGATCTCGGCTTCAGACTTGGAGCTGAAGAGGCCTAGAGCTGCTCGCTAAGCAGCTCCTGCTATTCGTCAATGGCAGCGAGGGGGGCAAGACCTAAAACACGAAAACAGCCTCGCAGCCACGTCAAAAAGGTTTAGGGAGGTTCGCCCAGGCGTGGCGAGTGTGGTGCGGGGGTCGGCGAGACGCGAGAGTGACTGTGGCCGTGCGCCTAGGGCAAATTGCGTGCGTGGGAGTGGGTGTGTTCAGGGGTGGTCAGGAGGTGCGAGGTGGTGAATGGAGGGCGAATTCGGTGTCAGTGAGGTGTCGCGGTGCTTAAAGGGTAGCTGGCGAGGCGGATGGAGGAGTGGAGTGGCGAAAACGCCTCGCCGGAGGACGGTCGGAGATGGAGAAGGTGGTGATGGACAGTGGTGGTCGGTGGGTGGAATTATCAAATTTAGAAGGGGGAAATAACAAGGAGAGAAAGGGGAAAGTTTTTACCTACCTAATTGACGAAGAGGGAGAGAGGAGGCGCTCGGCACGTGCCTGGCAGCGCCGGGGACGAAGGTGCCCAGAAGAGGGGTAACGGCGACGAGGAGGGGATCTGGAGGTGCCAGCTGGTGCGGCCTGACGTGGGATGATGAGGACGAGTAGACTCTGTTGCAGGTGTGGCAGCAGAGCGACGAAGAGGAGGAAAGATCACCGGAAGCGTCAGGCTGTCTGACCAGGGTGAGAGGAGACGAAGTGTGGGGGTTTCTTCAGCCAAAACTGGCTTAAAGGAACCAGTTGCCCCTGCTGCTTCTTATAAAGGTGCTGGCGAGGAGAGGATCTCGAGGGGGCGACGTGGGGAGCTCGCCGGAGAATGGCTGGAAAGCAGACCCATGCCTTTCGTGCATTCGCACGAAGAGCATGGGCAGCTGCAGGGCAAAGGGGAGGGTCCCTACGAGAGAGGACGGCGCAGGGAACCCCCTTTTCGTTCCTAAGAGCATCCCCTATATCCTGCGCGGCGCCATCCTCCGCGCAAGGTCGCCGGAGGTATGGGTGCTTGCGTAGGGTGGCAGAGGGGTCGTTCTGCAAAGAACGAAATAGAAGATAGGGGGCTAAATGCAAGGGTTCAAAAAGATAAGGGTCAAAAAGTAATTCAAGAGGACCAATTTGTAAAGTCGGTCAAAATAGTCTTCTCTTAGGCTCAAATTTTTGTACCAACCTAATTTGGACCTAAGGATTCAATGGTGTAATTTTATTTTAGGTTTGACCACGTTTGACTGATCAATTTGCATAAAAACCCAAGTTAGGTCAAAAATTGGATATGGTTCTCAATTTAGGTCAAGATAGGTTGCAAAGGCCAAATTGAAGGTTCTAAACCCTAGGGAATATTTTTCCATGAATTTTAGAGGGTTTAGTTGATTTTTATATTGCCTAGAACCTCGTGAATTAAAGCAGATTTGTTTCAGGGTTACAGAATGTCATTTAATTCCTAAAAGTTGCTGTAACTCTTTTCAGATCAGATCATCCCACTTCTTTTCTTATTAAGCTCATTTGACTTGTGTTTAGACCCTTAGACATCCCGTTTGTGTACTGCATTGGTAAAATTACAGTTTTACCCCTTGTGAATTATTTTCTTCTTAAATTTAGATTCCTCTGATTCAGGCTTTTCCTTAGGTTTTGTAGGAGCTTTTGTGCACTAATTTAGGTCAAAATATGCTAGTTAGGGTTCATGATGAGGCTCTCATCACCCCGCTCCAGGAAATCGAGTCCTAGGTGTGCGGAAGCAACCCACGACCCCATCGCACCTAGCAATCGAGGGCTTCGTCGACCGCAGCTGCATCAATTGCACAGGTGTTCCTCCTGCACGCATGCAAAGAAGCGGGTGGGACTTTAGCCCACCTCGGAAGTTTTCGGTGCAGGTGAGTCATTTAAGTTGTTTTTGTGTCTTACGCTTATCGCCTTCGATACACAGGGGTCAGGTCCCTTGCCTACGCACGCGTAGCGTGCCATGCGCTCGCACCTGCCCTCGCCTGCACTCACGCCACGCGGACCTGGGCCGAACACGATTACCCGACCAAGCAGTCCTCGCGCACCACGCACGCCAATGTGCTTGGTCCCGGGCGTGTTACCTGACCTGCTTACCCGATTAAGGCTCTGGGAGCGAACCCTGGAGTGAATTTGAAAGAGAGAGAGAGACACGAGGAGGGTAGGGGTTTGGTTTTGCCTAACCTTGTACTGTGTAGGGAAGCAGTAGAAGAAGAAACGAGAAGGAGTGGCTAAACACTTAGCCGCACAGAGCAGCAGAAGTTGAAGAGAAGAAAGAAGGAGAAGCAGCCAAGGAGGAGCTGCAGCTGAAGAAAGAAAAGAGCCAAAGAAAAAGAGAAGAAAAGAGAAGGAGGGAAGCCTGCCGCACAGAAGGAAGCCAAGGGAAGGAAGTTGAAGGCTTGTGAAGACAGAGGAAGGAACCAAGGAAGAAGAGGAGGCAGCGCAACAGAGAAGAAGCTGCAGATGCAGCTCAAGGCAAAAGACAAGGAAGAAATCAAGAGGAAGAGCAGCTGAAGGAAGGAGCAGCCACAGTGAAGGAAGGAAGAAGAAGAAGACACGGGCATTATAGCAGGAGGCAATTTAAGTCGTCTAACATTGAAGTCAGACGTCTAAAGAGAGAAAGATAGAGGAAGAAGAAAGAGAGAAGAAAAGAAAAATTTGTGTTCCCTCTCTCTTTAATTTTTGTAAAATAGTATATTGTAGTGAATTGTGGATTTTGTACGCTTTTAGAACTAAGTTTGCTCCCTGAGTTCGACCTTAGAATATTTGAAAGTTCGAGTAATAAATTAAATTAAATTGATCATCGTTTTTCGCAACATACTACAATGAACACATATTTAAAATACCGACGAACGACGATTACCATTCCACTAATTGGACGTCTAGCCAAGTCATCAGACGTCTGTTAAGACATCTAGACTAAGGCTCGGTCGTCTGAAATAAGCAAACAAAATTCTCTAGAACTAGCCCTAAAAGTTTGGATGTCTGATTTAACATTCAGACTTCTTAAAGATTACTATCAGACGTCTGATTATTAGATTAGACATGTAATCTGTCTGAAGCCTATTTAGGTTTTCTAAGTTCTCTACGGAAAACCTAAGTATCATGGGGTTGTGCAAGTATTCCTAGGACTACAATGTTGATACTTTTAGGCTCTTTAACATGCATTTAAGGAAATGAAAGAGCAAAGAATGTAAACAACAATTACAGAGTACAAGATAAAAGAACATCTATCATATTCTTCTGTCTTCAAGCTCTCGCTCCTCGCAATGCTCCTTCTCCGTTGAGCTCCTCCAATCCACCATGGATGCAAGCTCGAACTCCGTCTTTACACTTGTAACGTTTGCAATCGACCTGAAATCTATGACTCAAAAGCAAATGTAAAATACCAAGTGTTTTATTATTATCAAAATAAACGATCGTGGTGCCCTTGCACCAACAAGTTAAAAGTTATATAACGTTGGTAAGCCATCTAACATTAGATACTCAGTTAGGTGCAAAGTTCATTATCTCCTGGAGTTGCTTACTTTGGTCCAAAATGGCCTATCTAACATTAGGTAAATTATCTAACGTTAGGTACAAATTTTAGTGTAAAGTTCGTTATTCCCTTGATGCCTCAAGGTGATCTCAACCTTACTACCTAACGTTAGATGAACTATAAAAAGTCCTTCAACTATCCAAATGGGTCTTGATAATCCGATGGGGTTCTAGGATGATCCATTAACACCTCAGGATATATTTTATCATATTTTTGACCAAATTGGACTTATGCAAGTGATGCCCTAATAATGTAAATTGATGCAAATCTAATTGAGGTTTTCCATACATTCTAGAAAATATATAAAATTACAACTTAGTCCTAAAATTACAAAGAGACCTAACTTTGATCTCCTCCTTCTTCTTGGCTTTGGATTTCGTCAAGAGAGCTTTAACCTGAAAATTATTCTTGCAATATCTATGCATAAGATCCAATTTTAATCTCAATTACTTGAGATGTTTGTTATCATCAAAATCATTATTAGAGGCTAATGTGGTGCCTAATTGCTTATGCACCAATATTCTCCCCCTTTTTGATGATGACAAACATTCAATGGAGAGGTTGAAAAAAACTCCCCCTTACTAAGTGCTCTCTTTCAAACATTTGGAGATATTAATAATGAAAGCCATATCAAAGAAGCAATAATGCAAGAAATAAGTACATGCTATACACATTTCAACCTCAAATCATCCTCCCCCTTTTGACATCATTAAAAAAAAGAGAGAGGTTTAGCATGTAACAATCCAAAAATTTGCATAGCTCATATCATAGACTTACATGATTCAACATGAAGGTCACACATATAGCTCAATAAAAACACCATAAGTTCAACAAGGTTCGTAGAAATAGCAAAAGCAATAGTTTTGAAAATAATAAGAAAGCTAGCTACTAAAAATCATAGAAATTAACTAAAGATGTTTGTGTAGCCCAAGGTCTATGAATACATGAGATGAAATTACTAATAAGACTACACATGACTAATCAAAATTAAAGTTGGAGATGGCGACATAAGGCTAGTTACGACGCTTCCCTTTGCTTTTTCCCTTGGACAAGGTGCGAATACCCTTCTTGATTTGGGAAACATCATGACGTACTTCAGACAAATCATGAGCAAATTGGTGATGAACATTCACAAAGTAGTTGTTGTATGCCTCATTCTGAAGACTCATGCTCTCAATAAAACTAGCGAAGTAATTTATTCTGGCGATGGTGTCCTATACAGTTAGTTGCCATAGTCCATGCGTGTGTGTGGATGTGTCTCAGCCCACTCCCAAGGTTGGAGACGTGGGATGTCCTCTGGATAATAATCATATAGGTAGGATGGCTCATGAGAGCTCCCACCTGCCTCTCATTGATCATCCTCATCCCTGTCATCATCTTCATCATCATCATCCATGATATGCATTTTCCTTGCCGTGGTGACATTGAAGCAATCGTGCTTCTGGATCTTGATGCATTAAAGGGACTCAAGGAGAACACCATAGTGCAACGTGATATGTGATATTTTGTTGGAGAAGGGTAGGAAATTGACCGGTTCCTTGATCATCTAATCAAGAACAATCTTAGCCTAATAAAGAGGTTTCTTGGTGAGGACAACATAGGTGACAAAGGCTAAGTCAGTGGAGATGTGATTAAACCTGCTTGATTGCCTTTTAGGAAAGCAACTATAGTAAAGAATCCTAGCAATCAACTTTGGGATAGGATGCATAGTGTTAGGTGTCAAGCTGTAGTTACCTACAATAGCACTTTCTAAAGGTCCTAAGTCCCTTAGGATGCCATGGTAACCAAGTTCATGGGAGATGGATTGAATGGTAGAACCAGAGTGAGGGACCTCAAAAATCCCTGAAAGTTTAACAGAGTCAAGCTCAATATTTTTTCCAAAAAGATTGGTCTTAAGAATTTTTCCATAAGAGGGATGGTTAGACTAGGTCATGTTGGCATACCAAATTTTTGTCAAAAACGAGTAGTGAATGCCATTTTGGTTATATCAAAGTAGGTTGAGAAGCCATTCATGCCAAAAATTGATTTTAAATCAAAATTTCTAAAGTCATCCTAGATAATAGATCGAATTAGATAGGCAATAAAAGTGCCAAATTTAGTGAGACGCTCCTTTGCCTCATTAGAATAGCCATACCTGAGGAGCTCTGATTGGAACGGGTCGAAGGGCGCATCACTGGAGGATGTCGGTCCCTTTCCCTTGTCCTTTCAGGATTTAGGTGTCATAGGAATGGGTAGCAGCACCCTTGGGTCAATAAGTAAGTGGAGTATACTACGAAAGGGTCAAGACAGACTGACTAACATTAGGTTAGGATGAACTAATGTTAGTTTTGATGACTGCTACAGTCTGGCAGAACAGGTGTGACCTAACATTAGGTAGACAAGGCCTAACGTTGCTAAAGGGCAGAATGTAGGTCACAACTGGAAAACAAGGGTTTTATGAGCCAAATCAAAGATTGATGATGGAATGATGATGCAAACCTGCAAGATACATCAAATACAACATCCCACACAAGTATAAACATCAAATCTAACAAAAGCCCTAATTTTTGACCTAGATTAAGATAGAAATCACAAGAGCTTAAGAGAATAGGGAGTATACCTCAAGAACCCTTCTTGCAAGGTTGAGATCTAACGTTAGATCTTTCCAAAAACCAGATTTGCTTCTCCAAAGATGGATAGGAGAGGGAGAACGTGAAGGAACTCTTGGGTTCTCTCTTTGGGTTCTCTCCTAGGTGAAATGAGATGGCAAAGTGAAAAATGAAGGTGATGTTAGTGAAATGAGATGGGTTGCAAAGGTTAAGAGGAAAAAAAATGATATATTGAAACAATTGCAACTACATACTCAAGGAATCTCAAAATCAAATGTAACAAGACCAATGTGCCTTTTCTCCAACTTATGCCTAATGATCTTATTTGAAATATATTTCTAAGTTGAATGCAATCCTATTAGGCTTTGATGTCACTAATCTTATATAGACTCAATTTTCTCCTAATTTCACCAAATCTCTCATAATTGAGTGGTTTAGTGAATATATCAGCTAATTGATATTTCGTAGAGATAAATTCTAACTTAATTTGATTTTTAAGCACATTATCTCTAAGAAAGTGGTACTTAACATTAATGTGCTTTGTTCTATAATGATTTATCGGATTATTGAAAATGTTTATTACACTTGTATTATCACAATTAATGATCGTACAATCTAAGTTTAAATCAAAATCTTTAAGAGCTTATTTTATCCAAAGTATTTGTGAACAAGCCAAGGCAGCGGCGACCATATATTCCACCTCGATAGTTGATAGGGTTACACAATTTTGTTTCTTGGAAAATCAAGAGACTACTGAATCACCTAAGAAGTGACAAGTGCCACTAGTACTCTTACAATCCGTTCTAGAGCTCGCATAATCTGCATCACTATAAGACGTGAAATCCAAGCTTACGGATTTGGGGTAAAATAACCCAACATCACATGTATCAACTAAATATCTAAAGATTCTTTTAACTACATTTAAATGTAATTCTTTAGTACATGATTTAAATTTAGCACAAAGACATGTGGAGAATAAAATATCCGACCTATTTGCCATTAAATACACAAGAGAGTCAATCATATCTCGATATTTCTTTTGATCGATACTCTTACCATTTTCATCTCCGTCCAATTGAGTAGTGGTACTCATTGAAGCATTTTTCCCTTTTGATCCTTTCATTTCGAAGTTCCTGAGCATCTCCTTTGTGTATTTGTGTTGGCTTAAGAAAATTCCTTCATTCAATTGAGCAATTTAGAGACCCAAGAAATATTTGAGTTCTCTGATCATGCTCATCTCAAAAATTCTCCAGCATTGACTTGACAAAATTCTCGCACAAAACTTGTTTAGTAGAATAAAAAATTATGTCATCCACATAGATTTGCACAAGAAGTATGCCTTTATTTTTTCTTTTAATGAAGAGAGTGAGATCAACTTAACCAACCTCAAACTTAGAATCTAATAAAAAGGTTCTTAATTTCTCATATCAAGCTCTAGGAGCTTGCTTAAGACCATAAAGAGCCTTCTTGAGTTTATAGACATAGTCTAGATGCTGTAGACACTCAAATTCGGGTGGTTGCCTCACAAACACCTCTTCTTTAAGAACCCCATTTCAGAATGCACCATTCACATCCATTTGGAAGAGCCTAAAATCTAGAAAAGAGACAAAAGTGATAAGCATCTAATTGATTCGAGCCTAGCAACTGGAGCATAGGTCTCATCAAAGTCTATACCCTCTTATTGGTTATAACCTTGAGCAATGAGTCTAGCTTTGCTTCTAACTATCTATCCGAACTCATCCAATTTATTCTGAAAGATCCATTTTGTGCCAATAATGGTGTGGTCATTAAGGTTAGGAACCAAATCTCAAACCTCATTCCTCTCAAATTGGTTGAGTTCTTCTGGCATAGTTAGAATCCAAGACTCATCACCACAAGCCTCTTTAATAGACTTGGGTTTTAAATGAGAAACAAAGGTGTTAAAAACAAACAAACAAACCCCAAAAATTCGATCTTGTTTGAACACCTGTTGATACATCACCTAAAATGAGATCTTGGGGATGATTTCTTTGAAATGTCCAATCCAGTAGGAGGGACTATATCGCAGCGGTCACTTTAGCCGTGATGCATGGCGTATGACTTACAATGAGTTATTGGTGCAAACTAATTACTACGTACGAATACAATGGTTGTACAAATGCTGGACCCATTATTGTTGTACTCACCTCTTCATTATGACCATGATAAACAAAGAGGATTGGGTTTGGGATGAAGAATTGTGCATGCTCCTTTCCATACATAATGAAAATCAATGGTTGAAAGTAACTAACACAACTTTCGAATCGTTATATTACCACTTATTATTTTATCATAATCTAATAACCCCCAAATTTTAAATCAGATTGACGAGGAACACCGATGGCTTCAAAGACGTTGCTTTCCTCATTTTACTCTACTGCGAATGATCTTGCAGTAGTGCATTGCCAGCCATTTATTTCACTTCATTTATATGTCCATAACTCTATAATATGTTATGCACTTCATGTAGGATAATGATATTCACATCTGTATTTCGTTGCCGTATTCATATTTACAAACTATGTTGTCAGTTATACATGACTAGCAGATGTATACGGAGTATGTATTCATACAATGTTAATCAAACGTATCATAATTTCAATGTATTATTCGCATTTTGCCAAACACTTCAACCAACAAAAAATACTTTCAAAACATATCCATGATCAATTGAGAAGATTATCCTAATTTAACACCAAATTAATAAAACATATCATATAAATTTAATTTATATTAAATATGAGAAAATTTTAACAATTTTTTCATACTTAACCTCTAAATATATTATGGACAATGTTTCATGTATAAGAGTTTCTACACCTATTTCGGACACCCACTCACAAACTCCGTTCTATTTTTTACTGGGTTTGTGATTAGGCATCCAAAATGGATGTATAAATCTGTATACGTGAGGCATTTTTCATTTAATATACTTCACGTAAAAATATACAAACTCCATAACACCCTCTTCATTAAAAAATGACTCAAAATTAATTTCGAAATACATCATTAGATTACCTAGTAAGTTTTACATTCATAAAAAAAAAAAATTTAATACTCAACATCTTATTCATAATATTATTATTAATTCAAATAATACTAACTAATAATTACAGCGAATTATATTTTTTTTAAAAAATCACCTACAATCATATCAAAATTCATTAACTTTTTCTTATCCCTTATAAAATTAATATATAATTTATTATAAATTCACTAATCAGATAATTTCTCATATTTATTCGACTCTAATTCATATATCACTGTCCAGCACCACCGTGCACGCGCGCAACACCCCTCCCAGACACAAAATTAAAAGGTCAATTTCATCTACGCAGCCTCTAGGTACCGTGAGTTCGTAACCGCGATCCCGACCTGTCTTCCTCGTGTCCCACCAGTGGCCTTTTTGCGGACCCCACAGCCAGAGCAACCACGCGAGTGCGAACACCCCCACTTGCCCCGGTATCCTCCTCCGCTCCACGCCTCCACTGCTCCCGGATCAACGGCTGTAATCACTCCCACCCCACGACACCGGTCGCGGAGCACCGCAGCAACCACCCCATCCCCACTCCAGAACAGCACACACCCGTTGGTAAATTCGAAGACCCCCGAGATCCTTCCACTGCTCCTTGTTTCCTCTCTCCAATGGCGACGTTCCCCTCTTCTTCCTCCTCGTGCTCGTCACCCCCTCTCCCCGTCATGGCGCTGCGGGAGAGGATCGTCGAGAAGGTGAAGGAGAATCGCGTCACTCTTATCGTCGGGGACACCGGTTGTGGTATCGATCGCTTCTCTCTTCCCTCGTTTCGGTGTTTGTTTGGTTGCGATGGTGTATTGTTTAGGGTTCTGATGTCATATGAGTGGAGGTGACGCTGTTGATCCTTGAAATGAGGTTGTTGCTGCGTGCTTAGAGCACGCGTGGTTTCGCCATGGGATTAGAGTTTGTGTTCGGGATGCGATCTTGGGGAAGTGCAAGGGGTTGAGTCGGCTTGAGAGGGGTGAGGGGGTCAGTGGGTAAGTGTTCGTTGCGTCGCCGTTTGAGTTCAAGAAGGAGAGATATGAAGGAAGGTGTTGGTGGAACATGTTGCGGTCGTGACAGTTGACTCAAGTCGTGTTGGTTTCTCGGTTCGAGTTCTATAGCGTTCGGATGCTTGGACGGGCTTACATTCCACCTACGATTGATTTACTTTCTTAGGAGAGCTTTTTATTTTTATCCTGCCAATCTTCTTCCCTTGTGTATGCATGTTCTACGTCTCGGAGATTTTCGTATTATTATTCGTATGGATGGAATGATATCACGACGGTCCAATGAGTTTCCTCTTTTACAAGATCCAGCTGAGCATGGAATTTGCTTTCACATTGCACATTGTCCTCGTATGTTGTTTTTCGTGAGTCATGAACCCGTCGGGGGGGGGGCGCCGGCTGTAGACTGCGAAGAGGATGCTGGGTCCATCAAATTTTTAAAGTGGAGTTAGCCTGTCAAATGTGATTACTGCATGGGAGTGTCACCATGCAAATCATTTCCGTTTTCAGCTACCTAATATTTTCATAAGCTAGAATTATAGTGGGTGTTATTATTGCAAAGAGAGGTATGATGACAGCTGTACGTTACGTGCCCTGGTCTTTCGTGATTGTATGGGCTATAAGTGACAGTGTGATACTCCCATGCTGAGAAGCTTAAGGATTTGCCCTCTGAGAGGAATTGAAGTTCGGACTGTTCATATCTGCTTCACCCTGTTTGTTACGCTCATTGGAAAGTCACCCAAAGACTTCAAAAAAGGTTGATCCTCAATTGAACCTTGGATAGGTGGTTGGATTTACCAGGGACCTGGAACCTACCCAATAAGTACTCTGAGAGCTAGGACTTTCCCTTTCTCAATTTTGTTGATTTTTTTTGCAGGGTGCCTATCGATATAGTCATATGTAATGCCAAACTAGAATAAATATTGGGATGAGAAATTGAACAGAACATGAAATTGAAAAAGAATCATGACTTGTTGGAACGAATGAATGAGGATGATATCGGACGATATTTGGTAAGAGCAGATGAAACAGGACACTCAAATTTTCAAATTCCAACTTCAAATTAATCGCATCGCCCCCCCCATCTGTAGAGCTGTAACATCTAAAAAGTAAAAGGAAGAGAATTCTTAAGAAGGATGTTGAGAAACATGAATGGACAGGTGGTTGAGTAGATCCTATCAAGATCTATATATGGTTTAGCCCCACACAGGCAAAGTAGGAACTTCATGTGGTGACTTATATATGCTTTTGTACCCATTAATCCATTGAGAAGTAGTAATAGGAGATTTGAGTTCTAGGTGCTTTACTCCTATGTTTTTCCTCACGTCTCTTAAGAAGAGTATGCTCGTTCTTTCCTCTCGTAAGAAGGGTTTTCCATGTCAACCACGATCTTGTTGTGGTGATCTCGATGTTGAGATATTCCTGAAGTTTCTTGGGTTTGTGCTATAATTTCTTTTCATGTTAGGGTTTCGATTTTCTTGAGTTTCGTTGAATTATGTTCTGTGGATATTTGAGGAATTATCTCTTGAAGTTTATACTATGCTATTGAGATTGTTGTTCTTCCGTTTCCATTTTCCATGTTGCAATCATGTCATTTGACATGGATGGAGTCTGTTGTTATTCATGTCTTTCAATATGGCAGGTGATGCATGCTCTTTGATTTCTATTAGTGGTGATCTCTCATTTCTTCATCATTACCATTTGATTATTGCCTTCTTTGTCTCCAGTCACACAAGGTTCTGAACTCTACATTGTGGTTGGTGGAAATCATTTTTACTTTTCGATCTTGAGTTGATTGTCAAGGAAAATTCTTCTTGAATCTGACTTCTCTAACAAGGCTAATCTAATGCACATTATGATTTTCAAACCCAGTTGATATATGGACTTTCTCTTGGTACTCTTGCTGTGATGTTTGCAATCTATGAGGGAAACTTTGTATTTCTTTCTTTCTTCTTCTTTTTTTAACTACACCACATAGTGGTTCTATAACATTGAGTCTTTTTCCTTTCTTTTTTTTTTTTTGACAAAGGAAGATTTCATGTCATTACCAACCACCTGTTTAATTTTGAAACAACAAGTTGGTTCAAGGGCCAGAAAGTCAGTATTATTCAATTGGTTGGGTTACCGCATAAAGAGTATGCGGTATGTGGGCGAGTATGTGGTTTTGCATTTTTTTATTTAAAAAATACAAAATAATTAGTTAACTTGCTAAAATTTGTGTTATATGTCCCAAGCATATGAAAAATTAAAGCTATAAACATAAAGCTGCGTTAAGTAGTAAAACACAAAAACACATTAATTCTTAATTACCATATACTATTGAAAAATATGAACATAACATGAAAAATTAGCCTATTTGAAAATTAGATGGGCTTATTTATTTTGGGTTTATTTGAAAATTGGCCTTATACTCAGCCGGGTATATGTGTAGTCGGTCTGTACCGATTATTGGACTGCCTCATGATATGTGGTTCAGGAGAGGGACTGCCAACCCATATGCAGCTTAAGTGGCTGATTTCCTAAACGATGAGTGGGTTTTACATGTAAATTGAATTAGAAGATATCACCCTAAGTCGTAGTCAAAGCTTAGATAGTGTATGGCATCTTCCACCTAGGATCCTCCTTTTTTCAAAAAAAAAAAAAAAATTCCTTATCAGCTAAATTGCCCAAAGGATTGCTAAAGTCTTTGCATGCTTCTGTTTAGATCTAAATTGAATCAACCCATAATCTTCACTATCTCTGTTTTGATTTTGCTTGTAGCATGTTCTGTCATGCGACTTGTGTGCTAATATATATTATTGCTTAATGTCAAAGGAAAGAGTTCTCAGGTTCCACAGTTTCTTCTTGAAGAAAATATGGTACCTATATTGTGCACCCAATCCAGAAGGTTGGCTGTTGTGGCCATTGCCAAAATGGTAGCAGAAGCTCGCAACTATAGGCTGGGAGATGAAGTTGGATATCATATAGGCCACTCCAATGTCTCAACTAGCAGGTAACTAATAGAATTTTCTGTAGCATATGTTTCCTCAAATAATCTCCAGCATCATACATCTCCCTCTCAAAAAAAAATCCAGCTTGATTCCGGTCCACGCTTTAAAACTTTTATCTGGCAGCATTTAATCTTCTGTTTGGTACTGGTGTCTCTCTTGTTAAAGAAATAAATTATTTTCCATACAAGGCACGCATGCACACAAACAAACTCATCGCAAATTGTCTATGGTGTTTATTTTGGACTTAAATGCATTTCTAATTTGAATGTTGTTTACTCTGTTACAGCTCCAAACTTGTTTTCAAAACTGCTGGTGTGCTGCTGGAACAGATGCGTGACAAGGGGTTAGCAGCTCTTAAATTCAAGGTCATAATTCTTGATGAAGTGCATGAAAGATCTGTAGAATCCGATTTGGTGCTTGCTTGTGTCAAACAGTTTATGATGAGAGATAATGCATTGAGGTTAGAACTGATTGAATTGAAATTTCTGTTGTTTCTTGCATGCTAACTGACCTAAAACACCGTCTTCTCTGTCTCCAAATTTCATTTTGAATGCTTATAAAGCTCTATTGTTGTGACCTTAAAACAAAAAAAAAAGAAAAACCTCTATCATCATTTATCGCACAAATTACACAAGCTATCTTTTGTTATTGTTTTGTAGTAAATGCATAATTCCAATTATTTCAAGTACATAAGCAGGGTAATATTGATGTCTGCAACGGCAGATATTTCAAGGTACAGAGACTACTTTAAAGATCTCCGTAAAGGTGAACAGGTAGAGGTGCTGGCAATCCCAAATGCCCCTAAGGAAGCCAACTTTCAGCGTAAAGTTCTCTATCTTGAACAGGTGTGTGATTTTGAACTCTGTCAAACTCTCTGCTAGCCATCCCTCTGTCTAATCTGTTGGTGACACTTGCACATGATTCTCTGATTTGTCCTGTGAATGCACTCCTTTTGGAAGCCAAAAAGGATGACTGCAAAAGGTTGGTAGCCATACAAGTGTATTAACTAATTGCAATAAAAGTTACAAAAGTTGATGCTGTACTCTAGAGGAAGACACTATATCTAGGATAATCAACACTCTCCATTTGACAACATACAACGTACTTGGCATGCATCTTAGATGTCAATTCATGTTAATTTATATGAGTAAGTTGGATTTTGAAAGCATTGCAGTTTGAGAGGTCAACCTGGCTATCATTTAATAATAATGCTTTTTTTTTTTTTTTGAGGGAAAAAGGGTGGTAATCCTTTAGATACCACCCAAATAATAATGCCTTTTGTTGGTGCTTAAGTAATTTGAAGCTCCATTGAAATTAATTATTTGACTGGGTATGTTGTTTGTACTTATCACTTGTACAATTTGTTTTTCAGCTTATTGTGTGGTTGAGAGTACAAATCATCGTTGATCCAGTACATGAAAAATCAGAATGTCAATAATATTGCTTCTTAAAGTAGATATGCTTGACTGCCCATGCTGCTTTGATGTACTTGTTACTCTTGCAAACTACGTTGTATTGCTTTAAATAATGCTTTTCTCCTTAAAGATTTTGAATTAAGAAGACTTCCTCAGGTGCCTCCTGAAATTTTAAATTGCACTATTCTATGCCAGATGATCTCAAGGGAATGGTCATCAGACCTCATCCATCAGTAGGATAACAGCTGTCATTACTTCTCTAACGTGAATGTGGATGGCATAGTAACCATTTGCTGAGGTGATGGTGAGATTCACAGGCTGAGGGACACTGGAGATATATTATTGAATGAATGATCATATTGAGCTAACATGGTTTGGGAGCTAAATTCACATGGGCTCATTATCATTCTAGCTCAGTGTTAAATGCCTTAGTATGCAGATGTTTACTGGGTTGTCTTTGGACCTAATTATCAAATCTCAATTAGAGGGATTGATGGCTATTCTGTATATGTTACCTGTTCATTGTATGGATATGTTGGGTAGCAGTTGAAAAACATCTTCACTGGACTTTGGTGTATTCATTTGTAATTTCATGGTATGCTGGCCTTTACAAACTCCCCCTAATAAAGTAGAGTTTGTGATTTTCTGCATGTAAACATGTGACTGACATTTGTGCCTATGACAAAATTGTAATTGACATATAGTGTATTAAAAACAAGATTTATTATATCACTCCATTGTGTATGGAATTCATGATTTGTATTGGTAGAAAGCCAGTGTCCTTGATTTCGGATGAGGACCTGTTCCCATTGGTAGAGAATCAAATGGTTGTCCGTTAAGCTGGGAAGATGGATAATAAAGCAACAAAATTATATGTTCTTGAAATGTCAGACTAGTAGTGTCGGCCGTCTAGCTAATTTTCGTAATTAAATGTCATTACTTGCTGGATAGCTCTTACTGACCTTTTCTTGGTTGAAAATAAGCTCTTACTGAGCTTGTAACTGGCATTTGTACATGTAAGCTAGTCTCCCCCGCCATTCAAGGCTCCTTATTATGCAATAACATGTGGAAAAATGTGGATTCTGGGGTGTTGAACAAAATCAAATTTTAGGATTCTGTACATAATCTACGTATTATGTAGAAACCTTTTTGTTTCAAAACAACCATACAATTACTTAAGTATGTTATGGGGTTATCTTGCTTGGAAATCATTTTTATTTTTCGCGTGCTGTTGCTTCTCAAATCATCTAGCAAATTGCAACAAAATTGAGATGTCAAATGACAAATTCATATTTAACCGAAAACAGCAAATATTGACCTTGACATTATCATTGAATTTTATAAATTCTATCAGTGATATGTAGTACATAGATACACCGATTTCAAGTGTGTAGACTAGTAAAACTTTCTTGGTAATTAGTTATCAATATCCTGACAGGTTTCTGACCTACTTGGCACAAGTCTGGAACCGTCAGCTGATTTTTATTTCGGGGTAAACCCTTCCTCTGTTGATGCTGAGATGAACACTGAAGTGCACAATCTCATTCATAAGCTGGTGTTGTATCTCCACGAAAATGAACCTGATATTGAGAAGAGCATTTTGGTTTTTCTTCCAACGTACTATTCATTAGAGCAGCAATGGGTTCTTTTAAAACCCCATTTCTCTCTATTCAAAGTTCACATTCTTCACCGTAGTATTGACACTGAAGAAGCATTGTCAGCCATGAAAATATGTAAATCCCATCGGAAGGTACATTATCTTCAGTTCTTCGTGCTCTTCAGTTATGATTACTGAATTTATCTTTTTCATGTTCGATAATTGATTAAATCACATGTAATTTTCCTTTCCTTTCCTTTTGTTTCAATAGAGACACCTGTACAGGAATTAGCCAAAGCATCTTTATTATCTTACAAAGGATAACGATTGGGCATCTCCCTCTTTCTGCCCAAAGCATGTTTTCTATGTTTTCTCAGATTTTTCTTTTTCTTGCAACAGCTATGTTTTACCACAAATTTTGCCTTGCGTCATAACATTTTTTCATGTGCCCTAACTCATATATCCAAGCATTTCCATCTATAACCAAGTTGTTTTATGACCATGATCTAAGTTGACTATACCCCAAGGAGTAGGAAGGAATATGGAATGTGGCAGAGCTGAAAGGGTCTTCATTTGTTATAAATTTGAACTTGCCATCTAAATTGGATAACTTGCCAAAGCTTCTTTTGGAGGAGTTGGAGACAGGAACATTTTGCCCTAAAAGTTAAACAGTGGCAACATGAAGAATCCACCTTTTGAACTTCATTGAGAGGGCATAAACTGAATTGATTGGGGGGTTTTTCTGTGAGCAAAACCTCTGATGTTTTGAGAGGTTGGTTGGAGGATTGGGATGAAGAGTTTCTTAGAGATTGCAGGCTTCCTGTGGATGGCAAAGACCCCTCTGAAAGTCTCTTTCTATGCTTGGCAATTGCATAGAAAGAGAATTGCCATGAAGGCAAGATGGAACGTGTTCTTTTGCAATGGGCTGTGGAGGATGAAGTTCATCTCTTCTTTTTATGCCTTTTGTCACAATGAGTATGGGAGGAGTTTAACGAAGAGTGGGTCTTCCATGGTTCTTTCCAAGAATTCCGGTGCTCCTTTCAACGTGGTCAATGAATAACTGACATGGTGCAGCTCTAACCAAGATGGAGAGGACAGTTCCTTTTGCAATCTTATGGTCTATTTGTTGTGAAAGAAACAGGGCTGTTGTTGATTTGAGTCCTTATTGTGAAAATTTGGTATTTTAGGTAGGGTCTCTGTTGTCTGTGGGAACCGGTTTATACATCTTCATTTTACTGTTTTTAATGAAGTTGGAGGGTTATTGATCTTGAGTGATCCTCCTTTGCCTTTTCAGATGGAAAAAAACCTATTGGGAAAGACAAGCAGTGTTGTGGAGTGTTGTTTTGGTGCTTTTAATGAGGCAGCATGAGTCCATGATGGGCAGTTTTGTTTGTGTGGCTTTGTGCAGCATTGACGGTTAATGCTTTTGTGAAAGAGTCCTATTGCACTGTGGATGTCAGGGTGTGAATGAGTGGGGCTGGCACAATACAAAGGATGCATTTTGGAGTTCTTTGTTTAAAATTGTGGGAGCTCATACAATACCATGGGAAATATTTGTAATCGATGATTGCTAAGGCCAGTCACGTGGATTAGTTCAAGGAGCATCTGAAATGGAAGGGATTGCCATCTTATTAGCACTTCGAATTCTTGCTTGTTTCTGAGCCTGATTAAAATCTACACCTGGATAATCTCCATGGCTTGCCAAAGAGAGAATGAACAAGCTGAACAGGTAGATTGAGACGAAAGTTTTTTTTCCCTAGTATTAGCAGCAAAGGATGGTCATAGATTTGTGATGAGAATGAAGAATTTACTTTCTTCTGAAGTTTCGATGTTGATTAATTTATCTGCAATAAGACCAAAAAACACCAAAACCACATATTTTCTGCACTCACAAGGAAGGCACTGACAAAAGGGGCATCGTTTATTGGCAAGAATGTCATCAATAAGGAAAAACATATTCTTTCTATATATGTTTCATTAATTTTGTTTGAACTAATGATATTGTCTTCCTTGCTTGTGTATATTTGACCGTACTGAAGTTTGGATGTACATCAGAAATACCATATTGATTTCATGCATCTACTGCTCTGCTACTTCTGTTTTGTGTATCTGATGCAAAGAATACATAGATTCTTGCCCTCCATTTAGTAAAAGCTCTTAGATAAACCTTCTCTCTTTACGGTTCAAGCATTAGTGTCTTTATGTAATTTTCTTCAAATTGCTTTATAGGTTTTTTTGGCCACAAATATTGCCGAGTCATCAGTAACAATACCCGGAGTAGCTTTTGTCATCGATTCATGCAGATCTCTTCAAGTCTTTTGGGACCATAACAGAAAAGTTGATGCTGCGTAGTTTGGGTGTCAAAATCTCAGGTCTTACTTGATCTTCCATCATCAAATATCTACATTGTAGCTAATTGATCTGTGAACTTATTTCTAACATGTTATGTAGGCTGAGCAACCCAAAGGCAGAACAGGGCGAACCTGTGATGGGGAAATTTATCGATTAGTTACTGGAGCATTCTATAACAGATTGAATGATCATGAATATCCATCCATATTGAGGTTATCACTTAGGCAGCAGGTTTTAACCATTTGCTGTGCAGGGTCTAAAGCCATCAACGATCCCAAAGGTACAACGCTGCTGTTTTGTTGGTTCCTCTTAAATGTTATTCCCAAGGTTGGCGCACATGGAGCGTTGAGGCTCGCTTGGCGCATGGAAAACAGCCCAATAGGCGCTGTGCCATGTGGAATAGGGAGAGAGAGGGAGCAGCAGCAGCCAGCTGCCTTGAAGTTGGCTGGCTGGTGATGAGGCCGGTGGTGATGGTGGCCAGCAGTGAGCAGTGATATTGAGAGAGAGAGAGAGAGGAGAGGAGTTTGAGAGCAATTGGAAATATTATTGCTAACTTAAAGAACAAATATAATAGAAATGTTTTCTTTTATAGAGGGAACATATCCTCTAAAGCAAAAAACAAGTTAATCTTATCTCTTAAATAAGAAAGAACAAATTTCAAATAAACCAAATCCTCTAAACAACTTTTCCAAAAATAATTTAATAAGCAAACAAAACTTGAAATCTAAGCAAAGACTAAAATAGGGCCTCTAAGACCACCATAGCCGACACCCAAGAGGGCCCTCAACCTGCTGCCACATGGTAGTGGCACGCTACCAACTTTATTCCCAACACTCCCTCTCAAGTTGAGGTTGGGAGGACGATGATTTGCTGAATTTGATGATGATGTTGCTACACTATTCTTCTCAGAAGAATTGAGGATGGCCTTCATGCTTCTTCTACGCTTGAGAGCTGAGCCCTTTATCTTGACGTTCCCTGATGTGTTAGAGGGTTCCACATCCCTCCTCGAAGAGTATGGTGCCTTACTTGTGTGTCAAAAAAGATCCTTGGCTTTTCTTCGAGTCAAGGTCACAAAGAGAAAGTGGAGAAGTTGATGCAGTCTTTATGAAGATGTTGCACTATGCCTCTTTCTTTTCATTCTTGAGTTAGAGTCAATGCGGCAACATCTAGTCCTGATGCACCCTTGATAATCGATGCTCCTTTGGCACCCTTTAACCTTCTTGAAGTGTTTGGTGCCCTTTGTTTCGATAGAACCTCCTTTTTTGAAAAGTAAAAAATCAAATACAAAGGCACCATACAAATTGAAATACCTTTTGAAAAATCTCAAGCTTCTTTTTCTTGGTTACATGAACAATCGTCGTGCCTTCTCCCGATAACGTGTCTTCGGTGGTCGTGTTGTTGGCATCCATCATCTTTTTCGATATACGATCTATTCCGCGTAAGGCGTTGGATGTGGTGAGGACTTGTCGGAGGTGAGGAACCACACGCGTGTGGCCAAGAGAACATACATGTTGAGGAGCCTAAATCGTAGGCTCTGATACCATGTCAAGGGTTGTGCATGTAGAGCGTGGAGGCTCCCTTGGCATGTTGAAAAACAACCCAACAAGGGTTGTCCCATGTGGAATAGGGAGAGAAAGGGAGCAACAGCAGCCGATTGCCTGGAAGATGGCTGGCGGTGGTGTTGAAAGAGAGAGGAGAGGAGTTTGAGAGGAATTAGAAATATTATTGCTAACTTAAAGAATAAATACAATAGGAATGCTCTCTTTTATAGAGAAAACATATCTTTTAAAATAAGAAACAAACTAATCTTATCTCTTAAATAAGAAAGAACAAATCTCAAATAAACCAAATCCTCTAAACAACTTTTCTAAAAATAACTTAATAAATAAACAAAATTTGGAACCTACGCAAAGACCAAAATAGGGTTATGATTATAGAGAACATGCCTATGTGGCTAAGTGGAATATGAAATTATTTAACAAGTATTTAGGGAAGATGGTGAAGTTGCTTAGAAAGTAAGGCAATTGTATCGAGAAATAATTTTTATTGAGAGGAGTGTGTGGTGTTTAATGCCACATCATGAGACATGAACTTTTTTTGTGTGTGGTGGCCTATAAATAGGGTTGTGCCGCCTTAGTTATTATTTGAGAAGAAACAAAGAGAAACACACCCATAGGGCACTTCTTCTGTGGTTTTTTCCCAGCTCTTCATGAGTAGGGTTTCTATGTAAAGCCAAGTGTTCCTTTGATCACTTTTATGCTTTTGATATCTCGTTATTATGCTTTCGCATTATTTATTCTTGTCAACTTGGTATCATAGCAGTCGATTCTTGGGTTATCTTTTTCGATTATCACATTTATCTTTTTTGGAAGTTTGTTTTGCTCCATGATCAGGAGCATGTGAAGCCAAAGGTGCTGGTGGCATCCTTGAGGATAAGGGAATGGACATGGCACCGTTCATTAGCATGTTGATCCCCACGCACGTGCTTGCCCCTTGCGCCTCAACTGTAGCGAGAACACCTTTGATGTGTACACCCACGTGGTGGGCCCTATCCCTTCGGAGGAGACGTAGCAGATGACCATGGCAACGCAGAAGGCCATGGCCCATGGGACCCTGTGCCTTGCATGGTGGATGATGGTGAGGCCTATGTTGAGGAACGAGAGGGAGACGATGGCCCCTGTGGAGGAGCGCGTAAAGGGGCATCGCCTAAAGGTCTTCAATGACTGAGTCGTCGTCAAGCCCTTGCCTCTTCATCGCGTCCAACGCTAGTGCCACGACCAAGGCCACGTCCAAACCCCGCGCGAGGCCTCCCGCTGCCATTGGAGAAGGATGAGGAGGCACTAGGGACTTTGGTGGAGGCAATGCAGAGGATAGCGGGGAGGAAGCTGAAAAGGGTGGGAGCGGCGACGATAGAGATCCTCAAGGTCGCTGTGAAGAGGAAGGTGGTTGCTTTGGTGCAGGATAGGTCGATCGTGCACAATCGAAGGAAGCAACAGCAGAACGAGTCCCTTTGAACCCCAAGATAAGGGGGAGAGAAGAAACAGAAAAAACAGAAGTGGGGGAAAATTTTTTAAAAAAAAAGGAAAAAGAAAGAAGAGGGGAAAGGAGAAAGCAAAGGCAAATAGTGAAAAAAAGGGGTAAAAAAAGGAGAAATGAAGAAAAAAAAGAGGAAGATTTTTAGGGAATAAAAAAATCAGAAAAAAATAAAAAAGGGGAGAGATCTTTAAAAAAAATCAAAAAACAAAAAAAAGAAAAAAAAAAGAGAGTTTGAATTGAAGAGAAGAGGTGGAGAAGCTCTTCTCTAGTATTGTCATGATCATTATTTATTTTGATTATATGTCTTCTCAGTGTTATTTTCTTTTCCCATATAAGAATGAGAGAAAGGGGGTGTTGAGTCTATTGTAAGGCACGATGGCACAAATGAGGTGACATTGATTATTGCTACGAATGATAAGAATTACAGATCATCACATGAGAAATCAAACTCTAGGAGATCCAGAGTTTCGAGGTCTCTAAAGAGAGGGAGATCCATTTTCAAGGTCTTCAAAGGAAGGGTCCAGTCGATTTCTATGTGAGAGATCCAGTTTTGAGGTCTTCAGGGATACTAAATGGAGAGCCACCAGCACTGGGTCTCCAGAGGAGAGGCTCTTGTCAGAGCCAAGCTACATTTCGTCCAGTAGCTCCAAATCTCACTAATGCATCGTCATAAGCACACCCTCCTACAAGCAAGAACCAGTCCAGAGAGTTGTGTTATGCTTTGTAGAGTAGGTTTCTTTGTGCTACAACATGAGCATTCTTTGCTCCATCTTGAGGGGGAGTGTTGGAGAATGTGGGTTGATGTTTAGTGCCATATCTTAAGATGTGGTTTGTTGGAGTACGTGATGGCCTACAAATAGGCGCGTACCTCCCGTTTTTTTTTTTGAGAAGAAATAATAGAGATACACTCTTATAGGGTGCTTCTCCCATAGTTCTCTCCCTACTTTTCGTGAGTGAGGCTTCCACGTAAACCCAAGCATTCTTTTGATCTTTTTTTATGCTTTTGATATCATTCTTCCTCATTATTTATGTTTGTCAACTATTTTCAATGACAATAATCTATGACTCATTCTTTTTTGCAAAATAATGATAGCATTATGGCACAGAGAAAGATAGGCAGTTAGTGTGGGGTGGATGTAGTTTTGAAGGACACTATTCCTCAGTGAATGGTCTTGAGAACTTATATGTTTAGGGGGTGTGGTCTACTTTATAGTTGGGCTTATGCTGTTGGACTATCATTGCTACTGCCTCTAGATGATCACTTAGCTCAGGTTGTCATCCTTTGAAAAAAATTCTTGGCACAGAGAACTTTTACTGCAGTGCTTCTCATGTTAGATTATTTTTTGTACCTGCATCATTGTTGCCGTCTGCCTGCCCAAGAGATGTTTTCCTAGAAAATAGTAGGAAATTGTCTTGTACATGGTTGTTTTTTAGTTCTTGAGGCAAATCTGGATAGCTGCCTTATAGTTTTGTGTCAATCAAGTTTTGTTGCAGAAGGTTATGGATCCACCACATCCGGAACTTGTTGAAGATGCTCTGAGTCTACTTGTCAATATTCAAGCTTTGAAAAAATTGCCTCAAAGAAGAAGATATGATCCAACATTTTATGGACGGCTGCTTGATTCTTTGCCCTTATCATTTGATGCTTCAGTCCTTTTGCTTAAATTTGGAGATATTGGTCTTCTTCGTGAGGGAATTCTGATTGCCATTTTTATGGATATACAGCCTCGTCCCATTCTTCAGCCTTTTGGCCAGCAAGACATGGTATGAATAGCATGCTTGTTATTGTTTTCTTTCTCAAAGGAGTTCTTGCTCCATGTAATTACAGCAATTTCTATGGATGGCTGGTCTCCCATCTGGAAATGCCTTTTATCGTTGATCCAAATTCTGATTGAAAATCTTTGGCATCAATATTTGATACCTTTTTTCTAATGCTCATTGAATTGCACCTTTTGTTTTTATGTTGCAGTATGCACATTATCTGGACAACTACTTTGAAGACGATAGGGGCCTCCTTGGAAAGAGAGAAACTGTTTTCATGGGAAACCTCTGCGCCTTTTATTTTTGGGAACATAGTTTTAAGGTAATGGTCTGTTTCCAACTGCAATCAATGGGATGTTTAGACTGTCTGAAATATATATTATCGTAAGCATGCATTTTTGGATCTAGTTCTATATAGTGTCAAAAAAGGTAGTGGGACCATTTCTTTAGAGTTTGTTTGGCTTAGTTCTTTGTGCATTGGTCTATGGGGTGACTTGCAAAATATCCAGTACTAAAAAAATGTTTATTGATATTTCTCTACACTGCCATATTCTTATGGTCCATTAGTCAACAATGTTTAGCAAACTTCCTCTTTTATTAAGATCTAAAAACCTAACTTTTGAACAACTTTGTGCAGCTGTGGCGTCTTTCAAGCAAAAACATGCACATGTAACCTTATGAATTGAATTCCCTGGTGTACCCTACTTGTTTCATACTTAGCTTACGAGGCCCTTTTCTAGGTGAAAAGCAATGGATTTGAAGTGTATTGACTCTGAGGAAGGTTGATTGAAAATCTGATTTTATTAATTTGCCTAGATTGTTGATACCTTCATCTAACTCAATGGGACCTTCATCTGGAATCATATGGTTGACATGGTTTGATGACCAATTTGGTTGTGCATTTCAAAAAAAAAAAAAGGTTTTGGTAGGTAGAAGAGGTATCTAATATGCTTTAAGTTACATTTTCTCCTTCTGGTGGCAAAAGACCTCACCCGTGCCTCTTTTGTTACTGCTGATACTTTCCATGACCTCATCTAGCAAGGTATATATCAAATGCTACATAGTGGCTGCAGGGGAAAGACGTACAGCAGTTTGCATTGTGAGAAATGCGATGGCTTCATTTTTAATTTGTTGGATATTAAATCCTCAGTCATTTTCCTGTTTTTGGTTCATTTGCATACAGTTGAAATTATATATATTTTTTTCTTACATAATTTTAATAAAAGTCTATTCCTTCAACATGACTTCAATGTCGTCCGTGATGTTTGCTGATCCTCAATGTGGTCCCCAGTTTTCCTATTTTTATCAATGTAGTCCTTCCACTAGGTTTTCGCCAGGTTTTTGTTAGGTTGAGAGTATGGTGATAAGCTTCGGTGAATTTTCAGACCAACATGCCCTTGGTTTTCTCCTAACATTGTCCTCCCCTTTATCCCTTCATATAACCCCATCCCTCCATTCTATCAACCCTCACTGATCACAGATTCACAATTCTCATCCCTTCCACCAATTCTTCCCGATCTCAGATGCTCATCCCCTCCACCGACACCCCTCACCATGACATCCCTTCCCAGCTACCACCCTTTTCCACCACAATACAGCCATCCTTTATGCCCTCATCCCTACTGATCCAGAAATACAGGGCCCTAACTCACCCTTCCTCTTGTCCACCATCTTGTCCACTGCCTCGTTTACTGCAGCCGCCACCTTCCCCTATGGGAATGAAGTATGAGGAGGAGGGTGTAAAGTTTTTTTTCTTGATAACTTGCTTTTTGGGCTATAATATGCAATGCATTGTGGGGGGGGGGGGGGGGGGGGGGGGGGGGGTTGGTGTGTAGAGCTTAAGAGCAGCAAAAGATGTTGCTGTTAGGTGCATAGAGAAAGAAGGACTGCATTGGTAAAATCAGGAAGATTAGGGACAACATTGTCAATGTTCAAACTTCAGGGGCGGCATTAAAATTGCATCAAGATCAGAAACTTTTGTGTAAACTATTCTTTTCTTGTTTATAGTTTCGATAAATAGCTGCATGACTTCATGACCTCCATGGCCGTCACCAAATTTTTATTATGAATGCAGAGGTGCAAGCACATATAGTGGGATGTTTATTTTGCTGGGTTCTGTTGGATTTACACTTTGGATGTAGCTTGTTTGAAGTTTATTGATTTTGGCTGATAATGGCATTTATCATCTTCTATTTTGGGGTGCAGCATTTTTTCTAGATGAAGTTTTTGGTCTACATGACAGTTCTCCAATAAGAAAAGATGTCTTTTACTGTTTTTGTTCCAGTTGGCTTAATAGCACCTCCTTTTTTCAGAAGTTTCATTTTTTCACAAGCTTTTCTGCTTGCTGTTTGTTTCAGCCACAAAATCTTGGTTATTTTTACTTGTTAGTGATAGTAGTAATTTCACCACTTCAACTAGTACCAGAAATGTTTTTTTTCTACCTAGTTGATTTTCCTGCTCAGGACAAACACTGTCTGGAATATTTGAAGCAAATTGGTAAGATTGGACAGTCAAATATCACAGATGTTTCAATAACAAAGCTTGAAGAAGAATGGTGCAGCCTGCACAATCTTGTGCCAACTGCACTGCACAATGTATTGGAGATATGTAAGTAGCAATAAACTCGCTTCTTTATCCGTCATTACCCTTTATTAACTTTCTGCTTCATTCTTATCCATTCTGCAGTTGAGGATGCACTCAATATCATCCATTGTTTCCGTCCCAAGTTTCTAAATATTGGGAAGGCTGTACCTTCATATTATGAATCTTATAGATTTCAGCATAAATGCCTTGTTCTGTCAGAACCCACAAAGACTGACGCAGGAAATGTTGACCATGTCCATGCTAGTGGGAGTGGGAGTAGGTGCATTTCCTCTCCTTTTGTTTCTTCAGAGGATTTCCAAGCTGTTAATGTTGCAGAAAATTTTGCAAAACTCATCAAGGAGGTAAGCTCATACTTGCATGTTTTACGTTTTATAATGCTCCATCACTTGAGCCACTCTCTTACTTATCTGTTGACTTATATGTATTTGATTGTCATACAGATAAGACTACAGAAGTCTGAAGACACTAACCAGAATGTGGGCAAACTTCCAAATGATATAAATTTCTCAGATGATTTACTGTGCCATTTTTACATTCGTGGGAAGTGCAATAAAGGTGATCAATGCTTATTCTCTCATTCACTCCAAGCCACAAGAACCCCTTGCAGGTTTTTCCTCACATTGCAGGTATATATGCTTATTACAGGTTTGTTATATAATTTCATCTAAGTTCAAAAATGAAGACTATCTAATTCAACCACAAGGATGAAAATGTTGGAATTTTTACATTGATTCTCCCATAATAATTTGATTTTACACGTGATAGATGGCTAATAAAGTTGCTTGTTTTCACATTTATGCCTATGCATTGGTATAAATAACCTTACTTTTTCTTTAATGCAATTTCATGGATGATTGTCTACCTCTTTAGTCATTGCATCCTTCTTCAGGAAAACAGGTATATGCTTATTCATTGACCATATACGAGCCAACTTATATCATTGTGGGGTAATGAAGATATTAGTGTTTGTCTAAAGATTGAGATCCACTCAAAATATAAAAGATTAACTAAAAAATACAAATCTCCTTATTCAGGCAATACACATTGCATGAGCTTGAAGTTATAGTAAATGAATAGGAGAATTGACATTAGTTTGTGTAAGAGTTGGTGATACGTGGAGGAGCCCTTCTTCAATGGTTGCGTGTGGAGAGAGTATGAAGAGAGAGCGGGGTCGACGGTGTGGAAGAGAGAGAGAGGAGGGAGTTTTTGAACTTGAAAATATTATTGATGGAGGAGCTCAAGAAAAAAAAAAAGGAGATTTAGTCTCTATTTAAAGAGAATCAATCTCAACTACAATCCTAACTAATTTAGGATTTGCTAATATCATTTTCTAAAATAAACTCAATCAAATCAAATCAACTAAATTGACTCAATCTTAATTTGGACTCTAACAACCTGTGAAGATTCGTGGAAGCATGACGGCCTTGGCACATGGTAGAGCCCACGCGTGGAACGTGTTGAGTGATGGAGAGAGAGAGAGAGAGGTCGGCAAAGAGAGAGAGAGAGAGAGGGAGGGAGTTGTTGATTATGAAAATAATATTGCATTCAATTCAAATAAGAATAACATATGAGCTCTCTATATACAGAGAGATATTCCTAAGTCTAAATATGGAAAACATTAAATAATAACCTACTAATTGGCTAAAAATAATATGCAAATATCTCACTAAAAACTCTAATTATTTGACACCTATAGAATAACTTAGACTCAAAGGAACCCTCAACCAAAACATGTAGGGCCGACACCCCTGTTGATTGGATAGATCTGCCATGTGGCATTGCCACGTCGCCCACCATGCCACATGGCAATCCATGTGGCTACGTTTATTCTCCACACTCCTTAAGTCGAGGTCGGGAGGACGATGACTTGCTTCACTTGTGGTGAGGCAAGAGCCCCCACCATTCATCATCTTCTTCAAGCTCCAAATTCTCAATCTTTTCTTTGGTAGAAGTTACGGTGTAGCCTCTTGCAAACTTCGAAGTCGTTGCCTCTTTAACAACCCCCATTGTCATCGCGACGACCGTTGTAGTCTTCTTCTCCTTCTCTTCTTGAAACATGGCTCTAAGCTTCTCAAGATCCGCAGGAGTAAGAGAATCCACACGTGAGGTGCTAGTAGCCTCATGTGTGGGTTTCTCAAACTTTTCCCAACATTGATCTTGCAGATAATTGGTGCTCCTGCAATGTTGACATGGTGGATAGACTTGACTTGAGCCTTGATCACATCCTGCACCTTCATCAAAAGTAATCAATACGGTGTTTTCAGCACCACAACTTTACTGGATCCTATCTTGAGTTCTCCAGGCTTCTCGAGATGACTGTAAATCATCTCAAGATTCATCTCCTTGTCCAACGTCAAGATTTGATCACGTGTTGGCTAATATCGGGGATGTAACCCCAACAAGAATCTCGTGGCTTGCCACTTCTCACGTGTAGTAGTTTGCTTGTCACAATAGATGGGTTCATAGATCTTGAGCTCTTCAAATATCGCCTCCATCTTCGAGTAATATTTATTAAGGGGTGATCCCCTTGATTCATTGTCTAGATGTGGGTATATATGTCGATGATGTGAGCATTGTTGGACTTCTTGGAGTTTATCTTCTCCAAGGAATCCAACATCTCAAACGTCAACTTCTTGTATAGCATATTCGAGGCGATGAATGGATCAACTGAGTTCATCAACAAATTCATCACCATGTAGTTCTCTTTTTCCCACTTCTTTGTTACATCCTCGGACTCAGGCTCCTCCTCTAGTAGGACATGCAATTTATCCTGGCCGCCTACAAAGATTTTGAATGCTTGTGCCCATAGGATATAGTGTGAGGCACCCTGAAGTTTGATTGTGATGCATTGAACTATGACCTTTCCTTCTTTGAAGTTAATCTAGTTCTCGTTTTCAGCCATCATTATCCTCAAAGAACAAGCCTTCCTTTACTTGTATGCTTAGCATAAGGCATTGGATGCATAAGGGAAGCAACTTACTAGAGTCCCCTTCTCGTCTCCTTGGGCCTTGCGTAAGGCGCCAAGGTCCTTCAAGGAGTTCTTTGAGAGAACTCTCAAGTCGATGAAGATATCTCGAAAATCGAGGCTCTAATTTATGTGAAGGCAAACGCATAAGACTAGGCCTTCTTGTGTGTGATATCTCCTTGCAACTCCTTGGTCCGTGCATGGATAAACGAAGAGGCCTAGATCAGTGGTTCTAATGCCATATGAAGATTTGTGAGCCCACGTGTGGAAGTGGTGGGCAATTAAGAGAGAGAGAAGCCTACGGTGAGAAGAAAGAGAGAGAGGGAGTTGTTGATTGTGGAAATAATAATGCATTCAGCTTAAATAAGAATAGCATATGATCTGTCTATATATAAAGACATTCTTAACTCTAAATATGGAAAAAACTAAATAACAATCCACTTATTGGCTAAAAATAGTAAGCAAATATCCCTCTAACAACTCTAATTATTTGACACCTAACGTACTAAAATATGATAACTTGGACTCAAAGCAACCCTCAACCAAAACACCTAGGACTGATGCCCCTGTTGATCAGAGATACGCTTATTCTCCGCACAACGAATTAAAAATAATTTGCCACATATGATATAAAACAAACTTAGAAATACCAAACCCTAAACCTGTACATACAAGTTCACATGTCCAACATGGGCTCCACATGTGACTTATTCCAAACTCTTAACAGTTTGAATATTATGATATGAGTGGAGCTCGGGGAGTGGGGGGCGTTTTCTTTTTTTTTTACCTTTTTCCATTGTGAGTAGCTTTTTTTTTTTTTTGGCGCTTAATTTTAAAGTCAATATGTGAAGGATATCAATCTTGTAGGGCTATGTGTGCAAATAGAAAGCATCAGAGGTATTCCTATAACACTGATGGTTTCCAGGAGCATATATGTAAAGAAGTTCATAATTTCTTTTCAGGTCTTCTATGTACATACCTTCTGTGATGTATCTTTTTTGCACCATAATCTTCATTTGTTGTCACATCTAGCCTATTGTTCACAAGTTTTTGTTGCAAGACAAGGTTATGTATGTTAATTTCAAGCAAAATGGCAATCTTGATCTTCAACCCTTCATGTTCTGAGAATATCTTGTAGTTGCACTCAGAGAGGAGCATTGTATAGGCCTGTTCCTGTAATGTAAATTTTATGGCCCAACTGTAGATACATTCATTGGGCAAATACAAAAACAAATACGTGTATATTTTGAGTATCTACTCTCTTACCCTACGTACAAGTATTTGGGAGGTCAAATTTGATTTTTCCATAGCTTACAAGATGTATATGCACAGACACAGCAGTTTACAAGGATATCTGTGTTGCAAAGTACTTCCTGTAGTTATTCGTTGGATTACTCTGATATGTTGCTCTTGCTGATGTTGGTTGGCCTTGTATTTTTTTTTAAAAGGGCTTTTTCCTAAAAATGCTTTTTCCACCTGTCCGTTGCCCGCTAAGCTTCAGGTTGATTGTTCCATTTTCCAAATGTCCCAAATGCTAAAGCTTTATCTGTCCTGGTTATGCAAATTTGGAAAATTTAGTCCTGCCTTCAATTGGTTATGGCAAAGGGTTAAATAACTTAAACAGAAAATCCAAATCCTGAAGAAGTAGCCGATTTGATCCATATTTTTAGAATTTGTTCACTTAGACTGGAGTGAACCTTTAAGCATAATGAGTAAGAATTAGACGAGGAAAAGATAGCTACCGTATATAATATGGGTGTGCAAAAGTCGAAATCCAAGATATACCCGAGTAATCATGCTTAATGTGAATTTATGTCTATTGACATAGTGTTTTTGAGGGGGCTATCTTTTTTTAATATATATTTTCTATGGGTACCTATGTGATTTTCTCATAGTTCTATATTATAAAAGAGATGTTAGCGTTTCTTTTATAAAATAAGATGTTCTTTCCCATTCGCATGGTATCAGAGCAATGATCATAGATCGGGATTTTGGTATCTCAGCAAATACCCACCTAATCATGGTTGTATCACCAACAATGCGGTGATCTCTCTCTCTCTTTGCAAGATGATCGACGTTGGGAGTGCCTTCCACATCGCTGTTGCTAGGACCTACCTCGTCGCTAGGATCGTCGGTGACACTACTGTCAGTCGAGGTAGATCGTTGATGAGTGTCGTTGTTGGTGAAGGGTGTTAGTGGTTCACGTTGTCGGTGATGCTGCTGTTGCTATTGGCTTTGGGTCTCCCTATGTGATGAGCCTTCTCTCACTCGAAAGCATAGTTCTTAGATCGATGATGAGTTTTCTCTCACCATTCATGGTGGAGAGTTTCCTTGAGAGTATGATGAACCTTTTTTCACGCAAGAAGAGGTTTTTTTTGTCCAGAAAAGGGGTAGAAATTAGAACCATGTGGTGTTGCTTTTTCGATTCCTAAGAACTCAACAAAGAGCAACAAGAGGCTTGGATTATGGGTTATTGACTTGGGTGCCTTTATTCGTTTGACTGGGAGAGCAAGTAAGTTGAAGAATACATCCATGCCATATGGAATTCGAGAGGTTTTCATTTCCAATGGAGGAACCTCTTCAGTTACCACAGTTGGAGAGGTTTAGGTTTCCCAGATTGGGGATGTGCACTATGCCCCTGAGTTTCCTATGCAAGGATCTCCAGTACATAATAGTATTTGATGACAAGCACTGTTATTTTTAGGATAGATGTACCGATGAGATCATTGGTGGCGGAATTGAGAGAGATGAATTTTACTACTTATATGCACCCTCTTTGTTTGTTGGAGTAGTCTTCATAGCTAGTGATCCTTGGCTCTAGCATAAGTAGCTTGGCCATCCGTTGGTAGGGAAGATGCACCAGATGTATCTTGAGTTGCCTGCTACGTTGACATTGTAGTGTAAGGATAATCAGTTGGGGAAACATCATCGAAGTACCTTTTCACAACAACGTAATGGGGTGAGTTCAATGCCATTTGCCTTTCATTGTGATTGTGGGGACCAATGAGAGTTTAGAGTAAAGGTGGGTTCAGGTATCATGTAGTATTTGTCGATGATCACAATTGCCTTACATGGGTCTTCCTAACGAGAGTCTAATGGGAGATTCCCCAAATTGTGTAGAAGTTTGTTGCTGAAGTTTAGACATAGTACTCCGCCATACAGATCTTTTGGAGTGATAATGCTTTGGAATTCGTTCAGTGGAAGATGCAGGAGTTCTTTAGTGCTTGTGCAATCATCCACTAAACCCCCTGTGCTCACACTTCTCAGCAACATGCTGTGGTAGAGCGGAAGTTGCGGCATCTTCTTGACATTGCTCATACCTTGATGATACACATGAAGGTATCCAAACACTTTTAGGGGGATGTCATACTTGCTGCTACCTACCTAATCAACAGGGTCCCATCTTTTGTGCTTTAGGGCTACATACTGTACTAGGTTTTGCACCCAGACTGTGACTGGCCCTTTGCTTTACTATTATGTGTGTTTGGGAGTACTTACTTTGTTCAGGCACATGGGAATCAAGATAAGTTCTCCCCGGAGGCAATGAAGTGTATCTTTGTGAGGTACTCCTGCACCTAGAAGGGATACTGATGGTATAATTTAGTTCACAAGCACTGTGGTGATGGTAGTGTTTTTTTAGTAAATACCACGTTATTCTAAGGAGTGCTAGCCTTGAGTTGGCTCCCAAGAAGACGCAGGTGTATCATCGTCGTTTAAGCCATTTTTTCCCCGTCCATCTCAAGTCCATGATTCCTCTTCACCCATTACAATTACTATTCTAGATGATGAGAGGTCTCTTGCTCCTGTACATTACATCCTATGTCCTACTATATTGGGACTTCACAACTGCAAAGGGAGATCAGATAGTCTACTTTTACTATTACCACTACATTTATTCCTGGAGACTATGCTCAGGCCTCACAAGACCCTAGACGGCTTGTTGCTATGGACGAGGAGATGGAGGTGCTTTGCTTTAGGGGGACCTGGGAGTTAGTTCCATGCCCTACAAATGTTACAAAAATAGATTGTCGATGGGTATACACCATCGAATATCATGTAAATGCCACAATTGATAGGTACAAGGTGAGATTAGTGGCTCAAGGTTTTACTCATGTATGAGATTGATTATTTGGAGACTTTTTCTCCAGTGGCTTGCATTTCCTCTATTCGTATTATTGTTTCGGTGGCAGTAATAAAGGATGGAGATTGATGGAGATTGTGCTAGTTAGATATCAAGAATGCTTTTTTTTGTATGGCAACTTAGTTGAAGAGGCGCACGTGAGGCAATCATTGGGTTATAGGATATAGAGGGAGCAGGTGTGTCAGCTAAAGAAGGCCATCTATGGCCTGAAGTAGAGTCCTAGGGCTTGGTTTGAGTGTCTCAGCATTGAGATCCAACAAATTGGATTTTAGAGGTCTTCCTCCAATCACTCCATTTTTATTCGACGGACAAGTATAGGGTATGGTTGGGATCACATTTATTTATGTCTCGGAGATGGTACACTTTATAGATACTTGAGGAAGCTGGATTGCTTGGGGTTAAACCATCTTGTATTCTTGTTGAGGTACAAGTTGATGGGGATGATCCACCTTGTGAAGATGTTATGTGATACGAGAGTTTAGTGGGGTGACTACTGTACTTGACGGTGACTCGTCTGAATATTAGCTTTGCTATTAGCAAAGCCAGTTTGTACATGCAGGTCCTGTGGTATAGTCATTGGAGTGGAGTATGTCTCATTCTGAGATACCTTAAGAGGAGTCATGGTTTGGGGCTTTCCTACAAGGATAATGGATCTATGGATGTCACAGTTTATTCTGATGCAGTAGACTATGTAGGGTCAATTAATGATTGGAGGTCCACTTCAAGTTGTCGTTTTTCTTGGGGGCAATCTCATGTCGTAGAGAAGTAAGAAGTAGAATGTTGTTACTCGATCTAGTGCTGAACTAAAGTATCAAGCTATGGCTCATGCCGCATGTGATATCATGTGCATTGTGGGGTTTCTTCAGTATTTGGGAATTATGACTGGGGTATCTGATTCACTTTTTTGTAACAATAGGTCTTCAATGTACTCCGATCTTTCATGAGTGCACAAAACACATTGAAGTTGATTATCACTTCATTCACAATGCCTTCATGGAAGAGAAGATCAGCACTCCTTATGTTACCTCTAAGCTGCAGTTAGTTGATATTCTCACTAAGGCTCTTAAAAGGAAGGAACATGAATTTTTGTGTAGTAAGTTGGGGCTTATCGATGTATATGCCCCAGCTTGAGGGGGTGTTGACATATTGTGTTATTGAAGGGGTTAGTCTTTTTTATATTTTCTGTGGGTACTTTTGTAATTTTCCTATAGTCTTCTTCTATAAAAGAGATGCTAGGGTTATGTGTCATTTGGACTGATGATGTGTGGAAACGTAAGTGGTTTATGTGCATCTGGTAATTGTTTGGCTGCTTTGCACGGCCAATAGTTTTGTCTCGTTCGGCATATCATCAATGTATTTGTTACCTGCCTGCTGTTTTCTGTTAATCAATTTCATCTTTTATTAAACTTGCCAAACTCAAGGAACTAGCTTCAAATTTCAGCTTTCCTATTTTCTTAAATCAAGTGAAAATGAACAATTATGAGAAGCTGACTTTGTGCAGAAGTATGATTATGAATGAAATTGCTACAGTCTGCCTGCATTTATTGCCTTCCCATTTTGGACCAGTCTAGTTGCAGGAGGGCTAGAAATAGATAAGAAGAGCAGAGAATAAAGGATGGTTATCCTGCCAATCTTGTCTGCTCATGAAAATGAATTAAGTGATAAATTGGCAATTATCTCTTGAAGGTATGCATTATATACTCCTCTATAAGGTTGTCAAATTAACTCCTGCCACATGTATGTGAACAAGGCAATCTTCTGTCCTATGTGTACATGCTACAAAAGAAACAAATTCCGCAATGAAATCTGAAACAAATTCGGCAACGAAATCATCTGATGTGTTGAATTTCTTCCACAAAAATATATACAACCTGAAGTAAGTCTATTCCTAGTGTTCCTAACCGTGGGTATTTTTGGCCGTATGACAAACTGATTCAAATCTGAAGTCAATTTTGAATGGTAGCAAAAATTCTTACCACTTCTTCAATTGGCATATTTTGTGAAATTCCCTGCCGTCATGCTTTTTCCAGCTTCACATGCAAGCTTGATGGCATTAGGTCACGGGTCATATGTTGCTATGGAACCTGTTTTTGACTTTTTTTATCTTTGTTATTCCAACTAATCAGAATAAGATTACCTTTCCACTAAGGTTAGATTCTTCCAGTAGTTTGTACTTTTCAATTTTTCATTAAGAGCTTCCCAACAACAATTTGATGGTTCTGAAAAAAGATAGTTGGATACCATTCTAACCCAAATGGTTTCAATTAGTCATTGTTACTCCCAAAGCTTTGCTACATTTTACTGTCTGCATCTTCTCCTTAACGTTTTAATGTAAGCCATTGTGCAGATGTTGATATTGTAATCAAATTAATATACGATGCAGATATGGGTGGGTCTCAAAGTTGAATTTTTTTTTTCTTTTTTGGATGATGTAATCTCCAAGTCCTGTCTTTCTGTTTTGAATGTTTTTCTTTGAGCTCGCTTATAGAGTCGTCAACATGGTTCTCCCATTTGTCACTCCATCTACCATCTTTGGCATGTCCTATGCTGTAATTCTAATTATAGATCTCCACCTTTCAAGATTAAACATAGGTGTATCATCTGAATTTTAGTCCTCTTTGTTTGCCTTGTCAAGGAGAGAAAAATGCCAAATGCAGGAAAGCAGTCCTGGACATCTGACAAGGTATTTGAATTGAAGTGTTTCCAAGCTATTGCCTCTCTTGGCATTGTGTGGTGAAATCTTTTGACTTTATGCTTCTCGCCATTTCTCCCATGCTTGCTCTGAGACAAGCTTTATTAGTGTCCTTAACAATGCTTTGATGCTCATACTTTGTGTTGGAGAATATGCATGTGACAATGTATATACATATACGTAAAGGTGTGTTTTCTTAAAGTGAAATTTTGCCGGTGAGGAAGTTGAAGTATTATAAATTTTGCTTTATCTACTGTTTTTTTTACGGTAGTTTGTTTGTTGATCTCCCTTTGTTGCCATGGAACTTGTCCAATTTATAGTCATTTTTGCCTGACATCTAGCCTTGTTTTGGAACAGGGATGCCGTTATGGAGATTTATGTGTATTTTCACATGACAGTGGACCGCAGATCTCGCCACATCCTTCACAACATGCATGTTTGCCAGAAGAAGAAATTGTCCATGGTGATTCCTTCCTCCGGTTGTTACCCACAGACAAGGATAGATGTGTTCTCATCTTAAAAGATACTGATTTTCAGTTTACTTCAAAGCTGTCTGAATACGTTGATCCAAAGAAGATTATCATAACTGCACAAGATTTACAGCCTTATGGATCCGAGGTGCAGATTCCCGGGGTGACTAAACTCTTGGGTGGCACTCAACCGTGGCTCTTAGTCCTCCAGACAAATGGAACTGTGTCAATTCCTTGGAGGAAAATACATTGTGTCTTATGGTTTGCTGATTTTGACTCCAATGAATTAGAAACACATAAGAATCAGCTGAAGAAGTCTTTGGAATCTCTTGCTGTCAGATTTTTGTTCGAGAGCTCTTATGGAGTTCATGTTGTCATCACAATGAACAATGTCAGATTTGCTCAGTTACAGGTCAGAAGAGTTCACATTTACTACATATTAGTATATTTTATTACCTCGCTGTGCGTTGTTTCAAATGTATATAGAAGGGACCATGTTCAATTGAGGGCTTCTCGTTCTTCAAAATCTTATCCATAATGTTAAATGATGCTCGAAAAAAGAATGGACTAGGTTTGTTGGAAATATGAAAACTACAATGGTTATGAGCGGGAAAAACCTGAAACTACATTTTTATCTTTTAAACCTGATTTATGGGGGCAGTGGCTATTTTGCCATGCCCATCCATGCAAGAGAGTTTGGGTTCCTTTTTGTTGTTTTCTATCTCCTTGTCCTTGGCCTATGATTCGAGAGACTCCATAAAAGCAGGCCGAATTCGGTTAAAACTTATTGCCCAGCCCTCATGAAATCAAATGGTCTTCATCTGAACATGTCACATTTCCCTTTTTATCACAAGTACCAATCATATTCAGACCATATATTATAGCTTTGTGTTATTCTCAACCTCAGCATTTTTGCTTCTGCAGGTGGAAAAATTAGCTAGAGACTGCTTCTTCTTCCTTGATAGATCCTTCCAGTTCGACACATCGATGTTTGGGGATTTCTCAGTTCCATTTGGTAATGTAAGGCCCTTGCAAGTTTCGTTACCTATTTCTTACGTTTTCAGCATGCACCCACCATTGCACTTCCTCTTCAAAGATTACTCATCCTCTCTTCCCAATGGTTTGTACGGCGGTCAGTGACTCTTTGTAGGGAATTTATTTATCATGGTTGTAAGCGTCAATGTAAAAATATATATAGTTTTCTTGTTACCTGCAGAGTGCTTAATGTTCTCGATGAAAATACCTAGGAGGTTATTCTCAAATCTATATGGTAATCTAACTCACTTAATTTGCTTTTACTCCAGTGGATGCTTTTTTCTTCTCTAGTAAGCCTTAGTAAATTATATGCTAATGACTGATTGAAGTCTTGCATGCAGAAGTTGCAGGATCCTTCTGTTATGGTTTGGTGCTCACCTTTAGGTTAATTTTGTTCTGCCTTTTGTCTTGGGGATAGCGAGTTTAAATTAAGATTAGCATACAATATTATAAGGTTAGAGGTTTTGAATGTTTTGGCACACATAATCCAGTGCCTTTTGACTTCATTTATAAAGAGCAAATGTCACAAAACTCTTGGAGATCTAGTAGGGTTTGATCGGAATGGATTCAATCTTAAGGTTCCATTTACCTGGGGGGAATAGGAGATGTCCACTCAAAACAAGGGATATCCCCTGTTTAAGATAGGTGATATCTAAACCTGTATTCGGGCTATAACCCAGGGTTTGCAAATTCAAGTTTGAAGAGGAGATGACCTATCCATACTTTCTTCCTCTTTCAACTTGTCAAATCAAGAGTTGACTCCCAACCTATCCCTCTTCCAATAAACATTACTAAGCAATAACCCCATGTTCTAAGTAAACACCAGTATTAGGATATCCCTTGTTTCTCAGTTGTGAATTGGGTTTGCCATCTCCTCTGATAAACTAGCCCTGAAAGAATTTAAACAGCGTTAAAAAAATAATCTCGAGATGTTAAAAAGGATATGTTTTATCCAAACATATTCTTTTATCTTGAGTAGTTAAAAGGAAATATGTTATATCCTAATACAATAGTGTATGTTTTAGTTTGCTATTACATTTTTCCATGCTGTTCTTAAGTTCTATGGCTGGAGCATGTATGGATGTTTTAGGAAAGTTGCGTAGGAATTGAACCTGCGTTTACTCCAGGGCCGTGTTTGGATTGTTGTAACATTTGATTCCAAAAAACGATCCATACATTCAGATTACTATGAGCTACCATATTCTGATAATTTGATTGGGACATTTGCAAAAGGGAATCCAAACGTCGTTGTGTACTCTAATCATATAACTGGAAGGCTTCTTTATCGTTCCAATCAGCAAGGTTGACCGTGACGAAGGATAAGGTATCTCTCATCAATACATATCTGGAAAGCATGAAATATGGAGGGTCATCTCTTTTTTTTCAGTATGCTCGGATTTATGGATTCGCAGCGGTGGTTCGCTTTACGGTTGTGTGATCTAGACTTATTATTCACAATTGAATATGATATCTCCTGTGGTTTTTTATAAAACAATAATAATACATCATGTATTTTCCATTTTTGGTTGAGGTTCGTGCAAGATTGTTTTGCTTGTTGGTCTCCTAGCAATTGCAGTAAGATAAATATAGTTCATTAGGCAGAACTCGTCTCCAATACGTGCCCCATCCTTGAGGACTGCTTCACTTTAATGGGTGTTTTCAATTGGTAATAAATCGCCATATGCTGCTTGTGATACCACCCGGTGCATCACTCTAGCGATCATCTCTCATGTCGGATGAGATAAGTTGAACATAATCGAACCTAGACGCTTTCCGAAGATTATTAATAGGAGGTGCCTCAATTATGTCTAAGTACATTGCAACAATCTAAACAAGTCCTAAGGTGGTACATTTATGATGACTTAAATTGTTTATGTGAACTTTTTTGCTCTCTTTGAATTAGGAACTTTTATCGTTGTATAAAATTAAGGTCATGAATTAGAAAAAAGGCTGTAACTATGCATGTTATGGAACTTGACTTGCATTTTCTTTTCGGTTGACTTGAGATGGACTAGGCCTTGAAACCAACTTTATTAGCTAGTTGAGAGGTAACGCTAATTCAACGGTACACTGACAAGAGAAGACGGGCGTTAAGCCTTTCTGAATCACGCTATAATATGTTGCAGGGAGATTGGTTATCTTCACGCCACCTGCTCTTGGCCTAGTTATATGTGAGAGACTGATAGACAAAAGTTCGCTCTCCCTCCAAAAAGCAAAACGCAACACAAATTGTAAGTTGGTCTATTAACTATGGGTGGAAATGGATCAGAATTAAATTTGGATACTTGCTAGATATAAATTTGGATCTGGTATGGAAAAATTCATATTGGATTGAGATATAATCAAATATGCAACAGACTGAATCTATATATTGTGAGGCTCAAATATTTTTATGTATATTACTTTTAACTTACTATGATATTGGGAATCCACATCTGTGTTAACAATGATTTACAGGTCCTTTCAAAAAAGAAAATAAAAATAATGATTTACACTGAGTTCATTGTTGTATTTAAACCCAAAAAGTCGTATTAATCTAGTAATATATTTACAGAAAGAATATAACTCTATTAACATTTTTATCCAATTTTATTGATTTTGATTATGCTTTTAAGTTAATATTCTGGTCTGGTCTGCATTTCCGTGGAAATTTGGCAAATTTTATGCATTTCTAAGCTCTGTCAAACCTGGCATTGTATCGTCTACATAGTTATGCAACCATGAATACCAAAACCTTTATGTAAAATGGGAAAGAGTACATAGAAGTTAGTTCACAGCAGTTTTTCATTTCGATCTCATTCTTTGAATTTTCAATACACTTGAAAAGCATAAACGATGACGCTTTGATTTTCTGTCCTTGTCCAAATGCGAAGACGTGTTGGAATTTTTACCGACGGACCTTGTCCATAGTTCCTTATCTTCTATCTATACTCCTTAACTAAAAGAGAGTTCTTTCTAATGACGTGTGATGCTCTCAAGTTCACCTTTCCACCGTGTACCCCACTTATTTCCATATCTTAGCAATTTTCCCTTGCCATTATTGTGGTCTTAGAAGACAAGTGATCTACACCAAGGTTCGAAATGCCGATTTCGACGCCGTGCCGATGAAATTGTAAGTGTGCATTTCGTGGGCATGCCGGAGAAATGCCCGTTTTTCGATGACAGATTTTGATGATTTCGATGGCTCGAAAAAATGTCATTTCGGAGGCACGCCGAGGGCATGCCGATGCATGCCGACAAAAATGGTAGAACTGGTCAAAATGATATCAGTTTCAAGAAAATCAAATGTTGATTATATAACAATAAGAGTGTTACATCATAATATTCATATACAACATGACCATACAATGTTAAAATTCAATAACGAGATGAAATATTCTTACCATGTTAAGAATACAGAAAATTTAATAATAGAAGAATACAAAGAATTTAAAAATCAAAGAATTTAAGAATGAAAGAACCAAAGTGTATAGTTTCAAAGTAAAAGTTAAAATTGTAATGTCTTGATGTATGATGTATCAGAAGTCAGGACTTGGAACTTTAAAGACAGATTTCACCAGAACCAAGAGTGTCTTGCTGGATGCATATCTTTATCATGGGTACTATCATCACTTGATTGATACCATTGTTGACTATTGTGTCGATGAATACTTTGAATGTATTCACAGTAATCCTTCCAAGACATATATGAATACATTGTCTGGTAATCCATTATGTGCTGTCTGTATTCATGTTCATTCATACTAACAAAAATTCCAAGACGGGGAAATCTACTATCTGTATATGGTCTGTCACGCTGCTCACGTGCACGATTAGTTGCACGTGTTTGTGAGAATCCTGTTGTTCTAGAATCATCTTGTGATGATTTTGATCTTGGCATTTGAGGGAGAGCTTGGGGTTGGAACTGCTGAGGAAAGTAATTTTGGATCATACCATACTCATATGGATAAGAATATTCACTCCCAGTCCTAGTCCCAGAAGTGTCAACATTTTCAGACTCAGCGTATGAATATGATGGATAATTATATGAAGGCGGTGGTGGTGCAAATGATTGCGGGTAGAATGGTTGAGCATATGAAGATCCCGTCTCACGTGTTGTGTCGTATGATCCCATGTCATATCCAGATCCAGGTGCTGAAGAACCAAAAAATTGATCACTAATGCTCATGGAACCAATTGAAGGGCTCAAATCCTCCATGTAGGCATCGTGACTTGGATATCCCTCGTAATCCATGGCTGGTGGACTTGGACTTGGAATATGTTCGCCATGGATATTGGTGTATCGTTCGTCATATTCTGTAGCACCCTGAGTTTGCACTTGACCACCATGTCTCCCTCTGTCGGATGATCCTTCTGATCCAGATCCTTCTACCATTACAAATGCATCTGCATTTGAGCCATCATCTGAGTCATCCTTTGAGGTTGAAGTAGACTGTGATAACTGTCGTTCTTCATCCTCTTCATCCAGTACTCTTATAGGAAATGTATGATGACCAAATCTGACCATATGTCCTTCAACATCAGCACCCATTTTCTTTGATAGCTCTAGATTTGACCTTCCCCTAACATTCATCACAGGTTCTCCTCTAATGTCATTTATCCAACTTTCTAGCACATTATCTCCGGTTCGGAAAATGTAGGCCAGATCAATTGGATCGGTCATTTCCTTGTTTTTAAAATCAAAGCCCTCCTGAATGTGCCTCATTCGTAACCTTGTGTTGTAGTGGATATACACAAGGTCATTAAGCTTGTCAATTCCAAGCTTGTTTCTTCTTTTGGAATCGATAAGGTTAAATGTACTCCAATTTCTTTCACACCCACCAGCAGATGATGTTTGTGATAACACTTTAATAGCTACCTGCCGTAAATTTGGAGCTTCCGTTGCATGCAAATTCCACTATTCCGCTGTAGGGAAACATATTCTAGTCAAAAATTGGATTTTATAGAGTAAATTATTATTAGTAAATATTAAAGGGATGTCGGTTATTACCAGGATGAGTGACCTTAATAGCCTGCTGTGCCATATGACTCCCAAAAGATCCCATCATTTCTCTAAATAATTTAATCTACAACATGTTGACATGAAGATGTCAAATATCTTATTTAAGCATCAAATTTCAAGTTAAATTTGCCTACCTCATTCATGCACGCTATTTGCGTAGCAGTTGTAGGAGAGAGCTTTTGAATAACTTTTTGCACAGCTTGAATGAGATTTTCGCGCGTGCGGCGGCCACCCTCTACAGGGAGATGCTCCCCCACCTTCCCAGCAGGCAACTGGTCCACCACCAAGAAGGTGAGAAGTTCCATAAGTAACGATGCAGGCTACAGCCTGAAACAGCGGCAGAGATGACAGTGACAGTGGCATTAGCGGAGCGGAAGAGATGGCAGTGGCAGTCTACAGCAAGCACACAACATCGGCATCGGTATCGGCATTTCTTAACAAGGTGGGCTGCATCGGCATCGGCACAAGCACACGCCCTTGGTGGGAGTCCCTATATGTTAAGCATCCTACGGCATCGGTAGTGCTTGCCGACCCTATGGATATCTGCACAAGCACACAGCATCTCTTAACAAGGTGGGGTCCCCACTACACCCAAATCAAATAGCCCTCCCGCCCTCCCTCCCCACCCTCTATGTCCGCGGGGCCCACCGACCCTGCGGCTCCACCACCACCTTCCTCCCCATGTCCTCCTCCTCCCCCTCCATCCCTCCTCCCTGCCCCCACCTTCCCGTGGGGCCTCCGGGGGCTCAACAACCTTGGCAGCACCTGCTTCATGAACTCCGTAATGCAGGTGCTGCTCCACACCCCATCCCTGAGGAACTACTTCCTCAGCGACCGCCACAACCCCTACGTCTGCAGGCCGCAGCAGAGGAAGAAGGCGGGCGGCGAGGGCGACGACAGGAAGGTCGTGTGCCTCGTGTACGATCTCAATGCGATCTACTCCGCGGTGTTCTCCAGTAGCTGCACACCCTACAGCCCTGCCAAGTTCCTATACAGGTGAGGGGGACGAGGGAGAGTGACCATTTTGCCACCGGCGGCACGGCGGCATGCCGACCATACCGGTCGGCATGCCGCCGAAACGCCTGTTTTTCGACACTAACATCATATGGGCATAGCTGTTCTTCAAAACTGCCCTTGCCAACGGCATGCCGTCGGCATTTAAATCCATGATCTACACTGATGCCCACCTTGTAGTTGCCACTCACCACCTTGCGACTCTAATTCCAACTAGATGTTGATCACTCTCCTTCTTCCAACTCTTGGCTCTCAACTTCTCAAGTCTAACTGCATCTCTATCTCTCCTCCTTTGCCACCCTCTTTCTCTGTCACAGAGTTGCCCACCTCTTTGTATTTCATATTCATACGATGCAGAAGAAGAATGACAGATTTTGGGAAGTGTCCAAGTGGAGGGAATGTAGGGTTGGGGGGATTTGATGGTGGTGGAGTACTACAGGGACGGTAGGGATGAGAGGAGGTTTCAAAGGGGTTTGGAGAAGGTGTTGTAGATGATGGAGGCCATGGGATCAAAGGAGATCAAGATGCACCACTGCAATGGGTTGAGACTAAGGGTGAAAGAGGCATGCTTTCACATGTACGTGAGTGAGGTGGGTAAGAGAAAAGAGCAAGAATCTTCTAGGGAACCTTACCACACCCATGTTGCAGGATGGTTGTGGAGTACCCTTTTTTTGTCGATAATGGAACCTAAGGAGGTTGGAAAAATCCAACCCATCTGAAGAGACCCACACGACCCAATCAAGCTCCAAATTGAGCTAAGGACAGAACCAACCCTCACCGATGCTGAGTAGGAATACAAGACAACAATGCAAAGAACGAAGTAGTGATATTAGTAACAAAGGGACGACTTGGAAGGTGAAGCGGCATAGAGGACTGTTACGCTTCCCTGAGAAATAAATGATTACTACTTTAATTATACTCAAAATACCATATAAAAGAGGACCTATATACTCAAATAAGGGGTAATCACCCTTGTTGTGCTCACAAAAAATAAGAGAAAATCACTTAGTGCGTGCACTTTTGAGGGTTAGATCCCCTCTTGTACACCCTACCAACTATCCAATTCACATGTGGTTTGTGTTATTACCACGCTTTACTTGAATTCTTCCAACCATGACCTTAGAGCTCCAACAAAACCCAACGAGGAGAAGTAGGATGCCGAGAGACCATTCTATTATTCTTCAAGACATTTGGGTGAACATGGTAGTCACTGTCCAGGCCATTCCATTGTGCATTAGCTGATCCGTGCTTGGCAATAATTCAACATGTATCGTCTTTATTTGACATACACACAATATTATTATCATAACATCTGTTGTGTTAATTCACGACAACATATAACTTTCATAAATTAATATGTATCAACTTTTCTTGACATGCACAATGGACGAATCATCATGTAACGGTATTGAGATGGATTCATTCCTAATATCGGTGTTTGTTTTAAGTGATGTAAAATTGTCAATTCTTTGGAATTGTTGATATTGACCAAAATGTTATGTAATAGTGATTTGTCAGCTATATTTTTATAGGAAATCAGAGATTGTTCAGTCATTATTTGTCATTACAACTTGGAGCCATAGCCTCAGAAGAGTCGAAAAATCTAAGCCATCCTAGAGCTGCCAAGAAACAAAGCATTGATGGTGGCGAAAACGCGTACTGAGTTCGTAATTTCTATGATGGTAGAACGGCATCTTTGAAAGAATTTATACCTCTAGAGCTTAACTGGCTTAGGGAAAAGAAGTCGCAGAGGAGGAGCCCATGTTTGGTACATTAGAGTGGTAGTCCTTTGCCTAAACAAAGCAGAGAGCACTAAAAAATAGACGCCTTTTTCAATCAGTCCCTTTACGACATTTTGGCAAAAAAAGTTTTGGTTGAGATGACTGGTTGCAAAGATTGTCATGAGCCTTGAGTAGCTAAAGCTTGTGCAGGAGGGATTGTTCAGATTGCAGTGTTGATCTCTTGATGCACATCAAAGGGTTTGCAGAGTTGCTATCCAGATGGAACTCCATGGTAACGCACTACACCTTCTCATCTTACTTGGTAGGATGTCCACCATGCTATAGCAGTAGGAAGGTTGTGAGATAATAGGGTTCAATCAATTCACCCTATGTCTTTGGTTGTCTAGTCTCAACAAGCATAACCGGAAGAATTCCACTAACAATAGGTCGACAAATTGCTATAGAGCATTCTACATATAATCTTCAGAAAGTTTCATTCTAATGAAAGGTAGTGGTTTTGTTTTTCTTTTATTCCTTTCTAGAATATTGTATTTCTTTTTCTAATAGATGCAAAGGAGGAATTATCTTGGGTAAAGCTTCACGGGCTTGATTATGATACAACCTATGTTCTAATTTAAACCATGATTGTGAATATCATATTATTAAAGAGAAACTTCATTTTTTACTATATATGGACAGGCGAGTTTCTAAGAATCAGTTATGTAGTCATTGCTTGAACTAATCACTAGGTATCTCATAAGAGAATGCTAATTTATTAATAAAATAGGTTGATGCCAATTATCTGAAGCCGTCAAGCGATTTATGCCTTTAGTAGAAAGAAATGTAACGAAATTATATATTCCGAGGAAATGTAACTTAGAAAACCTAATTTTGGGCTATCAAAATGCTGCTGGAAAAATTAGAATTCCAAGATAAATTTGGATGCAAAGATTGTGAAGTTGAACGACTTGTTCAAATGGTAATTTCATCTCAACTTTTTAATTTCATTTGAGAACTTAGGTTGTTTGCTTTTGCTATTTCTAATAGATCATTATCTTCCGATTAATGTTCTGCCATTGTTTTCTAATAAAAATCTTTTACATTTGAATTTTAAGGAGCTAGTTAACTAACTATCAGCTTTGGTTATTGGATCATTATTTTTTAAAGTGACTTGTATGCTTGAACTCTAAACCATATATAAAAGTTTAACTTCATTTCATGGGACTGTGATTAAATTAGATATTCAGAAGAAATTACTCTAACTTAACGATTTTATTATAAAGAAGAGATGGATCTAAGAAGCTTTTTTCCTAATTTCACCTTGGTCTTGCTTCATTTTTCGCATAATTTTTCTCTCAATCAAGAGGGTGGGAGGTTAAGATACTATGAGGATGTAGAGTGCCTACAAATAGGTCTAAACCTTGTCAATGAGATCGAGCACTTGAGAGTAAGTTGTGTACCTCCATAACGCATTTCTCAATCACATATCTACAAGTATCACCTAATGTGGGCATAGGTATGCAAGAGGTTTGAGCTCTACATATTTCACGTAATAAAAAGTAATTTCAAGATCTTTTAAATATAGTGATGGTTATAAGAGAATGTACCTGTATTTTACTACTTTGGACATTAAAAAGAAATATGGTCATTGTAAACTATATGAAGTCATTTTTTTCTTCCACGACGAGGCATAGGCACTATATCACTGGTAAAACTCTTAAAGACTAGCTTAATAGTGCTTACTTCTTTCTGACCGCATGGTTGCAACGTCAGACAACAATATCACAGAAACCCCTTTCTAATTTGAAAATTTCCAACGTTTATTTTATGTTGACGGCCTCTGGAATTGAAAAAACAAGGACCTCCAACAGCAGGGCAGTAACTCCATGGTAGAGCCGATTTTGATTTTAACTCTTTGTTAAAATCCTAAGAAGGTTAACGACGTTTTAGGAATCACCTCTCCAAGACTAGATCGTATCGCCATGTTGGAATAAGGTCAAAAACAGGCCCAAAGCCCATGCGAAAAATTGTACCACAAAAGAAATCAGCTCTTGGAATCTGAAAATGCATCGGATGAGGATGGTTGAACTTTACAATACCCTGCTCAAGAGATTGGCCAAAACCAAATCGACCCATTCGCGCAGGCTACTCTTTCGCATCCTCTTCTTGATTTCCTTCAGCATTGCCTATACCCATAAGAGTGGAGAGGAGAATCAGCAAAGATTGAAGAGATCATCAAAGGCGCAAAAGTAGCATGTTACTTAAACGATTTAAAAGACTGACGGACTTCAATCTCAACTTATCATTCACCCAGATACAAGTTATTGGATGCATCTGCTACATAGAAATAGAAGGAATTACACTTGATCTACATCTTTATGGTAATTGATTAAATGGATCTCAAATCCCTTAACAATTGGAGATTCAATTATAATCAAAAGAAGAAACGGAAGTCTAGTTTAACATGCAGTTTTAAGGTAATCATTAGTTTATATAGGTCAATGATCAGAATCATATTGTAGTAATGGTGAACTTATCTGCAACTACTATTTCATCTACAGAATTGGAACGTGATTGAAATTCACTTCCCTCCCTATCTTGCTACCTCCTCTCGTCCTCTCACTTGCACCGATTCCTCTTTATACAGACAAGATTGGAACCATATGACAGACAAGATATGACAGCATCTCCAACCCCTTTATTCCATATGCAGAAATGAAATCCCCCTTCAATCCTCTCATCACAATCCCCCCTCTATCTCAGTCGCATTCACGTCATCCTCTATGTCAATCCCCGCTCAATCTTTCATGTTATACCAGATGCACACTTAGCATTTAATGGCAGAAGACTGTGGTATAAATTTGAATCTGTGAAGAAAACCCTAATGATAGACGCACCTTGTTCACTAAATATGACTCCACCAGAACATAATCCTTCTTCAATTTTCACAAGTTCGACCGTCATCCTCGGACCTATTTCCTGCAGCTTTACAGCACTTTTACTGGAGGCGCGATTCACTCTACTGATATCCGCTGCCAAATCCACTGTTGCTGCTTCTTGATCTGCCTCACTCTCTGATCCATATCCAGCCCTATAATAAACACATTTCTCAAAATCAGAAGATCGACGTTACTTCATAAAAATGATGAGCCTAAAAATGTGCAGAGACTGCAGATCAAACTTTAATGTTCATAAAACTCAAAGCCAAATAGGAAAGGGATTTTTACAAAATACCATATGTAAACATGTGATATCACGGAATTGGCTTTTCATTTTCAATTTTCACATAAATATCCTCCAAAGTTGCTCCTAATGCCCCAGGCTTCAGATATTGCTTTATCCACATCCTCCATGGGGATAAGTTGTCTCAGCTTGTCAGTGTGTTTTTCTTGAGTATTGCTAGATCCAAAAAAGTTATGGTACCATGATCTTAATACCTGTACCTTTTTATGGAAGAGGAATACCTGTACGTATTATGTGAGAGTTAACGTTACCTTATTTGAAAACGTTGTTTAGCATTTTACTGCAACATATTCATACCCAATCTATTTAAGAAATTTCTTTGCTTTTGCGACATTTCCCAAGAATCTGCTTCATACCAACATCGGCACCCCCTCCTCCAAGAATCTACCACTATCAATACAAGTTCAGCACCTTGGACCTAATTGACCACCAGCCCCATAACCCACCGAAGATCCTCTTACTAGATTTGAGAAACCATCAAATTTATTTCATTTGAAAGACTCAACTCTTAAATTAGGCAACGTGTCAAGTACTTGAATTTTACTATTGCTCTTTGAAAGGGGACTAGACAATGCACTCAATACCCTATATCTCATTTAAAGTCTCCCTCTCACCTAAGCTTTGCAGCATGATAGGTTGTCCCAGCCATTGATGGGCATGCTGATCAAGCTGATATCGAGAATGCCTTTTCTTTATCGAGACTTTATTGAGGAGGTTTTTTCTCCAGAGGTGAAAAAAAAGCTACTTGAGATCCGCAACCCTCCTGCTTTATTAAAAATTAAAAAAGGTTACATTAGTAATCAAGAAAGTCCCAAAAATTCTTCAATCTTTTGAACAGAGGGAGTGATCAAAGGATCTATTGCTTATGGAAGGCCATCTATAATCTTGAGAAGAGTCCAATGGTTTTCAGTTGCACAATTAGAGTTATAGCTTATCTGGATCTTTTGCACGTATGTAGGAAAATTTCATGTCTGCGACCTTTATTGTCTGCAGATGATATTTTTTCGAGGGGCAACAACTAATCATGAATAGCAGATGCTAAGAAGCTCCTCTAGTCATCATTTGTTACTAAGAATCTTGGCAGTTTTAACTATCTTCTCAGCATCAAGTTCTCCCAAACATCTGATGGTGGTGCTCCCTCTCAGGACAAGCATGTGTTGGATCTTTTCATGAGGTAGGAATGTCATTGTCAGGCTAAATGATCCATGAAGTACTCTTTATCCTGACAAGAGAGGTACTACAAAGCCTTGGTGAGAAAACTTCTCCATTTGACACCCGATTTGTTTTTTGTTGACAATAGTCATCAATTCATGGATAAGCAACAAGAAGAGCAGAGCAAAGCTGTATAACAGATCCTAAAATATCTTAACTCGACTCCAGGAAAGGGACTGAAGAAAGATATGGTTCATTTAACCCCAAGAACCATAACCCCCATTTCAAGTTCCCAGTTTGTTACTAACAGTGTAAGGAGTCTTGGGGTGGTGCGCCCGCTCCCTATAAGGCATTCCCTGTGCGGGGTGCGCGGATTCGATCCCTCGCGGCATGCCCAGACGTGCATAGCAACCTCATGGGGGGACACATTGCTAATGCTGTCCCCGCCTCAACTCGGCGCCAGAGAGTGGCCGTGGCTAAGATCACAGAGGCGCTCCGTGGCAAGCGAGAAATTCAGGGACCCTCCGGGGGGGGTGTCTTCCCCCTCCCTCCCCTTTTCTTGTTACTAACAGTGTATAAAATATTGAAAAAAAAAAAACAATTGAGTTTTTTTTTTACAGAGTAAATATGTTCCTAGCCCTTTTCCTCTTTCCATTGGGGCAACACATTCCCACAAGCTTTTCCAAAAGGGCATGCAGAAAACAAATGGGCATAGCCCTCCAGTGCCTCACCACACAACAAACATCTAGGATCTGATTGAGGTGCACCGTTCAGCCATTAGACTTTTGTCATGATCCTCTCCCAACATAACAGCCAACCAAACATCTTCACCTCCAACAGCATCTTGGACTTGCAAGTCAACCTACAATCCCTTGCTAGATGCCAGTCCACATGATTTGGGCTGGAAAGATGTCTATACACTGATTTTACTGAAAAGTGCCATCTTTCCACAACCACCCATCCAAGCATCCCATCTTGAGCTGAAGCGTCGACAACTCCTCATGAAACATCAAGAACTCTGCCAGCCTTTGCTCAGGCCAGTTTCCATATAAAAGAGGTGTCCATCAACTCCGTCCTAATAATTAGCTACATAGACCAGCAAATTGGTCAACAAAGCAAAGAGCTATAGGAATCTCTCTGCTAACAAGCCATGCCTCATCCACTCATCTAAAAAAAAAAATTAAAATATCTTCCCTAGCCCAACTTTGTTACAAAGAAAGGAATCACATCCGGCATAATATGAAGCAAACCTTTCCAAAGCACTTAAGCTCCTTTGAAGGCATCATCTTGTCCAACCAGCTCAATTTTCTTCCATAGCAGGCCTCAATGACACTGGAAAGCAGCCCACCCTCCAAGCCCATAATTCATGCAGTCCACTTTCTTAAAAGAGCTCACTTCACAACTCTCATTCAAGAATGCCTAGCCGTCCCTCAGAAATCAGTGAGGAAGTCTCCACCCAAGACACCTGGGATGCAGGACAATTCCCCTCATCTTTCCCCTTCCATAGAAATCTACACCTCAATGCATCTAGCATGTTTGCTAATTTCATGGGCATCAAGAACACAGATAGCTAAAAGAACTGACTTCAACAAGAGCAATCACCTACCCTTAGAAAACAATCAAAACTTTGAACCCTCCAATCTTTTCATCCACTGAAAGCTGAATGGGAATGGCAAGGCGTCAAGTGGTTCCTGCCGTGATCTTGAAGAGGAAGAGGGACAGTCTTAGATTTAGGGTGAAATGAATTTATGACCCTTCCAATATTGATGTATATGGTGAGCTGGAGGGGACTTAATGTTACTCTCTGCAGATGATAGACCGAATAGCAGGGGAGGCTGTGATGCTGGGTACGCGGAGTTCGTTGAACTTGTTGCAGAATGTAATTTGAAGGATCTTGGTCTGTGCAACTTTCATTATACATTGAGAAGCATGGATACATCATACACCCTCGTCCAAGTCCAAGATTAATAAAATATGTGCCTCAATCAAGTTTATAGAGGTTTTTTCCTTAAGCTCCGTTTATGTGGAGCCTCGACCACTATCTACTAACATTTCGTTAATTTGGAGCTCCAACAAGGCTGCAAGGCCCTCTTTGTATTTCAAATTCAAGCATTCACGGTAGCTTAAGGACGGCTTCAGGAAGACAATAGAGGATTGGTAGCATGATGCCCCTATTTCTGGTTTGGTGCCTGTCACCATGGCTGGGAGACTATAGGAGTTGAGGAAACATGTGATTTCCTATAGAAGGTGATTGAAAGAGGAACACAAAAGAAAGAAAGGAAGTAAAAAAGAAGGGCCTTAGAGAAGATTAATGAACTGGATAGGGTCGAGGATTCCAGGACATTGACTTCCGTCCTGTACGGTGCAAGACAGAAAGCAGGTGCAGTAGATTGTTGCTATGGAAGATAGGAAGGAGGAAGCAACAAAAATCAGGCAAATGGGAGGCGGTGGAAGAACTTCATAGCTAAGATACAGGTCAATGGGATAGATTGCAGCAGGGGCGAAAAGAAAAGTGGGAGGTCCATAGCTGATCATTTTAGGTCCTTCACAAACAGCGGGCCTTAGGATGGATGATGATGGTGGACTGGGAGGGGGTGCTCCTACCCTCTCTCTAAGCGGATCAATTCTTTGATTTGTCCATTTATTGAGATTGAGGTTAGATTAGCAGTTAGTGGCTTCAAAACAAAAGGTGCCCTGGGGCCGAAGGGTTTCCCAATTTTGTTTGTAGGGACTCTGGTCAGTCATTGAATGCAGTTGCTAATGGAGTTTAGATGGCAACCAAGGCTTTAAGAGATTGAATGGGTCTCCCATTTTCTACTAGTTTTTTTTTTTAAAGGAAAAGGACGATTAATGAAGATCCGTAATTATCCACATCTATTAATCACTAAAAATTCACATAAACTGCATCCACAAATTGGACCCAGGCCCAGGCCCCATTGACAACATTCTCAACCCACACTCTCTCTCCTCTAAAAATGCAAGCATTACATTGAAACCAAATAGACCACATCACTGCTACCGCCACCACCCAACCTTGGGTATTTAACCAAAACCCATTGCTGAAGGACCTCCAGAATGAAGCCTCAAACATTACATTAACACCTAAAAGACCCATAGCTCGCCAAACTAAAGCAGAAAAATCACATAACCAGAATAGATGAGCAATGTCTTCATCTTCGCAACTACAAAAACAGCAAGTAGCATCAAGATCCTCCATCCACGTCTTCTGCTTTTAAGTAACCAAGCCATCCCTCCTTAGAAGCCAAAGGAACACCCTGATCTTTAGAGGTACCTTCAAGCGCCAGAAAACCTGACAGTCCCCCACCAAATTTGATTCAGGCTGCTCACTACCCCTCAACAACTTGTATGCCTTCTTGACTATAAACCAACCCTCAATCCAGATAAGTTGATTAGTCCTTGTGTACTAGGGATGATAATCATGCAAGATCGAGAGCAAAAGTTGCAAGTCTTAAACTCAAGCCTAAAAAAGGCCAGCACTCAACACCAACGACCAAGAGTTGGACCCTTCATCCTAAACCTTCCTCACCTTACATACCTTGTCATCCACTAAAGCAAATAGTCTGGGAACCAAATCAGCAAAGTGCCCAACTTCCATCCAATCATCCAACCAAAACCTAAAAGTTCCCCCATTCCCTAGCTCCGAATGGAAAAGTGGTGCCACCCTCTGCATCACTGGCACCAAAGCTCTCCAGAAAATAAATGTACCACAGGAAATCATCGCCCTCTCTATCATAGAAACGTCAGCACTGCAGGCATCCAACAAGGTGCACCACCAAAGATTGTCCTTGTCCACAAATAAGCCAACCACCCACTTCGCAAGCAGTGCATCACAAATATTCGCAAGGTCATGCACTCCAAGGCCTCCCTCCTTGGGCCTGCAAACCACATCCCAAGGCACCGGCTGAAAAACTTCCATTATGATCAGTCCCCTTCTAAAAGAACTGCATTCTGATGTTCTCTAAAGCACGCAACACTTTCTTTGGTGGCCTTGAAACAGACAAAAAGAAGACAGAAACAGCTAAAAGATTCATCTTCAAAAGAACAAGACAACCCCCTCTACACAACAACCTCCCACTCCAGGAACACAACCTCCTCTTCATTCGCTCCAAAAGAGGGCTACCAATCTCGTAAGGTAAGTTGTTTGCCTTTCAAAGGCAAACCCAGATAAAGAAAAGGAAGGAGTCCCACGGTAGTGTAAAAGGCCTGCAAACAAGCCACCACCTCCTCCTCCAACGAATGAAAAGGAACAAAAGCAATTTTGTTCTGGTTGACCACCAAACTAGAAATCTCTCCAAATATGGTAACCAATAACATTCTCACCTCTCGACTTTTTCCTTCAATAAAAAATAGTGTCATCTATGTACAGAATAAGTGGCAATAGAACCCCATCCCTATGTAACATGAAACCAAAGAAAAGACCCCGACCACATGCTTTAATAGCCAAAGCTATTGAGGTATCACTTGCGATGTTAAAAAGAATAGGTGCCAGAGGACAACCTTGTCTTACCCTATGTTGTGGTTGTGTCCAAGAGCCACACGATCTACCATTAACCAACACAGAGAAGGAAGTCATTGTAATACACCTCTTCATCCATTAAATCCACCTTTTCGAGAATTGACATCGCTTAAGTATCTCCCATAAGTACAACCATCTAATAGAGTCATAGTCTTTAAAAAAAACCACCTTCCATAGAAAACAACTCTTCAAAGACCTCCTCCATGACGTTGTCATCTCTTCAACAAGACTGAATCTACCGCCAATGAAAGCAGATTGCATTGGGCTAATTAGCTGAGGGATGACAGCTCTCAATCTATTAGCAAAAGTCTTTGTGACAATTAAGTAGGTTGCATTAGAGAGAGCCGTTGGTCCAAAATCATTTATCTTTTCTACACCTGCCTTCTTACGCAACAGAAAAACATAAAATACATTAAGCTTCTCAAAACTACAATTCTCTGCACAAAACTCCTTAATCATTGCCATGAAATCCACTTTCACCACATCCCAAAATTCTCAATAGAACAAAATCTAGAAACCATCCAGTCTCAAGGCTCCCTCCACCTTTAACCTACGCTGCGCCACAACCACCTCATCCTCTAATGTCTTTAATCAGATCACGACGCATAATGTCATCTAATGAGGTCATATCCAACGTCAATAGCATCCACCTTCCAAGTAGTCACCTCCTCATGAACTCACTAAAATGATCGCCAACAGCTTTCACTATCTATCTCCTATCACTAATGACATCCTCACCAACCTGCAAAGAAGCAACAAGCTAGCTAACAAGTGGAAAAAGTGAGTATTCGCATCCCCCTCTTTTAACTAAAGTTGTCTGAATTTCTACCTTCAATTGACCTTAATTTTATGATCCTTCATCTGAAGGACACACTATAATTAGTGCCTCTCATTCAACTTCGCATCTGAGAGTAGCCACCATCCTATACCCTGTCAAGCTTGGAAACTCCCTCCAGTGCCTCCTACATGCGTGCGCACCCTTCTTTCCTTAATCTCCTAGTTAAACACCATTAAAGCCGCACAAAGATGTTGAATCCGAGTCACCAACATACATGTAGTTGAGGAAGGAGGGATTTCCCCCCACTTCTACTAAACAAAATTCTTGAATCTAGGTTCAAGCAACTAGGATTTCTGTAAAGTAGGAAGTGACCAAAATCCCCCCATTGGAACTCCAGACCAGAAGAGTATAATCTAAGAAAGGCCTTGGTCACACAGAAACATCTGCCATCTAAAAGTGTTCCGCAAGTCCAACAAAGCAGAGGAATCTGTCAATCTTCAAGCAGGAGCCAAAGTTGCTTCACCACGTAAATATTACCTAGAAGTGGGAACATCATACAACTCCAAATCACTAACAAGCTCCGCAAAAGACAAGGTAGCACCATCAGTCCGCCCATCTGGTCCGTCATCTGCACAGAGCGTGGCATGAAGTCCCCTCCAAGCAAACCAAGGCCACCTGTCTCGAATAAAGCCGCCTATCTAAGCTCCTCCCAAAATTCCACCCTATAGGAATCATCACATGGGCTGTAGATGGACAACAAAACTAAACAAATACCATCAAAATCTCTGTTCAAAGCACAAGAGATTACCCACCTTCCTATTTTAGAATCTATCAACTCATAATCTACCCTATTTCATGCAAGTAAAATACCACCAAACTGCTACGTAGCATCTGCAGCAACCAACTGAGTGAGCAGATCGCCACCAATCTCCCTTAAGAGTTGGCCATCAATCAACTCTAAGTGTGTCTCCTAAAACATAGCAAAATCCACTCTCCATTCACCCAGAGAGCATCACAAGGTGGATATGCGAGTTGAATCATGGAACCTCTAACATTTCATGACAACACTTTAACCAATGAGAAGATGCATTGCCCCCATGCATACCACTATTCAAGCACTTCTTTGCATTAATGACCTTGGCCACTCTGCTTTCAACTTCCTCATTATCATGGATCACATCGGTATTGACAACAGACCGTTGCCCTTGTTTCCTGATCCTCTTTCTTCTATAAAGAGTTGTAGAGAGTTTCTACCTATGAGTTTAAGCCCCATGGCATCCCCAACAACAACAGGGTCCTCATCTGCCTATGCCACCACCGCAATAGACTCAACTTCATCCGGTTTCACCGTGGAATTGACCCCCACACATGCATTAAGCGTTAATATCCGATGGTCACCTCCCAGCTCCCTAGCATGACATGACTCCACATTAGCACACACCGTCGAATGAGCATCCTTCACATCCCCAAGATGACCGAACACCCCATCATCGCAGAAGCCTCAATCACAAAAGCCAGCGGTCAACCTCCATCTTCAACTATGTGGGTAGCCATCTCCATCACTAAATGCACAAGGGGAGAAAGATGAGGAACCCACAACACCCTTCATGGGCCCATCAGCAAAATGCAAAGTATACCCATTCAGATGCAATAATGGAGCCCCATCACTTCGAAAACGGGTGACGCTCCCATCTAACCTAGATTCAAAACTACCACAAGGCATTTTCAAAAGCTCATGTAAGACCCTTCCCCAGCTGGCTCCTCATCCCCATAAATACTAGCAACTGAGCCTAAATCCCCACACCTTCCCAAATCACCACCATTTCTGGAATGGGAAGCAAGAATCACGAGACCTTTAGGTTTCCAAACATGTCGTAATGAACGCCAGGTTGCCGCCGCCATTGAGGAAAAGGCCACTAGCATCGGAGAAGATGCCTTTAAAGCGACCTTGTACAACCACCTTCCCCAAACAACCTCCATCCAAACAAGACAAGACGACCCGTCGGCTTGAAGGATCAGCCACAATGGGATGTCGACACGTCCCCGCACATGGACCACCATCAGAACCCACCACAGGTCCACCTCAAGACCGATCTTCAGAAGGCGCTTGAGATGCAAGAAGCCTGAGACCAAAGCTTCGATCGTCTCCAACATCCAATGTCGCAAAGGGATGCCTAGCAACCTGAGGTCCACAAGGGATGCTGGCGGCAGCTGCTCATCCAGCGCACCATCAAACTCAAACGTCTCGTGCCACTGAAACTCTGCATCCTCGATCACCAAGGAACGAAAGCAGAGGAGCTCACGATCATCCCTTGAATAGTCGTGCACCAACACCTTTCTATCATCAAGGAATGCAACACCTTTCTATCATCCGATACAAATGGCTTTTGTCCCGGACAGGAACATTTTGGAGGGGTATGTGGTGGCTTCGGAGATCCTGTCTTTTTGGAAGAGGAGTAGGAGGAAGGCTTTCATGTGGAAGGTTGATTTCAGCAAGGCGTATGACTCAGTGCAATGGTCTTTCCTTTGGGCATCTTTGGTGAAGAGGGGATTTCCACCCATGTGGATCGAGTTGATGAAAAGGTGTGTCACTACGACGTCTTTTTCGGTTCTTATCAATGGAAACCTGGCAGAGAGTTGGATCCAATCGAGAAGAGGGGTGAGACAGGGATGCCTGTTGGCTCCGATGCTTTTTGTTATAGCGGCAGACGCACTTGCGAGGGCGGCGAAAAAGTCTTGTAAGAGGAACTTGGTGAGAGGTTTCTCCTTGGGAGATGGGAAGAGCATTCCATTGCTGCAATATGTGGATGATACGATTTTCTTTATTGAAGGCAGGGAGGTGGAACCTAGGAGGATGCGGATTTTGCTTCTATTGTTTGGTGAGGTTTCAGGTCTGCAAATTAACCTATCCAAATCAAGTTTTGTCCCTTTTAATTTGACGAAGGCGGAGGCGAGGGAGTGCAGCACGGGTCTTAGCACAGAGCAAGAGAAGCTACCGATTAGATACTTGGGGCCTACCGCTGACAGATGGTAGGATCTTGGTGTAGGATTGGGCTCCCCTGCTGGGAGGCTAGAGGGGAAGTTGGCAGGATGGGCATCCAGGTTTCTGTCGAGGGTTGGAAGACTGGTTTTGCTCAAGGCGTTCTGATGATGATGCCGTCGTATTTCACCTCTGTCCTAAAGTTGCCCCAGCAGGTCGTCATGAGAATGTTGGGGCTTATAAGGAATTTCTTATGGTCCAATCAGGGGTCGAATGGGCCAAGTGCCAGGTTGGTAGCGTGGGAGGGAGGTTTTCAAGCCAGTGGAAGAGGGGGGGCTTGGGGTGAGGGACTTGGGGAGGTCTAATGATAGCCTGCTGGTGAAATGGGTTGGGGGCCTCTTGGAGAATAGGGGAGATTTGATGGGGAAGGTTTTCAGGACAGCTTATGGTAGCCCTCTGCGTTAGGACCTTCTTCTATCCCCACCGAGGGATGCTTCTCACTTCCTAAAAGGTCTGTTGACGGTGGCTCCTAAGGTGCAGAACTGTTTTGTACCGGTGGTGGGGATGGGGGAGATTTTCAGGTTCTGGCAGGATGATTGAACAGGGTAAGGCGCACTCTCTAGAAGATTTCCGTGACTTTTCGCTTTGTCCTCGAGCAGAGTGGTGTCTGTGGCTGAAGTTTGATGAGGTGGGTGGTGTCCGTCTTTTGCAGGGAATCTTTTAGATGCGAGAATTCACGGCTTCCAGAGTTTGCTTGAAGAGTTAGAAGGCCTACATCCGGCATCTGGAAATGATATGTTTGGTTGGGATGAAGGAGATTTCTCGGTGAGGGCTGCGTGTAGGAGATTGTCAGGCGAGGGTCCCACTAGTGATTTGGATCTGGTGAGAGATTGCAGACAAGTTTGGAAGGCGACTTGTCCTTTGAAAGTCAAGATTTTTGTTTGGCTGCTTAGGAGGAGAAGGCTCATGACTAGGGTGTGGAGGGCGAGATGGGCTCCTAGGGAGAGTAAGGTCTGCCCTTTGTGTGGAGGTGACGATGAGGATGTCGACCACCTTTCTTCTCTTGCCCATTTGTCTTGCAGATTTGGAGCCATGTGGGAGCGGGATGGTCGAGCTGTCTGTCTTTTAATGATTTTTGGAATGGTTATAGAGGCGGAGGGGGTAATGCTAGGCAGAATGTCTTCCATACGAAGGAGAGGGCCAGACCGTTGGCGGTCTTCTGAGGTATCTGGTTAGGAAGGAATGATGTCGTCTTCAGAGGGCAGAGGCTTTATGTGGAGAATTTTGTGGAGTCTATTTTTGCTTTGATTAAGCTTTGGAGTGAGTCCTTGTGAGTGAGGGGTCTTTGTGATTGTCCCTTGGTATGGTGTTGGCTAGATAGCTTTCTCTTTTAATATATTTGGGTAGTTATCATTTTGGATAACTACCATTTCCTTTCTCAAAAAAAGCAAGGAATGCAACCTTAACATCTCGAGACAACACGCAGGAGGTTGTCAAAGCCTTCTTGATATCAACTAGCGATGGAAAGCCCCCCATCACATCACCCACCAGAGCATCTCCAAGGAAGCACCAAACCTCATGCATTGACGAGGACCAAAGTGTGCACACCACCAGAAGAGAACCCTCCCCGCATGACGATGCCCCCCCTATTCCTCACCAGCTGGTTTGAAGCCAAGGACACAACCATCTTTGGTGACGAACACCCTTGCAATTTAGACACCTCCAGTTCCCGATAAACCGTTTGCAAGATGCCCCCCACCACGGCATCAAAAGCAAACATCTCTGTCAATGCCATGGAACCGCTTCACCTTTGCATTGGACCTCACCAACAACCTCGACAATGCCCCACAACCAGTGTCCAAGCACCATCTCTATCCTCCCCCACGATTCGGTGAGATTCCTCCCCCTTCTTGGTCCTCACCCCCTCTCCCCAACCATCCTCCCTCCTCTGCTCTCCATCCCATCTCCCTCTCTCAAACTCCATCCCCTTAAATGCAATCAAGGATCATTTGATCGTTACAAAGGTGCTTGCTGATTGGTTGAGGGAGGTCATGGATGTTAGTTGCAAACAACATTGCAAGCCTATTTCATTGCTCAACTAGGTTCAACTGATCATTGCAAAGATGCTTGTTAATTGGATGAGGGAGGTCATAGATGTTGGTTGGTCAACCTCAGGCAACCTACTTTCATCATGGAAAGACATTTGATTGATAGTGTTGTCATGGCCATAGAAATTATTGCCTATAAGAAAAAATTGGGTGGGATGGGTTTCCTTTGAAAGATGAATTTCGTGAAGGGCATATCATAGCTTCTTATATTGGGCTTTCTTGTTATCCTCAATGCGTAAGCAAGGGTTTACGAATGTTTTGATAACATGGACATCATGACTAGCTCCTTCCCAATCTTGGTTAATGGAAAGCCTAAAGGCGAATGGACCCAACCACACTATGTACCCTGGCAGGGATGTCCCTAGTTCCTTTGTTATTCATGTTGGTTGCTGATGCCTTATCAATTTGCACCTACACAGCACGTGAGAATAGCATCTTTAGGGGTTTCAGCCTAGGTGATACAGAAAGCCTCATAGCACTTTCGCAATGACACCATCTTCTTTGTTGAGAGTGCCAAGGAGGCAAGGCATGTATCTATTTTCCTTTTTTTTAAGAGAAAGAAAGCATCTATTTTGCTTGATCTTTTTGGTCTTTTTCAAGCTTGCATGCAGAGAGGGAGAAGAAAATTCCTGTTTCGTGCCTGTTGGGATGAAGACAGGACAAGTGGAGAGGTGCACATCTATTCTGAAGATGCCGTTAGGTTCTCTTCCTATGCAATACCCAGGCTTGCCTCTTACTGCTTACGGTTTAAGTTTTTATGCACATATATCTCTTGTTTTAACTAGATTGACAAATGCCTAGACTAGTTGATGAGTTAACTGGTTAGATCACTTCCTCCAGAGATCTGCATCAAGTGCTTTGGTCAAATTCTGAATTTGCGTTCTTGTGAAGCAACTCCAGAAAGTTGCAACAGATGTTGAGGCATTAGAGAGCCAACACGGTGAGAAGAATCTCTAAAGTATAAACATAAGGAATCTTGAGGAGAACTTACTTGGTAACATATTCGCTGACATCTTTGAGGTTATTCAGGTTTGGCACCTGATGACTCTGCACGAACTTTCTTAGTCTGCGAGTAACACCAACAGGTTGTAATCGAATGGAATAATGGCGAAAATCCATGAGCTTCGACTCTTTGTCATAATTTAACAGCACTATTCTTTGGCAAGCTGAGAGCTTAACCTACATTTAGAAAAAATAAAGTATAAGACCAATAAATCCTTGGAAAACCTAAAGTGACATTTGGTTGCAGGACTGGAACATGAGATAATCCTTCATTTAGGTCTTATTTCAGAATTCTTTTAACTGAGACAAACAACTTATCCCAGGATTTCTCATTCTACCAATACTCTTTTTTTTTAAGGGTGAGAGGGTAGTTATCCAAATGATAACCACCCATGATCATTTTATTCCATTATCATAAGTTGGATATAATGGAATAAGAAAAATTTTCAACATAGGGTCTCTCTCCCCTAAAAAGCACATCATTCCTACTCAGCCAAACACCCCATAAAACAGCCAAAATCTTAGCTCGATCTTTCTTAGATCTAAAAGAGAATAGGTGCTAAATATCCTCCTCCGCTCCTCCACATAGGGGATAGCTCACGTCATCCATTTGGGTCCACCTTGCTCTCCACCTCTTCGTCATGATCCTCCCCCTCCTCATCAACCACGCGAAAATCTTCACCTTCAATGAACACTCTGCCTCCTAGAGAAGCCTATAGTCTCTCGGGAGATCGACGTCTATGTTGGCCATGCCACCACTCAATCTGCGGAAAACCTTCGCCATTGAGAATTCACCTTCTTCCTAGGAGTATGCATCATCACCCTCCTCTAACTCCCATCCTTCCATCTCCTTCAACAACCTCTGGAAATCCTCACACCTTTGGTCAGAGCCCCACCCCCCGCCCCAAAAGACTGGACACCAAGCCCCGAATTAGCAATCTCCCACTAAGGCCGACAGGTCAACCACACTCCCAAAGAGATGAGGATACCTGGTGCTGAGAGACAGGCCAACCCCTTGCCAATCATCCAACCAAAATCGGAAAATATCTCCCTCACCCAGCGTAGGAGCAAAGAATGTCCGCACCTTCCTTGTCACCGTTGTCAACCCCTTGAGAAAGAAAGATGCCCCTTCAAGGAGGTAACTCCAAAGGCTCCCAAGATATAAAGGATCCATAGCAACTCCTCATGACGTCACCAAACAGCCCCTCTTCACAGCCCACAAGTCTGGCAATCCACTTCGTGAGGAGGCTAACATTCACTTTTTCCACCTCCCTAACTCCTAGGCCCCCCTCCTGCACCGTCTTACAAACCTCTTTCCAGGCCACCAGCCTTGCCCCTCTTCCTGCCGCCTCCAAATTAGACCAGAAAAAATCACGCGTCAGCCCGGAGATCTTCTCTACCTATCTCTATATCCTAAACATAGATAGAAAATATGATGGAATGGATGCCAGAACAGCCTTCACTAAAACAAGCCTCCCCACCTCTAGACAACAGTCTAGCTGACCACCCTGCCAATCTCTTCTCCATTCTCTCGAGCAAAGGAAGCCAATCTCACAGTCTAAGCCTCCTATCTAACAAAGGAAGGCCCAGATAAACCAATGGCAAAGATCCCACCTCTATCCCAAGTGCTCCACCCACCGACTCCGCCTCTTTAGCCACCATGTTCATCAAGACAAACGTCGATTTCTGGTAGTTTATTTGCAACCCAGATGCTGCGCCAAAGAGCTCTAGAATGATTCCCATCCTTTTTGCCTCCAGACTCGCTCCTTCGACCAGAAAAAGGGTATCATCAACATACTACAGGATTGTCGTCTGACCATTCTCTCCAGCCTGAAAACCACTAATCAAACCCCTATCACATGCCCTACGAGTTGCTCTTGCCAAGGCATCCACCACCAGCACAAACAACATAGGAGCTAAAGGGCACCCCTATCTGACCCCTCTCTTAGGCTACACCCAACCTCCCATCGAGTTCCCATTAATCAAGATCAAGAAAGACGTCGTCGTCACACATCTCTTCATCCAGCCAATCCACATCGTGGGGAAAGCCTCTCCTCAGTAAGGATGCTCACAGAAAATCCCACTGTACTGAGTCATACACCTTGCTGAAGTTTACCTTCCACAAAAACGCATGTTTCTTCTCCCTCTTTCAAGCAACCAAAACCTCCATAGCAATGACAAACCCATTCAATATTCCCCTTCCCGGTACAAAGGCCATCTGCATAGGGGAGATCAAGTCTCCGAGGACATCTCTGAGCCTGTTTGCCATGACCTTGGCAACAGTAAGGTAGACAGCATTCGAAAGCGCAATCAAACGAAAATCCTGAATCTCCTCTGCACCTTTTTTAGGCAATAAGAACATATAAAATCCGTTCAGCTTGTCAAGCCCCCCTATTCCCTGCCGCGAACACCTCCAACATCTGCATCATGTTCGTCCCCACCAAAGACCAGAATTCCCTAAAGAAGAAAACAGGGAAACTGTCCAACCTAAGGCAACCTTCCGCATTCAACCCCCAAACCACTCGCCTCACCTCATCCTCCGAGAAGCTGGTCATAAGACTCTCTGCCTGGGCATCAGTAACACATCGTATATCCTCCCCCCACCATTGCCGACAACCTCTACGGCATCTCTGCCTGTGAACTCTCTGAAGTAGTCTGCCGCAACTCTACCCACCTCCTCCCTACCTGAAAATTCCTCCCCATAAATCAACAGTTTCTCTATCCAGTTCCTCCTCCTGGTGGAAGCCATTTGGTGGAAAAACCTGGTATTAGAGTCACCCTCCTTGAACCACTTCTGCATCGATCTCGTCTTCCACTCCACCTCAGCTTTCTTATCCTCCTGCACCACTTGTGTCATCTTCAGCCTGACCTCCCTATCCTCAACCAAGATAGAGGCCTAGTCCTCCTATCCATCTATCTTGGTGATTTCCGTCAAGGCCTCTTCCTTTCTGCCCCTCCTGACTGCTCGAATTTCCTTCCTATATGCTTTGAGATGGTCCAGCAACATAGACAGCTTCCTTACTAGACGAAGTGTAGCTGATCCCTCCACCACAAAAGAGCTTCATCTCTCCCCCACCATACCCCGAAATCCCACCTCGAGCTGCCAAGATCTGTCAAATTTGAAGTACCATAGTGCATTCCCTCATTAGGCCGCCACATTAGGGGTGTATGATCTGAAAACGATCTCTCCAAAGGGGACACCTCCGCCATAGGAAAGGTCTCTGCCATCTCCACGTTGGACAGAAATCTGTCAACCCCAGACGTCTGACCGCAGTTGTTCCTCCAGGTGTATGCGCAGGAAGCCGGACACAAATCTACAAGGCCATGCGTGGCAACAAACTCATCGAATCCAGGGTCCTGCCCCCGGCCTGTCCTCCAACTGCAGAGTAATGTTGAAATCTCCTCCAACCAACCAGGGACTCCCATGGCAATCCACTGCAACTGACGTGAGTTCCTCCCACATCACCCTCTTGCCTGAGCATCTGACTATCCATAGACCCCTGTGATCACCATCCTGGCACCACTCATCTTCTGTATCAACCTCGTCAAGATGACATGTTCACCCTGAAAGCAGTCATCCAAGGAGAAGACATCTTCCCGCCACCCCAGTATCTGCCCCCAGAGCGGCCAACTGCTCTAACATTGCGAAAACCTTCCATCCACGAGCCTCCGATCTCCCTCCATGTTCTAGCATCACAATCAACGAGCTTCGACTCCTGCAACAACACAACATCCGCTTTCCACAAGCGGATGTAGTGCCCTAGTGCCTGCCTCCTCGATGGGTTATTAAGACCCCACATGTTTCACATAAGAACTGCGTTCATGAAAAACAGGCAGATGTCCCCCTCATCTTGAAATGAAAGCCACATGCTTCCGCGGTTCGACGAACCTCATCATCATTAAGATCCAAAGTTGTTGTCGCCGATGGCTATGGCAAGCTTGCCACAGCCGTCCACCACTACCCTCAATCCCTAGCATGAACCTCTATATCTCCACTTCCGCTTGTATCAAAGAGCTCCTCCCCAGCCACCATCCACTACATGCGGCCTCCATCCTAACAGAGGGATCACCACGTGGTCTCCGGTTGTCAGGGGTAAGTCTTTGGCCTGACATCGCGACGAGCCACCAACACGACACAAATCTAACGCCACCCACCTCTACTCCCACGCCCCCCGGTCCCCTTCTCCTCCATCGTGGGAAGGCTAGTGGAGCCTTCCTCCTCTTCTACGCCCAGCGTAGATAGACACCAAGCTCCTTCTCTGGCAGTAGCATCCCCCATCGCAGCGGGAAGGATCGACGCAGCCTCCTCGATTGGCTCCAGTCATGGTGTCAAGGAAGGGCCCGAACCCCATGTCCCCGAACCGGTCTCCATCAGAACCAAGTCATGGTTCTCAGCACTGCCCGAACCGCTATCTCCATTCGGATTAGGAGGGGATCCCACCCGCTCGCCTAACTACTCAAGAGAGGGAGTCGACAGTAGCCCCTCATCTTCCAAATCTTTCGAACGCGACAGCCCCTCATCACCGCACACCGAAATTGTCGCCTCCCGCTCCTTTGATCGCGCCGCACTCAGCATCTCCTCTTCCAGACGCAACGTCTCCTCCGAGGCAGTAGCATTCAATGGTTGTTGCACCGCGATCAGCGGAACCGACTCCACATCAGCATCCAGACGTTTGGGCTCCCGATCGACGCGCGAAACCCTAGCCCGAGGGATGCGATGGCTCCACCGCCACGCCGCCTGAACTCACCGCTCCTCCAACCACCTCCGCATACGAGGCCATCCTCCAGGAGGCCCTCTTGCGAGTGCAAGAGACCACCCACAAGTGTCCTCCATGGCGGAGTAGCACTTTCTCCATCATCACCGCCCCCACCTTCAACTCCACCACCGCCTCAAGCGGTCCAGCCGAGAGATCGGTTCCCCAACACCGACAGAGGCACGTGAACTAGGACACCACCGCTTGGAGGACCTCCACCGTTCGAAGCCACCACGGTATCCCCTTGACCACCAGCACCGTCGACACTCTCTCTGGTGCACGCTCTCTCCGCGATCCATCGTGGACAGAAGCCTTCCGCCAAGCCACTATTCCAGACCTCAATCGGGAAACCGCCAAACAAAGCTCCTTCGTCTTTGCCGGAGAGAGCCCCACCACAAGGACCCCTTTCATCTAAAGGAAGCACCTTCACAACAGACCCCTTCAGTTCGACACAAAGGGCCTCCATCACCTCAGAGATCCGCAGCTGGCCTAAAGTCAGCTCACCCACAAGACCTCCACCCACCAGACTACGAAGGGCGGCCGCGTTTGTCGACCAAGGAGCCTCCACCCTCAGCCAAAGGCACAACCACTGAAGGTGGTGGCGGAGGATGTCCCATATCCGGACCTCGCACATCGCTCTACCGTCCAACCCCACCACACTGCGCCCACCAATGCCCAAGGCCCCCACACCCACAATAGTGCAAGGGCTCCCAACAGTCCCTCGCCCAGTGGCCGACCCCCAAGCATTTGAAGCAGCGATTAGCACCAACCCTCCCCAGATCTACCACAATGCGAGCCTCCGCCTTCCTCTTCCTCTGCTCGACCACCCTCCACTCCCCGAGTCCTTCCTGGCCACCCCACAGATGAGAAGGTCTCTCTCTTCTCCCCACCTCCCTCCTCCCTCTCTCTCGAAGCCTCTCTCTCTCTTGCTCTTCCCCTCTCCTGTTCCATCTGAAGTCCAATTCCAATACTTGTGAAGGCATACTGTTGTACAACTAAAAAAATGCAGCATCAATGGCACTTATTAATCTTTTGCTCCTTGTTCCTTATCCTGCAATTAAATGACACCCAGAAGAGCGAGCTCTTCAGTATGATTTTTTGACAGTTGAACATGTGGGGCACTAACAGTATTGATGTCAATAGCTGGAAATATGTTCTGGAACATGACAGTTGTAAGCTTCAGATGTTGACCTCCAGTCCCAAAACCCGAAAGCACAATCTGCAATATTTATTAGCTATTATACTAAAACCACAATCAGGGTTAATAATCAAAGGAATACTAAAACAAGAAAGCATCAATGATATGCCCCAAAATCTTACCACAGGGGAATTTTTAAATAATTCTGGTGGACACCTTGGGCAAGTCTGAGATCGAGCAATATCAGCTGCCAAACAATATTTATGTATTTTGAACATTAATGTTGGGCCCTGAGGAGTCCTAGCAATTCTCAAATATGGAACACTCTCTCCTTTTGACAATATTAAAAAATGAGAAAACACCCATAGGCCCTGCAACATTTAAAAAGTCCCTGATATTATTGCGCTTCTTCTCCTGTTACAACAAAGCATCAAAAATTACACCACAATCAGCCAACAGCATAGAGAATTCAAATGTAACAATTTGATGAAATGATCAAGTACAGGATCATTTGCTGATATGGTAATGTCTTAAACAATGTTAAAAATTTAAAGTCCATGTAGATGAATGTTAATCCTCCAGGCAATTACACCACAATCAGCCAACAGCAGAAGAAATTCAAATGTAACAATTTAATGAAATGATCCGGTACAGGACCATTTGCTGATATCGTAAAGGCTTAAACAATTTTAAAAATTTAAAGTCCATGTAGATGAATGTTAATCATCCATTCAATAAGGCAATTACACCACGATCAGCCAACAGCAGAGGGCATTCAAATGTAACTATTGGATGAAATAATCAAGTACAGGATCAGTTGTCAATGGCTTAAACAATGTTAAAAATTTGAAGTCCATGTAAATGAATGTTAATCCTCCGGTCAATAAGGCAAATCCATATTTTCAATCTTCCTTTGAAAAAACAATTTTTCCATAACATCTGTTGGGATTTGGTGAAAGTGCCACGTGGCAGCCATCAGGCCATGTGGCAGTGCCACGTGGTAGCCCATCTAAATGCCCAGCAGGACCGGCAGTTTGGGTTCCCAAGAACCAAACTTGAGTGCACCAAAATTTGTGATTTTCTATTTTTAGTAAAGTGAGTTTAGAAATAAAAGTTGTGGGATTAGTTCTTTTATTAAGAAATAAAATCTTTCCAAATGAAAACAGATTTTACCTCTTTAGGAAATAAGTTTTAGTATTTGTTTTAGGATTTGAGTCTTTACTATTTTTAGTGGGTACGCTCTCTCTATAAATACAGAGCCTCCCCAACTATTATTTCTTTGTGCAATATATATTAATTCTTCCAATCAAGCTCCTCTCCTCCTCTCTCTTCTTCAAACAACAAGGTCGGCTACATCAGGGAAGGACCTCTGCCCCTTCCACGTGCACCAGCAGATCAGGCTGCCGGTTCAGGCCGATTCAGGCCCTCCAGATCAGCCTCTCCTTCCTCCTGCAGACCGGCCTGCACCCTGCAGACCGGTCTTCCCACTGCCTGGACACCAGGCCAACATCCTCCAGCCCCTACAGGGCCGGTTCTAGCCCTCTGCAGGACCGGCTGCACCCAGCAGCCGGTCCACAGCAAGTCCAGACCGGCCCACATCAGGCTGGCCGGTCCATTAAAACAGCCACAGGGTCGCTCTCTCTCCATGCATTGACAGCCCCATCATTGGGCTGTTTTTCCCGCGTACAGGAGTCTCCACGCTCCGCTTCCACTCTAATTCTTGACAACATCCAAACTATGAAGGAGGCAGATCTCGAGGATTTACAGCTCCTACCTCATCATAGTATAGAATTTAAAGCCGAATTGGCTCAGTCGGACAACAGAAGTGCACGCATAAATTGCCCCAATCTTTCTGCATTGCCACTACCCCAGCTGATTCTTCATCACCACTATCATTGGAATGAGGCATACCGAAATTGTTCAGGTTTTCAATCATCAGATTGTCTTTACTATGGAAAAAGAAAAGGCAGAATAAAACAACAATATTACATGATTCAGATCATAAGGACTTATTTCTATCGAGGAAATATCCTAACCATTTAGGCCCATTGACTTAAAGGAAACTAACTGAAGAAGGGAACAGGTATAGGCTGCTTTGTTTTCTTCTTTTCTTTGTTTCACAATTTTCTTTAGAATAAATAAAATAGGGTTGACAGAGTTATTGTGAGAAAAAATGGAAGAGTAAGTTCTGTTCCAACAGGACGGTAGCAAGACTAGATAAGTTTCTTCCACATGATTAATCTTACTTCTGGTGAGATTTATTCCCTATTTACACACTTCTTAGCAACCAAAAGCATGATGATGCACCTGTCAAAAAAACATGATGATGGCAGCAAGGCCTCATTCTGACGCCTTTTCTGCTTACCAAACTAGGGCTGAAAGTTGAAGGGTTTCCTTAATTTGCTACCATATACTAGTGGAGAATATATAACAGTGTTATATTATTTTTTTTGAACGGGAATTACCATTCTTTGTTCTAACTTTACTGAAAACTAGATATTAAAATGGAAGTGATTTCCAATCTATGCTCTTTTTTTTATGAGACCCTCCGTGCCATTTTCGTCTCGTTCCTTGTCTAGAGAATTCCATTCACACATGCAACAAATGTCACAAGGCACCCATAACCAGTTGCCGAATTACCTTTGACATTTCTATACTCCTATATGTTGAAGCATGGGAATTTACACGATTCAAACAAGTTTTTTTTTTCTGAAAAGGTACACAATTCAAAGAAGTGTTACAAAATTACTTGATCAGTTCTTTTTTCTTGAAAATGCATTGTCCTAGTAGGCATGGGTATTGTGTTCCTTAATACTAAAACTGTTTTTGCTCTTGATGCGTGAGATTAAAAGAAAATGCAGAGTACAACCAAGTCACTTTCTACACCATGTCACAAAAGCAGAACAGGATCCAATTGAATTGTTTTTTTTTTTTGAAAAGAAAGGATCCAATTGAATCATGCTTACTAGTTCAATCTTACTGATTAGGAAATTATACCGCTTGTAATGAATCAAGCATGAAACCCAAAAAATAAGCCCAGCATAAAGTCCAAGATGCATTTCTATCAGCTTCCACAGAATATAGAATTGAATTCGTTCTCTAAAACCAATCTCTTGCTGTTTATAGTCTCCAAATGGTAAATAAATACAGCTGTAAGAGAAGCCCAGACTTGATAGATTCGGCTTAGGTTTGGCTATGTAAGGGATCCCTTTCCCAACTAAAAATGTCATTGAGCCAAGCCCCAACTCAACTAGAATTCAGGCTCAATAAGGGCAGATGTATGTGCTATATATAACTGAATGGTGACATCTGCTAAATCTTATACCAATGTATTTAAAATTTCCACTATGCAACTCTAAGGCAGATTGACTTTTGGAATCTTTTGGCAGAAATTCATTTTCAAGATTTACACCTGGCAGCTTGTCATTATACTAGACATAGTACGGCAACAATTTTTTATTTTTCATGTTTCAGAATAACGATAACCAACCAGTTAACTAATTGATTATGAGGATCAGATTTTCCAGCTTTTCCTTCTGCAGTACCTCAACATGACATAAGCATGGAATAAGTTCTAGAATTCATTTGATTTCTACAGGGGCTAAAACTAATCACTTATCTTGCTGTTTCTCAAAAGGACTTGTTTTGGCTTTTTGAACCCCACCCCCTCCTATTTCTTGAAAAGACTTTTTCACCCCATGTTGTAGGGTGGATCCCATAAGATGGGAAAGATCTCCCTCCAAGGCCCTCTGCTGACAGTCCTGGATTCCCTGTATATTCCAAGAAAGTATCTTCCACGATGAAAGCAGAATGGACCCTCCACCGAACACCAAATTCAGCCCAACTACAACTGACCTAGCCATCTGAACCAAATGCCTTCCCAACTCATTGTTAACAGAAGGTGGTGCTCCAGAGTCAACTACTCACCAGATCCTTTGCAGAGGCTTGAGAGTGATCAGCAGCATTCATCTTGGATCCTGCTTCCCCAGCAGTCAGATGTGGCCCTCACCACCCCCAAGAACTATCACCTGTTGGATGCCTACAACCCAAAGGAGGAGAGGAACGAATAGCTGCATTGCCGCCACCCATCTCACCCACAATCATGCTGTTCCCTTCTTCAGTCTACATCAGTCCCCTGAAATAGTCAGTCCCCCCTTCGACTCCATTCTTGCAAGCAGTGAAGAATATGTTCTGGAAGACGCTTGAAAGACAATTCCTCGATCTGCACCTGCATTACAAGCGTACCCGCTTGAACAAATGGATTCCAAGATCCAAGTAGGAAACTGGAGGGTGCCCTTCTCATCTGCAGAACATGTAGGAGAGGCCAAATACCATTCATGGGACTTAAATGACCACCATGCAAACCACATAAGGATTTTTTTTAGAAGGCAAACCACCAAAGGAAATGAGAACCTCTTCCACGTCATTCACATGCAAATTAACAATTACGCTCGTAATTCTCACCACAACATCCCTATGACCATCCATATTCCGCGGCTAACATATCTGACTTCTCTGAAATCTGAATCACATTCCTCTGCGGTCCCCATGCATGTCACTGGCAAGAAATTCCAACCAACTCTCCTGACGAGGCTCCTCACAAGCCTCCTCCGCTTTGCGTCCCTTCGCCTTTCCTTCGGAGGATCACCACCACAGGTGGTTGTCACCTAATCGAAACTTCAACCCTTCCCAAAACCCAAGACAAGTCCTCTGCTCCCAGACTTGGAAATGAGAAAGCCTTTAAATGACCGAAAACCCCCACAATGGTCTCAATCGCCTCTGTGCATCTCAACCTTAGCAGAATACCTTCTAAATCAACCCCAGCACTGGAAGTTGTGGTGAGCGGTCCTCCATGGCCCCATCAAGCTCAAAGAAACATCTCCAACAAACCACTTTACAGCAAACCAAGGGCATAAAAAAACCTCCTCCATTGGTCTTCGGTACACCCCAGCAACAAAAACTTCCCTCCCCATCATGGCTGAAACATGTAAAGTGAAGTTTCCTACCAATGATTTTCTCACTATATCTCCACCCCCTCCTAAAGATATCTCCTACCAGCCACTTTCCCAGGAATTTATCTAAGATGCCAGTGAAAAGAGACCAAGGTGCAAGAACATCACAACCAACAACTTCTCCCACCATACGATGACCTTTCCATCGCTTCTCTTGTGGCAAGTAACACACCAATGCCCCAGTCTGCCACACGCCATGCACTTGATCAGGTCTCTACATGCAGTTGCAACATGACCGTGATCTAGACACCAAAAGCAACATGGCTTCCTATGATAGTCTGTCCTCGCTCAATTTGCTGATATATGTTCAGGGCGTCACCTCGCGACAAGCTTCCATCCTCCCTCATTCTCTCCTTTCTCTCCTCCTCCCCTCGCTCATAACTCCATGCCCAGACATTTAATAACTCATCATCAGTGAAGCATTTAACTGTCAGTAGGCAGGCCACATTGGGTGGAGTCCATGTCTTTTGTGGACTTTATGAGGAGTTTCAGGAGTGGTTCCTCTCGTGGGGAAAGAAAGAGCAGACCAATTCGGTTGTAAATGAATGTCGTAACTTTTAGTGGAGAGAGGACTCCTGTGGAAAATGTTTGTAGAGATTTGGAGTCCTTTAAGAGGCTTTGGTTGGATCAGTGAGGCAGCCTTGTACCTTTTACCCAATTTAATTGATGCAGTTGATGGACGCAAAGCCCATCTTTTTTTCTCATGGTACATATGTATCTGACATTGCAGTATTTTTTAATTCATATTAAGCTTACTGAATCCAAATGAGCCCAGCTAGCCTGCACTCATGGATGGATCGCTCCATCGGTGACCCCTCAAGCCAACTTGATCCCGAGACCAAGCCAGTTCAGTCAAGCCCAACTGAGTCCAAGCCCAAAAAGATCTACAAATAACCATTGAACCAATCTGCCTGAAATTTTCGTTCCCTGCTTTCTCTTCTGATTTATTCGCATGACAGGTGGATCAAGGCACAATCTCACTCTGATTACTGTGTGCTTCGATGTGGACTCCTTTATTAGCAACCCACCCACTCACCACCCTCCCCCCTCCCCCCACCCAACAACCCCAAGCACAAACACACCTTAATTGGAAATAGGGGTGGGGAAATCCATTCATCCTCAAACTAGAAGGTATCCCTCGGAATCTCAAGCGAACACGAATCGGAATATGCCCCTCCATCACCTTAATTGTAGCTGCCATGCTTACTATCCCATAGGCACAAACCTTCCTCCCTCACTTACAACCCGGCCATCTCTTTCCCACGTTTAAGACTACAGCAACAGCTAACTAAATCCTCCACCTTCACTCACAACCAACTTCTTCGACGCTATTAAACCATCCAAAAACCCTAACCACAAAATCATGCATCGGAAACAAGCAAAGATCCTAACTTTGGCGATTCCCCGAACCAAAACAAACACAAGGCGACATCAAAGCATCAAAACGCCGGGAAACAACAGCAAACCTTCAACTTGAGGGCGGTGTAGGGGAGCATGAGTTTCCGGAGGTCCAACTTGAGCTGCTTGAGGGGCCCCGGCAGCTTCCCCCTGGCGAAGACGAAGCTCTTGGGGACCTTTTCGCCTGTCACACGATCCACGCTCGGCTGATTCTTCTTCGCCACGGGCTTCACAATCGCCTTTCCCCTCGCCTTCTGCTTCAGCCATTCAAATAACGAAGATTGGTGATCAGCGGGGGAAGGAGAAGAACGAAGGATTGAGATCGGAGTACGAGATCCGGAAGGGGATTCGACTCCTGACCTTTCTGAATCGTGCCATCTGATGGGAGAGGGGGGGAAGGAAGACGAGGGAGACGTTGGGGGAGAGCGGGAGAGGGAAGAGGGAGGCGGGGCGGGGTGTGGTGGTGTTAAACGGCGACTGCTTGGAGTTGAAGGGGAAGGAGTAGGGTTCGGAGGTTATGGATTTTGGATTTCATCTTCAAACTTTCTTTTTTCGTGGAACCGATTTTATTTTATTTTTGAAACCGGTAAAAAATTTAATGTTAGGGTATGTGATGAGATCTTCGGATGTACTTTTTTTCATTAAATTATTTACTTTTACACAATCAGAATTAATTTTAAAAAAAAAAATCTACCCATAGAATTGATATTATTTAATTAAATTTATTAAGATACATTATTTTCTATGAAAATAATAGATTTTATATTCTATTTAAATTATTTTTTATCACATAGTTTTCTTTTCTTTATGCATTTTTCATATGTGTCAAAGTCATTTAACTCAATCAAAATTTTGGAACTAGACATACATCTCTAATTAGGTGAGATATGATTCTAGAGATAAAAAGTTTTGATATATTATTAATAAGGAAAAAATATATTTGTGAGTACAAATAATAATAGATGTTTACATCATTTCTTTTCATTTGAATGTCAATTTTAAACATTAATGTATTGATATCTGACCAAATTTTTATAAAATTCTCCCTATAACTTACCTTATTATATTAAGAGATCTTCTCCTATGCGGTGTTATTTGTGTTAAAGATATATTCCAATTTTACATCTAATAACCCTTCTATCCCTTTTTCTTAAGTAAGAAAAGGTTTTTCCTAGTAAAATTCACTCATGCGCTAACGCTAAGATATAGTGGATATCACAAATCATGCTTTTTTGTGCTAATTTGCATGGAATTAACATAACCAATGATCAAATTGTTTTCAACTTTACAGGATTATAATAATGACTCATGCATTTTTAATGTATTTCTAAAGCTATGTAAGTGACAATAGGTGGATTTGGTAATTGGCTTGTTCTGTTAGATAATTTAAGGAGTATAACTGTAATTAACTCACTTCTAGCTTAGAAAGAACCTGTACATTAATCAAACTCAATTGAGCTTGTATCTTACCAATACCGGTATCCCATGTACTGAGTACCAGTACTAGTTTACCATATCGATATCTAAGGCATATAAATATGAGTCCCATATTCAAAGAAGTACCAGTACTTATGCCAAGTACCAGTACTCATAACTTACTGTTTTGAACTCATGCTCAGATGAGTCCTTATCTAGTACTCATAGCTTTCGAAATCGTGCCATCTGATGGAGAGGGGGGAAGGGAGATGAGGGGACGTCGGGGGGAGAGCGGGAGAGGGAAGAGGGAGGCGAGGTGGGGCGTGGTGGTGGTAAACGGCGACTACTTGGAGTTAAAGGGCAAGGAGTAGGGTTTTGGTTATGGATTTTGGATTTCATCTCCAAACTTTCTTTTTTCCTCGAATCGATTTTATTTTATTTTTGCAATGGTTGAAAAAATTGATGTTAGAGTTTGTGATGAGATCCTCGGATGTCCTTTTATCATTACATCGTGTACTTTTACACAATTAAAACTAATTTTGTCAAAAAAAATAATTCTAACGATGGAATCGATATTATTTGACCAAATTTATTAAGATGTATTATTTCTATAAGAATAATATATTGTATATTTTATTTAAAGTATCTTTTATCACATACTTTCCTTTTTCTTATGTATTATTCATATGCGTCATAGTTATTTAACTCAATTAAAGTTTTTAAATGAGACACGTATCTCCAATTATATGAGATATGATTCTAAGGATAAAATATTTTGATGCATCGTTAAAAAGAAAAAAAAACATTTGTGAGTTCAAATAATAATATATGTTTACATCATTTTTTTTTTTTATTTGAATGTCAATTGTAAACATTAATGTATTGATATCTGACCAAATTTTTGAGAAGTTTTCCCTATAACTTACCTTATTATATCAGGATATCTTTTCCTATTAGGTATTATTTGTGTTAAAGATACATTCCAATTTTTTATCTAATGACCCTTCTATCCCTTTTTCTTAAAGTGAGGAAAGGTTTTTCTTAGTGCAATTCATTCATAAACTAATGCTAAGATATCATGGGTATCACAAATCATGCTTTTTAGTGCTAATTTGCATGGAATTAACATAACCTTATCGACTTTACAATATTATAATAATGACTCATGCATTTTTAATGTATTTCTAAAGCTATGTAAGTGACAATAGGTGCATTTGGTAATTGGCTTGTTCTGTTAGATAACTTAAGGAGTATAACTGCAATTAACTCACTTCTAGCTTAGAAAGAACCCTGTGCATTAATCAAACTCAATTGAGCTTGTGTCTTACTAGTACCGGTATCCCATGTACTAAGTATCGGTACTAGTTTACCATATCGATATCTAAGCCATATAAATATGAGTCCCCATATTCAAAGAAATACTAGTACTTATGCCAAGTACTGGTACTCATAGCTTACTGTTTTGAACTCATGCTCAGATGAGTACTTATCTATTTCTTATAGTGTATAGATACTTGTAATTAGTACCAGTACACATAAGGTACTAATATTACTCTGGGAACAGGTTAGTCTCAACGAGTACCGGGTACTCATGAAGAGTATCAATACTTGTTGAGTATTAGATACTTTGCCTGTAGCTCACAAATACTGTACTTGTAAACTACAGGTCCTAGTCACCTCGAGGCCATAACTAGATTTGGGACTCATGTATACCGGTACTCATGATGAATATTGATATATGCAAGTCCCAGATTTTGAGTTTGAATAACTTAGAACCTAAACTGTAGCTAGCCAGTACCGGTACTCATGAAGAGTACCGGTGCTGGGAAGCTACTAGGAGTTCTGTAACCTTAATTATATATTGCATGTACCGGTACTTGTCAAGAGTACCGGGTACTTGCAACGGTTACTGATGAGAACCTCATCATAAGCCATAACTAGCTCATTTTGACCTAATACAGAGACTAAAAGCTCCTACATAACCTTAGAAAGGCTTGGCTCAGAGAGATTCTGAGTTTACAAAGAAAACATAAACTGAAGGGGTAAAAATGCAATTTCACCAATCCAATCTGAAAACAGGGTAACTCAGGGTCCAAACATAGGTCAAAACAACCTAATAAGAAGAAAAGTGGGATGAAATGACTCAACAAGGGCTACAGCAACTCCGAAGAATTAAATGACATCCTGTAACCCTAAAAATAAATCCACTTAAATACACGAGGTTCGAGGGTAAAGTAAAAATAGAATAAACCCTCTAAAATTTATAGAAAAATAATCTATAGGGTTTAGAACCTTCAATTTGACCTTAGAAAACCCATTTCGACCTACATTGAGAACCATGCCCAACTAACAACTTAATTTGGGTTTCTGCGTAAATTTACCAGTCAAACAAGGTTTAATCTAGAAATAAAATTCACCATCAGAATCCTTAGGTCCTAATTAGTCATGTATAAAAACTTGAGCCTAAGAAGAAACCTTCTTGACCAACTTTACACTTTGGTCCTCATAGATTTACTTTCTGGCCCTCAACTTTTGAACCCTCACATTTTGGCCCCTAACTCTCCTTCGTTCTTTGTGTTTAGGTCCCTCCTGCAAAACCTGAGCAGCACCATGCTCCGGCGACCTTGCGTGGAGCATGGCACCGCGTAGGGTAAGGGAGAGAGCCTGCTAAGTCAAATGGGGGTGCCCTGCGTCGTCAGCTGTCGCAGGAACACCCCCCTGATGGCTGCAACCACCCATACCGGCCGTCCGAACGCACGGACGGTATGGGTATCCTTCCTCCGGCGTCCTCCGGCAAGGGAGACACGTCGTCTCCCTCCGCCCTCCTCTCTGGTTCTGCCCCTATAAATACTCTCATCGTTCCGCCGTTCTTCCCAGCTCGGATCTGACGGAGATACCCCCTCACTTCCTCTCTTCCCACTCCGACAGATGCCCCCTTGCTCCGGCGGCTTCTCCTCCTCCTCCTCGTCGCCCTGCCGCAATACCAGCAGCAGAGACTTCTTCCTGATTCTCCTCCGCGTCGCGCAATACCGGCGCGCGCTGCCTCTGCCCCGTCCTCGCCGTCGCCCCTTCCTCTGGGCAGTTTCTTCTCCGGCAACAGTCGATACGGCTGTCGCCTGCTCCAGCCCCCCCTCGTCCTGCTAAGTAGGTATAACTTCTCCTCTTCCTCCCCTCTTTCTTTTCCATACTGAAAGCCCTTACTGTCGCCACCAATTTCCCACCGATCACCCTCACCTTCTCCACCTCCGGCCAAACTCCGGCGAACCGCTCCCATCGCTCCAGCACCCCACACGGCTCGCCGACCCGTGCATAACCTCCGCCTCCTCACCCTGATCCTCTTCCGCCCTTCCACTTCCCACCAAACGCCCTCTGCAGATCCACCGAACACACCACTTCTCTGCCCGCAGTTTGACCTAGGGCGACCCTTTTTGCTCCACCACGCCCCCTGCAGACCCCCCGACCACCTTCGTCGTGCCACGGCGAAGGTCCTCCGCATATCTGATTAGGCCGAGAGGCCGTGTTGTTGTAAACAGGGCATGTGCTCGCCGCCACCATTGACGAGTGAAGAAGCTCCGTCGACCTACTGCTCCAGCGCGCCACGCCCAGATCAGGCTCCCAGGCTGCGTGGGGTGTCTTCGCGAAGTGCCAGGCTGCAGCTGAGGCGAAGTCCTCACGCGAAGCCCTCGCATTGGCCCTCGACTGCTCGCTGCCTTCTCCGCACGGGCGCTCACATTGGGGTGAGACATTTAGTCCCACCTCGGAAGATTGTGAGCGAGCGCCGTGAGATAAATTGGAAAAGTGACATAACCTATTCGCCTCAGTTCACGGGGTGAGGTCCCCTTCACCCGCCCGATTACCCAGCCCCGTTTGCGCTCACGCCTCGCGGACCTGGCCCGACCCGATTAGCCCGACCTGCACTCCTCGCCCACCACCGCACGCCGGTGGGCCTGGACCCGGGCGCGACCCGCGTACCCGATTACCTGGTTGCTCTGGGAGCTTTCCTAAGAGCGAATTCTGAGAGAGAGAGATGCGGGGGGGGGGGGGGGGAGGGGGAGGGTAGAGTAGGTTTTGCCCTCTGACGAAAACCTTGAAGTGTGCAGGCACAGGTGAAGAAGAAGAAGAACAAGGATTGCGGAAGAAAACGAAGAAGAAGAAGAGAACACAAAGAAGAATAAGACGGAAGCTAAGGGAGACACTGTACCAGCAGCGGTTTAAGTCGTCTGATTGCAAATTCAGACGACATCTTGAAGGCAAGGAAGAAGAAGAAAAGAAGAAGCAGGACCGCGGCAAAGAAGAGGAAAGACAAGAAACAAGAAAAAAAAGAAGATCTGAAGAAAAAGAAAGAAATAAAATAAGGAAGAATAGAAGACAGAAGAAGAAGAGCACGAGGGGAAGATCTGAAGAACAGAAGAAGAAGAAGAAGAGCACGAGAGGAAGAAAGAAGAGAAAAAGGAGAAGCCAAATTTTCATCTCTCTCTCTCTCTTTATTTTTGTAATAAGAATTTGTACTTCTAGAATACGACTTGCTCCCTGAGTTCGACCTCGAGAACTCTTTTATTTCCGAGTAAAAAGATAATACATGTAATGATGGCAATAACTAGCTGTACTACAACGCTATTTCTATAACAAAAGCTAGTCACAACGCCACCATCAGTTACAATGTAGGTTCTACAGGAGGGGGATGAGATTTGTGTGATAAAAGAAATAATGCGTAAGTAAAGTAAACAAACACGTAAATATTCAATCTCATAAATACACAAGTATTTTTAGGTGGAAACCTAAACCCGGGTAAAAACCATCACCTAAACCTCTCGGTTTAGAATTTCCTGATCGACTGAGTCAATCAAATCCACTAACGTACTACTTAAATGAGGGTAGAACAATATAACGAACGCACGCCCCAGACGTCTTTTAAGACGTCTGGGAGGTGGCCCAGACGTCGGACCAGACGTCTGGGGTCACTTCCAGACGTCTGGGATCGTTTCCAGACGTCTGGAAATCAGTTATTTTCGACACGCGCTGGTCATCTGGGCGCCTGAGCGCACAGACCGCATATTCCCTCCTGCGGCTGCAGATTCTCGCCGCTGCAGTCTCTCTCTCCTCCTTGCGCGGCCTTAAAAGGCCACGCGCTCTCTCTCGTCGCCTCCACCCCTTTCCTCTTCTCCTTCCAGTGCGCGAGAGCGGGCGCGGGGGGTTTGCTGCGGCGGCGACGGCCGCAGTGAGCGCGGAGGGGGTGCTGCGTGCGAGAGCGGCGCTCAGCCGTGAGGGCGAGCTCGCCAGGGCTGGCCGGCGGGGAGCGCAGCGGGCGCGGAACGACGCGGGAGGCCTGCTACGGCTCGAGCAGCAGGCGCACGAGGTGCGACGCGGGGCGGCGTCGCAAGCAGAGGGCGAGTCGTGCCCTGGTTCTGGAAAAATTTCCAGAATCAGACGTCTGTGCTGATAGCCAGACGGCGAGGTCGATGTCTGGAAGACTGTCTAGACGTCTGAAAGGTAAGTTTTCCATCTTCTTCTTCCTTCTTGTCGACTGACCGTACTGAGGGAGGGAGATGGGTGTGCGCAGGCTCGGTGATTCATCATCCAACACGAATCAGACGTCTGGCTGTAGTACCAGACGGCGGGAGTGACCTCCAGACGTCCGGGGGTGACCATCGGACGACTGGGAACTAGGCCCAGACGTCCCTGCAGGCTTCTGGACGTCTGAGAAATCACGCAGAACAAGGTAATTCTCTGATCCACTTTTTAAGACGTCTGGAACTTCTTCCAGACGTCTGATTTTGCACAGTGTCGTCGTTTTCGACCCGTTGAGGGCCCGTTCGGGTTACGTTTTCCACGTTTTCGAGTTGCGTTCTTTCCGGAATTAAATCCTCTACCCGTCTACAGTAGCTATACACTGTTTTGAGACACTCCTTGTGTTTGATCCTTGTGATAGGACCTCGGTCCGTTGCAGTCTTGGGGGTCGCGGAGGCACGCGGGATCCCCGATCACGCCCCCATTACTCCCGTCGTACCTGGTAGAGTGGCTTTTAAGTATAACCTGTTAAATTGTGGAATCATAAATAGAACCTAGGACATTGCATGAATCCTAGGAATGAAAAACAGATTGAATGTTAGATCCTAGGTGTTGCATGAATCCTAGGGCTGAAAAACTGGATTGTATGATAGATCCTAGGATACGGCATGAATCCTAGGATGGGAAAACTAGTGGAACAAATGAATACTGCAGTATTGGAAAAATGGAAAGGAACAAATAGCTATCTGTAATCGAATTAACAGCTGCCTGTTGAATAAATAACGTGTTTGAGAACATGGATTGTGATAACGTGAAATTGGAAGGTGAAACTTAGACGTTCCGAGCTGGAACCCTACGGGGGGAAGTAGGAGTAGAACTCCTGGAAAGTGAATGGAATAGTATTGGGGAAGTGAGCTGGCCCTTGAGTACGGAGTACCAAGGAGAGCGACTGTCCCCCTGTTTAGTGCAGAGCGGAGCCAGCCGCCCCAGGGACCCGGGGTTAGGACTGGCCACTCTGTACCGACTTGCTGGCCCTCGCGTACGTAGTACCGAGGAGAGCTACTAGTGTAGGCAGGTACTAGCTACCCCACGGACCCCGGGGTTCTACTAGCCTCCCACACCGACTTGTTAGGCCCGCTGGGGCAAACCAGGGTAGTTAGGCGAGGGTGCGCGGACTGTGGAGGGGCAAGGCCCCTGTTTGGTTACTGTGGAGGGGTTGGACCCCTGTTACTGAGAGGGCTTTGCCCTGTACTGGTTCCGTGCTGTTCTTTGGGCGCACCCATTAACGGAAACGACTGACCGCGTGCCAGTGCGGGTTAGCTACCCGTGCGTTTACCGCGCGTGCCGTAGTCACCGATACGTCTGTCAGTGACCTTGGGGTGTGTAACGAACGCGTGCCCTAGACGTCGTACCAGACGTCTGGGATCGTTTCCAGACGTCTGGAAATCCGTTAATTTCGACACGCGCGGGTCTGCGCGCCTGAGCGCGCAGATCGGATATTCGCTTATTCCCTCTTTCTCTACGGCTGCAGACACCTGCCACGTCCTCTCTCTCCTCCTCGCACGGCCTTAAAAGGCCACGCGCTCCCTCTCGTCGTCTCCACCGTCCCCTCCCTCTTCTCCTTCCGCCAGTGAGCGTGAGCGCGAGGGCGGGCAGCGGCGGCCGCAGTGAGCGCGGAGGAGGTGCGTCGTGCGAGAGCAGAGCTCTGCCGTGAGGGCGAGCTCGCCGGGGCTGCTAGGGCCGGCCAGCGGAGGGCGCGGGGGGTCGCAGAGTGACGCGGGGGGGGGGGACTGCAGCGGTCTAAGCAACAGGCGCACGAGGTGCGACGCGGGCTGCGTCGCGAGCGGAGGCCGAGTGGCGCCCTGATTCTGGAAGAATTTCCAGAATCAGACGTCTGGGTTGATAGCCAGACGGCGAGGGAGACGTCTGGAAGACCATCCAGACGTCTGAAAGGTGAGTTTTCCGTCTTCTTCTTCCTTCCTGTCGACTGACCATACTGAGGGAGGGAGATGGGTGTGCGCAGGCTCGGTGATTCGCCATCCAACGCGAATCAGACGTCTGGCTGTTGTACCAGACGGCGGGGAGCGACCTCCAGACGTCTGGGGTGACCATCGGACATCTGGGAGCTAGGTCAGACGTCCTCGCCGACTTCTGGACGTCTGGGAAACCACGCTAAACAGGTAATTCTCTGATCCACTTTTTAAGACGTCTGGAAGAAGTTCCAGACGTTTGATTTTGCACAGTGTCGTCGTTTTCGACCCGTTTAGGGCTCGTTCGGGTTCCGTTTTCCGCGATTCGAGTTGCGTTCTTTTCAGAATTAATTCCTCTACCCGTCTACAGTAGCTATACACTGCTTTGAGACACTCCTTGTGTTTGATCCTTGTGATAGGACCTCCTTCAATTGCAGTATTGGGAGTCGCGGAGGCACGCGGGATTCCCGATCACGCCCCCATTACTCCCGTTGTACCTGGTAGAGTGGCTTTAAGTTATTAATAAAATCTGTTAAATTATTGAACCATAAATAGAACCTAGGACATTGAATGAATCCTATGAATGAGAAATAGATGGAATGATAGCTCCTAGGTGTGGCATGAATCCTAGGACTGGAAAACTAGATTGTATGAAAGATCCTAGGATATGGCATGAATCCTAGGATGGAAAAACTAGTGGAATGTATAATACTGCAGTCTTGGAAAATGGAAAGAGATATAAAGCTGCCTGTAATTTGAATTAAAAGCTGCCTGTTGTGAATAAATAACGTGGTTGAGAACATGGATTGTAAGAATGTGAAACTAGAAAGTGAAACCTGGATGTTTGAGTAAAAAGGATGGAACCCTACGGGGAAGTAAGAGTAGAACTCCTGGAAAGTGAATGGAATAGTATTGGGGAAGTGAGCTGGCCCTTGGTACGGAGTACCAAGGAGAGCGACTGTCCCCATGTTTAGTGTAGAGTGGAGCCTGCCGCCCCAGGGACCCGGGGTTAGGACTGGCCACTCTGTACCGACTTGCTGGCCCTCGCGTACGTAGTACCGAGGAAAGCTACTAGTGTAGGGAGGTACTAGCTACCCCACGGGCCCCAGGGTTCTGCTAGCCTCCCACACCGACTTGTTAGGCCCGTTGGGGCAAACCAGGGTAGTCAAGCGAGGGTGCGCGGACTGTGGAGGGGCAAGGCCCCGGGTTGGTTACTGTGGAGGGGTTGGACCCCTGTTACTGAGAGGGCTCTTCCCTGGAATGGTTCCGTGCTGTGCTTTCGGCGCACCCGTTAACGGAAACGACTGATCGCGTGCCAGTACGGGTTAGCTACCTGTGTGTTTATCGCGCGTGCCGTAGTCACCGTTACGTCTGTCAGTGACCTTGGGGTGGTTGACTGAGGGTAGGATCACCACGGGGGACTCTCCCGGCTAGGAGAGCACCACGTGCTACTTCTACTTTTTGGAGAAGACTACAATCAAGATCGTTCCCACGAGGAACATTCGAGATGAAGAAAAAGATCTGAGGAATAAATGAAATAGTGAGACAATTGAAAGATGTGAATAAAGAAAGTAATAGAACATAATAGCTACTGTACACTCTGCTGTTGTCTTTAGTTTTAGTTGCCACTCTACTCAGCGTTTTGTTGACGTGTTACACTCATTACCTTTTTGAGGACCAGGTGTTGAGCAACCAGGGTCAGCGGCTGCAGAGGACGCTGGGCCGAGTAGGGTCCAGTAGAGTTACCACTGTCTTTTGTACCTCTTTTGTTTCCGTTGTAGTGAGTAGTTCTTGTTTCCGCTGTACTTTCTTTACCTGCAGTTCAAATTATATTATGAATGTTGTTCTACTGTTGTGGTGGTACATACTGTGGTAGTTTCTTTCCTTACTGCTGTACTTTCTTACTGTTAGTTATATCCATGCTGAATGTGGTTTATTTTACTGCTCTTTTGGTTATCTCCTCGTTGGACGACTAGGTCTTGGGATTAGTTGAGTCGGTCCGGTTCTCGTGTCTCGTAGGGACTCGGGAACCGGGTCGTTACAGGGTGGTTGACTGAGAGTAGGATCACCACGGGGGACTCTCCCGGCCAGGAGAGCACCACGTGCTACTTCTACTGTTCGGAAAAAAACTGCAATCAAGATCGTTCCCACGAGGAACATTCGAGATCAAGTGAAAGATCTGAGAAATAGATAAATCGTGAGATAATTGAAAGACTTAAATAAAGAAAGTAACAGAACTTAACAGCTATTGTACACTCTACTGTTTCTTTAGTTTTAGTTGCCACTCTACTCAGTGTTTTGCTGACGTGTTACACTCGTTACCTTTCAGGACCAGGTGTTGAGCAGCCAGGGTCAGCGGCTGCAGAGGACGCTGGGCCGAGTAGGGTCCAGTAGAGTTACCACTGTTTCTTGTACCTCTTTGTTCCGTTATAGTAAGTAGTTCTTGTTTCCGCTGTACTTTTCTTTACCTGCAGTTCATATTTAGTTATGAATGTTGTTCTACTGTTGTGGTGGTATATACTGTAGTAGTTTCTTTCCTTGCTGCTGTATTTTCTTACTGTTAGTTATATTCATGTTGAATGTGGTTTATTTTACTGCTCTTTTGGTTACTTCCTCGTTGGACGACTAGGTATTGGGATTAGTTGAGTCGGTCCGGTTCTTGTGTCTCGTAGGGGCTCGGGAACCGGGTCGTTACAAACAACTTCTTGCAACTACGCTACTTAGACGAGGGTAGCATACCTCAAACCCCTCCTTTTCACGAGGAGTATTTTATCCCACGAAGGAGATGGGACATCACAAAGTGAATACCCAATCAACAACAAACAAAAATTACAATAGACCTATAGAGCCAAAAAATATTTATCTTAAACTTAGCTTCTACAGACAAAAAGAAATTCCCTTAAATGAAAGTGAAGTGCGCAGCAGATCGGTGCTCTTAGATGAGGATAGTGTAGACGGGAGAGCAATGGCACTTCTGGCACTTGATCTTTCTCTTCTAGGACACAAAAGGTATGGAGTAGTATTCTTAGGTGTGTATTGTAAAGGAAAGGTCCACCTCTATTTATAGAGGCCCTACGAAGGGTTTAGAAGCCTCTTCTAGCCGTTGGAAAACTTCTGTACCCGTTAGGAATTATCCCAAGGCAAATCAGGTTGAAATCAAGGCTATTAATGATTCTGACAGGGTTATCAGACGTCTGGATCTATTATCAGACATTTGGATCTTCGTCTGATTTTATGGTCGAACGTCTGATCTAGAATGGTAGATCAACTGGACGGTGTTGAATCAAAACAGATGTTTAAAGGTTACTTTTAAGACGTCTTAACTTAAGGTCAGACGTCTAATTCTAAATGAATTTCCTTCCTGTTTTTGTCAAGACCTAAACAGGGTTCTAGGTATTGTTGGTCAGATGACAAGTCGAATATTTGGCACAAAGTTTGGACGTCTGGAAACACAAATCACTGTATGAATGAATTTCCCGATGCTCAAACGGCTATAATAACTGAAAAAAATGATTTGGGGATAGATTAAGCCTAACATCTATTTATCAGATGCCTGGGATACACTACGGATGCCTGAAAATGAATGTAGGTCGGATTAAAGGTTAATCCTCAACAATTAAATCTAACAAAGCCAACGGTCCTCTAGTTGAACGTTTGGCAAAATCATCAGACATCTTCTAAGATGTCTAGACTAAAGGCTGAACGTCTGAAACCGGCAGACAAAGAGTGGTTCTCTAACCTAAGTGCTTTAGACGTCTGATCAAACAGTCATACGTTTTAAAGTCTAAGATCAGACGTCTTGATTTTCATATTAGACGTCTGATCAAGTTGTTTGATGCCTATTTTGACTTTCTAAGTTCTCTACAAAAAACCTAAATATCCAAGGGTTGTGTAGGTGTTCCTAGGACTATAATTTTGTTACTTTGAGGCTCTTTAACATATATAATCTAAGCAAAAATAAAGAGCAAAAGAAATAACAAATACAAATTATAAGAGTAGAATAATTTTTTATCATATTCTTCATGACTTCAAGCTCTCGCTCCATGCGAAGCTTCTTCTCCGTCAAACTCCTCCAATCCACCATGGACGTGAGCTTAAGCTCCTCCTCCACACTTGTAACCATTTGCATTTTCCTAAAACCTTAAACTCAATGCAAATGTTAAATGAGAAATGTTTTATTATCATCAAAATTAATAATAGTGGTACCCTTGCACCAACATACGAGACATGTTTTGAGTCATTAAGAGAATATGAATCAATGTCCTTTTTGTCTTTAAATTTTCAATTCTAATGGTTGATACATATGACCATTTAAATCACATATAAACATAAAATTAACAAGACATGCAAATACTAGAATTGATCTAATATATGAAAATTAACATGCTCATGTTCTTGAAAAATATATGACATTCACATACATAAATGGATCTATCCACGTTGAGAAATATATACCTGCACTCATCGTAATTGTATACAACATGGGCTGCTATATGGATCTTCCAAGGGATCCCACTTCCACCTTGCTAGGTTGAGAGCAACTTCCAAGGAGAACAAAATGCCATACCTACTATTCAATCTCTCTATCTCTCTCTCTCTCTATATCTCTAGGTCAAGATGGGTTTGAAGCCCTTAGAGAATATCAGTGGTTCCCGTCGGGACCATAACCCCGTAGTAAATAGCAATTATCTCACTAATTGCAAAATGGATAATTAGCATATCCTCCCATCAAGGAGATTCTAATTACAATTAGGTCTCTGCCAATATAAGTTTAAACACCACACTTTCCTTTTGCATTATATACTCATATGAGCTTAATACCATTAGTTGATCACTTTACAAAATTAGGTATAATCAATGATGGTCCTTATACTTTATGTTGAAAGATTATATCTACGTAGCTATATATACTAGTCCACATATTATTGGGGTTATAATCCAACATGTTCTACTACTGAAAAGTGCACCTAACTTGTTTGAAAACTGTCACTCGGGATGATCTCCGAGATTTGAATAATATAAGAAGAATAAAATCCAATCTAATGACTAATCGGATACAATCAAGAAATTTATAACTTTATTTGTTCCTTAATGAGGAAGATTGATGCGAAATATTCAAGTGCATGGATGCAAAATTTTCAATATTTCCAACTTAAAATGGTGTCCTTGTAAAATATTATAACACATCTCCGAAAAAGATTTTTTTCCAACATATCCTAGGTTTATTATTTTATTTTTTTGGACTCATTACCCTATTAAATAGGAAACTATTATTTTATAAAATTATATACAAAAGGTAACATTTTCTTCAATATATATATTCTCTATCAAAAACACCTTTGCCACCTCATCTCCATGATGCCCCTCTAAGACACACCACTTGCTTTTGTGATCCTTCTTTAGCTACTCCCACTCTACAGTAGCCCAACTCACCCTCACACTTTTGCCTTCTTATTACGATTGCAATAGTCGACAATCATGAAACAATTTCTACCTAAGTAAATTCTTAGAGTGAGTACTATCACCTTTCTATTCCTGTGTAATTAGTATTGTTGTTTGAGACTTTACTTCAAAATTGCTTCATTCATTGGTAGAGAATTCAAACCATAAAGATATAATTGATTGCTTTAAATTTATTTCCCATCGTTTATTTGAGGATTTGTAGATATTTAATTTACTTTGTGGATTATTTTCCTTCATTTAAGGTACTGTTTGTGGATTTGTAGATATAATTTATGTTGTAGATTTTTTATCTGTTGGTTCATTTGCATTATATTCATAGTTGCACGTAGTTCTCATTTTATCTGAAAATTTATTATTTAGTCTTATAAATTGGAATCTTTAATAAACTATGAGCATATTGAATTGATATCAACCTTACCTTTTGGATGTAGACGATTTTCATTTGGTTTGACAACTTAGATACCACCAATTGACTAAACCTGATAAGATCCTAGTCATCAACTGAGTTTTTTTATGTTTCATAAGGTACTCTGACCTAATCGGGCCCTGATAGGTATCGAGTAGCTCTTTGAAGTTTGTCACTAGGCTGCCACTAACAAAAAAAGGATGCAACGCTATCAACGTGATTATTGATCAACTAACGAATTTAGCATGATTTTTGCCTATTAAGGTGATCTATGGCTCGTCATAAATAACTGTGTTACATACTCGGAAGATCATGCGACTTCATGATTCTCCCAAAAAAACTCATTTCAAACAAAGACTCTTGATTCACTTCTTAATTTTGAGGAGGTTTTCAACAAGCCTTGGGAATCCAACTCAAATTCAGTGTAGTGTATCACCCACGAAAAGATGGGTAGTTGAAGCGGATGATTCAAACCTTGGAAGATCTAGCACAAGTTGTGTTTTAAGGTGGAAAAGCTTTTGAGAGGATCACTTACCTTTGATGGAGTTCATTTATGACAACAGTTATCATACCAGTATTGACATGGTTACATTTGAGGTGTTGTACAGTAAAAAATGCATGTCTCCTTTTTCTGGCGTGAAGTTGAAGCAAAGTGGGAGGATGGAATGATGGGGCCCAGATTGATATGTCAGAGCAAGGAGGCTATGAAACAAACCTCGAAGAAACTTTTTACAATATGGAGCTAGTTGAAGAGTTATGCTGATCACAGGCAACGGGATATTGAGTTCAAGATTGGCAATTTCATTTTCCTTAGGGTATCACTAATGAAAGACATACAAAGGTTTGGAGTGAAAGGGCAAGTTGCTACCAAGATTTGTGGGCCCCTTCAAGGTTTTGGAGTGGGTTGGACTTGTCGTATATAGACTTTCCCTACCATCTCAACTACTTGACATACCAAATGTGTTTCACATCTCGAACTTGCAGAAGTACATGCTAGGCCCAAACCACATTCTCAACTACAAGAATGTAGAGATCGATGATAACTTGACATATGAGAAGTATGCAATGAAAATCTTAGATTGAATGGTTCTGAGGTTACGAAATAAAGAGGTTTCTCTGATGAAAGTGTTATGCAGGATCTAGAAGAATGAGGAAGAGACCTGGGAGCCTAAAGTAAAGATGAAGGAGAATAATTAGAACTATTCACTGGTGAGTCCATAACATCATAATTGGTTGATTCTATTTAAGGTTACTATGGCTGTTGAAGCTACTATGGACTTAATAGTGATTTATATCTTCTTCACCTCTAACCTTGCTTGAGTTTAAGGGGTGAAATTTCCTTCAAGATTGTTATATTTGTAATGTCCCAAAATACGAGTCTCAGGTTGTTTCACAGTCGATCAGGTCATTTTTTACCCATTGGTTCTTGTTGAGACAGATCAGGTTAGAGCACCTTGTAAAATGTGAAAAATCTCATACTTAACAACTCAAATCTTACCAAGTTTAGTCAATTAGTGGGATCCATGTCGTCACATTTGGCTTTAGGTTGTTGATATTTTTGCAATTTATAAGAATACTAGTTGATATCTGCACGAGGGGGGATTGTTCAAACAAATAAAAATAATTGCATAAATAAAATGAATACTGAATTTAAAGATGAAACCATTGCAGTAAATGCCTTTACCTAAATTGTTCAATTTAGCATTTTGCTCGCACAAACAAACATTAACAATAAGTGAGTACAAATCCCCTCTTTTAGACAACCCCCAAGGAGAGTTTCATCTCTCTCAACAAGAAATAACAAGTAACCCACAGGCTAAGCACCCCAACCTAAAAGTAACTTAGAGTATCTCTGAGAGATGTATGACAGTAGTGTAAGGCTTAAAGTACAACTTTGCAAACCTAATTTTGAAGAAAAAGCACAGAGAGAGTGCGTGTGCTCAAGTAATTAGTAAGGAGCACTAAGATCACAATGAGCACTAGGAAGCAATCTAGAGAGAAATTGAGCTTTTTATGCTAGAGAATTGCTTATGATTGTTGTGTATTAGCTTAGGAGATATTAGGTAGGTATTTGTAGCGTTTAGGGTTGAAATCAAGCTAATATTTTTTTGAGAAAAGAAATCAAGCTAATATTGTTGTTGAAATTTGAATTAGAAATCAATAATGCGATCTAAAATGATTATAATCATAATTTGAACATCTTAAATGGTCCAATCAAACGTTTGAAAATAATTATAGATGTCTGAATATCTCTATATAGGCATGAAAAGCTAAGAAATAGATTTTGATTCAAGGCCCTAACATTCTAATCAAGAATTCATAACTATCCTAGCATTCATATAAAGCAGGGACATCAAAACACGAAATTTGGATGTCTACGGAGGTCCATTTAGACGCTTGAATAATATATTAGGCATCTTCCGAAACAACAAAAGTTGAGCAAATTACTAAAGCAAAAAGAATTGGTCTACGATTATTTGATCAGAAATTTATCTAGACATCTGTTGAGGCAAGTCCAATACTTGAAGCTCATTACTGTCAAGTGAGCAAACTAGGTTCAAGGATGTTTGAAAAATAAGTCTAGACATCTAAAAGGGATAATTTAGATGTCTTTAAATAAACACAGATGTCTCTTTTTTGGCAAAGATCAAATCAAATGTTATTGAGTCATGATCTCAAATAAAATATTTGTAATTAAGTAGCGAACATCAGTAATAAAAGAAAATGAATGTTGAGGGTAATTAATCATCTTTTAGATGTCTCGAAAGAAAGGTAGATGCTTAAAAATATATTAAGATTTAGAGAATAGTTTAAATATACAATCTTATGATCAATGGAGTTAAACAAATAGTGTTGATTCTGTGAAGGGGTCAGAAAAGTAGATGTTTGAAGTACCAAATTAAACATATGAAATTCCTGAGTATCGGAGTCTATGAGATATTTTAGAGAGAAAAAGGTTTGGAAGGATTTCTTAAGGTTATTTAGGAATTCTCTTGGTTCTTTTACATTCTAAATAAAAATAAAAAGAAAAGTACATGAATTTTTTTTTGGCATCTTCTTGTCTTCACAACATGCATAAATTTTCCTTACTTCCTTTGCTTCTTCTTTCACTTTTGAGTGACTTACATAATTTGTTAGTCTCCACAAAAATATATAAAGTAATAATTATTTGTCATTATCAAAAACTAAAATTATAATAACACTAATAAGAAAATATTTCTCAAATATTATAAGTCAAACCTTATCCTATGCCTCCCCTTATACAAAAATGAGAGATGGTGAAGATGGAGACTACTTGTTTGGGCATTTGATGGAGAGTGAGAATGCTAATGTCTTGGTAATAATATGGTGAGAAATTAGGAGTTGTTGTCCTTCTTTTAAGTTATGTTTGGTAAAGAGATAAACTTGAAAATTTATATACATGGCTAGTACAAAATGAATAGTAGACATATAATAGAGATAGTTTACAAGATTTATCACGTCACATTCCTATCCATGACATACTACTCAATTTCAGAATAAACTACCACTTATTTCACTTTTTAACAAAATAAAAAAATTGAACAAATAACACGAAATATAAAATAAATAAACTAGATTTTTTTATTAAATTACATCAAATCACATATGATCTCAAATTCCGCTGCACCTTTACCACCAAATCCATCACTATATGTTAGCTTGGGTTTCTTGATTTATCCCTTATAGGCGAGCTTTACTTTTCGTAAAGCTTATCTTATCGTTTTAGGGTTTCTTTTCTACTCACTGCTTGTCCTGGTAGATCGTGAGCCCTGTTGCAAGTGCGGCAAGGTTCTCCTTCCTCTTGCCTATTCCCACCTCAAAAACACATCGTTGGTCATATCTTTCCATGTGCCTACACTCTTCTCACCAACTGATAACTAGGGTCGAGCATAGGGCCAAGCCCTTCAAGGTCAACAAGGCCCAACCTAAGCCCATTTAAGTAGGCAAGATAATTAGTTGGGCTCAAAGACTTTTATTTTGCAAGATCCTGCCTAAGTCCAAGCCTAACTCAAAGTAAATGGACTAAAGTTGGGCCAAACTGAGCCCATTTATTATATTTTAAGTATGTAGGCATGATATCGATTGTATGAGTTAATTAAAAATCCAAAAAATGATTGAATTAAGAAAATTCAGTAGCTTGATTTTAATTGAAATTGAGTATAAAAGTATTTTACTCACATTAAAATAATAGATTGATTAAAGTTATATACTTTTAAATTTAGTACACTTCCTGCAGTTGCAATAATGCAATGAAGAAGCTTGAGCTATTTGTAGAGTCTAGACCAAAATTTTGGTTGTGCTTTTTACAAAGATGTCCATGGGGTTTGGTTTTATAAGCATTGCTCTAATACCTTTATACATTTGGGCTTAGGCTTGGGCTAGGCCTAAAGTTGGGGCAAAGTAGCCCAGTCCGATGTTTAGCCTTCCTTGTAGTCATGGTTCTTCTTTACCCTTGGCAGTAACCTTGGAGCTTGATGGTATATCCGCTCTTCTCTAGATTGGTGGCTAGTTGTGCTTATAAAGACTTTGATCAAGGTTAAACTCTATCCTTAAGGTGGATTTTTGCTTGTTTGAAGAAGTGGATATGCTTTATCATGGAAATATCTTTTCACGTTCTCTTTAATTTTTTGCTAGAGATGTGCACATATGTAGGCATTTCGGATGTCCCAATGTCATTTTTGAGTAGATATCCGCATCCTTAATTGTTGGATGGAGACCTTGCTACTCGATTCTTCTGTACACAAGTTAAGTTGGGGACATCCGAATGATTATAGCATCATTATCTTCGTTATGTTAGATTGTTTCAATAATTTTGTCTCAATGTATTTTATGTTATTATTGTGAGTTTTCCCTTGTTATACATGTATCCAAATATTTTTCTCCACCAACGAAATTATATTAACTTTTAAAAGAAAATTCGTAACTCAATCATTTTTAAAAATTTTTCAAAGTTAAAAAGATAAAAGTTTGCAAATTTAGTATGGTTATCCCGTGAATGTATTTATTTTCTCATATCACAAACACACCAAAGATTCTAGAAAAGGGATCTTGGCAATTGGATAAGGGGGAAAGACAAATGGGTATCAAATCCAACTTTTAAAGTTTGTGTCATTTTTTATGAGAAATATTATTTTCATCTAAAAAATACTCAATATTACAATCAAGAGAACAAGACAAATATTAAAAATGTAGTAGTTAAGTCTAATTTTTTTTCTTCTTATTTAACCACAAAATCACGTATGTGTTTTTTAGCACCTCAAAATTTTTTCCATCCCAAGTTAATCCCAAATGGCCGGCATCATAAATAACACACGCCCAAAACCTTCTATCTCAGGTGGAAAGAGTGATCCGTCCATCGAGGCAAATTTAGGTCTTAAAAATATGACTTTAATCATTTTAAATTAAAGTCATATTTTATATCCAAGTAGTATTTTCAAGAAACTATGTTACTGTAAATAGTCATTAATTTTTTTTAATATAATCAACAAATTAATTTTTATAATCGACATTTGCACTATATTTTTTTCTACAATACACTTTCTACCTTGATGTCATTGTATAACGACCCGATTCTCGAGTCCCCACGAGACACGAGAACCGGACCGACTCGACTAATCTCAAGACCTGGTCGTCCAACAAGGAAGTAACCAAAAGAGCAGTAAAATAAACCACATTCAGTGTGAATATAACTAACAGTAAGAAAATACAGCAGTAAGGAAAGAAACCACTACAGTATATACCACCACAACAGTAGAACAACATTCATAACATAATATGAAACTGCAGGTAAAAAAAAGTACAACGGTAACAAGAACTACTCACTACAGTGGAACCAAGAAGAGGTACAAGAAAACAGTGGTAACTCTACTGGACCCTACTCGACCCAGCGTCTTTTGCAGCCGCTGACCCTAGCTGCTCAACACCGGGTCCTGAAAGGTAACAAGTGTAACACGTCAGCAAAACGCTGAGTAGAGTGGCAGCTAAACTAAAGAAACAGTAAATGTACAGTAGCTGTTTTAATTTTCTTTCTTCCTTTAATTTACGTCTTTCTATTGTTTCAAAATTTATCTAATTCTCAGATCCTTCACTTGATCTCGAATTTTCCTCGTGGGAACGATCTTGATTGCAGTCTTTTCCGAACAGTAAAAGTAGCACGTGGTGCTCTCCTGGTCAGGAGAGTCCCCCGTGGTGATATGTTAACGGGGACAACCGCGACGCGTCTCTTATAGTAGAGTCATTGTAGTATAGGATAAGACGGCTCTACGGTTGCCATTACAATTAAAAATTTATTACTCGGAAATAAAAGAGTTCCCGAGGTCGAACTCAGGGAGCAAGTCGTATTCTAGAAGTACAGTATTTCTTATTACAAAAATAGAGAGAGAGAGAGAGATAGATGAAAATTTGGCTTCTCCTTCTTCTCTTCTTTCTTCCTCTTTGTCTTCTCTTCTCTTTGGCTCTTGGTTTCTTCTTCTTTGTCTATCTCCTCGTGGTCTTCTCTTCTGCCTTCTGTTCTTCCTTGTTTTCTCTTCTTCTTTTTCTGTTCCTCAGATCTTTCTCTCGTGCTCTTTTTCTTCTTTGTCTATCTCCTCGTGGTCTTATCTTCTACCTTCTGTTTTCACGACGTCGTCTCTCCTTCTTTCTTCTTTTCTTCTTCTTCTTCTTCAGTCCTTCAGGACGTCATCTGATTTTCCAATCAGACGACTTAAACTGCTGCTGCTACAGTGTCTTCCTCAGCTTTCTTCTTCTCCTTCCTGCCTTCTCTTCTTCTTCTTCTTCACCTGTGCCTGCACACTCAAAGTTCGATCAGAGGGCAAAACCTACTCTACCCTCCCCCGCGTCTCTCTCTCTCAGAATTCACTCATGGGATAGCTCTCCCAGAGCTGCCGGATAGTCGGGTACGCGGGTCGCGCCCGGGTCCAGGCCCACCGACGTGCGGTGGTGGGCGAGGAGTGCAGGTCGGGCTAATTGGGTGGGGCCAGGTCCGCGGGGCGTGAGCGCGGACGAGGCCGGATAATCGGGCGGGTGAAGGGGACCTCACCTCGTGATCTGAGGCAAATAGCTTAAGGCACCTTTTGCCTTTAAGCACCCGCTCGCCTCAGTGAGTTTCCTAGGTGGGACTAAATGTCCCACCCCAATTTGGGCGCCCGCGCGGAGGAAGCAGCGGCAGTCGAGGCTTTGTGCGAGGGCTTCGCCTCAACTACAGCCTGGCACTTCGCGAAGACACCCCACGCAGCCTGGGAGCCTAATCTGGGCGTGGCATGCCTGGAGCAGCAGGTCGAAGGAGCTTCTTCACCTCAGCAATGGCGGCGGCGGGCGAAGTTCCTGTTTACAGAGAAAGGGCCTCTCGGCCTAATTAGATACGCGGAGGACCTTCGCCGTGGCACAACGAAGGTGGTCGGAGGGTCTGCAGGTGGCGGGGCGGAGCCTAAGGGCTGCCCTAGGTCAAACTGCGGGTTGGGAAGTGGGTGTGTTCGGTGGAGTTGCAGAGGGAGATTCGGGGGGAAGTGGAAGGGCGGAGGATGATCAGGGTGAGGAGGCGAAGGTTCTGCGGTGGTCGGCGAGCCGTGTGGGTTGCTGGATTGATGGGAGCGGGTCGCCGGAGTGTGGCCGGAGGTGGAGAAGGTGAGGGTGATTAGGCGCGGTCGAGGGGTAATTAGATAAAAATAGCAGGGGGAAAAGAGAGAGAGGATAGAGAAGACTAATTCTAATCTAGCTAAAGTGACGAAGGGGACGAAGAGGCTGCCGGCTCGTACCTACCGGAGCTGGAGAAGAAATGCCCAGTGGGGGAGGATGGCGGCGACGACGGGGCAGAGGCAGCGCGTGCTGGTATTGCGCGACGCGGAGGAAGATCAGGGAGGTGGCTCTGCTGCTGGTATTGCAGCAGAGCGACGAGGAGGAGGAGAAACCGCCGGAGCAAGGGGGCGTCTGTCGGAGTGGGAAGAGAGGAAGTGAGGGGGTATCTCCGTCAGATCCGAGCTGGGAAGAACGGCGGAGCGACGGGAGTATTTATAGGGGCAGAACCAGAGAGGAGGGCGGAGGGAGACGACGTGTCTCCCTCGCCGGAGGACGCCGGAGGAAGGATACCCATACCGTCCGTGCGTTCTCACGGGCGGTATGGGTGGTCGCAGCACTCAGGGGGGTGCTCCTGCGCTGGCTGACGACGCAGGGCACCCCCATTTGACCTGGCAAGCCCTCCCCCTCACCCTGCGCGGCGCCATGCTCCGCGCAAGGTCGTCGGAGCATGGTGCTGGTCAGGTTTTGCAGGAGGGACCTGAACGCAAAGAACAAAGGAGAGTTAGGGGCCAAAATGTGAGGGTTCAAAAGTTGAGGGCCAAAAAGTAAATATATGAGGACCAAAGTGTAAAGTTGATCAAGAAGGTTTCTTCTTAGGCTCAAGTTTTTATACATGACTGATTAGGACCTAAGGATTATGATGGTGAATTTTATTTCTAGATTAAACCTTATTTGACCGGTCAATTTACTCAAAAATCCAAATTAAGTTGTTAATTGGGCATGGTTCTCAATGTAGGTCAAAATGAGTTTCTAAGGCCAAATTGAAGGTTCTAAACCCTAGAGATTATTTTTCTATAAATTTTAGAGGGCTTAGTTGATTTTTTCTCTGCCTCGAACCTCGTGTATTTAAGTGGGTTTATTTTTAGGGTTACAGGATGTCATTTAATTCTTCGGAGTTGCTGTAGCCCTTGTTGAGTCATTTCATCCCACTTTTCTTCTTATTAGGTTGTTTTGAACTATGTTTGGACCCTGAGTTACCCTGTTTTCAGATTGGATTGGTGAAATTGCATTTTTACCCCTCAGTTTCTGTTTTCTTTGCAAACTCAGAATCTCTCTGAGCCAAGCCTTTCTAAAGTTATGTAGGAGCTTTTTCTTGCAAATCAGGGTTAAATGGTGCTAGTTTAGGGTTTGTGACGAGGTTCTCATCATGATCCTACTCTCAGTCAACCACCCCAAGGTCATGGACAGGCGTAACGGTGACTACGGCACGCGCGATAAACGCACAGGTAGCTAACTCGCACTGGCACGCGGTCAGTCGTTTCCGTTAACGGGTGCGCCGAAAGCACAGCATGGAACCAGTACAGGGCGTAGCCCTCTCAGTAATAGGGGTCCAACCCCTCCACAGTAACCAAACAGGGGCCTTGCCCCTCCACAGTCTGCGCACCCTCGCCTAACTACCTTGATTTGCCCAGTGGGCCTAACAAGTCGGTGTAGGAGGCTAGCAGAACCCCGGAGCCCGTAGGGTAGCTAGTACCTCCCTACACTAGTAGCTCTCCTCGGTACTACGTACACGAGGGCCAGCAAGTCGGTACAAAGTGGCCAGTCCTAACCCCGGGTCCCTGGGGCGGCTAGCTCCGCTCTGCACTAAACAGGTACAGGTACTTCCCTTGGTACAACGTACCCAAGAGACAGCACACTACCACGTCTTTCCTTCTTAGTTCCATTCCTTTCTCTTTCCAGGAGTTCCACTCCTAATTCCCCGTAGGGTTCCAGCTCTTTTAACTCAGAACATCCAGGTTTAACTTTCCAGTTTCACGTTCTTACAATCCATGTTCTCAATCACGTTTATTTATTCATAGCAGACAGCTGTTAATTCAATTCACAGGTAGCTATTATTTCCTTTCCACATTTTCCAAGACTGCAGTATTCATACATTCCACTAGTTTTCCCATCCTAGGATCCATGCCATATCCTAAGATCTATCACACAATCTAGTTTTCCAGCCCTAGGATTCATGCAACACCCTAAGATCTACCATTCAATCTATTTCTCATTCCTAGGATTCATGCAATGTCCTAGGTTCTATTTATGGTTTCATAATTTAACAGATTATACTTAAAGCCACTCTACCGGTTACAACAGGCGTACTGGGGGCGTGGTCGGGAATCTCGCGTGCCTCCGCAACCCCCGAGACTGCAACGGAACGGGGTCCTATCACAAGGATCAAATACAAGGAATTTCTCAAAACAGTATACAGCTACTGTAGACGGGTAGAGGATGTAATTCCGAAAAGCACGCAACTTGAAATGCGGAAAACGAACTCCGAACGAGCCCTAAACAGGTCGAAACGACGAAACAGTGCAAAATCAGATGTCTGGAACTTATTCCAGACATCTTAAAAAGTGGATCAGGGGTTACCTTGCTCTGCGTGATCTCTCAGACGTCCAGAAGCCTGTGGGGGCGTCTGGCCTAGTTCCCAGACGTCCGATGGTCACCCCGGACGTCTGGAAGTCGTTCCCGTCGTCTGGCACTGCAGCCAGACGTCTGATTCGCGTTGGATGCGAATCTCAGACCCTGCGCGTACCCATTTCCTCTCTCTCTTAGTACGGTCAGTCGAAGAAGAGGAAGAAGACGAAAAACTCACCTTTCAGACGTCTAGACAGTCCTCCAGACCTCGCCCACGTCGTCTGGCTAGACTCCCAGATGTCTGATTGTGGAAAAGTTTCCAGAACCAGGGTGCCACTCGCCCTCCGCTCGCGACGCTCGGCCGCGCCGCGACTTGTCTACCTGCTGCTAGAGCTGCAACAGGCCTCCCGCGTCACCCCGCGTCCGCTGTGCCCCCGCCGGCCGGCTCCCGCTGCCCCGGCAGGCTCGAGCCCTCACGGCTGACGCCTCCTCCCCCGCGCAGCACCTCCTCCCGCACCCGCCGCGGCTGTCGCCGTCGCCGCTCACACGCACCGGCTGGAAGGAGAAGAGGAAGGGGGCGGAGGTGATGAGAGTGAGGGAGGGGGGCGTGCCCTTTTAAAGCCGCGCGGGGAGGAGAGAGAGAGCGGACAGACAGCCTACGGCCGCAGGAGAGAGGGAAAAAGAGAGAGAGAGAGCATTCGCAGGTCTGCGTGCTCAGGCCCGCAGACGAAACCGTTCGTGCCAAAAATAACCGATTCTCAGACATCTGGAAGTGGTTCCAGACGTCTGTTCAGATGTCTGGGCCACCTCTTAGACGTCTGTTCAGATGTCTGGGCCACCTCTTAGACGTCTTAAAAGACGTCTAAAGCGTGCTTTCGTAACACATTGTAAACATCACAAGCTCAAACGTCTTACCTTGAGAGCCTATTTGGAGGTGGGATAAAAATTATAGGGATATGTTAAAAGGGAATAGTGGAGATAGATATTTGTTTTGATGATGGAATAAGGGAAAAAGAAAGAAAAAGAAAAGGAGCAATTTTTGCTCTCTCTCTTTTTCTTAATTTTTTTGTAAAATAGTATATATTGTGAATTCATATGCTTCTAGAATCATAGTATGCTCCCTGAGTTCGACCTCGGGAAACTTATAATCTCGAGTAATAAAACAAATTAAACTGGTGATAGCTTTTCGTGATACACTACAACGAACGTAATTTTTATAACACCGCAAACGAAGACGAGAGAGCTCCATCAGTAGTGGGTTGCCTCTCGACGAGTCTGACGGGTAGTGGACTACCTCTCGACGAGTCTGACGGCGGTGGCTCTTCCCTCCATTGGATCCTTGTCGGGTGTTACGCCGATATCGCAAGAACCTGCTTTGATATTAACTACTAATACCTACAGGAGGGGATGAGATTTGCGGAATAAAGATAAAGTGCGAAAATAAAATATAACAATCGCACAATTACACAAGTATTTTTAGGTGAAAACCTAAATCCGGTGAAAACCACCACCTAACCCTCTCGAGTTAGAATTTTCCGCTCGACCAAATCGATCAAAATCCACTAACCGAGTCACTTAAACAAAGGTGACTGAACCTTTTACTACCACGCTACAAATACGATGGTAGTGTAACCTCAAACCCCTCCTTTTCACGAGGAGTATTTTGTCCCTCGATGGAGACGGGAATTCGCAAGGCGAATACCCAACCAAAGACAATAAAATACAATGTCTTATAGAGTCGTAAAGATTAAAACCTAGCTACTATAGGAGTTAGGAAACTTCCTTTTGGCAGAAGTGCATTGGCTTGACGTGGGTGCGTGAACCACGCAATAGCACGATGATGCTCTCGAAATCGACGGCAGGAGAGCACATGCACAGCGAATGTGGTGCTCTCAAAGTGTGTGAGATGACCTCGGAGAGCAACAACACTTCTAGATGATATTCTTCTTCTCTAGGACACAATGTATGTGGAAATAGTATTGCTTGGTGTGTCTAACAAAGGAAGGGTCCTCTTGGTGGCAAGTTTCGTCTTTCTTGTTATTTACATTTACAGTCGTTGTGGTATATGACAAAACAGCTACCAGATTAATACAAATTTTTTACTCGGAATGACAAGTTTCCCGAGGTCGAACTCAGGGAGCAACTATAATTCTAGAAACATAAATTCACTATATAAGGTTTTACAAAAATAGAGAGAGAGAGAGGAGAAAAAGTCTTTTTGTTGGCTTCTTCTTCTCTCTTCCTCTTCTCTTTTCTTCTTCTCTTGCAGCTGATTCTTCTCTTCCTTCAATCTACCTTCTTTTCTCTTCTTTCTCTTTTCCCTTTTCTTCCTCTCTGATTTTCTTCTTTTCTTCCTTGCAGTTGCAAAGCTTCTGTCTTCATTCTCTTTCAACTGCTACGTCCTTCTTCCTTCTTTTTCTGCTCTGGCCGTTCCTCTTCTTTTCTTTCTTTCTCCTTCCCGTCTTCTTCTTCTTCTTCTTTGCGTCTTCCTTCTTTCTTCTTTCTGCTGACCTTCCATTATCTGACTTGGTGCTCAGACGACTTAACTATGCATTTGCTACAGTGCGGCCCCTTTTCTTCTTCTTCAGCTCCTCTCCTTCCTTTCTTCTTCTTCAGTGCGGCTAAGTCTTCAGCCGCTCCTCCTCTCTTCTTCTTCCTTCGCCGGCTTCTTCTTTTTTCCTTCTTCCCTGCACGCACACAATGATCAGTGCAAAACCTACCCCTTCCCCACGTCTCTCTCTCTCTGAATCTCTCTTTAGGAAAGCTCTCCAAGAGCCAGGTAATCGGGTTCAGGTTGCGCGCCCGGGACTAGGCCCACCGGCGTGCAGTGGTGGGCGAGGAGTGCCTGGTCGGGTAATCGGATTCGGCCCAGACCCGCGGGGCGTGAGCGCGGGCGAGGGCAGGCAAGCGCGTGGCGCGCTGCGTGCAGGTGAGGGACTTGACCCCTGTGTATCGAAGGCAAACAGCCCTATACACTTTTTCAATTTAAGTGTGGGCATGAGGCCACACACTTACGAGGTGGGACTAAAGTCCCACCTCCAATCTGCGCGCCCGCAGGCGAGAAGATGCTGTTAATTGGGGCAGCAACGAACGTCCGCACCCCCAATCGCAAGCCTAGGCGTGCTCGCGGAACCAACCCGCGCTGTTTGGAGCGTGCACCTAGGCTGGAGACGTCCTGGAGCTGCTTGTGAAAAAGCTTCAGTAGCTCTTCAATGGCGGTGAGGAGGCATAGACCTGAAAACACAAGGACGGCCTCGCGGCCACATCAGATAACGTAGGGAGCTTCGCCAGAGGGCGGCGAAGGCGATGCGAGGGTGGCGAGGTGCGTGGGCGCCTGTGGAGGTGCGCCTAGGGCAAACTGTGTATGCGGAAGTGGGTTTGTTCGGGGGGGTGGTCGAGCGGTGAATGGAGTGGGGAAAACGATCAAGTGGAGTGAGGGGGAGCTTCTGGGCTTGTCAGCGAGGGGTGAGGTGGTCTGTGGAGGTGGAGTGACCTCGTCAGAGATGGTGATCAGAGATGGAGCAGATGGAGGTGGAAGTGGCGGTCGGTGGATTAAAAGGGTAAATCAGGAAGGGGAAAATGTAAGGGAGAGAGAGAGGAAGATTCCTACCTACTTAATCGACGAAGGGGGAGAGGGAGGCGTCTGGCTCGTGCCTGACGGAGTTGAGGACGAAGATGCCCAGGAGGTGGTTATCAGCGACGAAGAGGAGATCTGAGGGCGCTAGCTGGTGCCGCCTAGCGCGGGACGACGGGGCAGAGCGGGCTCTGCTACAGGTAAGGCAGTAGAGTGATGAGGAGGAGGAGGGAGGTTCGTCAGAAGCTCAGGCGTTTTGACTGGAGAGGGAAGAGACGAAATGTAGGGTGTTTCTCCACCAGAAGAAGCTCGAAGGAGACGGCAGACCATGCCGCTCCTTAAATAGGCACTGGCGAGGGGAGGAGATCGAGGAGACGACGTGCCAAGCTCCCCGGAGACTGGTCGGAAATGGACACCCATGCCTCTCGTGCGTTCGCACGAGAGGCATGGTCGGTTGCAGAGGTCAAGGGAAGGTCCCTGCGACAGAGGACGTCGCAGGGAACTCCCCGCTTGTTCCTGAGGATGGGCGCCCTGCCCTGCGCAGCGCCATCTTCCGCGCAAGGTCGCCGGAGGGATGGAGCTGCGCAAAAATGGCAGGGGGTTCATTCTGCAAAGAACGACGAAAAAATAGGGGGCAAATAGTAAGGATTTGAAAAGATAAGGGTCAAAAAGTAAATTAAGAGGACCAATTTGTAAAGTCGGTCAAGATGGTCTTTTCTTAGGCCCAAATTTTTATACTAGACTAATTTGAACCTAAGGATTTTAATGGTGAAATTTGATTTAAGGTTGGACCATGTTTGATCGGTCAATTTGCGCAAAAACCTAAATTAAGTCATAAATTAGTCATAGTTCTCATTTTAGGTCAAAATAGGCTGCAAAGGCCAATTTGAAGGTTTTAAATCCTAGGGAATATTTTTCTATGAATTTTAGAGGATTTAGTTGATTCTTATCCTGCCTCGAACCTCATGAATTAAAGTGAATTTGTTTCAGGGTTACAGAATGTCATTTAATTTCTAGAAGTTGCTATAACCCTTTTCAGAACAGATCATCCCACTTCCCTCCTTATTAAGCTTGTTTGACTTGTGTTTGGACCCTTAATTACCCTGTTTGCACACTGCATTGGTGAAATTACAGTTTTATCCCATATGATTTGTTTTATTCTTTAACTCAGAATTCTTTGAGTTAAGCCTCTCTTTAGGTTTTGTAGGGGCCTTTTCACACATATTTGAATTAGATTGTGCTAGTTAGGGTTCATGATTAGGTTCTCATCACCTCTCCTATTTATAGATGACTTAAGAAGGCTTAGGAAGGTTGTGGAAGTCTTAGGTAGCCGTTGGGAATTATCCCAAGGCAAAACAAGCTGCAATCAAAATCATTAATGATTCTGATAGGGTCTTCAGACGTCTGGGCAAAGTGTCAGACGTCTAGAAGACACTCTTAAGACATATGGAAACTAAATCAGATGTCTAATTCTATACAGGTTTCCTTCCTGACTTGAGTCAGACCTAAATAGGGTTCTAGTGTAATCTGGTCAGACTATAGGTTAGATGTCTAACATAATGTTTGGATGTCTGGAAACCTAGATTACTGCTAGAATGGATTTCTCGAGGCACATAATGGCTATATTACTTAGGAGAAGTGATTTTGGCTCGATCGAGGCTAACGGTCACTTTATCAGACATCTGAGGTCCTCTAAGGACGTCTGGTAGAAGCTTAAAGGTCATTTCTCAACGATCATATTGTGAAAGCCAATGTTCCATGATGAGAAACTCATCATGAACCCTAACTATCACATTTTGACCTAAAGAAGTGTACAAAAGCTCCTACAAAACCTAAGGGAAAGCCTAGATCAGAGAATTATAAATTTAAGTATAAACAATTCACAAGAGGTAAATTTACAATTTTACTAATGCAGCACATAAATGGGATTTCTAAGGGTCTAGACACAGGTCAAATGGACTTAGTAAGAGAGAAAGTGGGATGATTTGGTCTGAAAAGGGTTATAGCGGCATCTAGAAATTAAATGACATTCTACAACCTTAAAATAAACCCACTTTAATTCATTAAGTTTCAGGCAAGATAAAAATAAATTAAATCCTCTAAAAATCATGAAAAAATATCCCCTAGGGTTTAGAACCTTCAATTTGGCCATTGGAACCTATCTTGACCTAGATTGAGAACCATACCTAATTTTTGACCTAATTTGGGCTTTTGTGCAAAATATCCAGTCAAACATGGTGAAACCTAAAATCCAACTTCACCATTGGATTCCTTAGGTCTAAATTAGGGTTATACTAAAATTTGGACCTAAGAAAAGTTTGCCTTGACCCACTTTACAAATTGGTCCTTAATATTTACTTTTTGACCCTTAACTTTTTGAACCCTTGCACTTAACCCCTCAACTTTCTCGTCGTTTTTTTCAGACCGATCCCTCTGCCACCCGCAGCAGCAGGCCATACCTCCGGCGACTTTGCGCGGAGGATGGCGCCGTGCAGGGTATGGGAGTCGGCCCCAGAAACAAGAGGAGGGTCCCCTACGTTGTCTTCTTCCGCATGGACCTCCTCCCATCCCCTGCCGGCACCCATACCTCTCGTGCAAATGCGTGAGAGGTATGGGTCTCTTTTCCAGCCACGTCTCCGGCGACCATCCCGCGCCTCCTCCTCGTGTTTCCCTCCTTGCCAGCACCTATTTAAGGAGTGGTAGGGGTTGCCGCTTCCTCCAAGCTTGACTTGGCTAGATTTCCTCCCCACTTTCATCTTCTTCTCCTCTAGCCAGGTGACCAGTAGGCTCCGACGACTTTTCCTCCTCCTTGCCGTCGCTCTGCCAAAATACCAGTGGCAGAGATGTCGTCACCTCCTTCCTCCGCGTCGTGCAACACCCACAAGTGCACCTCCAGCCCCGTCGTCGTCGCCGTTCTCCCTCCACCGGTTCCTTCGTCTTCGGCGACGACAAATACACGTCGCTCGCCGTTTCTCCCCTTCGTCCACTTAATCAGGTTAGAAACACTCCTCTCTATCCCCTCTGCAATTCCCCTCAATCTATTTCACGAATTATCCCTCGACTGTCACTGTCCACCATCGCCATCTCCACCTCTGGCCAGACCTCCGGCGAGGCGACCCTGCCGCTCCACTTCTCCATCCGCCTCGCCAACCGATCCCCGAGCATCACCACCATCCACTGATCACCCTACGACCCTCCACTGATCGCGCCAACCCCTGTCACCTTCCCCCGACCTAACCCATCTTCGCGGCCACAGAGCGACTTAGGCACGCACGCCTAGGTCACCCTACGGCCAGCCACCCACCTAGGCATCTTCGTCGTACTCTGGCGAAGCTGGCTGTGTGCTCTAATGGGGCTGAAAGGCCATGTTCAATGATCGCAGGTTTCGACCCCCTGCCGCCATTGGAGCAGGAGCAAAGCTCCCGTGCAAGCTCGCTCCAACTCGCCCTGTGGTGGCGTTAGGGTTTCGTCGCGTAATTTTAAAGATCTAGGCATTGTAGTATATCGCGAAAAGCTATCACCAGTTTATTACAATTTATTACTCGGAATTAAAAGTTTTCCGAGGTCGAACTCACGGAGCAAACTATGATTCCAGAAGCATATGAATTCACAAGATATATTGTTTTACAAAAATTAAGAAAGAGAGAGAGAGGGTAAAAATTGCCTCCTTTTCTTTCTTTTTCCCTTTCCCTTCTCTTCTTTCTTCTTCTTTCTGGCTGCGGCAAGCTCCTCTTCTCTTCTTTTTCTTCTTTTCTTTTCTTTTCCTTTCTTCCTTCTCTGATTGGCTTCTCTGCTTCTTCTTTCTTTCTTTTTCTTCTTTTCTTCAGTAGCTATGGTTCCTTTATTTCTCTTTTCTTCTTTCTCTGCCCTTTCCTTCTCTCTCTTGGCTTCTTCTTCTTCTCTCTTCTTCTTTCTTCTTCTTTTCTTTGCTGCGGCTTCTCCTTTCTTCTTTCCTGCGGCTAAGTCCTGGCCGCTGCTTACCTGTTTCCTGCACACACACACAAGCTCAGTGAAAAACCTACCCTACCCTTCCCCGCATCTCTCTCTCTGAATCTCTCTTTGGTACGCTCTCCCAGAGTCGGTTAATCAGGTTGGGTTGCATGACCGAGTCCAGGCGCACCGGCGTGGGTGGTGCGCGAGGAGTGCACAGGAGTGGGGGTAGTCGGGTCTGGTCAAGTTCGCGTGGGAATGTCGCGGACGAGACCCGGTGAATAGGTGAGGAACCTCACCCCAGTGTTATCAGAGGCAACCAGCCGATAGCACCTTTTCAATTTATGTGTGGGCGTGCACCCACACACTTCCGAGGTGGGACTAAAGTCCCACCTCCAATCCGCGCACCTGCAGGCAGGAAGATTCGTTCAATTGGGGTAGCGACAGAAGCCTGCGACCCCAATTGAGGTCTCGAGTGCGTGCACGAATACCTTCCGCGCGATCTCGGCTTCAGACTTGGAGCTGAAGAGGCCTAGAGCTGCTCGCTAAGCAGCTCCTGCTATTCGTCAATGGCAGCGAGGGGGGCAAGACCTAAAACACGAAAACAGCCTCGCAGCCACGTCAAAAAGGTTTAGGGAGGTTCGCCCAGGCGTGGCGAGTGTGGTGCGGGGGTCGGCGAGACGCGAGAGTGACTGTGGCCGTGCGCCTAGGGCAAATTGCGTGCGTGGGAGTGGGTGTGTTCAGGGGTGGTCAGGAGGTGCGAGGTGGTGAATGGAGGGCGAATTCGGTGTCAGTGAGGTGTCGCGGTGCTTAAAGGGTAGCTGGCGAGGCGGATGGAGGAGTGGAGTGGCGAAAACGCCTCGCCGGAGGACGGTCGGAGATGGAGAAGGTGGTGATGGACAGTGGTGGTCGGTGGGTGGAATTATCAAATTTAGAAGGGGGAAATAACAAGGAGAGAAAGGGGAAAGTTTTTACCTACCTAATTGACGAAGAGGGAGAGAGGAGGCGCTCGGCACGTGCCTGGCAGCGCCGGGGACGAAGGTGCCCAGAAGAGGGGTAACGGCGACGAGGAGGGGATCTGGAGGCGCCAGCTGGTGCGGCCTGACGTGGGATGATGAGGACGAGTAGACTCTGTTGCAGGTGTGGCAGCAGAGCGACGAAGAGGAGGAAAGATCACCGGAAGCGTCAGGCTGTCTGACCAGGGTGAGAGGAGACGAAGTGTGGGGGTTTCTTCAGCCAAAACTGGCTTAAAGGAACCAGTTGCCCCTGCCGCTTCTTATAAAGGTGCTGGCGAGGAGAGGATCTCGAGGGGGCGACGTGGGGAGCTCGCCGGAGAATGGCTGGAAAGCAGACCCATGCCTTTCGTGCATTCGCACGAAGAGCATGGGCAGCTGCAGGGCAAAGGGGAGGGTCCCTACGAGAGAGGACGGCGCAGGGAACCCCCTTTTCGTTCCTGAGAGCATCCCCTATATCCTGCGCGGCGCCATCCTCCGCGCAAGGTCGCCGGAGGTATGGGTGCCTGCGTAGGGTGGCAGAGGGGTCGTTCTGCAAAGAACGAAATAGAAGATAGGGGGCTAAATGCAAGGGTTCAAAAAGATAAGGGTCAAAAAGTAATTCAAGAGGACCAATTTGTAAAGTCGGTCAAAATAGTCTTCTCTTAGGCTCAAATTTTTGTACCAACCTAATTTGGACCTAAGGATTCAATGGTGTAATTTTATTTTAGGTTTGACCACGTTTGACTGATCAATTTGCATAAAAACCCAAGTTAGGTCAAAAATTGGATATGGTTCTCAATTTAGGTCAAGATAGGTTGCAAAGGCCAAATTGAAGGTTCTAAACCCTAGGGAATATTTTTCCATGAATTTTAGAGGGTTTAGTTGATTTTTATATTGCCTAGAACCTCGTGAATTAAAGCAGATTTGTTTCAGGGTTACAGAATGTCATTTAATTCCTAGAAGTTGCTGTAACTCTTTTCAGATCAGATCATCCCACTTCTTTTCTTATTAAGCTCATTTGACTTGTGTTTAGACCCTTAGACATCCCGTTTGTGTACTGCATTGGTAAAATTACAGTTTTACCCCTTGTGAATTATTTTCTTCTTAAATTTAGATTCCTCTGATTCAGGCTTTTCCTTAGGTTTTGTAGGAGCTTTTGTGCACTAATTTAGGTCAAAATATGCTAGTTAGGGTTCATGATGAGGCTCTCATCACCCCGCTCCAGGAAATCGAGTCCTAGGTGTGCGGAAGCAACCCACGACCCCATCGCACCTAGCAATCGAGGGCTTCGTCGACCGCAGCTGCATCAATTGCACAGGTGTTCCTCCTGCACGCATGCAAAGAAGCGGGTGGGACTTTAGCCCACCTCGGAAGTTTTCGGTGCAGGTGAGTCATTTAAGTTGTTTTTGTGTCTTACGCTTATCGCCTTCGATACACAGGGGTCAGGTCCCTTGCCTACGCACGCGTAGCGTGCCATGCGCTCGCACCTGCCCTCGCCCGCACTCACGCCACGCGGACCTGGGCCGAACACGATTACCCGACCAAGCAGTCCTCGCGCACCACGCACGCCAATGTGCTTGGTCCCGGGCGTGTTACCTGACCTGCTTACCCGATTAAGGCTCTGGGAGCGAACCCTGGAGTGAATTTGAAAGAGAGAGAGAGAGACACGAGGAGGGTAGGGGTTTGGTTTTGCCTAACCTTGTACTGTGTAGGGAAGCAGTAGAAGAAGAAAAGAGAAGGAGTGGCTAAACACTTAGCCGCACAGAGCAGCAGAAGTTGAAGAGAAGAAAGAAGGAGAAGCAGCCAAGGAGGAGCTGCAGCTGAAGAAAGAAAAGAGCCAAAGAAAAAGAGAAGAAAAGAGAAGGAGGGAAGCCTGCCGCACAGAAGGAAGCCAAGGGAAGGAAGTTGAAGGCTTGTGAAGACAGAGGAAGGAACCAAGGAAGAAGAGGAGGCAGCGCAACAGAGAAGAAGCTGCAGATGCAGCTCAAGGCAAAAGACAAGGAAGAAATCAAGAGGAAGAGCAGCTGAAGGAAGGAGCAGCCACAGTGAAGGAAGAAGAAGAAGACACGGGCATTATAGCAGGAGGCAATTTAAGTCGTCTAACATTGAAGTCAGACGTCTAAAGAGAGAAAGATAGAGGAAGAAGAAAGAGAGAAGAAAAGAAAAATTTGTGTTCCCTCTCTCTTTAATTTTTGTAAAATAGTATATTGTAGTGAATTGTGGATTTTGTACGCTTTTAGAACTAAGTTTGCTCCCTGAGTTCGACCTTAGAATATTTGAAAGTTCGAGTAATAAATTAAATTAAATTGATCATCGTTTTTCGCAACATACTACAATGAACACATATTTAAAATACCGACGAACGACGATTACCATTCCACTAATTGGACGTCTAGCCAAGTCATCAGACGTCTGTTAAGACATCTAGACTAAGGCTCGGTCGTCTGAAATAAGCAAACAAAATTCTCTAGAACTAGCCCTAAAAGTTTGGATGTCTGATTTAACATTCAGACTTCTTAAAGATTACTATCAGACGTCTGATTATTAGATTAGACATGTAATCTGTCTGAAGCCTATTTAGGTTTTCTAAGTTCTCTACGGAAAACCTAAGTATCATGGGGTTGTGCAAGTATTCCTAGGACTACAATGTTGATACTTTTAGGCTCTTTAACATGCATTTAAGAAAATGAAAGAGCAAAGAATGTAAACAACAATTACAGAGTACAAGATAAAAGAACATCTATCATATTCTTCTGTCTTCAAGCTCTCGCTCCTCGCAATGCTCCTTCTCCGTTGAGCTCCTCCAATCCACCATGGATGCAAGCTCGAACTCCGTCTTTACACTTGTAACATTTGCAATCGACCTGAAATCTATGACTCAAAAGCAAATGTAAAATACCAAGTGTTTTATTATTATCAAAATAAACGATCGTGGTGCCCTTGCACCAACAAGTTAAAAGTTATATAACGTTGGTAAGCCATCTAACATTAGATACTCAGTTAGGTGCAAAGTTCATTATCTCCTGGAGTTGCTTACTTTGGTCCAAAATGGCCTATCTAACATTAGGTAAATTATCTAACGTTAGGTACAAATTTTAGTGTAAAGTTCGTTATTCCCTTGATGCCTCAAGGTGATCTCAACCTTACTACCTAACGTTAGATGAACTATAAAAAGTCCTTCAACTATCCAAATGGGTCTTGATAATCCGATGGGGTTCTAGGATGATCCATTAACACCTCAGGATATATTTTATCATATTTTTGACCAAATTGGACTTATGCAAGTGATGCCCTAATAATGTAAATTGATGCAAATCTAATTGAGGTTTTCCATACATTCTAGAAAATATATAAAATTACAACTTAGTCCTAAAATTACAAAGAGACCTAACTTTGATCTCCTCCTTCTTCTTGGCTTTGGATTTCGTCAAGAGAGCTTTAACCTGAAAATTATTCTTGCAATATCTATGCATAAGATCCAATTTTAATCTCAATTACTTGAGATGTTTGTTATCATCAAAATCATTATTAGAGGCTAATGTGGTGCCTAATTGCTTATGCACCAATATTCTCCCCCTTTTTGATGATGACAAACATTCAATGGAGAGGTTGAAAAAAACTCCCCCTTACTAAGTGCTCTCTTTCAAACATTTGGAGATATTAATAATGAAAGCCATATCAAAGAAGCAATAATGCAAGAAATAAGTACATGCTATACACATTTCAACCTCAAATCATCCTCCCCCTTTTGACATCATTAAAAAAAAGAGAGAGGTTTAGCATGTAACAATCCAAAAATTTGCATAGCTCATATCATAGACTTACATGATTCAACATGAAGGTCACACATATAGCTCAATAAAAACACCATAAGTTCAACAAGGTTCGTAGAAATAGCAAAAGCAATAGTTTTGAAAATAATAAGAAAGCTAGCTACTAAAAATCATAGAAATTAACTAAAGATGTTTGTGTAGCCCAAGGTCTATGAATACATGAGATGAAATTACTAATAAGACTACACATGACTAATCAAAATTAAAGTTGGAGATGGCGACATAAGGCTAGTTACGACGCTTCCCTTTGCTTTTTCCCTTGGACAAGGTGCGAATACCCTTCTTGATTTGGGAAACATCATGACGTACTTCAGACAAATCATGAGCAAATTGGTGATGAACATTCACAAAGTAGTTGTTGTATGCCTCATTCTGAAGACTCATGCTCTCAATAAAACTAGCGAAGTAATTTATTCTGGCGATGGTGTCCTATACAGTTAGTTGCCATAGTCCATGCGTGTGTGTGGATGTGTCTCAGCCCACTCCCAAGGTTGGAGACGTGGGATGTCCTCTGGATAATAATCATATAGGTAGGATGGCTCATGAGAGCTCCCACCTGCCTCTCGTTGATCATCCTCATCCCTGTCATCATCTTCATCATCATCATCCATGATATGCATTTTCCTTGCCGTGGTGACATTGAAGCAATCGTGCTTCTGGATCTTGATGCATTAAAGGGACTCAAGGAGAACACCATAGTGCAACGTGATATGTGATATTTTGTTGGAGAAGGGTAGGAAATTGACCGGTTCCTTGATCATCTAATCAAGAACAATCTTAGCCTAATAAAGAGGTTTCTTGGTGAGGACAACATAGGTGACAAAGGCTAAGTCAGTGGAGATGTGATTAAACCTGCTTGATTGCCTTTTAGGAAAGCAACTATAGTAAAGAATCCTAGCAATCAACTTTGGGATAGGATGCATAGTGTTAGGTGTCAAGCTGTAGTTACCTACAATAGCACTTTCTAAAGGTCCTAAGTCCCTTAGGATGCCATGGTAACCAAGTTCATGGGAGATGGATTGAATGGTAGAACCAGAGTGAGGGACCTCAAAAATCCCTGAAAGTTTAACAGAGTCAAGCTCAATATTTTTTCCAAAAAGATTGGTCTTAAGAATTTTTCCATAAGAGGGATGGTTAGACTAGGTCATGTTGGCATACCAAATTTTTGTCAAAAACGAGTAGTGAATGCCATTTTGGTTATATCAAAGTAGGTTGAGAAGCCATTCATGCCAAAAATTGATTTTAAATCAAAATTTCTAAAGTCATCCTAGATAATAGATCGAATTAGATAGGCAATAAAAGTGCCAAATTTAGTGAGACGCTCCTTTGCCTCATTAGAATAGCCATACCTGAGGAGCTCTGATTGGAACGGGTCGAAGGGCGCATCACTGGAGGATGTCGGTCCCTTTCCCTTGTCCTTTCAGGATTTAGGTGTCATAGGAATGGGTAGCAGCACCCTTGGGTCAATAAGTAAGTGGAGTATACTACGAAAGGGTCAAGACAGACTGACTAACATTAGGTTAGGATGAACTAATGTTAGTTTTGATGACTGCTACAGTCTGGCAGAACAGGTGTGACCTAACATTAGGTAGACAAGGCCTAACGTTGCTAAAGGGCAGAATGTAGGTCACAACTGGAAAACAAGGGTTTTATGAGCCAAATCAAAGATTGATGATGGAATGATGATGCAAACCTGCAAGATACATCAAATACAACATCCCACACAAGTATAAACATCAAATCTAACAAAAGCCCTAATTTTTGACCTAGATTAAGATAGAAATCACAAGAGCTTAAGAGAATAGGGAGTATACCTCAAGAACCCTTCTTGCAAGGTTGAGATCTAACGTTAGATCTTTCCAAAAACCAGATTTGCTTCTCCAAAGATGGATAGGAGAGGGAGAACGTGAAGGAACTCTTGGGTTCTCTCTTTGGGTTCTCTCCTAGGTGAAATGAGATGGCAAAGTGAAAAATGAAGGTGATGTTAGTGAAATGAGATGGGTTGCAAAGGTTAAGAGGAAAAAAAATGATATATTGAAACAATTGCAACTACATACTCAAGGAATCTCAAAATCAAATGTAACAAGACCAAGGTGCCTTTTCTCCAACTTATGCCTAATGATCTTATTTGAAGTATATTTCTAAGTTGAATGCAATCCTATTAGGCTTTGATGTCACTAATCTTATATAGACTCAATTTTCTCCTAATTTCACCAAATCTCTCATAATTGAGTGGTTTAGTGAATATATCAGCTAATTGATATTTCGTAGAGATAAATTCTAACTTAATTTGATTTTTAAGCACATTATCTCTAAGAAAGTGGTACTTAACATTAATGTGCTTTGTTCTATAATGATTTATCGGATTATTGAAAATGTTTATTACACTTGTATTATCACAATTAATGATCGTACAATCTAAGTTTAAATCAAAATCTTTAAGAGCTTATTTTATCCAAAGTATTTGTGAACAAGCCAAGGCAGCGGCGACCATATATTCCACCTCGATAGTTGATAGGGTTACACAATTTTGTTTCTTGGAAAATCAAGAGACTACTGAATCACCTAAGAAGTGACAAGTGCCACTAGTACTCTTACAATCCGTTCTAGAGCTCGCATAATCTGCATCACTATAAGACGTGAAATCCAAGCTTACGGATTTGGGGTAAAATAACCCAACATCACATGTATCAACTAAATATCTAAAGATTCTTTTAACTACATTTAAATGTAATTCTTTAGTACATGATTTAAATTTAGCACAAAGACATGTGGAGAATAAAATATCCGACCTATTTGCCATTAAATACACAAGAGAGTCAATCATACCTCGATATTTCTTTTGATCGATACTCTTACCATTTTCATCTCCGTCCAATTGAGTAGTGGTACTCATTGAAGCATTTTTCCCTTTTGATCCTTTCATTTCGAAGTTCCTGAGCATCTCCTTTGTGTATTTGTGTTGGCTTAAGAAAATTCCTTCATTCAATTGAGCAATTTAGAGACCCAAGAAATATTTGAGTTCTCTGATCATGCTCATCTCAAAAATTCTCCAGCATTGACTTGACAAAATTCTCGCACAAAACTTGTTTAGTAGAATAAAAAATTATGTCATCCACATAGATTTGCACAAGAAGTATGCCTTTATTTTTTCTTTTAATGAAGAGAGTGAGATCAACTTAACCAACCTCAAACTTAGAATCTAATAAAAAGGTTCTTAATTTCTCATATCAAGCTCTAGGAGCTTGCTTAAGACCATAAAGAGCCTTCTTGAGTTTATAGACATAGTCTAGATGCTGTAGACACTCAAATTCGGGTGGTTGCCTCACAAACACCTCTTCTTTAAGAACCCCATTTCAGAATGCACCATTCACATCCATTTGGAAGAGCCTAAAATCTAGAAAAGAGACAAAAGTGATAAGCATCTAATTGATTCGAGCCTAGCAACTGGAGCATAGGTCTCATCAAAGTCTATACCCTCTTATTGGTTATAACCTTGAGCAATGAGTCTAGCTTTGCTTCTAACTATCTATCCGAACTCATCCAATTTATTCTGAAAGATCCATTTTGTGCCAATAATGGTGTGGTCATTAAGGTTAGGAACCAAATCTCAAACCTCATTCCTCTCAAATTGGTTGAGTTCTTCTGGCATAGTTAGAATCCAAGACTCATCACCACAAGCCTCTTTAATAGACTTGGGTTTTAAATGAGAAACAAAGGTGTTAAAAACAAACAAACAAACCCCAAAAATTCGATCTTGTTTGAACACCTGTTGATACATCACCTAAAATGAGATCTTGGGGATGATTTCTTTGAAATGTCCAATCCAGTAGGAGGGACTATATCGCAGCGGTCACTTTAGCCGTGATGCATGGCGTATGACTTACAATGAGTTATTGGTGCAAACTAATTACTACGTACGAATACAATGGTTGTACAAATGCTGGACCCATTATTGTTGTACTCACCTCTTCATTATGACCATGATAAACAAAGAGGATTGGGTTTGGGATGAAGAATTGTGCATGCTCCTTTCCATACATAATGAAAATCAATGGTTGAAAGTAACTAACACAACTTTCGAATCGTTATATTACCACTTATTATTTTATCATAATCTAATAACCCCCAAATTTTAAATCAGATTGACGAGGAACACCGATGGCTTCAAAGACGTTGCTTTCCTCATTTTACTCTACTGCGAATGATCTTGCAGTAGTGCATTGCCAGCCATTTATTTCACTTCATTTATATGTCCATAACTCTATAATATGTTATGCACTTCATGTAGGATAATGATATTCACATCTGTATTTCGTTGCCGTATTCATATTTACAAACTATATTGTCAGTTATACATGACTAGCAGATGTATACGGAGTATGTATTCATACAATGTTAATCAAACGTATCATAATTTCAATGTATTATTCGCATTTTGCCAAACACTTCAACCAACAAAAAATACTTTCAAAACATATCCATGATCAATTGAGAAGATTATCCTAATTTAACACCAAATTAATAAAACATATCATATAAATTTAATTTATATTAAATATGAGAAAATTTTAACAATTTTTTCATACTTAACATCTAAATATATTATGGACAATGTTTCATGTATAGGAGTTCTACACCTATTTCGGACACCCACTCACAAACTCCGTTCTATTTTTTACTGGGTTTGTGAGTAGGCATCCAAAATGGATGTATAAATTTGTATACGTGAGGCATTTTTCATTTAATATACTTCACGTAAAAATCTACAAACTCCATAACACCCTCTTCATTAAAAAATGACTCAAAATTAATTTCGAAATACATCATTAGATTACCTAGTAAGTTTTACATTCATAAAAAAAAAAAATTTAATACTCAACATCTTATTCATAATATTATTATTAATTCAAATAATACTAACTAATAATTACAGCCAATTATATTTTTTTAAAAAAATCACCTGCAATCATATCAAAATTCATTAACTTTTTCTTATCCCTTATAAAATTAATATATAATTTATTATAAATTCACTAATCAGATAATTTCTCATATTTATTCGACTCTAATTCATATATCACTGTCCAGCACCACCGTGCACGCGCGCAACACCCCTCCCAGACACAAAATTAAAAGGTCAATTTCACCTACGTAGCCTCTAGGTACCGTGAGTTCGTAACCGCGATCCCGACCTGTCTTCCTCGTGTCCCACCAGTGGCCTTTTTGCGGACCCCACAGCCAGAGCAACCACGCGAGTGCGAACACCCCCACTTGCCCCGGTATCCTCCTCCGCTCCACGCCTCCACTGCTCCCGGATCAACGGCTGTAATCACTCCCACCCCACGACACCGGTCGCGGAGCACCGCAACAACCACCCCCTCCCCAACCCATCCCCACACCAGAACAGCACACACCCGTTGGTAAATTCGAAGACCCCCGAGATCCTTCCACTGCTCCTTGTTTCCTCTCTCCAATGGCGACGTTCCCCTCTTCTTCCTCCTCGTGCTCGTCACCCCCTCTCCCCGTCATGGCGCTGCGGGAGAGGATCGTCGAGAAGGTGAAGGAGAATCGCGTCACTCTTATCGTCGGGGACACCGGTTGTGGTATCGATCGCTTCTCTCTTCCCTCGTTTCGGTGTTTGTTTGGTTGCGATGGTGTATTGTTTAGGGTTCTGATGTCATATGAGTGGAGGTGACGCTGTTGATCCTTGAAATGAGGTTGTTGCTGCGTGCTTAGAGCACGCGTGGTTTCGCCATGGGATTAGAGTTTGTGTTCGGGATGCGATCTTGGGGAAGTGCAAGGGGTTGAGTCGGCTTGAGAGGGGTGAGGGGGTCAGTGGGTAAGTGTTCGTTGCGTCGCCGTTTGAGTTCAAGAAGGAGAGATATGAAGGAAGGTGTTGGTGGAACATGTTGCGGTCGTGACAGTTGACTCAAGTCGTGTTGGTTTCTCGGTTCGAGTTCTATAGCGTTCGGATGCTTGGACGGGCTTACATTCCACCTACGATTGATTTACTTTCTTAGGAGAGCTTTTTATTTTTATCCTGCCAATCTTCTTCCCTTGTGTATGCATGTTCTACGTCTCGGAGATTTTCGTATTATTATTCGTATGGATGGAATGATATCACGACGGTCCAATGAGTTTCCTCTTTTACAAGATCCAGCTGAGCATGGAATTTGCTTTCACATTGCACATTGTCCTCGTATGTTGTTTTTCGTGAGTCATGAACCCGTGGGGGGGGGGGGGGGGGCGGTAGACTGCGAAGAGGATGCTGGGTCCATCAAATTTTTAAAGTGGAGTTAGCCTGTCAAATGTGATTACTGCATGGGAGTGTCACCATGCAAATCATTTCCGTTTTCAGCTACCTAATATTTTCATAAGCTAGAATTATAGTGGGTGTTATTATTGCAAAGAGAGGTATGATGACAGCTGTACGTTACGTGCCCTGGTCTTTCGTGATTGTATGGGCTATAAGTGACAGTGTGATACTCCCATGCTGAGAAGCTTAAGGATTTGCCCTCTGAGAGGAATTGAAGTTCGGACTGTTCATATCTGCTTCACCCTGTTTGTTACGCTCATTGGAAAGTCACCCAAAGACTTCAAAAAAGGTTGATCCTCAATTGAACCTTGGATAGGTGGTTGGATTTACCAGGGACCTGGAACCTACCCAATAAGTACTCTGAGAGCTAGGACTTTCCCTTTCTCAATTTTGTTGATTTTTTTTGCAGGGTGCCTATCGATATAGTCATATGTAATGCCAAACTAGAATAAATATTGGGATGAGAAATTGAACAGAACATGAAATTGAAAAAGAATCATGACTTGTTGGAACGAATGAATGAGGATGATATCGGACGATATTTGGTAAGAGCAGATGAAACAGGACACTCAAATTTTCAAATTCCAACTTCAAATTAATCGCATCGCCCCCCCCATCTGTAGAGCTGTAACATCTAAAAAGTAAAAGGAAGAGAATTCTTAAGAAGGATGTTGAGAAACATGAATGGACAGGTGGTTGAGTAGATCCTATCAAGATCTATATATGGTTTAGCCCCACACAGGCAAAGTAGGAACTTCATGTGGTGACTTATATATGCTTTTGTACCCATTAATCCATTGAGAAGTAGTAATAGGAGATTTGAGTTCTAGGTGCTTTACTCCTATGTTTTTCCTCACGTCTCTTAAGAAGAGTATGCTCGTTCTTTCCTCTCGTAAGAAGGGTTTTCCATGTCAACCACGATCTTGTTGTGGTGATCTCGATGTTGAGATATTCCTGAAGTTTCTTGGGTTTGTGCTATAATTTCTTTTCATGTTAGGGTTTCGATTTTCTTGAGTTTCGTTGAATTATGTTCTGTGGATATTTGAGGAATTATCTCTTGAAGTTTATACTATGCTATTGAGATTGTTGTTCTTCCGTTTCCATTTTCCATGTTGCAATCATGTCATTTGACATGGATGGAGTCTGTTGTTATTCATGTCTTTCAATATGGCAGGTGATGCATGCTCTTTGATTTCTATTAGTGGTGATCTCTCATTTCTTCATCATTACCATTTGATTATTGCCTTCTTTGTCTCCAGTCACACAAGGTTCTGAACTCTACATTGTGGTTGGTGGAAATCATTTTTACTTTTCGATCTTGAGTTGATTGTCAAGGAAAATTCTTCTTGAATCTGACTTCTCTAACAAGGCTAATCTAATGCACATTATGATTTTCAAACCCAGTTGATATATGGACTTTCTCTTGGTACTCTTGCTGTGATGTTTGCAATCTATGAGGGAAACTTTGTATTTCTTTCTTTCTTCTTCTTTTTTTAACTACACCACATAGTGGTTCTATAACATTGAGTCTTTTTCCTTTCTTTTTTTTTTTTTGACAAAGGAAGATTTCATGTCATTACCAACCACCTGTTTAATTTTGAAACAACAAGTTGGTTCAAGGGCCAGAAAGTCAGTATTATTCAATTGGTTGGGTTACCGCATAAAGAGTATGCGGTATGTGGGCGAGTATGTGGTTTTGCATTTTTTTATTTAAAAAATACAAAATAATTAGTTAACTTGCTAAAATTTGTGTTATATGTCCCAAGCATATGAAAAATTAAAGCTATAAACATAAAGCTGCGTTAAGTAGTAAAACACAAAAACACATTAATTCTTAATTACCATATACTATTGAAAAATATGAACATAACATGAAAAATTAGCCTATTTGAAAATTAGATGGGCTTATTTATTTTGGGTTTATTTGAAAATTGGCCTTATACTCAGCCGGGTATATGTGTAGTCGGTCTGTACCGATTATTGGACTGCCTCATGATATGTGGTTCAGGAGAGGGACTGCCAACCCATATGCAGCTTAAGTGGCTGATTTCCTAAACGATGAGTGGGTTTTACATGTAAATTGAATTAGAAGATATCACCCTAAGTCGTAGTCAAAGCTTAGATAGTGTATGGCATCTTCCACCTAGGATCCTCCTTTTTTCAAAAAAAAAAAAAAATTCCTTATCAGCTAAATTGCCCAAAGGATTGCTAAAGTCTTTGCATGCTTCTGTTTAGATCTAAATTGAATCAACCCATAATCTTCACTATCTCTGTTTTGATTTTGCTTGTAGCATGTTCTGTCATGCGACTTGTGTGCTAATATATATTATTGCTTAATGTCAAAGGAAAGAGTTCTCAGGTTCCACAGTTTCTTCTTGAAGAAAATATGGTACCTATATTGTGCACCCAACCCAGAAGGTTGGCTGTTGTGGCCATTGCCAAAATGGTAGCAGAAGCTCGCAACTATAGGCTGGGAGATGAAGTTGGATATCATATAGGCCACTCCAATGTCTCAACTAGCAGGTAACTAATAGAATTTTCTGTAGCATATGTTTCCTCAAATAATCTCCAGCATCATACATCTCCCTCTCAAAAAAAAATCCAGCTTGATTCCGGTCCACGCTTTAAAACTTTTATCTGGCAGCATTTAATCTTCTGTTTGGTACTGGTGTCTCTCTTGTTAAAGAAATAAATTATTTTCCATACAAGGCACGCATGCACACAAACAAACTCATCGCAAATTGTCTATGGTGTTTATTTTGGACTTAAATGCATTTCTAATTTGAATGTTGTTTACTCTGTTACAGCTCCAAACTTGTTTTCAAAACTGCTGGTGTGCTGCTGGAACAGATGCGTGACAAGGGGTTAGCAGCTCTTAAATTCAAGGTCATAATTCTTGATGAAGTGCATGAAAGATCTGTAGAATCCGATTTGGTGCTTGCTTGTGTCAAACAGTTTATGATGAGAGATAATGCATTGAGGTTAGAACTGATTGAATTGAAATTTCTGTTGTTTCTTGCATGCTAACTGACCTAAAACACCGTCTTCTCTGTCTCCAAATTTCATTTTGAATGCTTATAAAGCTCTATTGTTGTGACCTTAAAACAAAAAAAAAAGAAAAACCTCTATCATCATTTATCGCACAAATTACACAAGCTATCTTTTGTTATTGTTTTGTAGTAAATGCATAATTCCAATTATTTCAAGTACATAAGCAGGGTAATATTGATGTCTGCAACGGCAGATATTTCAAGGTACAGAGACTACTTTAAAGATCTCCGTAAAGGTGAACAGGTAGAGGTGCTGGCAATCCCAAATGCCCCTAAGGAAGCCAACTTTCAGCGTAAAGTTCTCTATCTTGAACAGGTGTGTGATTTTGAACTCTGTCAAACTCTCTGCTAGCCATCCCTCTGTCTAATCTGTTGGTGACACTTGCACATGATTCTCTGATTTGTCCTGTGAATGCACTCCTTTTGGAAGCCAAAAAGGATGACTGCAAAAGGTTGGTAGCCATACAAGTGTATTAACTAATTGCAATAAAAGTTACAAAAGTTGATGCTGTACTCTAGAGGAAGACACTATATCTAGGATAATCAACACTCTCCATTTGACAACATACAACGTACTTGGCATGCATCTTAGATGTCAATTCATGTTAATTTATATGAGTAAGTTGGATTTTGAAAGCATTGCAGTTTGAGAGGTCAACCTGGCTATCATTTAATAATAATGCTTTTTTTTTTTTTTTGAGGGAAAAAGGGTGGTAATCCTTTAGATACCACCCAAATAATAATGCCTTTTGTTGGTGCTTAAGTAATTTGAAGCTCCATTGAAATTAATTATTTGACTGGGTATGTTGTTTGTACTTATCACTTGTACAATTTGTTTTTCAGCTTATTGTGTGGTTGAGAGTACAAATCATTGTTGATCCAGTACATGAAAAATCAGAATGTCAATAATATTGCTTCTTAAAGTAGATATGCTTGACTGCCCATGCTGCTTTGATGTACTTGTTACTCTTGCAAACTACGTTGTATTGCTTTAAATAATGCTTTTCTCCTTAAAGATTTTGAATTAAGAAGACTTCCTCAGGTGCCTCCTGAAATTTTAAATTGCACTATTCTATGCCAGATTATCTCAAGGGAATGGTCATCAGACCTCATCCATCAGTAGGATAACAGCTGTCATTACTTCTCTAACGTGAATGTGGATGGCATAGTAACCATTTGCTGAGGTGATGGTGAGATTCACAGGCTGAGGGACACTGGAGATATATTATTGAATGAATGATCATATTGAGCTAACATGGTTTGGGAGCTAAATTCACATGGGCTCATTATCATTCTAGCTCAGTGTTAAATGCCTTAGTATGCAGATGTTTACTGGGTTGTCTTTGGACCTAATTATCAAATCTCAATTAGAGGGATTGATGGCTATTCTGTATATGTTACCTGTTCATTGTATGGATATGTTGGGTAGCAGTTGAAAAACATCTTCACTGGACTTTGGTGTATTCATTTGTAATTTCATGGTATGCTGGCCTTTACAAACTCCCCCTAATAAAGTAGAGTTTGTGATTTTCTGCATGTAAACATGTGACTGACATTTGTGCCTATGACAAAATTGTAATTGACATATAGTGTATTAAAAACAAGATTTATTATATCACTCCATTGTGTATGGAATTCATGATTTGTATTGGTAGAAAGCCAGTGTCCTTGATTTCGGATGAGGACCTGTTCCCATTGGTAGAGAATCAAATGGTTGTCCGTTAAGCTGGGAAGATGGATAATAAAGCAACAAAATTATATGTTCTTGAAATGTCAGACTAGTAGTGTCGGCCGTCTAGCTAATTTTCGTAATTAAATGTCATTACTTGCTGGATAGCTCTTACTGACCTTTTCTTGGTTGAAAATAAGCTCTTACTGAGCTTGTAACTGGCATTTGTACATGTAAGCTAGTCTCCCCCGCCATTCAAGGCTCCTTATTATGCAATAACATGTGGAAAAATGTGGATTCTGGGGTGTTGAACAAAATCAAATTTTAGGATTCTGTACATAATCTACGTATTATGTAGAAACCTTTTTGTTTCAAAACAACCATACAATTACTTAAGTATGTTATGGGGTTATCTTGCTTGGAAATCATTTTTATTTTTCGCGTGCTGTTGCTTCTCAAATCATCTAGCAAATTGCAACAAAATTGAGATGTCAAATGACAAATTCATATTTAACCGAAAACAGCAAATATTGACCTTGACATTATCATTGAATTTTATAAATTCTATCAGTGATATGTAGTACATAGATACACCGATTTCAAGTGTGTAGACTAGTAAAACTTTCTTGGTAATTAGTTATCAATATCCTGACAGGTTTCTGACCTACTTGGCACAAGTCTGGAACCGTCAGCTGATTTTTATTTCGGGGTAAACCCTTCCTCTGTTGATGCTGAGATGAACACTGAAGTGCACAATCTCATTCATAAGCTGGTGTTGTATCTCCACGAAAATGAACCTGATATTGAGAAGAGCATTTTGGTTTTTCTTCCAACGTACTATTCATTAGAGCAGCAATGGGTTCTTTTAAAACCCCATTTCTCTCTATTCAAAGTTCACATTCTTCACCGTAGTATTGACACTGAAGAAGCATTGTCAGCCATGAAAATATGTAAATCCCATCGGAAGGTACATTATCTTCAGTTCTTCGTGCTCTTCAGTTATGATTACTGAATTTATCTTTTTCATGTTCGATAATTGATTAAATCACATGTAATTTTCCTTTCCTTTCCTTTTGTTTCAATAGAGACACCTGTACAGGAATTAGCCAAAGCATCTTTATTATCTTACAAAGGATAACGATTGGGCATCTCCCTCTTTCTGCCCAAAGCATGTTTTCTATGTTTTCTCAGATTTTTCTTTTTCTTGCAACAGCTATGTTTTACCACAAATTTTGCCTTGCGTCATAACATTTTTTCATGTGCCCTAACTCATATATCCAAGCATTTCCATCTATAACCAAGTTGTTTTATGACCATGATCTAAGTTGACTATACCCCAAGGAGTAGGAAGGAATATGGAATGTGGCAGAGCTGAAAGGGTCTTCATTTGTTATAAATTTGAACTTGCCATCTAAATTGGATAACTTGCCAAAGCTTCTTTTGGAGGAGTTGGAGACAGGAACATTTTGCCCTAAAAGTTAAACAGTGGCAACATGAAGAATCCACCTTTTGAACTTCATTGAGAGGGCATAAACTGAATTGATTGGGGGGTTTTTCTGTGAGCAAAACCTCTGATGTTTTGAGAGGTTGGTTGGAGGATTGGGATGAAGAGTTTCTTAGAGATTGCAGGCTTCCTGTGGATGGCAAAGACCCCTCTGAAAGTCTCTTTCTATGCTTGGCAATTGCATAGAAAGAGAATTGCCATGAAGGCAAGATGGAACGTGTTCTTTTGCAATGGGCTGTGGAGGATGAAGTTCATCTCTTCTTTTTATGCCTTTTGTCACAATGAGTATGGGAGGAGTTTAACGAAGAGTGGGTCTTCCATGGTTCTTTCCAAGAATTCCGGTGCTCCTTTCAACGTGGTCAATGAATAACTGACATGGTGCAGCTCTAACCAAGATGGAGAGGACAGTTCCTTTTGCAATCTTATGGTCTATTTGTTGTGAAAGAAACAGGGCTGTTGTTGATTTGAGTCCTTATTGTGAAAATTTGGTATTTTAGGTAGGGTCTCTGTTGTCTGTGGGAACCGGTTTATACATCTTCATTTTACTGTTTTTAATGAAGTTGGAGGGTTATTGATCTTGAGTGATCCTCCTTTGCCTTTTCAGATGGAAAAAAACCTATTGGGAAAGACAAGCAGTGTTGTGGAGTGTTGTTTTGGTGCTTTTAATGAGGCAGCATGAGTCCATGATGGGCAGTTTTGTTTGTGTGGCTTTGTGCAGCATTGACGGTTAATGCTTTTGTGAAAGAGTCCTATTGCACTGTGGATGTCAGGGTGTGAATGAGTGGGGCTGGCACAATACAAAGGATGCATTTTGGAGTTCTTTGTTTAAAATTGTGGGAGCTCATACAATACCATGGGAAATATTTGTAATCGATGATTGCTAAGGCCAGTCACGTGGATTAGTTCAAGGAGCATCTGAAATGGAAGGGATTGCCATCTTATTAGCACTTCGAATTCTTGCTTGTTTCTGAGCCTGATTAAAATCTACACCTGGATAATCTCCATGGCTTGCCAAAGAGAGAATGAACAAGCTGAACAGGTAGATTGAGACGAAAGTTTTTTTTCCCTAGTATTAGCAGCAAAGGATGGTCATAGATTTGTGATGAGAATGAAGAATTTACTTTCTTCTGAAGTTTCGATGTTGATTAATTTATCTGCAATAAGACCAAAAAACACCAAAACCACATATTTTCTGCACTCACAAGGAAGGCACTGACAAAAGGGGCATCGTTTATTGGCAAGAATGTCATCAATAAGGAAAAACATATTCTTTCTATATATGTTTCATTAATTTTGTTTGAACTAATGATATTGTCTTCCTTGCTTGTGTATATTTGACCGTACTGAAGTTTGGATGTACATCAGAAATACCATATTGATTTCATGCATCTACTGCTCTGCTACTTCTGTTTTGTGTATCTGATGCAAAGAATACATAGATTCTTGCCCTCCATTTAGTAAAAGCTCTTAGATAAACCTTCTCTCTTTACGGTTCAAGCATTAGTGTCTTTATGTAATTTTCTTCAAATTGCTTTATAGGTTTTTTTGGCCACAAATATTGCCGAGTCATCAGTAACAATACCCGGAGTAGCTTTTGTCATCGATTCATGCAGATCTCTTCAAGTCTTTTGGGACCATAACAGAAAAGTTGATGCTGCGTAGTTTGGGTGTCAAAATCTCAGGTCTTACTTGATCTTCCATCATCAAATATCTACATTGTAGCTAATTGATCTGTGAACTTATTTCTAACATGTTATGTAGGCTGAGCAACCCAAAGGCAGAACAGGGCGAACCTGTGATGGGGAAATTTATCGATTAGTTACTGGAGCATTCTATAACAGATTGAATGATCATGAATATCCATCCATATTGAGGTTATCACTTAGGCAGCAGGTTTTAACCATTTGCTGTGCAGGGTCTAAAGCCATCAACGATCCCAAAGGTACAACGCTGCTGTTTTGTTGGTTCCTCTTAAATGTTATTCCCAAGGTTGGCGCACATGGAGCGTTGAGGCTCGCTTGGCGCATGGAAAACAGCCCAATAGGCGCTGTGCCATGTGGAATAGGGAGAGAGAGGGAGCAGCAGCAGCCAGCTGCCTTGAAGTTGGCTGGCTGGTGATGAGGCCGGTGGTGATGGTGGCCAGCAGTGAGCAGTGATATTGAGAGAGAGAGAGAGAGGAGAGGAGTTTGAGAGCAATTGGAAATATTATTGCTAACTTAAAGAACAAATATAATAGAAATGTTTTCTTTTATAGAGGGAACATATCCTCTAAAGCAAAAAACAAGTTAATCTTATCTCTTAAATAAGAAAGAACAAATTTCAAATAAACCAAATCCTCTAAACAACTTTTCCAAAAATAATTTAATAAGCAAACAAAACTTGAAATCTAAGCAAAGACTAAAATAGGGCCTCTAAGACCACCATAGCCGACACCCAAGAGGGCCCTCAACCTGCTGCCACATGGTAGTGGCACGCTACCAACTTTATTCCCAACACTCCCTCTCAAGTTGAGGTTGGGAGGACGATGATTTGCTGAATTTGATGATGATGTTGCTACACTATTCTTCTCAGAAGAATTGAGGATGGCCTTCATGCTTCTTCTACGCTTGAGAGCCGAGCCCTTTATCTTGACGTTCCCTGATGTGTTAGAGGGTTCCACATCCCTCCTCGAAGAGTATGGTGCCTTACTTGTGTGTCAAAAAAGATCCTTGGCTTTTCTTCGAGTCAAGGTCACAAAGAGAAAGTGGAGAAGTTGATGCAGTCTTTATGAAGATGTTGCACTATGCCTCTTTCTTTTCATTCTTGAGTTAGAGTCAATGCGGCAACATCTAGTCCTGATGCACCCTTGATAATCGATGCTCCTTTGGCACCCTTTAACCTTCTTGAAGTGTTTGGTGCCCTTTGTTTCGATAGAACCTCCTTTTTTGAAAAGTAAAAAATCAAATACAAAGGCACCATACAAATTGAAATACCTTTTGAAAAATCTCAAGCTTCTTTTTCTTGGTTACATGAACAATCGTCGTGCCTTCTCCCGATAACGTGTCTTCGGTGGTCGTGTTGTTGGCATCCATCATCTTTTTCGATCTACGATCTATTCCGCGTAAGGCGTTGGATGTGGTGAGGACTTGTCGGAGGTGAGGAACCACACGCGTGTGGCCAAGAGAACATACATGTTGAGGAGCCTAAATCGTAGGCTCTGATACCATGTCAAGGGTTGTGCATGTAGAGCGTGGAGGCTCCCTTGGCATGTTGAAAAACAACCCAACAAGGGTTGTCCCATGTGGAATAGGGAGAGAAAGGGAGCAACAGCAGCCGATTGCCTGGAAGATGGCTGGCGGTGGTGTTGAAAGAGAGAGGAGAGGAGTTTGAGAGGAATTAGAAATATTATTGCTAACTTAAAGAATAAATACAATAGGAATGCTCTCTTTTATAGAGAAAACATATCTTTTAAAATAAGAAACAAACTAATCTTATCTCTTAAATAAGAAAGAACAAATCTCAAATAAACCAAATCCTCTAAACAACTTTTCTAAAAATAACTTAATAAATAAACAAAATTTGGAACCTACGCAAAGACCAAAATAGGGTTATGATTATAGAGAACATGCCTATGTGGCTAAGTGGAATATGAAATTATTTAACAAGTATTTAGGGAAGATGGTGAAGTTGCTTAGAAAGTAAGGCAATTGTATCGAGAAATAATTTTTATTGAGAGGAGTGTGTGGTGTTTAATGCCACATCATGAGACATGAACTTTTTTTGTGTGTGGTGGCCTATAAATAGGGTTGTGCCGCCTTAGTTATTATTTGAGAAGAAACAAAGAGAAACACACCCATAGGGCACTTCTTCTGTGGTTTTTTCCCAGCTCTTCATGAGTAGGGTTTCTATGTAAAGCCAAGTGTTCCTTTGATCACTTTTATGCTTTTGATATCTCGTTATTATGCTTTCGCATTATTTATTCTTGTCAACTTGGTATCATAGCAGTCGATTCTTGGGTTATCTTTTTCGATTATCACATTTATCTTTTTTGGAAGTTTGTTTTGCTCCATGATCAGGAGCATGTGAAGCCAAAGGTGCTGGTGGCATCCTTGAGGATAAGGGAATGGACATGGCACCGTTCATCAGCATGTTGATCCCCACGCACGTGCTTGCCCCTTGCGCCTCAACTGTAGCGAGAACACCTTTGATGTGTACACCCACGTGGTGGGCCCTATCCCTTCGGAGGAGACGTAGCAGATGACCATGGCAACGCAGAAGGCCATGGCCCATGGGACCCCGTGCCTTGCATGGTGGATGATGGTGAGGCCTATGTTGAGGAACGAGAGGGAGACGATGGCCCCTGTGGAGGAGCGCGTAAAGGGGCATCGCCTAAAGGTCTTCAATGACTGAGTCGTCGTCAAGCCCTTGCCTCTTCATCGCGTCCAACGCTAGTGCCACGACCAAGGCCACGTCCAAACCCCGCGCGAGGCCTCCCGCTGCCATTGGAGAAGGATGAGGAGGCACTAGGGACTTTGGTGGAGGCAATGCAGAGGACAGCGGGGAGGAAGCTGAAAAGGGTGGGAGCGGCGACGATAGAGATCCTCAAGGTCGCTGTGAAGAGGAAGGTGGTTGCTTTGGTGCAGGATAGGTCGATCGTGCACAACCGAAGGAAGCAACAGCAGAACGAGTCCCTTTGAACCCCAAGATAAGGGGGAGAGAAGAAACAGAAAAAACAGAAGTGGGGGAAAATTTTTTAAAAAAAAAGGAAAAAGAAAGAAGAGGGGAAAGGAGAAAGCAAAGGCAAATAGTGAAAAAAAGGGGTAAAAAAAGGAGAAATGAAGAAAAAAAAGAGGAAGATTTTTAGGGAATAAAAAAATCAAAAAAAAATAAAAAAGGGGAGAGATCTTTAAAAAAAATCAAAAAACAAAAAAAAGAAAAAAAAAAAGAGAGTTTGAATTGAAGAGAAGAGGTGGAGAAGCTCTTCTCTAGTATTGTCATGATCATTATTTATTTTGATTATATGTCTTCTCAGTGTTATTTTCTTTTCCCATATAAGAATGAGAGAAAGGGGGTGTTGAGTCTATTGTAAGGCACGATGGCACAAATGAGGTGACATTGATTATTGCTACGAATGATAAGAATTACAGATCATCACATGAGAAATCAAACTCTAGGAGATCCAGAGTTTCGAGGTCTCTAAAGAGAGGGAGATCCATTTTCAAGGTCTTCAAAGGAAGGGTCCAGTCGATTTCTATGTGAGAGATCCAGTTTTGAGGTCTTCAGGGATACTAAATGGAGAGCCACCAGCACTGGGTCTCCAGAGGAGAGGCTCTTGTCAGAGCCAAGCTACATTTCGTCCAGTAGCTCCAAATCTCACTAATGCATCGTCATAAGCACACCCTCCTACAAGCAAGAACCAGTCCAGAGAGTTGTGTTATGCTTTGTAGAGTAGGTTTCTTTGTGCTACAACATGAGCATTCTTTGCTCCATCTTGAGGGGGAGTGTTGGAGAATGTGGGTTGATGTTTAGTGCCATATCTTAAGATGTGGTTTGTTGGAGTACGTGATGGCCTACAAATAGGCGCGTACCTCCCGTTTTTTTTTTTGAGAAGAAATAATAGAGATACACTCTTATAGGGTGCTTCTCCCATAGTTCTCTCCCTACTTTTCGTGAGTGAGGCTTCCACGTAAACCCAAGCATTCTTTTGATCTTTTTTTATGCTTTTGATATCATTCTTCCTCATTATTTATGTTTGTCAACTATTTTCAATGACAATAATCTATGACTCATTCTTTTTTGCAAAATAATGATAGCATTATGGCACAGAGAAAGATAGGCAGTTAGTGTGGGGTGGATGTAGTTTTGAAGGACACTATTCCTCAGTGAATGGTCTTGAGAACTTATATGTTTAGGGGGTGTGGTCTACTTTATAGTTGGGCTTATGCTGTTGGACTATCATTGCTACTGCCTCTAGATGATCACTTAGCTCAGGTTGTCATCCTTTGAAAAAAATTCTTGGCACAGAGAACTTTTACTGCAGTGCTTCTCATGTTAGATTATTTTTTGTACCTGCATCATTGTTGCCGTCTGCCTGCCCAAGAGATGTTTTCCTAGAAAATAGTAGGAAATTGTCTTGTACATGGTTGTTTTTTAGTTCTTGAGGCAAATCTGGATAGCTGCCTTATAGTTTTGTGTCAATCAAGTTTTGTTGCAGAAGGTTATGGATCCACCACATCCGGAACTTGTTGAAGATGCTCTGAGTCTACTTGTCAATATTCAAGCTTTGAAAAAATTGCCTCAAAGAAGAAGATATGATCCAACATTTTATGGACGGCTGCTTGATTCTTTGCCCTTATCATTTGATGCTTCAGTCCTTTTGCTTAAATTTGGAGATATTGGTCTTCTTCGTGAGGGAATTCTGATTGCCATTTTTATGGATATACAGCCTCGTCCCATTCTTCAGCCTTTTGGCCAGCAAGACATGGTATGAATAGCATGCTTGTTATTGTTTTCTTTCTCAAAGGAGTTCTTGCTCCATGTAATTACAGCAATTTCTATGGATGGCTGGTCTCCCATCTGGAAATGCCTTTTATCGTTGATCCAAATTCTGATTGAAAATCTTTGGCATCAATATTTGATACCTTTTTTCTAATGCTCATTGAATTGCACCTTTTGTTTTTATGTTGCAGTATGCACATTATCTGGACAACTACTTTGAAGACGATAGGGGCCTCCTTGGAAAGAGAGAAACTGTTTTCATGGGAAACCTCTGCGCCTTTTATTTTTGGGAACATAGTTTTAAGGTAATGGTCTGTTTCCAACTGCAATCAATGGGATGTTTAGACTGTCTGAAATATATATTATCGTAAGCATGCATTTTTGGATCTAGTTCTATATAGTGTCAAAAAAGGTAGTGGGACCATTTCTTTAGAGTTTGTTTGGCTTAGTTCTTTGTGCATTGGTCTATGGGGTGACTTGCAAAATATCCAGTACTAAAAAAATGTTTATTGATATTTCTCTACACTGCCATATTCTTATGGTCCATTAGTCAACAATGTTTAGCAAACTTCCTCTTTTATTAAGATCTAAAAACCTAACTTTTGAACAACTTTGTGCAGCTGTGGCGTCTTTCAAGCAAAAACATGCACATGTAACCTTATGAATTGAATTCCCTGGTGTACCCTACTTGTTTCATACTTAGCTTACGAGGCCCTTTTCTAGGTGAAAAGCAATGGATTTGAAGTGTATTGACTCTGAGGAAGGTTGATTGAAAATCTGATTTTATTAATTTGCCTAGATTGTTGATACCTTCATCTAACTCAATGGGACCTTCATCTGGAATCATATGGTTGACATGGTTTGATGACCAATTTGGTTGTGCATTTCAAAAAAAAAAAAAGGTTTTGGTAGGTAGAAGAGGTATCTAATATGCTTTAAGTTACATTTTCTCCTTCTGGTGGCAAAAGACCTCACCCGTGCCTCTTTTGTTACTGCTGATACTTTCCATGACCTCATCTAGCAAGGTATATATCAAATGCTACATAGTGGCTGCAGGGGAAAGACGTACAGCAGTTTGCATTGTGAGAAATGCGATGGCTTCATTTTTAATTTGTTGGATATTAAATCCTCAGTCATTTTCCTGTTTTTGGTTCATTTGCATACAGTTGAAATTATATATATTTTTTTCTTACATAATTTTAATAAAAGTCTATTCCTTCAACATGACTTCAATGTCGTCCGTGATGTTTGCTGATCCTCAATGTGGTCCCCAGTTTTCCTATTTTTATCAATGTAGTCCTTCCACTAGGTTTTCGCCAGGTTTTTGTTAGGTTGAGAGTATGGTGATAAGCTTCGGTGAATTTTCAGACCAACATGCCCTTGGTTTTCTCCTAACATTGTCCTCCCCTTTATCCCTTCATATAACCCCATCCCTCCATTCTATCAACCCTCACTGATCACAGATTCACAATTCTCATCCCTTCCACCAATTCTTCCCGATCTCAGATGCTCATCCCCTCCACCGACACCCCTCACCATGACATCCCTTCCCAGCTACCACCCTTTTCCACCACAATACAGCCATCCTTTATGCCCTCATCCCTACTGATCCAGAAATACAGGGCCCTAACTCACCCTTCCTCTTGTCCACCATCTTGTCCACTGCCTCGTTTACTGCAGCCGCCACCTTCCCCTATGGGAATGAAGTATGAGGAGGAGGGTGTAAAGTTTTTTTTCTTGATAACTTGCTTTTTGGGCTATAATATGCAATGCATTGTGGGGGGGGGGGGGGGGGGGGGGGGGGGTTGGTGTGTAGAGCTTAAGAGCAGCAAAAGATGTTGCTGTTAGGTGCATAGAGAAAGAAGGACTGCATTGGTAAAATCAGGAAGATTAGGGACAACATTGTCAATGTTCAAACTTCAGGGGCGGCATTAAAATTGCATCAAGATCAGAAACTTTTGTGTAAACTATTCTTTTCTTGTTTATAGTTTCGATAAATAGCTGCATGACTTCATGACCTCCATGGCCGTCACCAAATTTTTATTATGAATGCAGAGGTGCAAGCACATATAGTGGGATGTTTATTTTGCTGGGTTCTGTTGGATTTACACTTTGGATGTAGCTTGTTTGAAGTTTATTGATTTTGGCTGATAATGGCATTTATCATCTTCTATTTTGGGGTGCAGCATTTTTTCTAGATGAAGTTTTTGGTCTACATGACAGTTCTCCAATAAGAAAAGATGTCTTTTACTGTTTTTGTTCCAGTTGGCTTAATAGCACCTCCTTTTTTCAGAAGTTTCATTTTTTCACAAGCTTTTCTGCTTGCTGTTTGTTTCAGCCACAAAATCTTGGTTATTTTTACTTGTTAGTGATAGTAGTAATTTCACCACTTCAACTAGTACCAGAAATGTTTTTTTTCTACCTAGTTGATTTTCCTGCTCAGGACAAACACTGTCTGGAATATTTGAAGCAAATTGGTAAGATTGGACAGTCAAATATCACAGATGTTTCAATAACAAAGCTTGAAGAAGAATGGTGCAGCCTGCACAATCTTGTGCCAACTGCACTGCACAATGTATTGGAGATATGTAAGTAGCAATAAACTCGCTTCTTTATCCGTCATTACCCTTTATTAACTTTCTGCTTCATTCTTATCCATTCTGCAGTTGAGGATGCACTCAATATCATCCATTGTTTCCGTCCCAAGTTTCTAAATATTGGGAAGGCTGTACCTTCATATTATGAATCTTATAGATTTCAGCATAAATGCCTTGTTCTGTCAGAACCCACAAAGACTGACGCAGGAAATGTTGACCATGTCCATGCTAGTGGGAGTGGGAGTAGGTGCATTTCCTCTCCTTTTGTTTCTTCAGAGGATTTCCAAGCTGTTAATGTTGCAGAAAATTTTGCAAAACTCATCAAGGAGGTAAGCTCATACTTGCATGTTTTACGTTTTATAATGCTCCATCACTTGAGCCACTCTCTTACTTATCTGTTGACTTATATGTATTTGATTGTCATACAGATAAGACTACAGAAGTCTGAAGACACTAACCAGAATGTGGGCAAACTTCCAAATGATATAAATTTCTCAGATGATTTACTGTGCCATTTTTACATTCGTGGGAAGTGCAATAAAGGTGATCAATGCTTATTCTCTCATTCACTCCAAGCCACAAGAACCCCTTGCAGGTTTTTCCTCACATTGCAGGTATATATGCTTATTACAGGTTTGTTATATAATTTCATCGAAGTTCAAAAATGAAGACTATCTAATTCAACCACAAGGATGAAAATGTTGGAATTTTTACATTGATTCTCCCATAATAATTTGATTTTACACGTGATAGATGGCTAATAAAGTTGCTTGTTTTCACATTTATGCCTATGCATTGGTATAAATAACCTTACTTTTTCTTTAATGCAATTTCATGGATGATTGTCTACCTCTTTAGTCATTGCATCCTTCTTCAGGAAAACAGGTATATGCTTATTCATTGACCATATACGAGCCAACTTATATCATTGTGGGGTAATGAAGATATTAGTGTTTGTCTAAAGATTGAGATCCACTCAAAATATAAAAGATTAACTAAAAAATACAAATCTCCTTATTCAGGCAATACACATTGCATGAGCTTGAAGTTATAGTAAATGAATAGGAGAATTGACATTAGTTTGTGTAAGAGTTGGTGATACGTGGAGGAGCCCTTCTTCAATGGTTGCGTGTGGAGAGAGTATGAAGAGAGAGCGGGGTCGACGGTGTGGAAGAGAGAGAGAGGAGGGAGTTTTTGAACTTGAAAATATTATTGATGGAGGAGCTCAAGAAAAAAAAAAAGGAGATTTAGTCTCTATTTAAAGAGAATCAATCTCAACTACAATCCTAACTAATTTAGGATTTGCTAATATCATTTTCTAAAATAAACTCAATCAAATCAAATCAACTAAATTGACTCAATCTTAATTTGGACTCTAACAACCTGTGAAGATCCGTGGAAGCATGACGGCCTTGGCACATGGTAGAGCCCACGCGTGGAACGTGTTGAGTGATGGAGAGAGAGAGAGAGAGGTCGGCAAAGAGAGAGAGAGAGAGGGAGGGAGTTGTTGATTATGAAAATAATATTGCATTCAATTCAAATAAGAATAACATATGATCTCTCTATATACAGAGAGATATTCCTAAGTCTAAATATGGAAAACAGTAAATAATAACCTACTAATTGGCTAAAAATAATATGCAAATATCTCACTAAAAACTCTAATTATTTGACACCTATAGAATAACTTAGACTCAAAGGAACCCTCAACCAAAACATGTAGGGCCGACACCCCTGTTGATTGGATAGATCTGCCATGTGGCATTGCCACGTCGCCCACCATGCCACGTGGCAGTCCATGTGGCTACGTTTATTCTCCACACTCCTTAAGTCGAGGTCGGGAGGACGATGACTTGCTTCACTTGTGGTGAGGCAAGAGCCCCCACCATTCATCATCTTCTTCAAGCTCTAAATTCTCAATCTTTTCTTTGGTAGAAGTTACGGTGTAGCCTCTTGCAAACTTCGAAGTCGTTGCCTCTTTAACAACCCCCATTGTCATCGCGACGACCGTTGTAGTCTTCTTCTCCTTCTCTTCTTGAAACATGGCTCTAAGCTTCTCAAGATCCGCAGGAGTAAGAGAATCCACACGTGAGGTGCTAGTAGCCTCATGTGTGGGTTTCTCAAACTTTTCCCAACATTGATCTTGCAGTAATTGGTGCTCCTGCAATGTTGACATGGTGGATAGACTTGACTTGAGCCTTGATCACATCCTGCACCTTCATCAAAAGTAATCAATACGGTGTTTTCAGCACCACAACTTTACTGGATCCTATCTTGAGTTCTCCAGGCTTCTCGAGATGACTGTAAATCATCTCAAGATTCATCTCCTTGTCCAACGTCAAGATTTGATCACGTGTTGGCTAATATCGGGGATGTAACCCCAACAAGAATCTCGTGGCTTGCCACTTCTCACGTGTAGTAGTTTGCTTGTCACAATAGATGGGTTCATAGATCTTGAGCTCTTCAAATATCGCCTCCATCTTCGAGTAATATTTATTAAGGGGTGATCCCCTTGATTCATTGTCTAGATGTGGGTATATATGTCGATGATGTGAGCGTTGTTGGACTTCTTGGAGTTTATCTTCTCCAAGGAATCCAACATCTCAAACGTCAACTTCTTGTATAGCATATTCGAGGCGATGAATGGATCAACTGAGTTCATCAACAAATTCATCACCATGTAGTTCTCTTTTTCCCACTTCTTTGTTACATCCTCGGACTCAGGCTCCTCCTCTAGTAGGACATGCAATTTATCCTGGCCGCCTACAAAGATTTTGAATGCTTGTGCCCATAGGATATAGTGTGAGGCACCCTGAAGTTTGATTGTGATGCATTGAACTATGACCTTTCCTTCTTTGAAGTTAATCTAGTTCTCGTTTTCAGCCATCATTATCCTCAAAGAACAAGCCTTCCTTTACTTGTATGCTTAGCATAAGGCATTGGATGCATAAGGGAAGCAACTTACTAGAGTCCCCTTCTCGTCTCCTTGGGCCTTGCGTAAGGCGCCAAGGTCCTTCAAGGAGTTCTTTGAGAGAACTCTCAAGTCGATGAAGATATCTCGAAAATCGAGGCTCTAATTTATGTGAAGGCAAACACATAAGACTAGGCCTTCTTGTGTGTGATATCTCCTTGCAACTCCTTGGTCCGTGCATGGATAAACGAAGAGGCCTAGATCAGTGGTTCTAATGCCATGTGAAGATTTGTGAGCCCACGTGTGGAAGTGGTGGGCAATTAAGAGAGAGAGAAGCCTACGGTGAGAAGAAAGAGAGAGGGAGTTGTTGATTGTGGAAATAATAATGCATTCAGCTTAAATAAGAATAATGTATGATCTGTCTATATATAAAGACATTCTTAACTCTAAATATGGAAAAAACTAAATAACAATCCACTTATTGGCTAAAAATAGTAAGCAAATATCCCTCTAACAACTCTAATTATTTGACACCTAACGTACTAAAATATGATAACTTGGACTCAAAGCAACCCTCAACCAAAACACCTAGGACTGATGCCCCTGTTGACCAGAGATACGCTTATTCTCCGCACAACGAATTAAAAATAATTTGCCACATATGATATAAAACAAACTTAGAAATACCAAACCCTAAACCTGTACATACAAGTTCACATGTCCAACATGGGCTCCACATGTGACTTATTCCAAACTCTTAACAGTTTGAATATTATGATATGAGTGGAGCTCGGGGAGTGGGGGGCGTTTTCTTTTTTTTTTACCTTTTTCCATTGTGAGTAGCTTTTTTTTTTTTTTTGGCGCTTAATTTTAAAGTCAATATGTGAAGGATATCAATCTTGTAGGGCTATGTGTGCAAATAGAAAGCATCAGAGGTATTCCTATAACACTGATGGTTTCCAGGAGCATATATGTAAAGAAGTTCATAATTTCTTTTCAGGTCTTCTATATACATACCTTCTGTGATGTATCTTTTTTGCACCATAATCTTCATTTGTTGTCACATCTAGCCTATTGTTCACAAGTTTTTGTTTCAAGACAAGGTTATGTATGTTAATTTCAAGCAAAATGGCAATCTTGATCTTCAACCCTTCATGTTCTGAGAATATCTTGTAGTTGCACTCAGAGAGGAGCATTGTATAGGGCTGTTCCTGTAATGTAAATTTTATGGCCCGACTGTAGATACATTCATTAGGCAAATACAAAAACAAATACGTGTATATTTTGAGTATCTACTCTCTTACCCTACGTACAAGTATTTGGGAGGTCAAATTTGATTTTTCCATAGCTTACAAGATGTATATGCACAGACACAACAGTTTACAAGGATATCTGTGTTGCAAAGTACTTCCTGTAGTTATTCCTTGGATTACTCTGATATGTTGCTCTTGCTGATGTTGGTTGGCCTTGTATTTTTTTTTAAAAGGGCTTTTTCCTAAAAATGCTTTTTCCACCTGTCCGTTGCCCGCTAAGCTTCAGGTTGATTGTTCCATTTTCCAAATGTCCCAAATGCTAAAGCTTTATCTGTCCTGGTTATGCAAATTTGGAAAATTTAGTCCTGCCTTCAATTGGTTATGGCAAAGGGTTAAATAACTTAAACAGAAAATCTAAATCCTGAAGAAGTAGCCGATTTGATCCATATTTTTAGAATTTGTTCACTTAGACTGGAGTGAACCTTTAAGCATAATGAGTAAGAATTAGACGAGGAAAAGATAGCTACCGTATATAATATGGGTGTGCAAAAGTCGAAATCCAAGATATACCCGAGTAATCTTGCTTAATGTGAATTTATGTCTATTGACATAGTGTTTTTGAGGGGGCTATCTTTTTTTAATATATATTTTCTATGGGTACCTATGTGATTTTCTCGTAGTTCTATATTATAAAAGAGATGTTAGCGTTTCTTTTATAAAATAAGATGTTCTTTCCCATTCGCATGGTATCAGAGCAATGATCATAGATCGGGATTTTGGTATCTCAGCAAATACCTACCTAATCATGGTCGTATCACCAACAATGCGGTGATCTCTCTCTCTCTTTGCAAGATGATCGACGTTGGGAGTGCCTTCCACATCGCTGTTGCTAGGACCTACCTCGTCGCTAGGATCGTCGGTGACACTACTGTCAGTCGAGGTAGATCGTTGATGAGTGTCGTTGTTGGTGAAGGGTGTTAGTGGTTCACGTTGTCGGTGATGCTGCTGTTGCTATTGGCTTTGGGTCTCCCTATGTGATGAGCCTTCTCTCACTCGAAAGCATAGTTCTTAGATCGATGATGAGTTTTCTCTCACCATTCATGGTGGAGAGTTTCCTTGAGAGTATGATGAACCTTTTTTCACGCAAGAAGAGGTTTTTTTTGTCCAGAAAAGGGGTAGAAATTAGAACCATGTGGTGTTGCTTTTTCGATTCCTAAGAACTCAACAAAGAGCAACAAGAGGCTTGGATTATGGGTTATTGACTTGGGTGCCTTTATTCGTTTGACTGGGAGAGCAAGTAAGTTGAAGAATACATCCATGCCATATGGAATTCGAGAGGTTTTCATTTCCAATGGAGGAACCTCTTCAGTTACCACAGTTGGAGAGGTTTAGGTTTCCCAGATTGGGGATGTGCACTATGCCCCTGAGTTTCCTATGCAAGGATCTCCAGTACATAATAGTATTTGATGACAAGCACTGATATTTTTAGGATAGATGTACCGATGAGATCATTGGTGGCGGAATTGAGAGAGATGGATTTTACTACTTATATGCACCCTCTTTGTTTGTTGGAGTAGTCTTCATAGCTAGTGATCCTTGGCTCTAGCATAAGTAGCTTGGCCATCCGTTGGTAGGGAAGATGCGCCAGATGTATCTTGAGTTGCCTGCTACGTTGACATTGTAGTGTAAGGATAATCAGTTGGGGAAACATCATCGAAGTACCTTTTCACAACAACGTAATGGGGTGAGTTCAATGCCATTTGCCTTTCATTGTGATTGTGGGGACCAATGAGAGTTTAGAGTAAAGGTGGGTTCAGGTATCATGTAGTATTTGTCGATGATCACAATTGCCTTACATGGGTCTTCCTAACGAGAGTCTAATGGGAGATTCCCCAAATTGTGTAGAAGTTTGTTGCTGAAGTTTAGACATAGTACTCCGCCATACAAATCTTTTGGAGTGATAATGCTTTAGAATTCGTTCAGTGGAAGATGCAGGAGTTCTTTAGTGCTTGTGCAATCATCCACTAAACCCCCTGTGCTCACACTTCTCAGCAACATGCTGTGGTAGAGCGGAAGTTGCGGCATTTTCTTGACATTGCTCATACCTTGATGATACACATGAAGGTATCCAAACACTTTTAGGGGGATGTCATACTTGCTGCTACCTACCTAATCAACAGGGTCCCATCTTTTGTGCTTTAGGGCTACATACTGTACTAGGTTTTGCACCCAGACTGTGACTGGCCCTTTGCTTTACTATTATGTGTGTTTGGGAGTACTTACTTTGTTCAGGCACATGGGAATCAAGATAAGTTCTCCCCGGAGGCAATGAAGTGTATCTTTGTGAGGTACTCCCGCACCTAGAAGGGATACTGATGGTATAATTTAGTTCACAAGCACTGTGGTGATGGTAGTGTTTTTTTAGTAAATACCACGTTATTCTAAGGAGTGCTAGCCTTGAGTTGGCTCCCAAGAAGACGCAGGTGTATCATCGTCGTTTAAGCCATTTTTTCCCCGTCCATCTCAAGTCCATGATTCCTCTTCACCCATTACAATTACTATTCTAGATGATGAGAGGTCTCTTGCTCCTGTACATTACATCCTATGTCCTACTATATTGGGACTTCACAACTGCAAAGGGAGATCAGATAGTCTACTTTTACTATTACCACTACATTTATTCCTGGAGACTATGCTCAGGCCTCACAAGACCCTAGACGGCTTGTTGCTATGGACGAGGAGATGGAGGTGCTTTGCTTTAGGGGGACCTGGGAGTTAGTTCCATGCCCTACAAATGTTACAAAAATAGATTGTCGATGGGTATACACCATCGAATATCATGTAAATGCCACAATTGATAGGTACAAGGTGAGATTAGTGGCTCAAGGTTTTACTCATGTATGAGATTGATTATTTGGAGACTTTTTCTCCAGTGGCTTGCATTTCCTCTATTCGTATTATTGTTTCGGTGGCAGTAATAAAGGATGGAGATTGATGGAGATTGTGCTAGTTAGATATCAAGAATGCTTTTTTTTGTATGGCAACTTAGTTGAAGAGGCGCACGTGAGGCAATCATTGGGTTATAGGATATAGAGGGAGCAGGTGTGTCAGCTAAAGAAGGCCATCTATGGCCTGAAGTAGAGTCCTAGGGCTTGGTTTGAGTGTCTCAGCATTGAGATCCAACAAATTGGATTTTAGAGGTCTTCCTCCAATCACTCCATTTTTATTCGACGGACAAGTATAGGGTATGGTTGGGATCACATTTATTTATGTCTCGGAGATGGTACACTTTATAGATACTTGAGGAAGCTGGATTGCTTGGGGTTAAACCATCTTGTATTCTTGTTGAGGTACAAGTTGATGGGGATGATCCACCTTGTGAAGATGTTATGTGATACGAGAGTTTAGTGGGGTGACTACTGTACTTGACGGTGACTCGTCTGAATATTAGCTTTGCTATTAGCAAAGCCAGTTTGTACATGCAGGTCCTGTGGTATAGTCATTGGAGTGGAGTATGTCTCATTCTGAGATACCTTAAGAGGAGTCATGGTTTGGGGCTTTCCTACAAGGATAATGGATCTATGGATGTCACAGTTTATTCTGATGCAGTAGACTATGTAGGGTCAATTAATGATTGGAGGTCCACTTCAAGTTGTCGTTTTTCTTGGGGGCAATCTCATGTCGTAGAGAAGTAAGAAGTAGAATGTTGTTACTCGATCTAGTGCTGAACTAAAGTATCAAGCTATGGCTCATGCCGCATGTGATATCATGTGCATTGTGGGGTTTCTTCAGTATTTGGGAATTATGACTGGGGTATCTGATTCACTTTTTTGTAACAATAGGTCTTCAATGTACTCCGATCTTTCATGAGTGCACAAAACACATTGAAGTTGATTATCACTTCATTCACAATGCCTTCATGGAAGAGAAGATCAGCACTCCTTATGTTACCTCTAAGCTGCAGTTAGTTGATATTCTCACTAAGGCTCTTAAAAGGAAGGAACATGAATTTTTGTGTAGTAAGTTGGGGCTTATCGATGTATATGCCCCAGCTTGAGGGGGTGTTGACATATTGTGTTATTGAAGGGGTTAGTCTTTTTTATATTTTCTGTGGGTACTTTTGTAATTTTCCTATAGTCTTCTTCTATAAAAGAGATGCTAGGGTTATGTGTCATTTGGACTGATGATGTGTGGAAACGTAAGTGGTTTATGTGCATCTGGTAATTGTTTGGCTGCTTTGCACGGCCAATAGTTTTGTCTCGTTCGGCATATCATCAATGTATTTGTTACCTGCCTGCTGTTTTCTGTTAATCAATTTCATCTTTTATTAAACTTGCCAAACTCAAGGAACTAGCTTCAAATTTCAGCTTTCCTATTTTCTTAAATCAAGTGAAAATGAACAATTATGAGAAGCTGACTTTGTGCAGAAGTATGATTATGAATGAAATTGCTACAGTCTGCCTGCATTTATTGCCTTCCCATTTTGGACCAGTCTAGTTGCAGGAGGGCTAGAAATAGATAAGAAGAGCAGAGAATAAAGGATGGTTATCCTGCCAATCTTGTCTGCTCATGAAAATGAATTAAGTGATAAATTGGCAATTATCTCTTGAAGGTATGCATTATATACTCCTCTATAAGGTTGTCAAATTAACTCCTGCCACATGTATGTGAACAAGGCAATCTTCTGTCCTATGTGTACATGCTACAAAAGAAACAAATTCCGCAATGAAATCTGAAACAAATTCGGCAACGAAATCATCTGATGTGTTGAATTTCTTCCACAAAAATATATACAACCTGAAGTAAGTCTATTCCTAGTGTTCCTAACCGTGGGTATTTTTGGCCGTATGACAAACTGATTCAAATCTGAAGTCAATTTTGAATGGTAGCAAAAATTCTTACCACTTCTTCAATTGGCATATTTTGTGAAATTCCCTGCCGTCATGCTTTTTCCAGCTTCACATGCAAGCTTGATGGCATTAGGTCACGGGTCATATGTTGCTATGGAACCTGTTTTTGACTTTTTTTATCTTTGTTATTCCAACTAATCAGAATAAGATTACCTTTCCACTAAGGTTAGATTCTTCCAGTAGTTTGTACTTTTCAATTTTTCATTAAGAGCTTCCCAACAACAATTTGATGGTTCTGAAAAAAGATAGTTGGATACCATTCTAACCCAAATGGTTTCAATTAGTCATTGTTACTCCCAAAGCTTTGCTACATTTTACTGTCTGCATCTTCTCCTTAACGTTTTAATGTAAGCCATTGTGCAGATGTTGATATTGTAATCAAATTAATATACGATGCAGATATGGGTGGGTCTCAAAGTTGAATTTTTTTTTTCTTTTTTGGATGATGTAATCTCCAAGTCCTGTCTTTCTGTTTTGAATGTTTTTCTTTGAGCTCGCTTATAGAGTCGTCAACATGGTTCTCCCATTTGTCACTCCATCTACCATCTTTGGCATGTCCTATGCTGTAATTCTAATTATAGATCTCCACCTTTCAAGATTAAACATAGGTGTATCATCTGAATTTTAGTCCTCTTTGTTTGCCTTGTCAAGGAGAGAAAAATGCCAAATGCAGGAAAGCAGTCCTGGACATCTGACAAGGTATTTGAATTGAAGTGTTTCCAAGCTATTGCCTCTCTTGGCATTGTGTGGTGAAATCTTTTGACTTTATGCTTCTCGCCATTTCTCCCATGCTTGCTCTGAGACAAGCTTTATTAGTGTCCTTAACAATGCTTTGATGCTCATACTTTGTGTTGGAGAATATGCATGTGACAATGTATATACATATACGTAAAGGTGTGTTTTCTTAAAGTGAAATTTTGCCGGTGAGGAAGTTGAAGTATTATAAATTTTGCTTTATCTACTGTTTTTTTTACGGTAGTTTGTTTGTTGATCTCCCTTTGTTGCCATGGAACTTGTCCAATTTATAGTCATTTTTGCCTGACATCTAGCCTTGTTTTGGAACAGGGATGCCGTTATGGAGATTTATGTGTATTTTCACATGACAGTGGACCGCAGATCTCGCCACATCCTTCACAACATGCATGTTTGCCAGAAGAAGAAATTGTCCATGGTGATTCCTTCCTCCGGTTGTTACCCACAGACAAGGATAGATGTGTTCTCATCTTAAAAGATACTGATTTTCAGTTTACTTCAAAGCTGTCTGAATACGTTGATCCAAAGAAGATTATCATAACTGCACAAGATTTACAGCCTTATGGATCCGAGGTGCAGATTCCCGGGGTGACTAAACTCTTGGGTGGCACTCAACCGTGGCTCTTAGTCCTCCAGACAAATGGAACTGTGTCAATTCCTTGGAGGAAAATACATTGTGTCTTATGGTTTGCTGATTTTGACTCCAATGAATTAGAAACACATAAGAATCAGCTGAAGAAGTCTTTGGAATCTCTTGCTGTCAGATTTTTGTTCGAGAGCTCTTATGGAGTTCATGTTGTCATCACAATGAACAATGTCAGATTTGCTCAGTTACAGGTCAGAAGAGTTCACATTTACTACATATTAGTATATTTTATTACCTCGCTGTGCGTTGTTTCAAATGTATATAGAAGGGACCATGTTCAATTGAGGGCTTCTCGTTCTTCAAAATCTTATCCATAATGTTAAATGATGCTCGAAAAAAGAATGGACTAGGTTTGTTGGAAATATGAAAACTACAATGGTTATGAGCGGGAAAAACCTGAAACTACATTTTTATCTTTTAAACCTGATTTATGGGGGCAGTGGCTATTTTGCCATGCCCATCCATGCAAGAGAGTTTGGGTTCCTTTTTGTTGTTTTCTATCTCCTTGTCCTTGGCCTATGATTCGAGAGACTCCATAAAAGCAGGCCGAATTCGGTTAAAACTTATTGCCCAGCCCTCATGAAATCAAATGGTCTTCATCTGAACATGTCACATTTCCCTTTTTATCACAAGTACCAATCATATTCAGACCATATATTATAGCTTTGTGTTATTCTCAACCTCAGCATTTTTGCTTCTGCAGGTGGAAAAATTAGCTAGAGACTGCTTCTTCTTCCTTGATAGATCCTTCCAGTTCGACACATCGATGTTTGGGGATTTCTCAGTTCCATTTGGTAATGTAAGGCCCTTGCAAGTTTCGTTACCTATTTCTTACGTTTTCAGCATGCACCCACCATTGCACTTCCTCTTCAAAGATTACTCATCCTCTCTTCCCAATGGTTTGTACGGCGGTCAGTGACTCTTTGTAGGGAATTTATTTATCATGGTTGTAAGCGTCAATGTAAAAATATATATAGTTTTCTTGTTACCTGCAGAGTGCTTAATGTTCTCGATGAAAATACCTAGGAGGTTATTCTCAAATCTATATGGTAATCTAACTCACTTAATTTGCTTTTACTCCAGTGGATGCTTTTTTCTTCTCTAGTAAGCCTTAGTAAATTATATGCTAATGACTGATTGAAGTCTTGCATGCAGAAGTTGCAGGATCCTTCTGTTATGGTTTGGTGCTCACCTTTAGGTTAATTTTGTTCTGCCTTTTGTCTTGGGGATAGCGAGTTTAAATTAAGATTAGCATACAATATTATAAGGTTAGAGGTTTTGAATGTTTTGGCACACATAATCCAGTGCCTTTTGACTTCATTTATAAAGAGCAAATGTCACAAAACTCTTGGAGATCTAGTAGGGTTTGATCGGAATGGATTCAATCTTAAGGTTCCATTTACCTGGGGGGAATAGGAGATGTCCACTCAAAACAAGGGATATCCCCTGTTTAAGATAGGTGATATCTAAACCTGTATTCGGGCTATAACCCAGGGTTTGCAAATTCAAGTTTGAAGAGGAGATGACCTATCCATACTTTCTTCCTCTTTCAACTTGTCAAATCAAGAGTTGACTCCCAACCTATCCCTCTTCCAATAAACATTACTAAGCAATAACCCCATGTTCTAAGTAAACACCAGTATTAGGATATCCCTTGTTTCTCAGTTGTGAATTGGGTTTGCCATCTCCTCTGATAAACTAGCCCTGAAAGAATTTAAACAGCGTTAAAAAAATAATCTCGAGATGTTAAAAAGGATATGTTTTATCCAAACATATTCTTTTATCTTGAGTAGTTAAAAGGAAATATGTTATATCCTAATACAATAGTGTATGTTTTAGTTTGCTATTACATTTTTCCATGCTGTTCTTAAGTTCTATGGCTGGAGCATGTATGGATGTTTTAGGAAAGTTGCGTAGGAATTGAACCTGCGTTTACTCCAGGGCCGTGTTTGGATTGTTGTAACATTTGATTCCAAAAAACGATCCATACATTCAGATTACTATGAGCTACCATATTCTGATAATTTGATTGGGACATTTGCAAAAGGGAATCCAAACGTCGTTGTGTACTCTAATCATATAACTGGAAGGCTTCTTTATCGTTCCAATCAGCAAGGTTGACCGTGACGAAGGATAAGGTATCTCTCATCAATACATATCTGGAAAGCATGAAATATGGAGGGTCATCTCTTTTTTTTCAGTATGCTCGGATTTATGGATTCGCAGCGGTGGTTCGCTTTACGGTTGTGTGATCTAGACTTATTATTCACAATTGAATATGATATCTCCTGTGGTTTTTTATAAAACAATAATAATACATCATGTATTTTCCATTTTTGGTTGAGGTTCGTGCAAGATTGTTTTGCTTGTTGGTCTCCTAGCAATTGCAGTAAGATAAATATAGTTCATTAGGCAGAACTCGTCTCCAATACGTGCCCCATCCTTGAGGACTGCTTCACTTTAATGGGTGTTTTCAATTGGTAATAAATCGCCATATGCTGCTTGTGATACCACCCGGTGCATCACTCTAGCGATCATCTCTCATGTCGGATGAGATAAGTTGAACATAATCGAACCTAGACGCTTTCCGAAGATTATTAATAGGAGGTGCCTCAATTATGTCTAAGTACATTGCAACAATCTAAACAAGTCCTAAGGTGGTACATTTATGATGACTTAAATTGTTTATGTGAACTTTTTTGCTCTCTTTGAATTAGGAACTTTTATCGTTGTATAAAATTAAGGTCATGAATTAGAAAAAAGGCTGTAACTATGCATGTTATGGAACTTGACTTGCATTTTCTTTTCGGTTGACTTGAGATGGACTAGGCCTTGAAACCAACTTTATTAGCTAGTTGAGAGGTAACGCTAATTCAACGGTACACTGACAAGAGAAGACGGGCGTTAAGCCTTTCTGAATCACGCTATAATATGTTGCAGGGAGATTGGTTATCTTCACGCCACCTGCTCTTGGCCTAGTTATATGTGAGAGACTGATAGACAAAAGTTCGCTCTCCCTCCAAAAAGCAAAACGCAACACAAATTGTAAGTTGGTCTATTAACTATGGGTGGAAATGGATCAGAATTAAATTTGGATACTTGCTAGATATAAATTTGGATCTGGTATGGAAAAATTCATATTGGATTGAGATATAATCAAATATGCAACAGACTGAATCTATATATTGTGAGGCTCAAATATTTTTATGTATATTACTTTTAACTTACTATGATATTTGGAATCCACATCTGTGTTAACAATGATTTACAGGTCCTTTCAAAAAAAAAAGAAAAATAATGATTTACACTGAGTTCATTGTTGTATTTAAACCCAAAAAGTCGTATTAATCTAGTAATATATTTACAGAAAGAATATAACTCTATTAACATTTTTATCCAATTTTATTGATTTTGATTATGCTTTTAAGTTAATATTCTGGTCTGGTCTGCATTTCCGTGGAAATTTGGCAAATTTTATGCATTTCTAAGCTCTGTCAAACCTGGCATTGTATCGTCTACAGAGTTATGCAACCATGAATACCAAAACCTTTATGTAAAATGGGAAAGAGTACATAGAAGTTAGTTCACAGCAGTTTTTCATTTCGATCTCATTCTTTGAATTTTCAATACACTTGAAAAGCATAAACGATGACGCTTTGATTTTCTGTCCTTGTCCAAATGCGAAGACGTGTTGGAATTTTTACCGACGGACCTTGTCCATAGTTCCTTATCTTCTATCTATACTCCTTAACTAAAAGAGAGTTCTTTCTAATGACGTGTGATGCTCTCAAGTTCACCTTTCCACCGTGTACCCCACTTATTTCCATATCTTAGCAATTTTCCCTTGCCATTATTGTGGTCTTAGAAGACAAGTGATCTAGACCAAGGTTCGAAATGCCGATTTCGACGCCGTGCCGATGAAATTGTAAGTGTGCATTTCGTGGGCATGCCGGAGAAATGCCCGTTTTTCGATGACAGATTTTGATGATTTCGATGGCTCGAAAAAATGTCATTTCGGAGGCACGCCGAGAGCATGCCGATGCATGCCGACAAAAATGGTAGAACTGGTCAAAATGATATCAGTTTCAAGAAAATCAAATGTTGATTATATAACAATAAGAGTGTTACATCATAATATTCATATACAACATGACCATACAATGTTAAAATTCAATAACGAGATGAAATATTCTTACCATGTTAAGAATACAGAAAATTTAATAATAGAAGAATACAAAGAATTTAAAAATTAAAGAATTTAAGAATGAAAGAACCAAAGTGTATAGTTTCAAAGTAAAAGTTAAAATTGTAATGTCTTGATGTATGATGTATCAGAAGTCAGGACTTGGAACTTTAAAGACAGATTTCACCAGAACCAAGAGTGTCTTGCTGGATGCATATCTTTATCATGGGTACTATCATCACTTGATTGATACCATTGTTGACTATTGTGTCGATGAATACTTTGAATGTATTCACAGTAATCCTTCCAAGACATATATGAATACATTGTCTGGTAATCCATTATGTGCTGTCTGTATTCATGTTCATTCATACTAACAAAAATCCCAAGACGGGGAAATCTACTATCTGTATATGGTCTGTCACGCTGCTCACGTGCACGATTAGTTGCACGTGTTTGTGAGAATCCTGTTGTTCTAGAATCATCTTGTGATGATTTTGATCTTGGCATTTGAGGGAGAGCTTGGGGTTGGAACTGCTGAGGAAAGTAATTTTGGATCATACCATACTCATATGGATAAGAATATTCACTCCCAGTCCTAGTCCCAGAAGTGTCAACATTTTCAGACTCAGCGTATGAATATGATGGATAATTATATGAAGGCGGTGGTGGTGCAAATGATTGCGGGTAGAATGGTTGAGCATATGAAGATCCCGTCTCACGTGTTGTGTCGTATGATCCCATGTCATATCCAGATCCAGGTGCTGAAGAACCAAAAAATTGATCACTAATGCTCATGGAACCAATTGAAGGGCTCAAATCCTCCATGTAGGCATCGTGACTTGGATATCCCTCGTAATCCATGGCTGGTGGACTTGGACTTGGAATATGTTCGCCATGGATATTGGTGTATCGTTCGTCATATTCTGTAGCACCCTGAGTTTGCACTTGACCACCATGTCTCCCTCTGTCGGATGATCCTTCTGATCCAGATCCTTCTACCATTACAAATGCATCTGCATTTGAGCCATCATCTGAGTCATCCTTTGAGGTTGAAGTAGACTGTGATAACTGTCGTTCTTCATCCTCTTCATCCAGTACTCTTATAGGAAATGTATGATGACCAAATCTGACCATATGTCCTTCAACATCAGCACCCATTTTCTTTGATAGCTCTAGATCTGACATTCCCCTAACATTCATCACAGGTTCTCCTCTAATGTCATTTATCCAACTTTCTAGCACATTATCTCCGGTTCGGAAAATGTAGGCCAGATCAATTGGATCGGTCATTTCCTTGTTTTTAAAATCAAAGCCCTCCTGAATGTGCCTCATTCGTAACCTTGTGTTGTAGTGGATATACACAAGGTCATTAAGCTTGTCAATTCCAAGCTTGTTTCTTCTTTTGGAATCGATAAGGTTAAATGTACTCCAATTTCTTTCACACCCACCAGCAGATGATGTTTGTGATAACACTTTAACAGCTACCTGCCGTAAATTTGGAGCTTCCGTTGCATGCAAATTCCACTATTCCGCTGTAGGGAAACATATTCTAGTCAAAAATTGGATTTTATAGAGTAAATTATTATTAGTAAATATTAAAGGGATGTCGGTTATTACCAGGATGAGTGGCCTTAATAGCCTGCTGTGCCATATGACTCCCAAAAGATCCCATCATTTCTCTAAATAATTTAATCTACAACATGTTGACATGAAGATGTCAAATATCTTATTTAAGCATCAAATTTCAAGTTAAATTTGCCTACCTCATTCATGCACGCTATTTGCGTAGCAGTTGTAGGAGAGAGCTTTTGAATAACTTTTTGCACAGCTTGAATGAGATTTTCGCGCGTGCGGCGGCCACCCTCTACAGGGAGATGCTCCCCCACCTTCCCAGCAGGCAACTAGTCCACCACCAAGAAGGTGAGAAGTTCCATAAGTAACGATGCAGGCTACAGCCTGAAACAGCGGCAGAGATGACAGTGACAGTGGCATTAGCGGAGCGGAAGAGATGGCAGTGGCAGTCTACAGCAAGCACACAGCATCGGCATCGGTATCGGCATTTCTTAACAAGGTGGGCTGCATCGGCATCGGCACAAGCACACGCCCTTGGTGGGAGTCCCTATATGTTAAGCATCCTACGGCATCGGTAGTGCTTGCCGACCTATGGATATCTGCACAAGCACACAGCATCTCTTAACAAGGTGGGGTCCCCACTACACCCAAATCAAATAGCCCTCCCGCCCTCCCTCCCCACCCTCTATGTCCGCGGGGCCCACCGACCCTGCGGCTCCACCACCACCACCACCTTCCTCCCCATGTCCTCCTCCTCCCCCTCCATCCCTCCTCCCAGCCCCCACCTTCCCGTGGGGCCTCCGGGGGCTCAACAACCTTGGCAGCACCTGCTTCATGAACTCCGTAATGCAGGTGCTGCTCCACACCCCATCCCTGAGGAACTACTTCCTCAGCGACCGCCACAACCCCTACGTCTGCAGGCCGCAGCAGAGGAAGAAGGCGGGCGGCGAGGGCGACGACAGGAAGGTCGTGTGCCTCGTGTACGATCTCAATGCGATCTACTCCGCGGTGTTCTCCAGTAGCTGCACACCCTACAGCCCTGCCAAGTTCCTATACAGGTGAGGGGGACGAGGGAGAGTGACCATTTTGCCACCGGCGGCACGGCGGCATGCCGACCATACCGGTCGGCATGCCGCCGAAACGCCTGTTTTTCGACACTAACATCATATGGGCATAGCTGTTCTTCAAAACTGCCCTTGCCAACGGCATGCCGTCGGCATTTAAATCCATGATCTACACTGATGCCCACCTTGTAGTTGCCACTCACCACCTTGCGACTCTAATTCCAACTAGATGTTGATCACTCTCCTTCTTCCAACTCTTGGCTCTCAACTTCTCAAGTCTAACTGCATCTCTATCTCTCCTCCTTTGCCACCCTCTTTCTCTGTCACAGAGTTGCCCACCTCTTTGTATTTCATATTCATACGATGCAGAAGAAGAATGACAGATTTTGGGAAGTGTCCAAGTGGAGGGAATGTAGGGTTGGGGGGATTTGATGGTGGTGGAGTACTACAGGGACGGTAGGGATGAGAGGAGGTTTCAAAGGGGTTTGGAGAAGGTGTTGTAGATGATGGAGGCCATGGGATCAAAGGAGATCAAGATGCACCACTGCAATGGGTTGAGACTAAGGGCGAAAGAGGCATGCTTTCACATGTACATGAGTGAGGTGGGTAAGAGAAAAGAGCAAGAATCTTCTAGGGAACCTTACCACACCCATGTTGCAGGATGGTTGTGGAGTACCCTTTTTTTGTCGATAATGGAACCTAAGGAGGTTGGAAAAATCCAACCCATCTGAAGAGACCCACACGACCCAATCAAGCTCCAAATTGAGCTAAGGACAGAACCAACCCTCACCGATGCTGAGTAGGAATACAAGACAACAATGCAAAGAACGAAGTAGTGATATTAGTAACAAAGGGATGACTTGGAAGGTGAAGCGGCATAGAGGACTGTTACGCTTCCCTGAGAAATAAATGATTACTACTTTAATTATACTCAAAATACCATATAAAAGAGGACCTATATACTCAAATAAGGGGTAATCACCCTTGTTGTGCTCACAAAAAATAAGAGAAAATCGCTTAGTGCGTGCACTTTTGAGGGTTAGATCCCCTCTTGTACACCCTACCAACTATCCAATTCACATGTGGTTTGTGTTATTACCACGCTTTACTTGAATTCTTCCAACCATGACCTTAGAGCTCCAACAAAACCCAACGAGGAGAAGTAGGATGCCGAGAGACCATTCTATTATTCTTCAAGACATTTGGGTGAACATGGTAGTCACTGTCCAGGCCATTCCATTGTGCATTAGCTGATCCGTGCTTGGCAATAATTCAACATGTATCGTCTTTATTTGACATACACACAATATTATTATCATAACATCTGTTGTGTTAATTCACGACAACATATAACTTTCATAAATTAATATGTATCAACTTTTCTTGACATGCACAATGGACGAATCATCATGTAACGGTATTGAGATGGATTCATTCCTAATATCGGTGTTTGTTTTAAGTGATGTAAAATTGTCGATTCTTTGGAATTGTTGATATTGACCAAAATGTTATGTAATAGTGATTTGTCAGCTATATTTTTATAGGAAATCAGAGATTGTTCAGTCATTATTTGTCATTACAACTTGGAGCCATAGCCTCAGAAGAGTCGAAAAATCTAAGCCATCCTAGAGCTGCCAAGAAACAAAGCATTGATGGTGGCGAAAACGCGTACTGAGTTCGTAATTTCTATGATGGTAGAACGGCATCTTTGAAAGAATTTATACCTCTAGAGCTTAACTGGCTTAGGGAAAAGAAGTCGCAGAGGAGGAGCCCATGTTTGGTACATTAGAGTGGTAGTCCTTTGCCTAAACAAAGCAGAGAGCACTAAAAAATAGACGCCTTTTTCAATCAGTCCCTTTACGACATTTTGGCAAAAAAAGTTTTGGTTGAGATGACTGGTTGCAAAGATTGTCATGAGCCTTGAGTAGCTAAAGCTTGTGCAGGAGGGATTGTTCAGATTGCAGTGTTGATCTCTTGATGCACATCAAAGGGTTTGCAGAGTTGCTATCCAGATGGAACTCCATGGTAACGCACTACACCTTCTCATCTTACTTGGTAGGATGTCCACCATGCTATAGCAGTAGGAAGGTTGTGAGATAATAGGGTTCAATCAATTCACCCTATGTCTTTGGTTGTCTAGTCTCAACAAGCATAACCGTAAGAATTCCACTAACAATAGGTCGACAAATTGCTATAGAGCATTCTACATATAATCTTCAGAAAGTTTCATTCTAATGAAAGGTAGTGGTTTTGTTTTTCTTTTATTCCTTTCTAGAATATTGTATTTCTTTTTCTAATAGATGCAAAGGAGGAATTATCTTGGGTAAAGCTTCACGGGCTTGATTATGATACAACCTATGTTCTAATTTAAACCATGATTGTGAATATCATATTATTAAAGAGAAACTTCATTTTTTACTATATATGGACAGGCGAGTTTCTAAGAATCAGTTATGTAGTCATTGCTTGAACTAATCACTAGGTATCTCATAAGAGAATGCTAATTTATTAATAAAATAGGTTGATGCCAATTATCTGAAGCCGTCAAGCGATTTATGCCTTTAGTAGAAAGAAATGTAACGAAATTATATATTCCGAGGAAATGTAACTTAGAAAACCTAATTTTGGGCTATCAAAATGCTGCTGGAAAAATTAGAATTCCAAGATAAATTTGGATGCAAAGATTGTGAAGTTGAACGACTTGTTCAAATGGTAATTTCATCTCAACTTTTTAATTTCATTTGAGAACTTAGGTTGTTTGCTTTTGCTATTTCTAATAGATCATTATCTTCCGATTAATGTTCTGCCATTGTTTTCTAATAAAAATCTTTTACATTTGAATTTTAAGGAGCTAGTTAACTAACTATCAGCTTTGGTTATTGGATCATTATTTTTTAAAGTGACTTGTATGCTTGAACTCTAAACCATATATAAAAGTTTAACTTCATTTCATGGGACCGTGATTAAATTAGATATTCAGAAGAAATTACTCTAACTTAACGATTTTATTATAAAGAAGAGATGGATCTAAGAAGCTTTTTTCCTAATTTCACCTTGGTCTTGCTTCATTTTTCGCATAATTTTTCTCTCAATCAAGAGGGTGGGAGGTTAAGATACTATGAGGATGTAGAGTGCCTACAAATAGGTCTAAACCTTGTCAATGAGATCGAGCACTTGAGAGTAAGTTGTGTACCTCCATAACGCATTTCTCAATCACATATCTACAAGTATCACCTAATGTGGGCATAGGTATGCAAGAGGTTTGAGCTCTACATATTTCACGTAATAAAAAGTAATTTCAAGATCTTTTAAATATAGTGATGGTTATAAGAGAATGTACCTGTATTTTACTACTTTGGACATTAAAAAGAAATATGGTCATTGTAAACTATATGAAGTCATTTTTTTCTTCCACGACGAGGCATAGGCACTATATCACTGGTAAAACTCTTAAAGACTAGCTTAATAGTGCTTACTTCTTTCTGACCGCATGGTTGCAACGTCAGACAACAATATCACAGAAACCCCTTTCTAATTTGAAATTTTCCAACGTTTATTTTATGTTGACGGCCTCTGGAATTGAAAAAACAAGGACCTCCAACAGCAGGGCAGTAACTCCATGGTAGAGCCGATTTTGATTTTAACTCTTTGTTAAAATCCTAAGAAGGTTAACGACGTTTTAGGAATCACCTCTCCAAGACTAGATCGTATCGCCATGTTGGAATAAGGTCAAAAACAGGCCCAAAGCCCATGCGAAAAATTGTACCACAAAAGAAATCAGCTCTTGGAATCTGAAAATGCATCGGATGAGGATGGTTGAACTTTACAATACCCTGCTCAAGAGATTGGCCAAAACCAAATCGACCCATTCGCGCAGGCTACTCTTTCGCATCCTCTTCTTGATTTCCTTCAGCATTGCCTATACCCATAAGAGTGGAGAGGAGAATCAGCAAAGATTGAAGAGATCATCAAAGGCGCAAAAGTAGCATGTTACTTAAACGATTTAAAAGACTGACGGACTTCAATCTCAACTTATCATTCACCCAGATACAAGTTATTGGATGCATCTGCTACATAGAAATAGAAGGAATTACACTTGATCTACATCTTTATGGTAATTGATTAAATGGATCTCAAATCCCTTAACAATTGGAGATTCAATTATAATCAAAAGAAGAAACGGAAGTCTAGTTTAACATGCAGTTTTAAGGTAATCATTAGTTTATATAGGTCAATGATCAGAATCATATTGTAGTAATGGTGAACTTATCTGCAACTACTATTTCATCTACAGAATTGGAACGTGATTGAAATTCACTTCCCTCCCTATCTTGCTACCTCCTCTCGTCCTCTCACTTGCACCGATTCCTCTTTATACAGACAAGATTGGAACCATATGACAGACAAGATATGACAGCATCTCCAACCCCTTTATTCCATATGCAGAAATGAAATCCCCCTTCAATCCTCTCATCACAATCCCCCCTCTATCTCAGTCGCATTCACGTCATCCTCTATGTCAATCCCCGCTCAATCTTTCATGTTATACCAGATGCACACTTAGCATTTAATGGCAGAAGACTGTGGTATAAATTTGAATCTGTGAAGAAAACCCTAATGATAGACTCACCTTGTTCACTAAATATGACTCCACCAGAACATAATCCTTCTTCAATTTTCACAAGTTCGACCGTCATCCTCGGACCTATTTCCTGCAGCTTTACAGCACTTTTACTGGAGGCGCGATTCACTCTACTGATATCCGCTGCCAAATCCACTGTTGCTGCTTCTTGATCTGCCTCACTCTCTGATCCATATCCAGCCCTATAATAAACACATTTCTCAAAATCAGAAGATCGACGTTACTTCATAAAAATGATGAGCCTAAAAATGTGCAGAGACTGCAGATCAAACTTTAATGTTCATAAAACTCAAAGCCAAATAGGAAAGGGATTTTTACAAAATACCATATGTAAACATGTGATATCACGGAATTGGCTTTTCATTTTCAATTTTCACATAAATATCCTCCAAAGTTGCTCCTAATGCCCCAGGCTTCAGATATTGCTTTATCCACATCCTCCATGGGGATAAGTTGTCTCAGCTTGTCAGTGTGTTTTTCTTGAGTATTGCTAGATCCAAAAAAGTTATGGTACCATGATCTTAATACCTGTACCTTTTTATGGAAGAGGAATACCTGTACGTATTATGTGAGAGTTAACGTTACCTTATTTGAAAAGGTTGTTTAGCATTTTACTGCAACATATTCATACCCAATCTATTTAAGAAATTTCTTTGCTTTTGCGACATTTCCCAAGAATCTGCTTCATACCAACATCGGCACCCCCTCCTCCAAGAATCTACCACTATCAATACAAGTTCAGCACCTTAGACCTAATTGACCACCAGCCCCATAACCCACCGAAGATCCTCTTACTAGATTTGAGAAACCATCAAATTTATTTCATTTGAAAGACTCAACTCTTAAATTAGGCAACGTGTCAAGTACTTGAATTTTACTATTGCTCTTTGAAAGGGGACTAGACAATGCACTCAATACCCTATATCTCATTTAAAGTCTCCCTCTCACCTAAGCTTTGCAGCATGATAGGTTGTCCCAGCCATTGATGGGCATGCTGATCAAGCTGATATCGAGAATGCCTTTTCTTTATCGAGACTTTATTGAGGAGGTTTTTTCTCCAGAGGTGAAAAAAAAGCTACTTGAGATCCGCAACCCTCCTGCTTTATTAAAAATTAAAAAAGGTTACATTAGTAATCAAGAAAGTCCCAAAAATTCTTCAATCTTTTGAACAGAGGGAGTGATCAAAGGATCTATTGCTTATGGAAGGCCATCTATAATCTTGAGAAGAGTCCAATGGTTTTCAGTTGCACAATTAGAGTTATAGCTTATCTGGATCTTTTGCACGTATGTAGGAAAATTTCATGTCTGCGACCTTTATTGTCTGCAGATGATATTTTTTCGAGGGGCAACAACTAATCATGAATAGCAGATGCTAAGAAGCTCCTCTAGTCATCATTTGTTACTAAGAATCTTGGCAGTTTTAACTATCTTCTCAGCATCAAGTTCTCCCAAACATCTGATGGTGGTGCTCCCTCTCAGGACAAGCATGTGTTGGATCTTTTCATGAGGTAGGAATGTCATTGTCAGGCTAAATGATCCATGAAGTACTCTTTATCCTGACAAGAGAGGTACTACAAAGCCTTGGTGAGAAAACTTCTCCATTTGACACCCGATTTGTTTTTTGTTGACAATAGTCATCAATTCATGGATAAGCAACAAGAAGAGCAGAGCAAAGCTGTATAACAGATCCTAAAATATCTTAACTCGACTCCAGGAAAGGGACTGAAGAAAGATATGGTTCATTTAACCCCAAGAACCATAACCCCCATTTCAAGTTCCCAGTTTGTTACTAACAGTGTAAGGAGTCTTGGGGTGGTGCGCCCGCTCCCTATAAGGCATTCCCTGTGCGGGGTGCGCGGATTCGATCCCTCGCGGCATGCCCAGACGTGCATAGCAACCTCATGGGGGGACACATTGCTAATGCTGTCCCCGCCTCAACTCGGCGCCAGAGAGTGGCCGTGGCTAAGATCACGGAGGCGCTCCGTGGCAAGCGAGAAATTCAGGGACCCTCCGGGGGGGGGGGGTGTCTTCCCCCTCCCTCCCCTTTTCTTGTTACTAACAGTGTATAAAATATTGAAAAAAAAAAACAATTGAGTTTTTTTTTTACAGAGTAAATATGTTCCTAGCCCTTTTCCTCTTTCCATTGGGGCAACACATTCCCACAAGCTTTTCCAAAAGGGCATGCAGAAAACAAATGGGCATAGCCCTCCAGTGCCTCACCACACAACAAACATCTAGGATCTGATTGAGGTGCACCGTTCAGCCATTAGACTTTTGTCATGATCCTCTCCCAACATAACAGCCAACCAAACATCTTCACCTCCAACAGCATCTTGGACTTGCAAGTCAACCTACAATCCCTTGCTAGATGCCAGTCCACATGATTTGGGCTGGAAAGATGTCTATACACTGATTTTACTGAAAAGTGCCATCTTTCCACAACCACCCATCCAAGCATCCCATCTTGAGCTGAAGCGTCGACAACTCCTCATGAAACATCAAGAACTCTGCCAGCCTTTGCTCAGGCCAGTTTCCATATAAAAGAGGTGTCCATCAACTCCGTCCTAATAATTAGCTACATAGACCAGCAAATTGGTCAACAAAGCAAAGAGCTATAGGAATCTCTCTGCTAACAAGCCATGCCTCATCCACTCATCTAAAAAAAAAAATTAAAATATCTTCCCTAGCCCAACTTTGTTACAAAGAAAAGAATCACATCCGGCATAATATGAAGCAAACCTTTCCAAAGCACTTAAGCTCCTTTGAAGGCATCATCTTGTCCAACCAGCTCAATTTTCTTCCATAGCAGGCCTCAATGACACTGGAAAGCAGCCCACCCTCCAAGCCCATAATTCATGCAGTCCACTTTCTTAAAAGAGCTCACTTCACAACTCTCATTCAAGAATGCCTAGCCGTCCCTCAGAAATCAGTGAGGAAGTCTCCACCCAAGACACCTGGGATGCAGGACAATTCCCCTCATCTTTCCCCTTCCATAGAAATCTACACCTCAATGCATCTAGCATGTTTGCTAATTTCATGGGCATCAAGAACACAGATAGCTAAAAGAACTGACTTCAACAAGAGCAATCACCTACCCTTAGAAAACAATCAAAACTTTGAACCCTCCAATCTTTTCATCCACTGAAAGCTGAATGGGAATGGCAAGGCGTCAAGTGGTTCCTGCCGTGATCTTGAAGAGGAAGAGGGACAGTCTTAGATTTAGGGTGAAATGAATTTATGACCCTTCCAATATTGATGTATATGGTGAGCTGGAGGGGACTTAATGTTACTCTCTGCAGATGATAGACCGAATAGCAGGGGAGGCTGTGATGCTGGGTACGCGGAGTTCGTTGAACTTGTTGCAGAATGTAATTTGAAGGATCTTGGTCTGTGCAACTTTCATTATACATTGAGAAGCATGGATACATCATACACCCTCGTCCAAGTCCAAGATTAATAAAATATGTGCCTCAATCAAGTTTATAGAGGTTTTTTCCTTAAGCTCCGTTTATGTGGAGCCTCGACCACTATCTACTAACATTTCGTTAATTTGGAGCTCCAACAAGGCTGCAAGGCCCTCTTTGTATTTCAAATTCAAGCATTCACGGTAGCTTAAGGACGGCTTCAGGAAGACAATAGAGGATTGGTAGCATGATGCCCCTATTTCTGGTTTGGTGCCTGTCACCATGGCTGGGAGACTATAGGAGTTGAGGAAACATGTGATTTCCTATAGAAGGTGATTGAAAGAGGAACACAAAAGAAAGAAAGGAAGTAAAAAAGAAGGGCCTTAGAGAAGATTAATGAACTGGATAGGGTCGAGGATTCCAGGACATTGACTTCCGTCCTGTACGGTGCAAGACAGAAAGCAGGTGCAGTAGATTGTTGCTATGGAAGATAGGAAGGAGGAAGCAACAAAAATCAGGCAAATGGGAGGCGGTGGAAGAACTTCATAGCTAAGATACAGGTCAATGGGATAGATTGCAGCAGGGGCGAAAAGAAAAGTGGGAGGTCCATAGCTGATCATTTTAGGTCCTTCACAAACAGCGGGCCTTAGGATGGATGATGATGGTGGACTGGGAGGGGGTGCTCCTACCCTCTCTCTAAGCGGATCAATTCTTTGATTTGTCCATTTATTGAGATTGAGGTTAGATTAGCAGTTAGTGGCTTCAAAACAAAAGGTGCCCTGGGGCCGAAGGGTTTCCCAATTTTGTTTGTAGGGACTCTGGTCAGTCATTGAATGCAGTTGCTAATGGAGTTTAGATGGCAACCAAGGCTTTAAGAGATTGAATGGGTCTCCCATTTTCTACTAGTTTTTTTTTTTAAAGGAAAAGGACGATTAATGAAGATCCGTAATTATCCACATCTATTAATCACTAAAAATTCACATAAACTGCATCCACAAATTGGACAAGGCCCAGGCCCAGGCCCCATTGACAACATTCTCAACCCACACTCTCTCTCCTCTAAAAATGCAAGCATTACATTGAAACCAAATAGACCACATCACTGCTACCGCCACCACCCAACCTTGGGTATTTAACCAAAACCCATTGCTGAAGGACCTCCAGAATGAAGCCTCAAACATTACATTAACACCTAAAAGACCCATAGCTCGCCAAACTAAAGCAGAAAAATCACATAACCAGAATAGATGAGCAATGTCTTCATCTTCGCAACTACAAAAACAGCAAGTAGCATCAAGATCCTCCATCCACGTCTTCTGCTTTTAAGTAACCAAGCCATCCCTCCTTAGAAGCCAAAGGAACACCCTGATCTTTAGAGGTACCTTCAAGCGCCAGAAAACCTGACAGTCCCCCACCAAATTTGATTCAGGCTGCTCACTACCCCTCAACAACTTGTATGCCTTCTTGACTATAAACCAACCCTCAATCCAGATAAGTTGATTAGTCCTTGTGTACTAGGGATGATAATCATGCAAGATCGAGAGCAAAAGTTGCAAGTCTTAAACTCAAGCCTAAAAAAGGCCAGCACTCAACACCAACGACCAAGAGTTGGACCCTTCATCCTAAACCTTCCTCACCTTACATACCTTGTCATCCACTAAAGCAAATAGTCTGGGAACCAAATCAGCAAAGTGCCCAACTTCCATCCAATCATCCAACCAAAACCTAAAAGTTCCCCCATTCCCTAGCTCCGAATGGAAAAGTGGTGCCACCCTCTGCATCACTGGCACCAAAGCTCTCCAGAAAATAAATGTACCACAGGAAATCATCGCCCTCTCTATCATAGAAACGTCAGCACTGCAGGCATCCAACAAGGTGCACCACCAAAGATTGTCCTTGTCCACAAATAAGCCAACCACCCACTTCGCAAGCAGTGCATCACAAATATTCGCAAGGTCATGCACTCCAAGGCCTCCCTCCTTGGGCCTGCAAACCACATCCCAAGGCACCGGCTGAAAAACTTCCATTATGATCAGTCCCCTTCTAAAAGAACTGCATTCTGATGTTCTCTAAAGCACGCAACACTTTCTTTGGTGGCCTTGAAACAGACAAAAAGAAGACAGAAACAGCTAAAAGATTCATCTTCAAAAGAACAAGACAACCCCCTCTACACAACAACCTCCCACTCCAGGAACACAACCTCCTCTTCATTCGCTCCAAAAGAGGGCTACCAATCTCGTAAGGTAAGTTGTTTGCCTTTCAAAGGCAAACCCAGATAAAGAAAAGGAAGGAGTCCCACGGTAGTGTAAAAGGCCTGCAAACAAGCCACCACCTCCTCCTCCAACGAATGAAAAGGAACAAAAGCAATTTTGTTCTGGTTGACCACCAAACTAGAAATCTCTCCAAATATGGTAACCAATAACATTCTCACCTCTCGACTTTTTCCTTCAATAAAAAATAGTGTCATCTATGTACAGAATAAGTGGCAATAGAACCCCATCCCTATGTAACATGAAACCAAAGAAAAGACCCCGACCACATGCTTTAATAGCCAAAGCTATTGAGGTATCACTTGCGATGTTAAAAAGAATAGGTGCCAGAGGACAACCTTGTCTTACCCTATGTTGTGGTTGTGTCCAAGAGCCACACGATCTACCATTAACCAACACAGAGAAGGAAGTCATTGTAATACACCTCTTCATCCATTAAATCCACCTTTTCGAGAATTGACATCGCTTAAGTATCTCCCATAAGTACAACCATCTAATAGAGTCATAGTCTTTAAAAAAAACCACCTTCCATAGAAAACAACTCTTCAAAGACCTCCTCCATGACGTTGTCATCTCTTCAACAAGACTGAATCTACCGCCAATGAAAGCAGATTGCATTGGGCTAATTAGCTGAGGGATGACAGCTCTCAATCTATTAGCAAAAGTCTTTGTGACAATTAAGTAGGTTGCATTAGAGAGAGCCGTTGGTCCAAAATCATTTATCTTTTCTACACCTGCCTTCTTACGCAACAGAAAAACATAAAATACATTAAGCTTCTCAAAACTACAATTCTCTGCACAAAACTCCTTAATCATTGCCATGAAATCCACTTTCACCACATCCCAAAATTCTCAATAGAACAAAATCTAGAAACCATCCAGTCTCAAGGCTCCCTCCACCTTTAACCTACGCTGCGCCACAACCACCTCATCCTCTAATGTCTTTAATCAGATCACGACGCATAATGTCATCTAATGAGGTCATATCCAACGTCAATAGCATCCACCTTCCAAGTAGTCACCTCCTCATGAACTCACTAAAATGATCGCCAACAGCTTTCACTATCTATCTCCTATCACTAATGACATCCTCACCAACCTGCAAAGAAGCAACAAGCTAGCTAACAAGTGGAAAAAGTGAGTATTCGCATCCCCCTCTTTTAACTAAAGTTGTCTGAATTTCTACCTTCAATTGACCTTAATTTTATGATCCTTCATCTGAAGGACACACTATAATTAGTGCCTCTCATTCAACTTCGCATCTGAGAGTAGCCTACCATCCTATACCCTGTCAAGCTTGGAAACTCCCTCCAGTGCCTCTACATGCGTGCGCACCCTTCTTTCCTTAATCTCCTAGTTAAACACCATTAAAGCCGCACAAAGATGTTGAATCCGAGTCACCAACATACATGTAGTTGAGGAAGGAGGGATTTCCCCCCACTTCTACTAAACAAAATTCTTGAATCTAGGTTCAAGCAACTAGGATTTCTGTAAAGTAGGAAGTGACCAAAATCCCCCCATTGGAACTCCAGACCAGAAGAGTATAATCTAAGAAAGGCCTTGGTCACACAGAAACATCTGCCATCTAAAAGTGTTCCGCAAGTCCAACAAAGCAGAGGAATCTGTCAATCTTCAAGCAGGAGCCAAAGTTGCTTCACCACGTAAATATTACCTAGAAGTGGGAACATCATACAACTCCAAATCACTAACAAGCTCCGCAAAAGACAAGGTAGCACCATCAGTCCGCCCATCTGGTCCGTCATCTGCACAGAGCGTGGCATGAAGTCCCCTCCAAGCAAACCAAGGCCACCTGTCTCGAATAAAGCCGCCTATCTAAGCTCCTCCCAAAATTCCACCCTATAGGAATCATCACATGGGCTGTAGATGGACAACAAAACTAAACAAATACCATCAAAATCTCTGTTCAAAGCACAAGAGATTACCCACCTTCCTATTTTAGAATCTATCAACTCATAATCTACCCTATTTCATGCAAGTAAAATACCACCAAACTGCTACGTAGCATCTGCAGCAACCAACTGAGTGAGCAGATCGCCACCAATCTCCCTTAAGAGTTGGCCATCAATCAACTCTAAGTGTGTCTCCTAAAACATAGCAAAATCCACTCTCCATTCACCCAGAGAGCATCACAAGGTGGATATGCGAGTTGAATCATGGAACCTCTAACATTTCATGACAACACTTTAACCAATGAGAAGATGCATTGCCCCCATGCATACCACTATTCAAGCACTTCTTTGCATTAATGACCTTGGCCACTCTGCTTTCAACTTCCTCATTATCATGGATCACATCGGTATTGACAACAGACCGTTGCCCTTGTTTCCTGATCCTCTTTCTTCTATAAAGAGTTGTAGAGAAGTTTCTACCTATGAGTTTAAGCCCCATGGCATCCCCAACAACAACAGGGTCCTCATCTGCCTATGCCACCACCGCAATAGACTCAACTTCATCCGGTTTCACCGTGGAATTGACCCCCACACATGCATTAAGCGTTAATATCCGATGGTCACCTCCCAGCTCCCTAGCATGACATGACTCCACATTAGCACACACCGTCGAATGAGCATCCTTCACATCCCCAAGATGACCGAACACCCCATCATCGCAGAAGCCTCAATCACAAAAGCCAGCGGTCAACCTCCATCTTCAACTATGTGGGTAGCCATCTCCATCACTAAATGCACAAGGGGAGAAGATGAGGAACCCACAACACCCTTCATGGGCCCATCAGCAAAATGCAAAGTATACCCATTCAGATGCAATAATGGAGCCCCATCACTTCGAAAACGGGTGACGCTCCCATCTAACCTAGATTCAAAACTACCACAAGGCATTTTCAAAAGCTCATGTAAGACCCTTCCCCAGCTGGCTCCTCATCCCCATAAATACTAGCAACTGAGCCTAAATCCCCACACCTTCCCAAATCACCACCATTTCTGGAATGGGAAGCAAGAATCACGAGACCTTTAGGTTTCCAAACATGTCGTAATGAACGCCAGGTTGCCGCCGCCATTGAGGAAAAGGCCACTAGCATCGGAGAAGATGCCTTTAAAGCGACCTTGTACAACCACCTTCCCCAACAACCTCCATCCAAACAAGACAAGACGACCCGTCGGCTTGAAGGATCAGCCACAATGGGATGTCGACACGTCCCCGCACATGGACCACCATCAGAACCCACCACAGGTCCACCTCAAGACCGATCTTCAGAAGGCGCTTGAGATGCAAGAAGCCTGAGACCAAAGCTTCGATCGTCTCCAACATCCAATGTCGCAAAGGGATGCCTAGCAACCTGAGGTCCACAAGGGATGCTGGCGGCAGCTGCTCATCCAGCGCACCATCAAACTCAAACGTCTCGTGCCACTGAAACTCTGCATCCTCGATCACCAAGGAACGAAAGCAGAGGAGCTCACGATCATCCCTTGAATAGTCGTGCACCAACACCTTTCTATCATCAAGGAATGCAACACCTTTCTATCATCCGATACAAATGGCTTTTGTCCCGGACAGGAACATTTTGGAGGGGTATGTGGTGGCTTCGGAGATCCTGTCTTTTTGGAAGAGGAGTAGGAGGAAGGCTTTCATGTGGAAGGTTGATTTCAGCAAGGCGTATGACTCAGTGCAATGGTCTTTCCTTTGGGCATCTTTGGTGAAGAGGGGATTTCCACCCATGTGGATCGAGTTGATGAAAAGGTGTGTCACTACGACGTCTTTTTCGGTTCTTATCAATGGAAACCTGGCAGAGAGTTGGATCCAATCGAGAAGAGGGGTGAGACAGGGATGCCTGTTGGCTCCGATGCTTTTTGTTATAGCGGCAGACGCACTTGCGAGGGCGGCGAAAAAGTCTTGTAAGAGGAACTTGGTGAGAGGTTTCTCCTTGGGAGATGGGAAGAGCATTCCATTGCTGCAATATGTGGATGATACGATTTTCTTTATTGAAGGCAGGGAGGTGGAACCTAGGAGGATGCGGATTTTGCTTCTATTGTTTGGTGAGGTTTCAGGTCTGCAAATTAACCTATCCAAATCAAGTTTTGTCCCTTTTAATTTGACGAAGGCGGAGGCGAGGGAGTGCAGCACGGGTCTTAGCACAGAGCAAGAGAAGCTACCGATTAGATACTTGGGCCTACCGCTGACAGATGGTAGGATCTTGGTGTAGGATTGGGCTCCCCTGCTGGGGAGGCTAGAGGGGAGGTTGGCAGGATGGGCATCCAGGTTTCTGTCGAGGGTTGGAAGACTGGTTTTGCTCAAGGCGGTTCTGATGATGATGCCGTCGTATTTCACCTCTGTCCTAAAGTTGCCCCAGCAGGTCGTCATGAGAATGTTGGGGCTTATAAGGAATTTCTTATGGTCCAACCAGGGGTCGAATGGGCCAAGTGCCAGGTTGGTAGCGTGGGAGGAGGTTTTCAAGCCAGTGGAAGAGGGGGGGCTTGGGATGAGGGACTTGGGGAGGTCTAATGATAGCCTGCTGGTGAAATGGGTTGGGGGCCTCTTGGAGAATAGGGGAGATTTGATGGGGAAGGTTTTCAGGACAGCTTATGGTAGCCCTCTGCGTTAGGACCTTCTTCTATCCCCACCGAGGGATGCTTCTCACTTCCTAAAAGGTCTGTTGACGGTGGCTCCTAAGGTGCAGAACTGTTTTGTACCGGTGGTGGGGATGGGGGAGATTTTCAGGTTCTGGCAGGATGATTGAACAGGGTAAGGCGCACTCTCTAGAAGATTTCCGTGACTTTTCGCTTTGTCCTCGAGCAGAGTGGTGTCTGTGGCTGAAGTTTGATGAGGTGGGTGGTGTCCGTCTTTTGCAGGGAATCTTTTAGATGCGAGAATTCACGGCTTCCAGAGTTTGCTTGAAGAGTTAGAAGGCCTACATCCGGCATCTGGAAATGATATGTTTGGTTGGGATGAAGGAGATTTCTCGGTGAGGGCTGCGTGTAGGAGATTGTCAGGCGAGGGTCCCACTAGTGATTTGGATCTGGTGAGAGATTGCAGACAAGTTTGGAAGGCGACTTGTCCTTTGAAAGTCAAGATTTTTGTTTGGCTGCTTAGGAGGAGAAGGCTCATGACTAGGGTGTGGAGGGCGAGATGGGCTCCTAGGGAGAGTAAGGTCTGCCCTTTGTGTGGAGGTGACGATGAGGATGTCGACCACCTTTTCTTCTCTTGCCCATTTGTCTTGCAGATTTGGAGCCATGTGGGAGCGGGATGGTCGAGCTGTCTGTCTTTTAATGATTTTTGGAATGGTTATAGAGGCGGAGGGGGTAATGCTAGGCAGAATGTCTTCCATACGAAGGAGAGGGCCAGACCGTTGGCGGTCTTCTGAGGTATCTGGTTAGGAAGGAATGATGTCGTCTTCAGAGGGCAGAGGCTTTATGTGGAGAATTTTGTGGAGTCTATTTTTGCTTTGATTAAGCTTTGGAGTGAGTCCTTGTGAGTGAGGGGTCTTTGTGATTGTCCCTTGGTATGGTGTTGGCTAGATAGCTTTCTCTTTTAATATATTTGGGTAGTTATCATTTTGGATAACTACCATTTCCGTTCTCAAAAAAAGCAAGGAATGCAACCTTAACATCTCGAGACAACACGCAGGAGGTTGTCAAAGCCTTCTTGATATCAACTAGCGATGGAAAGCCCCCCATCACATCACCCACCAGAGCATCTCCAAGGAAGCACCAAACCTCATGCATTGACGAGGACCAAAGTGTGCACACCACCAGAAGAGAACCCTCCCCGCATGACGATGCCCCCCCTATTCCTCACCAGCTGGTTTGAAGCCAAGGACACAACCATCTTTGGTGACGAACACCCTTGCAATTTAGACACCTCCAGTTCCCGATAAACCGTTGCAAGATGCCCCCCACCACGGCATCAAAAGCAAACATCTCTGTCAATGCCATGGAACCGCTTCACCTTTGCATTGGACCTCACCAACAACCTCGACAATGCCCCACAACCAGTGTCCAAGCACCATCTCTATCCTCCCCCACGATTCGGTGAGATTCCTCCCCCTTCTTGGTCCTCACCCCCTCTCCCCAACCATCCTCCCTCCTCTGCTCTCCATCCCATCTCCCTCTCTCAAACTCCATCCCCTTAAATGCAATCAAGGATCATTTGATCGTTACAAAGGTGCTTGCTGATTGGTTGAGGGAGGTCATGGATGTTAGTTGCAAACAACATTGCAAGCCTATTTCATTGCTCAACTAGGTTCAATTGATCATTGCAAAGATGCTTGTTAATTGGATGAGGGAGGTCATAGATGTTGGTTGGTCAACCTCAGGCAACCTACTTTCATCATGGAAAGACATTTGATTGATAGTGTTGTCATGGCCATAGAAATTATTGCCTATAAGAAAAAATTGGGTGGGATGGGTTTCCTTTGAAAGATGAATTTCGTGAAGGCATATCATAGCTTCTTATATTGGGCTTTCTTGTTATCCTCAATGCGTAAGCAAGGGTTTACGAATGTTTTGATAACATGGACATCATGACTAGCTCCTTCCCAATCTTGGTTAATGGAAAGCCTAAAGGCGAATGGACCCAACCACACTATGTACCCTGGCAGGGATGTCCCTAGTTCCTTTGTTATTCATGTTGGTTGCTGATGCCTTATCAATTTGCACCTACACAGCACGTGAGAATAGCATCTTTAGGGGTTTCAGCCTAGGTGATACAGAAAGCCTCATAGCACTTTCGCAATGACACCATCTTCTTTGTTGAGAGTGCCAAGGAGGCAAGGCATGTATCTATTTTCCTTTTTTTTAAGAGAAAGAAAGCATCTATTTTGCTTGATCTTTTTGGTCTTTTTCAAGCTTGCATGCAGAGAGGGAGAAGAAAATTCCTGTTTCGTGCCTGTTGGGATGAAGACAGGACAAGTGGAGAGGTGCACATCTATTCTGAAGATGCCGTTAGGTTCTCTTCCTATGCAATACCCAGGCTTGCCTCTTACTGCTTACGGTTTAAGTTTTTATGCACATATATCTCTTGTTTTAACTAGATTGACAAATGCCTAGACTAGTTGATGAGTTAACTGGTTAGATCACTTCCTCCAGAGATCTGCATCAAGTGCTTTGGTCAAATTCTGAATTTGCGTTCTTGTGAAGCAACTCCAGAAAGTTGCAACAGATGTTGAGGCATTAGAGAGCCAACACGGTGAGAAGAATCTCTAAAGTATAAACATAAGGAATCTTGAGGAGAACTTACTTGGTAACATATTCGCTGACATCTTTGAGGTTATTCAGGTTTGGCACCTGATGACTCTGCACGAACTTTCTTAGTCTGCGAGTAACACCAACAGGTTGTAATCGAATGGAATAATGGCGAAAATCCATGAGCTTCGACTCTTTGTCATAATTTAACAGCACTATTCTTTGGCAAGCTGAGAGCTTAACCTACATTTAGAAAAAATAAAGTATAAGACCAATAAATCCTTGGAAAACCTAAAGTGACATTTGGTTGCAGGACTGGAACATGAGATAATCCTTCATTTAGGTCTTATTTCAGAATTCTTTTAACTGAGACAAACAACTTATCCCAGGATTTCTCATTCTACCAATACTCTTTTTTTTTAAGGGTGAGAGGGTAGTTATCCAAATGATAACCACCCATGATCATTTTATTCCATTATCATAAGTTGGATATAATGGAATAAGAAAAATTTTCAACATAGGGTCTCTCTCCCCTAAAAAGCACATCATTCCTACTCAGCCAAACACCCCATAAAACAGCCAAAATCTTAGCTCGATCTTTCTTAGATCTAAAAGAGAATAGGTGCTAAATATCCTCCTCCGCTCCTCCACATAGGGGATAGCTCACGTCATCCATTTGGGTCCACCTTGCTCTCCACCTCTTCGTCATGATCCTCCCCCTCCTCATCAACCACGCGAAAATCTTCACCTTCAATGAACACTCTGCCTCCTAGAGAAGCCTATAGTCTCTCGGGAGATCGACGTCTATGTTGGCCATGCCACCATTCAATCTGCGGAAAACCTTCGCCATTGAGAATTCACCTTCTTCCTAGGAGTATGCATCATCACCCTCCTCTAACTCCCATCCTTCCATCTCCTTCAACAACCTCTGGAAATCCTCACACCTTTGGTCAGAGCCCCACCCCCCGCCCCAAAAGACTGGACACCAAGCCCCGAATTAGCAATCTCCCACTAAGGCCGACAGGTCAACCACACTCCCAAAGAGATGAGGATACCTGGTGCTGAGAGACAGGCCAACCCCTTGCCAATCATCCAACCAAAATCGGAAAATATCTCCCTCACCCAGCGTAGGAGCAAAGAATGTCCGCACCTTCCTTGTCACCGTTGTCAACCCCTTGAGAAAGAAAGATGCCCTTCAAGGAGGTAACTCCAAAGGCTCCCAAGATATAAAGGATCCATAGCAACTCCTCATGACGTCACCAAACAGCCCCTCTTCACAGCCCACAAGTCTGGCAATCCACTTCGTGAGGAGGCTAACATTCACTTTTTCCACCTCCCTAACTCCTAGGCCCCCCTCCTGCACCGTCTTACAAACCTCTTTCCAGGCCACCAGCCTTGCCCCTCTTCCTGCCGCCTCCAAATTAGACCAGAAAAAATCACGCGTCAGCCCGGAGATCTTCTCTACCTATCTCTATATCCTAAACATAGATAGAAAATATGATGGAATGGATGCCAGAACAGCCTTCACTAAAACAAGCCTCCCACCTCTAGACAACAGTCTAGCTGACCACCCTGCCAATCTCTTCTCCATTCTCTCGAGCAAAGGAAGCCAATCTCGCAGTCTAAGCCTCCTATCTAACAAAGGAAGGCCCAGATAAACCAATGGCAAAGATCCCACCTCTATCCCAAGTGCTCCACCCACCGACTCCGCCTCTTTAGCCACCATGTTCATCAAGACAAACGTCGATTTCTGGTAGTTTATTTGCAACCCAGATGCTGCGCCAAAGAGCTCTAGAATGATTCCCATCCTTTTTGCCTCCAGACTCGCTCCTTCGACCAGAAAAAGGGTATCATCAACATACTACAGGATTGTCGTCTGACCATTCTCTCCAGCCCGAAAACCACTAATCAAACCCCTATCACATGCCCTACGAGTTGCTCTTGCCAAGGCATCCACCACCAGCACAAACAACATAGGAGCTAAAGGGCACCCCTATCTGACCCCTCTCTTAGGCTACACCCAACCTCCCATCGAGTTCCCATTAATCAAGATCAAGAAAGACGTCGTCGTCACACATCTCTTCATCCAGCCAATCCACATCGTGGGAAAGCCTCTCCTCAGTAAGGATGCTCACAGAAAATCCCACTGTACTGAGTCATACACCTTGCTGAAGTTTACCTTCCACAAAAACGCATGTTTCTTCTCCCTCTTTCAAGCAACCAAAACCTCCATAGCAATGACAAACCCATTCAATATTCCCCTTCCCGGTACAAAGGCCATCTGCATAGGGGAGATCAAGTCTCCGAGGACATCTCTGAGCCTGTTTGCCATGACCTTGGCAACAGTAAGGTAGACAGCATTCGAAAGCGCAATCAAACGAAAATCCTGAATCTCCTCTGCACCTTTTTTAGGCAATAAGAACATATAAAATCCGTTCAGCTTGTCAAGCCCCCTATTCCCTGCCGCGAACACCTCCAACATCTGCATCATGTTCGTCCCCACCAAAGACCAGAATTCCCTAAAGAAGAAAACAGGGAAACTGTCCAACCTAAGGCAACCTTCCGCATTCAACCCCCAAACCACTCGCCTCACCTCATCCTCCGAGAAGCTGGTCATAAGACTCTCTGCCTGGGCATCAGTAACACATCGTATATCCTCCCCCCACCATTGCCGACAACCTCTACGGCATCTCTGCCTGTGAACTCTCTGAAGTAGTCTGCCGCAGCTCTACCCACCTCCTCCCTACCTGAAAATTCCTCCCCATAAATCAACAGTTTCTCTATCCAGTTCCTCCTCCTGGTGGAAGCCATTTGGTGGAAAAACCTGGTATTAGAGTCACCCTCCTTGAACCACTTCTGCATCGATCTCGTCTTCCACTCCACCTCAGCTTTCTTATCCTCCTGCACCACTTGTGTCATCTTCAGCCTGACCTCCCTATCCTCAACCAAGATAGAGGCCTAGTCCTCCTATCCATCTATCTTGGTGATTTCCGTCAAGGCCTCTTCCTTTCTGCCCCTCCTGACTGCTCGAATTTCCTTCCTATATGCTTTGAGATGGTCCAGCAACATAGACAGCTTCCTTACTAGACGAAGTGTAGCTGATCCCTCCACCACAAAAGAGCTTCATCTCTCCCCCACCATACCCCGAAATCCCACCTCGAGCTGCCAAGATCTGTCAAATTTGAAGTACCATAGTGCATTCCCTCATTAGGCCGCCACATTAGGGGTGTATGATCTGAAAACGATCTCTCCAAAGGGGACACCTCCGCCATAGGAAAGGTCTCTGCCATCTCCACGTTGGACAGAAATCTGTCAACCCCAGACGTCTGACCGCAGTTGTTCCTCCAGGTGTATGCGCAGGAAGCCGGACACAAATCTACAAGGCCATGCGTGGCAACAAACTCATCGAATCCAGGGTCCTGCCCCCCGGCCTGTCCTCCAACTGCAGAGTAATGTTGAAATCTCCTCCAACCAACCAGGGACTCCCATGGCAATCCACTGCAACTGACGTGAGTTCCTCCCACATCACCCTCTTGCCTGAGCATCTGACTATCCATAGACCCCTGTGATCACCATCCTGGCACCACTCATCTTCTGTATCAACCTCGTCAAGATGACATGTTCACCCTGAAAGCAGTCATCCAAGGAGAAGACATCTTCCCGCCACCCCAGTATCTGCCCCCAGAGCGGCCAACTGCTCTAACATTGCGAAAACCTTCCATCCACGAGCCTCCGATCTCCCTCCATGTTCTAGCATCACAATCAACAAGCTTCGACTCCTGCAACAACACAACATCCGCTTTCCACAAGCGGATGTAGTGCCCTAGTGCCTGCCTCCTCGATGGGTTATTAAGACCCCACATGTTTCACATAAGAACTGCGTTCATGAAAAACAGGCAGATGTCCCCCTCATCTTGAAATGAAAGCCACATGCTTCCGCGGTTCGACGAACCTCATCATCATTAAGATCCAAAGTTGTTGTCGCCGATGGCTATGGCAAGCTTGCCACAGCCGTCCACCACTACCCTCAATCCCTAGCATGAACCTCTATATCTCCACTTCCGCTTGTATCAAAGAGCTCCTCCCCAGCCACCATCCACTACATGCGGCCTCCATCCTAACAGAGGGATCACCACGTGGTCTCCGGTTGTCAGGGGTAAGTCTTTGGCCTGACATCGCGACAAGCCACCAACACGACACAAATCTAACGCCACCACCTCTACTCCCACGCCCCCGGTCCCCTTCTCCTCCATCGTGGGAAGGCTAGTGGAGCCTTCCTCCTCTTCTACGCCCAGCGTAGATAGACACCAAGCTCCTTCTCTGGCAGTAGCATCCCCCATCGCAGCGGGAAGGATCGACGCAGCCTCCTCGATTGGCTCCAGTCATGGTGTCAAGGAAGGGCCCGAACCCCATGTCCCCGAACCGGTCTCCATCAGAACCAAGTCATGGTTCTCAGCACTGCCCGAACCGCTATCTCCATTCGGATTAGGAGGGGATCCCACCCGCTCGCCTAACTACTCAAGAGAGGGAGTCGACAGTAGCCCCTCATCTTCCAAATCTTTCGAACCCGACAGCCCCTCATCACCGCACACTGAAATTGTCGCCTCCCGCTCCTTTGATCGCGCCGCACTCAGCATCTCCTCTTCCAGACGCAACGTCTCCTCCGAGGCAGTAGCATTCAATGGTTGTTGCACCGCGATCAGCGGAACCGACTCCACATCAGCATCCAGACGTTTGGGCTCCCGATCGACGCGCGAAACCCTAGCCCGAGGATGCTATGGCTCCACCGCCACGCCGCCTGAACTCACCGCTCCTCCAACCACCTCCGCATACGAGGCCATCCTCCAGGAGGCCCTCTTGCGAGTGCAAGAGACCACCCACAAGTGTCCTCCATGGCGGAGTAGCACTTTCTCCATCATCACCGCCCCCACCTTCAACTCCACCACCGCCTCAAGCGGTCCAGCCGAGAGATCGGTTCCCCAACACCGACAGAGGCACGTGAACTAGGACACCACCGCTTGGAGGACCTCCACCGTTCGAAGCCACCACGGTATCCCCTTGACCACCAGCACCGTCGACACTCTCTCTGGTGCACGCTCTCTCCGCGATCCATCGTGGACAGAAGCCTTCCGCCAAGCCACTATTCCAGACCTCAATCGGGAAACCGCCAAACAAAGCTCCTTCGTCTTTGCCGGAGAGAGCCCCACCACAAGGACCCCTTTCATCTAAAGGAAGCACCTTCACAACAGACCCCTTCAGTTCGACACAAAGGGCCTCCATCACCTCAGAGATCCGCAGCTGGCCTAAAGTCAGCTCACCCACAAGACCTCCACCCACCAGACTACGAAGGGCGGCCGCGTTTGTCGACCAAGGAGCCTCCACCTCAGCCAAAGGCACAACCACTGAAGGTGGTGGCGGAGGATGTCCCATATCCGGACCTCGCACATCGCTCTGCCGTCCAACCCCACCACACTGCGCCCACCAATGCCCAAGGCCCCCACACCCACAATAGTGCAAGGGCTCCCAACAGTCCCTCGCCCAGTGGCCGACCCCCAAGCATTTGAAGCAGCGATTAGCACCAACCCTCCCCAGATCTACCACAATGCGAGCCTCCGCCTTCCTCTTCCTCTGCTCGACCACCCTCCACTCCCCGAGTCCTTCCTGGCCACCCCACAGATGAGAAGGTCTCTCTCTTCTCCCCACCTCCCTCCTCCCTCTCTCTCGAAGCCTCTCTCTCTCTTGCTCTTCCCCTCTCCTGTTCCATCTGAAGTCCAATTCCAATACTTGTGAAGGCATACTGTTGTACAACTAAAAAAATGCAGCATCAATGGCACTTATTAATCTTTTGCTCCTTGTTCCTTATCCTGCAATTAAATGACACCCAGAAGAGCGAGCTCTTCAGTATGATTTTTTGACAGTTGAACATGTGGGCACTAACAGTATTGATGTCAATAGCTGGAAATATGTTCTGGAACATGACAGTTGTAAGCTTCAGATGTTGACCTCCAGTCCCAAAACCCGAAAGCACAATCTGCAATATTTATTAGCTATTATACTAAAACCACAATCAGGGTTAATAATCAAAGGAATACTAAAACAAGAAAGCATCAATGATATGCCCCAAAATCTTACCACAGGGGAATTTTTAAATAATTCTGGTGGACACCTTGGGCAAGTCTGAGATCGAGCAATATCAGCTGCCAAACAATATTTATGTATTTTGAACATTAATGTTGGGCCCTGAGGAGTCCTAGCAATTCTCAAATATGGAACACTCTCTCCTTTTGACAATATTAAAAAATGAGAAACACCCATAGGCCCTGCAACATTTAAAAAGTCCCTGATATTATTGCGCTTCTTCTCCTGTTACAACAAAGCATCAAAAATTACACCACAATCAGCCAACAGCATAGAGAATTCAAATGTAACAATTTGATGAAATGATCAAGTACAGGATCATTTGCTGATATGGTAATGTCTTAAACAATGTTAAAAATTTAAAGTCCATGTAGATGAATGTTAATCCTCCAGGCAATTACACCACAATCAGCCAACAGCAGAAGAAATTCAAATGTAACAATTTAATGAAATGATCCGGTACAGGACCATTTGCTGATATCGTAAAGGCTTAAACAATTTTAAAAATTTAAAGTCCATGTAGATGAATGTTAATCATCCATTCAATAAGGCAATTACACCACGATCAGCCAACAGCAGAGGGCATTCAAATGTAACTATTGGATGAAATAATCAAGTACAGGATCAGTTGTCAATGGCTTAAACAATGTTAAAAATTTGAAGTCCATGTAAATGAATGTTAATCCTCCGGTCAATAAGGCAAATCCATATTTTCAATCTTCCTTTGAAAAACAATTTTTCCATAACATCTGTTGGGATTTGGTGAAAGTGCCACGTGGCAGCCATCAGGCCACGTGGCAGTGCCACGTGGTAGCCATCTAAATGCCCAGCAGGACTGGCAGTTTGGGTTCCCAAGAACCAAACTTGAGTGCACCAAAATTTGTGATTTTCTATTTTTAGTAAAGTGAGTTTAGAAATAAAAGTTGTGGGATTAGTTCTTTTATTAAGAAATAAAATCTTTCCAAATGAAAACAGATTTTACCTCTTTAGGAAATAAGTTTTAGTATTTGTTTTAGGATTTGAGTCTTTACTATTTTTAGTGGGTACGCTCTCTCTATAAATACAGAGCCTCCCCAACTATTATTTCTTTGTGCAATATAATTAATTCTTCCAATCAAGCTCCTCTCCTCCTCTCTCTTCTTCAAACAACAAGGTCGGCTACATCAGGGAAGGACCTCTGCCCCTTCCACGTGCACCAGTAGATCAGGCTGCCGGTTCAGGCCGATTCAGGCCCTCCAGATCAGCCTCTCCTTCCTCCTGCAGACCGGCCTGCACCCTGCAGACCGGTCTTCCCACTGCCTGGACACCAGGCCAACATCCTCCAGCCCCTACAGGGCCGGTTCTAGACCTCTGCAGGACCGGCTGCACCCAGCAGCCGGTCCACAGCAAGTCCAGACCGGCCACATCAGGCTGGCCGGTCCATTAAAACAGCCACAGGGTCGCTCTCTCTCCATGCATTGACAGCCCCATCATTGGGCTGTTTTTCCCGCGTACAGGAGTCTCCACGCTCCGCTTCCACTCTAATTCTTGACAACATCCAAACTATGAAGGAGGCAGATCTCGAGGATTTACAGCTCCTACCTCATCATAGTATAGAATTTAAAGCCGAATTGGCTCAGTCGGACAACAGAAGTGCACGCATAAATTGCCCCAATCTTTCTGCATTGCCACTACCCCAGCTGATTCTTCATCACCACTATCATTGGAATGAGGCATACCGAAATTGTTCAGGTTTTCAATCATCAGATTGTCTTTACTATGGAAAAAGAAAAGGCAGAATAAAACAACAATATTACATGATTCAGATCATAAGGACTTATTTCTATCGAGGAAATATCCTAACCATTTAGGCCCATTGACTTAAAGGAAACTAACTGAAGAAGGGAACAGGTATAGGCTGCTTTGTTTTCTTCTTTTCTTTGTTTCACAATTTTCTTTAGAATAAATAAAATAGGGTTGACAGAGTTATTGTGAGAAAAAATGGAAGAGTAAGTTCTGTTCCAACAGGACGGTAGCAAGACTAGATAAGTTTCTTCCACATGATTAATCTTACTTCTGGTGAGATTTATTCCCTATTTACACACTTCTTAGCAACCAAAAGCATGATGATGCACCTGTCAAAAAAACATGATGATGGCAGCAAGGCCTCATTCTGACGCCTTTTCTGCTTACCAAACTAGGGCTGAAAGTTGAAGGGTTTCCTTAATTTGCTACCATATACTAGTGGAGAATATATAACAGTGTTATATTATTTTTTTTGAACGGGAATTACCATTCTTTGTTCTAACTTTACTGAAAACTAGATATTAAAATGGAAGTGATTTTCCAATCTATGCTCTTTTTTTTATGAGACCCTCCGTGCCATTTTCGTCTCGTTCCTTGTCTAGAGAATTCCATTCACACATGCAACAAATGTCACAAGGCACCCATAACCAGTTGCCGAATTACCTTTGACATTTCTATACTCCTATATGTTGAAGCATGGGAATTTACACGATTCAAACAAGTTTTTTTTTTTCTGAAAAGGTACACAATTCAAAGAAGTGTTACAAAATTACTTGATCAGTTCTTTTTTCTTGAAAATGCATTGTCCTAGTAGGCATGGGTATTGTGTTCCTTAATACTAAAACTGTTTTTGCTCTTGATGCGTGAGATTAAAAGAAAATGCAGAGTACAACCAAGTCACTTTCTACACCATGTCACAAAAGCAGAACAGGATCCAATTGAATTGTTTTTTTTTTTTTTGAAAAGAAAGGATCCAATTGAATCATGCTTACTAGTTCAATCTTACTGATTAGGAAATTATACCGCTTGTAATGAATCAAGCATGAAACCCAAAAAATAAGCCCAGCATAAAGTCCAAGATGCATTTCTATCAGCTTCCACAGAATATAGAATTGAATTCGTTCTCTAAAACCAATCTCTTGCTGTTTATAGTCTCCAAATGGTAAATAAATACAGCTGTAAGAGAAGCCCAGACTTGATAGATTCGGCTTAGGTTTGGCTATGTAAGGGATCCCTTTCCCAACTAAAAATGTCATTGAGCCAAGCCCCAACTCAACTAGAATTCAGGCTCAATAAGGGCAGATGTATGTGCTATATATAACTGAATGGTGACATCTGCTAAATCTTATACCAATGTATTTAAAATTTCCACTATGCAACTCTAAGGCAGATTGACTTTTGGAATCTTTTGGCAGAAATTCATTTTCAAGATTTACACCTGGCAGCTTGTCATTATACTAGACATAGTACGGCAACAATTTTTTATTTTTCATGTTTCAGAATAACGATAACCAACCAGTTAACTAATTGATTATGAGGATCAGATTTTCCAGCTTTTCCTTCTGCAGTACCTCAACATGACATAAGCATGGAATAAGTTCTAGAATTCATTTGATTTCTACAGGGGCTAAAACTAATCACTTATCTTGCTGTTTCTCAAAAGAACTTGTTTTGGCTTTTTGAACCCCACCCCCTCCTATTTCTTGAAAAGACTTTTTCACCCCATGTTGTAGGGTGGATCCCATAAGATGGGAAAGATCTCCCTCCAAGGCCCTCTGCTGACAGTCCTGGATTCCCTGTATATTCCAAGAAAGTATCTTCCACGATGAAAGCAGAATGGACCCTCCACCGAACACCAAATTCAGCCCAACTACAACTGACCTAGCCATCTGAACCAAATGCCTTCCCAACTCATTGTTAACAGAAGGTGGTGCTCCAGAGTCAACTACTCACCAGATCCTTTGCAGAGGCTTGAGAGTGATCAGCAGCATTCATCTTGGATCCTGCTTCCCCCAGCAGTCAGATGTGGCCCTCACCACCCCCAAGAACTATCACCTGTTGGATGCCTACAACCCAAAGGAGGAGAGGAACGAATAGCTGCATTGCCGCCACCCATCTCACCCACAATCATGCTGTTCCCTTCTTCAGTCTACATCAGTCCCTGAAATAGTCAGTCCCCCCTTCGACTCCATTCTTGCAAGCAGTGAAGAATATGTTCTGGAAGACGCTTGAAGACAATTCCTCGATCTGCACCTGCATTACAAGCGTACCCGCTTGAACAAATGGATTCCAAGATCCAAGTAGGAAACTGGAGGGTGCCCTTCTCATCTGCAGAACATGTAGGAGAGGCCAAATACCATTCATGGGACTTAAATGACCACCATGCAAACCACATAAGGATTTTTTTTAGAAGGCAAACCACCAAAGGAAATGAGAACCTCTTCCACGTCATTCACATGCAAATTAACAATTACGCTCGTAATTCTCACCACAACATCCCTATGACCATCCATATTCCGCGGCTAACATATCTGACTTCTCTGAAATCTGAATCACATTCCTCTGCGGTCCCCATGCATGTCACTGGCAAGAAATTCCAACCAACTCTCCTGACGAGGCTCCTCACAAGCCTCCTCCGCTTTGCGTCCCTTCGCCTTTCCTTCGGAGGATCACCACCACAGGTGGTTGTCACCTAATCGAAACTTCAACCCTTCCCAAAACCCAAGACAAGTCCTCTGCTCCCAGACTTGGAAATGAGAAAGCCTTTAAATGACCGAAAACCCCCACAATGGTCTCAATCGCCTCTGTGCATCTCAACCTTAGCAGAATACCTTCTAAATCAACCCCCAGCACTGGAAGTTGTGGTGAGCGGTCCTCCATGGCCCCATCAAGCTCAAAGAAACATCTCCAACAAACCACTTTACAGCAAACCAAGGGCATAAAAAACCTCCTCCATTGGTCTTCGGTACACCCCAGCAACAAAAACTTCCTCCCCATCATGGCTGAAACATGTAAAGTGAAGTTTCCTACCAATGATTTTCTCACTATATCTCCACCCCCTCCTAAAGATATCTCCTACCAGCCACTTTCCCAGGAATTTATCTAAGATGCCAGTGAAAAGAGACCAAGGTGCAAGAACATCACAACCAACAACTTCTCCCACCATACGATGACCTTTCCATCGCTTCTCTTGTGGCAAGTAACACACCAATGCCCCAGTCTGCCACACGCCATGCACTTGATCAGGTCTCTACATGCAGTTGCAACATGACCGTGATCTAGACACCAAAAGCAACATGGCTTCCTATGATAGTCTGTCCTCGCTCAATTTGCTGACATATGTTCAGGGCGTCACCTCGCGACAAGCTTCCATCCTCCCTCATTCTCTCCTTTCTCTCCTCCTCCCTCGCTCATAACTCCATGCCCAGACATTTAATAACTCATCATCAGTGAAGCATTTAACTGTCAGTAGGCAGGCCACATTGGGTGGAGTCCATGTCTTTTGTGGACTTTATGAGGAGTTTCAGGAGTGGTTCCTCTCGTGGGGAAAGAAAGAGCAGACCAATTCGGTTGTAAATGAATGTCGTAACTTTTAGTGGAGAGAGGACTCCTGTGGAAAATGTTTGTAGAGATTTGGAGTCCTTTAAGAGGCTTTGGTTGGATCAGTGAGGCAGCCTTGTACCTTTTACCCAATTTAATTGATGCAGTTGATGGACGCAAAGCCCATCTTTTTTTCTCATGGTACATATGTATCTGACATTGCAGTATTTTTTAATTCATATTAAGCTTACTGAATCCAAATGAGCCCAGCTAGCCTGCACTCATGGATGGATCGCTCCATCGGTGACCCCTCAAGCCAACTTGATCCCGAGACCAAGCCAGTTCAGTCAAGCCCAACTGAGTCCAAGCCCAAAAAGATCTACAAATAACCATTGAACCAATCTGCCTGAAATTTTCGTTCCCTGCTTTCTCTTCTGATTAATTCGCATGACAGGTGGATCAAGGCACAATCTCACTCTGATTACTGTGTGCTTCGATGTGGACTCCTTTATTAGCAACCCACCCACTCACCACCCTCCCCCCTCCCCCCACCCAACAACCCCAAGCACAAACACACCTTAATTGGAAATAGGGGTGGGGAAATCCATTCATCCTCAAACTAGAAGGTATCCCTCGGAATCTCAAGCGAACACGAATCGGAATATGCCCCTCCATCACCTTAATTGTAGCTGCCATGCTTACTATCCCATAGGCACAAACCTTCCTCCCTCACTTACAACCCGGCCATCTCTTTCCCACGTTTAAGACTACAGCAACAGCTAACTAAATCCTCCACCTTCACTCACAACCAACTTCTTCGACGCTATTAAACCATCCAAAAACCCTAACCACAAAATCATGCATCGGAAACAAGCAAAGATCCTAACTTTGGCGATTCCCCGAACCAAAACAAACACAAGGCGACATCAAAGCATCAAAACACCGGGAAACAACAGCAAACCTTCAACTTGAGGGCGGTGTAGGGGAGCATGAGTTTCCGGAGGTCCAACTTGAGCTGCTTGAGGGGCCCCGGCAGCTTCCCCCTGGCGAAGACGAAGCTCTTGGGGACCTTTTCGCCTGTCACACGATCCACGCTCGGCTGATTCTTCTTCGCCACGGGCTTCACAATCGCCTTTCCCCTCGCCTTCTGCTTCAGCCATTCAAATAACGAAGATTGGTGATCAGCGGGGGAAGGAGAAGAACGAAGGATTGAGATCGGAGTACGAGATCCGGAAGGGGATTCGACTCCTGACCTTTCTGAATCGTGCCATCTGATGGGAGAGGGGGGAAGGAAGACGAGGGAGACGTTGGGGGAGAGCGGGAGAGGGAAGAGGGAGGCGGGGCGGGGTGTGGTGGTGTTAAACGGCGACTGCTTGGAGTTGAAGGGGAAGGAGTAGGGTTCGGAGGTTATGGATTTTGGATTTCATCTTCAAACTTTCTTTTTTCGTGGAACCGATTTTATTTTATTTTTGAAACCGGTAAAAAATTTAATGTTAGGGTATGTGATGAGATCTTCGGATGTACTTTTTTTCATTAAATTATTTACTTTTACACAATCAGAATTAATTTTAAAAAAAAAAATCTACCCATAGAATTGATATTATTTAATTAAATTTATTAAGATACATTATTTTCTATGAAAATAATAGATTTTATATTCTATTTAAATTATTTTTTATCACATAGTTTTCTTTACTTTATGCATTTTTCATATGTGTCAAAGTCATTTAACTCAATCAAAATTTTGGAACTAGACATACATCTCTAATTAGGTGAGATATGATTCTAGAGATAAAAAGTTTTGATATATTATTAATAAGGAAAAAATATATTTGTGAGTACAAATAATAATAGATGTTTACATCATTTCTTTTCATTTGAATGTCAATTTTAAACATTAATGTATTGATATCTGACCAAATTTTTATAAAATTCTCCCTATAACTTACCTTATTATATTAAGAGATCTTCTCCTATGCGGTGTTATTTGTGTTAAAGATATATTCCAATTTTACATCTAATAACCCTTCTATCCCTTTTTCTTAAAGTAAGAAAAGGTTTTTCCTAGTAAAATTCACTCATGCGCTAACGCTAAGATATAGTGGATATCACAAATCATGCTTTTTTGTGCTAATTTGCATGGAATTAACATAACCAATGATCAAATTGTTTTCAACTTTACAGGATTATAATAATGACTCATGCATTTTTAATGTATTTCTAAAGCTATGTAAGTGACAATAGGTGGATTTGGTAATTGGCTTGTTCTGTTAGATAATTTAAGGAGTATAACTGTAATTAACTCACTTCTAGCTTAGAAAGAACCTGTACATTAATCAAACTCAATTGAGCTTGTATCTTACCAATACCGGTATCCCATGTACTGAGTACCAGTACTAGTTTACCATATCGATATCTAAGGCATATAAATATGAGTCCCATATTCAAAGAAGTACCAGTACTTATGCCAAGTACCAGTACTCATAACTTACTGTTTTGAACTCATGCTCAGATGAGTACTTATCTAGTACTCATAGCTTTCGAAATCGTGCCATCTGATGGGAGAGGGGGGAAGGGAGATGAGGGGGACGTCGGGGGAGAGCGGGAGAGGGAAGAGGGAGGCGAGGTGGGGCGTGGTGGTGGTAAACGGCGACTACTTGGAGTTAAAGGGCAAGGAGTAGGGTTTTGGTTATGGATTTTGGATTTCATCTCCAAACTTTCTTTTTTCCCTCGAATCGATTTTATTTTATTTTTGCAATGGTTGAAAAAATTGATGTTAGAGTTTGTGATGAGATCCTCGGATGTCCTTTTATCATTACATCGTGTACTTTTACACAATTAAAACTAATTTTGTCAAAAAAAATAATTCTAACGATGGAATCGATATTAGTTGACCAAATTTATTAAGATGTATTATTTCTATAAGAATAATATATTGTATATTTTATTTAAAGTATCTTTTATCACATACTTTCCTTTTTCTTATGTATTATTCATATGCGTCATAGTTATTTAACTCAATTAAAGTTTTTAAATGAGACACGTATCTCCAATTATATGAGATATGATTCTAAGGATAAAATATTTTGATGCATCGTTAAAAAGAAAAAAAAACATTTGTGAGTTCAAATAATAATATATGTTTACATCATTTTTTTTTTATTTGAATGTCAATTGTAAACATTAATGTATTGATATCTGACCAAATTTTTGAGAAGTTTTCCCTATAACTTACCTTATTATATCAGGATATCTTTTCCTATTAGGTATTATTTGTGTTAAAGATACATTCCAATTTTTTATCTAATGACCCTTCTATCCCTTTTTCTTAAAGTGAGGAAAGGTTTTTCTTAGTGCAATTCATTCATAAACTAATGCTAAGATATCATGGGTATCACAAATCATGCTTTTTAGTGCTAATTTGCATGGAATTAACATAACCTTATCGACTTTACAATATTATAATAATGACTCATGCATTTTTAATGTATTTCTAAAGCTATGTAAGTGACAATAGGTGCATTTGGTAATTGGCTTGTTCTGTTAGATAACTTAAGGAGTATAACTGCAATTAACTCACTTCTAGCTTAGAAAGAACCTGTGCATTAATCAAACTCAATTGAGCTTGTGTCTTACTAGTACCGGTATCCCATGTACTAAGTATCGGTACTAGTTTACCATATCGATATCTAAGCCATATAAATATGAGTCCCATATTCAAAGAAATACTAGTACTTATGCCAAGTACTGGTACTCATAGCTTACTGTTTTGAACTCATGCTCAGATGAGTACTTATCTATTACTTATAGTGTATAGATACTTGTAATTAGTACCAGTACACATAAGGTACTAATATTACTCTGGGAACAGGTTAGTCTCAACGAGTACCGGTACTCATGAAGAGTATCAATACTTGTTGAGTATTAGATACTTTGCCTGTAGCTCACAAATACTGGTACTTGTAAACTACAGGTCCTAGTCACCTCGAGGCCATAACTAGATTTGGGACTCATGTATACCGGTACTCATGATGAATATTGATATATGCAAGTCCCAGATTTTGAGTTTGAATAACTTAGAACCTAAACTGTAGCTAGCCAGTACCGGTACTCATGAAGAGTACCGGTGCTGGGAAGCTACTAGGAGTTCTGTAACCTTAATTATATATTGCATGTACCGGTACTTGTCAAGAGTACCGGTACTTGCAACGGTTACTGATGAGAACCTCATCATAAGCCATAACTAGCTCATTTTGACCTAATACAGAGACTAAAAGCTCCTACATAACCTTAGAAAGGCTTGGCTCAGAGAGATTCTGAGTTTACAAAGAAAACATAAACTGAAGGGTAAAAATGCAATTTCACCAATCCAATCTGAAAACAGGGTAACTCAGGGTCCAAACATAGGTCAAAATAACCTAATAAGAAGAAAAGTGGGATGAAATGACTCAACAAGGGCTACAGCAACTCCGAAGAATTAAATGACATCCTGTAACCCTAAAAATAAATCCACTTAAATACACGAGGTTTGAGGCAAAGTAAAAATAAAATAAACCCTCTAAAATTTATATAAAAATAATCTCTAGGGTTTAGAACCTTCAATTTGGCCTTAGGAACCCATTTTGACCTACATTGAGAACCATGCCCAATTAACAACTTAATTTGGGTTTCTGCATAAATTGACCGGTCAAACAAGGTTTAATCTAGAAATAAAATTCACCATCAGAATCCTTAGGTCCTAATTCGTCATGTATAAAAACTTGAGCCTAAGAAGAAACCTTCTTGACCAACTTTACACTTTGGTCCTCATAGATTTACTTTCTGACCCTCAACTTTTGAACCCTCACATTTTGACCCCTAACTCTCCTTCGTTCTTTGTGTTTAGGTCCCTCCTGCAAAACCTGAGCAGCACCATGCTCCGGCGACCTTGCGCGGAGCATGGCACCGCTCAGGGTAAGGGAGGGAGCCTGCTAAGTCAAATGGGGGTGCCCTGCGTCATCAGCCGTCGTAGGAGCACCCCCCTGATGGCTGCAACCACCCATACCGGCCGTGCGAACGCATGGACGGTATGGGTATCCTTCCTCCGGCGTCCTCCGGCAAGGGAGACACGTCGTCTCCCTCCGCCCTCCTCTCTGGTTCTGCCCCTATAAATACCCTCATCGCTCCGCCGTTCTTCCCAGCTCGGATCTGACGGAGATACCCCCTCACTTCCTCTCTTCCCACTCCGACCGACGCCCCCTTGCTCTGACGGCTTCTCCTCCTCCTCCTCGTCGCCCTGCCGCAATACCAGCAGCAGAGACTTCTTCCTGATTCTCCTCCGCGTCGCGCAATACCGGCGCGCGCTGCCTCTGCCCCGTCCTCGCCGTCGCCCCTTCCTCTGGGCAGTTTCTTCTTCGGCAACAGTCGATACGGCTGTCGCCTACTCCAGCCCCCCCTCGTCCTGCTAAGTAGGTATAACTTCTCCTCTTCCTCCCCTCTTTCTTTTTCATACTGAAAGCCCTTACTGTCGCCACCAATTTCCCACTAATCACCCTCACCTTCTCCACCTCCGGCCAAACTCCGGCGAACCGCTCCCATCGCTCCAGCACCCCACACAGCTCGCCGACCCGTGCATAACCTCCGCCTCCTCACCCTGATCCTCTTCCGCCCTTCCACTTCCCACCAAACGCCCTCTGCAGATCCACCGAACACACCCACTTCTCTGCCCGCAGTTTGACCTAGGGCAACCCTTTTGCTCCACCACGCCCCCTGCAGACCCCCCGACCACCTTCGCTGTGCCACGGCGAAGGTCCTCCGCATATCTGATTAGGCCGAGAGGCCGTGTTGTTGTAAACAGGGTCTGTGCTCGCCACCGCCATTGACGAGTGAAGAAGCTCCGTCGACCTACTGCTCCAGGCGCGCCACGCCCAGATCAGGCTCCCAGGCTGCGTGGGGTGTCTTCGCGAAGTGCCAGGCTGCAGCTGAGGCGAAGTCCTCACGCGAAGCCCTCGCATTGGCCCTCGACTGCTCGCTGCCTTCTCCGCACGGGCGCTCACATTGGGGTGAGACATTTAGTCCCACCTCGGAAGATTGTGAGCGAGCGCCGTGAGATAAATTGGAAAAGTGACATAACCTATTAGCCTCAGTTCATGGGGTGAGGTCCCCTTCACCCGCCCGATTACCCGGCCCCGTCTGCGCTCACGCCTCGCGGACCTGGCCCGACCCGATTAGCCCGACCTGCACTCCTCGCCCACCACCGCACGCCGGTGGGCCTGGACCTGGGCGCGACCCGCGTACCCGATTACCTGGTTGCTCTGGGAGCTTTCCTAAGAGCGAATTCTGAGAGAGAGAGAGAGAGAGAGAGACGCAGGGGGGGGGGGGGAGGGGAGGGTAAAGTAGGTTTTGCCCTCTGACGAAAACCTTGAAGTGTGCAGGCACAGGTGAAGAAGAAGAAGAAGAACAAGGACTGCGGAAGAAAAAGAAGAAGAAGAAGAGAACACAAAGAAGAATAAGACGGAAGCTAAGGGAGACACTGTACCAGCAGCGGTTTAAGTCGTCTGATTGCAAATTCAGACGACATCTTGAAGGCAAGGAAGAAGAAGAAAAGAAGAAGCAGGACCGCGGCAAAGAAGAGGAAAGACAAGAAACAAGAAAAAAAAGAAGATCTGAAGAAAAAGAAAGAAAGAAAATAAGGAAGAGCAGAAGACAGAAGAAGAAGAGCACGAGGGGAAGATCTGAAGAACAGAAGAAGAAGAAGAGCACGAGAGGAAGAAAGAAGAGAAAAAGGAGAAGCCAAATTTTCATCTCTCTCTCTCTCTCTCTTTATTTTTGTAATAAGAATTTGTACTTCTAGAATACGACTTGCTCCCTGAGTTCGACCTCGGGAACTCTTTTATTTCCGAGTAAAAAGATTATATATGTAATGATGGCAATAACTAGGTGTACTACAACGCTATTTCTATAACAAAAGCTAGTCACAACGCCACCATCAGTTACAATGTAGGTTCTACAGGAGGGGGATGAGATTTGTGTGATAAAAGAAATAATGCGTAAGTAAAGTAAACAAACACGTAAATATTCAATCTCACAAATACACAAGTATTTTTAGGTAGAAACCTAAACCCGGGTAAAAACCATCACCTAAACCTCTCGGTTTAGAATTTCCTGATCGACTGAGTCAATCAAATCCACTAACGTACTACTTAAACGAGGGTAGAACAATATAACGAACGCACGCCCCAGACGTCTTTTAAGACGTCTGGGAGGTGGCCCAGACGTCGGACCAGACGTCTGGGGTCACTTCCAGACCTCTGGGATCGTTTCCAGACGTCTGAAAATCAGTTATTTTCGACACACGCTGGTCGTCTGGGCGCCTGAGTGCGCAGACCGCATATTCCCTCCTGCGGCTGCAGATTCTAGCCGCTGCAGTCTCTCTCTCCTCCTTGCGCGGCCTTAAAAGGCCACGCGCTCTCTCTCGTCGCCTCCACCCCTTTCCTCTTCTCCTTCCAGTGCGCGAGAGCGGGCGTGGGGTTGCTGCGGCGGTGACGGCCGCAGTGAGTGCGGAGGGGGTGCTGCGTGCGAGAGCGGCGCTCAGCCGTGAGGGCGAGCTCGCCAGGGTTGCCAGGGCTGGCCGGCGGGGAGCGCAGCGGGCGGCGGAACGACGCGGGAGGCCTGCTGCAGCTCGAGCAGCAGGCGCACGAGGTGCGACGCGGGCGGCGTCGCGAGCGGAGGGCGAGTCGTGCCCTGGTTCTGGAAAAATTTCCAGAATCAGACGTCTGTGCTGATAGCCAGACGGCAAGGTCGATGCCTGGAAGACTGTCTAGACGTCTGAAAGGTGAGTTTTCCGTCTTCTTCTTCCTTCTTGTCGACTGACCGTACTGAGGGAGGGAGATGGGTGTGCACAGGCTCGGTGATTCGTCATCCAACGCGAATCAGACGTCTGGCTGTAGTACCAGACGGCGGGAGTGACCTCCAGACGTCCGGGGTGACCATCGGACGACTGGGAACTAGGCCAAACGTCCCCGCAGGCTTCTGGACGTCTGAGAAACCACGCAAAATAAGGTAATTCTCTGATCCACATTTTAAGACGTCTGGAACTTCTTCCAGACGTCTGATTTTGCACAGTGTCGTCGTTTTCGACCCGTTGAGGGCCCGTTCGGGTTCCGTTTTCCGCGTTTCGAGTTGCGTTCTTTCCGGAATTAAATCCTCTACCCGTCTACAGTAGTTATACACTGTTTTGAGACACTCCTTGTGTTTGATCCTTGTGATAGGACCTCGTTCCGTTGCAGTCTTCGGGGTCGCGGAGGCACGCGGGATCCCCGATCACGCCCCCATTACTCCCGTCGTACCTGTTAGAGTGGATTTTAAGTATAACCTGTTAAATTGTGGAATCATAAATAGAACCTAGGACATTGCATGAATACTAGGAATGAAAAACAGATTGAATGTTAGATCCTAGGTGTTGCATGAATCCTAGGGCTGAAAAACTAGATTGTATGATAGATCCTAGGATACGGCATGAATCCTAGGATGGGAAAACTAGTGGAACAGATGAATACTGCAGTATTGGAAAAATGGAAAGGAACAAATAGCTGTCTGTAATCGAATTAACAGCTGCCTGTTGAATAAATAAACGTGTTTGAGAACATGGATTGTGATAACGTGAAATTGGAAGGTGAAACTTAGACGTTCTGAGCTGAAACCCTACGGGGAAGTAGGAGTAGAACTCCTGGAAAGTGAGTGGAATAGTATTGGGGAAGTGAGCTGGCACTTGAGTACGGAGTACCAAGGAGAGCGACTGTCCCCCTGTTTAGTGCAGAGCGGAGCCAGCCGCCCCAGGGACCCGGGGTTAGGATTGGCCACTCTGTACCGACTTGCTGGCCCTCGCGTACGTAGTACCGAGGAGAGCTACTAGTGTAGGCAGGTACTAGCTACCCCACGGGCCCCGGGTTTCTGCTAGCCTCCCACACCGACTTGTTAGGCCCGCTGGGGCAAACCAGGGTAGTTAGGTGAGGGTGCGCGGACTGTGGAGGGGCATGGCCCCTGTTTGGTTACTGTGGAGGGGTTGGACCCCTGTTACTGAGAGGGCTTTGCCCTGTACTGGTTCCGTGCTGTGCTTTGGGCGCACCCGTTAACGGAAACGACTGACCGCGTGCCAGTGCGGGTTAGCTACCCGTGCGTTTACCGCGCGTGCCGTAGTCACCGTTACGTCTGTCAGTGACCTTGGGGTGTGTAATGAACGCGTGCCCTAGACGTCGTACCAGACGTCTGGATCGTTTCTAGACATCTGGAAATCCGTTAATTTTGACACGCGCGGGTCGTCTGCGCGCCTGAGCGCGCAGACTGGATATTCGCTTATTCCCTCTTTCTCTGCGGCTGCAGACACCTGCCACGTCCTCTCTCTCCTCCTCGCGCGGCCTTAAAAGGCCACGCACTCCCTCCCGTCGTCTCCACCGTCCCCTCCCTCTTCTCCTTCAGCCAGTGAGCGCGAGGGCGGCAGCGGCGGCCGCAGTGAGCGCGGAGGAGGTGCGGCGTGCGAGAGCGGAGCTCTGCCGTGAGGGCAAGCTCGCCGGGGCTGCTAGGGCCGGCCAGCGGAGGGCGCGGGGGGCGCAGAGTGACGCGGGGGGGGGGGGGGGGGGACTGTTGCGGTCTAAGCAACAGGCGTGCGAGGTGCGACGCGGGCTGCGTCGCGAGCGGAGGCCGAGTGGCGCCCTGATTCTGGAAGAATTTCCAGAATCAGACGTCTGGGTTGATAGCCAGACGGCGAGGGAGACGTCTGGAAGACCATCCAGACGTCTGAAAGGTGAGTTTTCCGTCTTCTTCTTCCTTCCTGTCGACTGACCGTACTGAGGGAGGGAGATGGGTATGCGCAGGCTCGGTGATTCGCCATCCAACGCGAATCAGACGTCTGGCTGTTGTACCAGACGGCGGGAGCAACCTCCAGACGTCTCGGGTGACCATCGGACGTCTGGGAGCTAGGCCAGACGTCCCCGCAGACTTCTGGACGTCTGGGAAACCACGCTGAACAGGTAATTCTCTGATCCACTTTTTAAGACGTCTGAAAGAAGTTCCAGACGTCTGATTTTGCACAGTGTCGTCGTTTTCGACCCGTTTAGGGCTCGTTCGGGTTCTGTTTTCCGCGATTCGAGTTACGTTCTTTTCAGAATTAATTCCTCTACCCGTCTACAGTAGCTATACACTGCTTTGAGACACTCCTTGTGTTTGATCCTTATGATAGGACCTCCTTCAGTTGCAGTCTTGGGAGTCGCGGAGGCACGCGGGATTCCCGATCACGCCCCCATTACTCCCGTTGTACCTGGTAGAGTGGCTTTAAGTTATTAATAAAATCTGTTAAATTATGGAACCATAAATAGAACCTAGGACATTGCATGAATCCTAGGAATGAGAAATAGATGGAATGATAGCTCCTAGGTGTGGCATGAATCCTAGGACTGGAAAACTAGATTGTATGAAAGATCCTAGGATATGGCATGAATCCCAGGATGGAAAAACTAGTGGAATGTATAATACTGCAGTCTTGGAAAATGGAAAGAGATATAAAGCTGCCTGTAATTTGAATTAACAGCTGCCAGTTGTGAATAAATAACGTGGTTGAGAACATGGATTGTAAGAATGTGAAACTGGAAAGTGAAACCTGGATGTTTGAGTAAAAAGGATGGAACCCTACGGGGAAGTAGGAGTAGAACTCCTGGAAAGTGAATGGAATAGTATTGGGGAAGTGAGCTGGCCCTTGGGTACGGAGTACCATGGAGAGCGATTGTCCCCCTGTTTTGTGCAGAGTGGAGCCTGCCGCCCTAGGGACCCGGGGTTAGGACTGGCCACTCTGTACCGACTTGCTGGCCCTTGCGTACGTAGTATCGAGGAAAGCTACTAGTGTAGGGAGGTACTAGCTACCCCACGGGCCCCGAGGTTCTGCTAGCCTCCCACACCGACTTGTTAGGCCCGCTGGGGCAAACCAGGGTAGTCAAGCGAGGGTGCGCGAACTGTGGAGGGGCAAGGCCCCGGGTTGGTTACTGTGGAGGGGTTGGACCCCTGTTACTGAGAGGGCTCTTCCCTGGACCGGTTCCGTGCTGTGCTTTGGGCGCACCCGTTAACGGAAACGACTGATCGCGTGCCAGTACGGGTTAGCTACCTGTGCGTTTATCGCGCGTGCCGTAGTCACCGTTACGTCTGTCAGTGACCTTGGGGTGGTTGACTGAGGGTAGGATCACCACGGGGGACTCTCCCGGCCAGGAGAGCACCACGTGCTACTTCTACTTTTTGGAGAAGACTACAATCAAGATCGTTCCCACGAGGAACATTCGAGATCAAGAAAAAGATCTGAAGAATAAATGAAATAGTGAGACAATTGAAAGATGTGAATAACGGAAGTAATAGAACATAACAGCTACCGTACACTCTACTGTTGTCTTTAGTTTTAGTTGCCACTCTACTCAGCGTTTTGTTGACGTGTTACACTCATTACCTTTTTCAGGACCAGGTGTTGAGCAGCCAGGGTCAGCGGCTGCAGAGGACGCTGTGCCGAGTAGGGTCCAGTAGAGTTAGCACTGTCTTTTGTACCTCTTTTGTTTCCGTTGTAGTGAGTAGTTCTTGTTTCCGCTGTACTTTCTTTACCTGCAGTTCAAATTATATTATGAATGTTGTTTTACTGTTGTGGTGGTACATACTGTGGTAGTTTCTTTCCTTACTGCTGTACTTTCTTACTGTTAGTTATATTCATGCTGAATGTGGTTTATTTTACTGCTCTTTTGGTTACTTCCTCGTTGGACGACTAGGTCTTGGGATTAGTTGAGTCGATCCGGTTCTCGTGTCTCGTAGGGACTCGGGAACCGGGTCGTTACAGGGTGGTTGACTGAGAGTAGGATCACCACGGGGGACTCTCCCGGCCAGGAGAGCACCACGTGCTACTTCTACTGTTCGGAAAAAACTGCAATCAAGATCGTTCCCACGAGGAACATTCGAGATCAAGTGAAAGATCTGAGAAATAGATAAATCGTGAGATAATTGAAAGACTTAAATAAAGAAAGTAACAGAACTTAACAGCTACTGTACACTCTACTGTTTCTTTAGTTTTAGTTGCCACTCTACTCAGCGTTTTGCTGACGTGTTACACTCGTTACCTTTCAGGACCAGGTGTTGAGCAGCCAGGGTCAGCGGCTGCAGAGGACGCTGGGCCGAGTAGGGTCCAGTAGAGTTACCACTGTTTCTTGTACCTCTTTGTTCCGTTATAGTGAGTAGTTCTTGTTTCCGCTGTACTTTTCTTTACCTGCAGTTCATATTTAGTTATGAATGTTGTTCTATTGTTGTGGTGGTATATATTGTAGTAGTTTCTTTCCTTGCTGCTGTATTTTCTTACTGTTAGTTATATTCATGTTGAATGTGGTTTATTTTACTGCTCTTTTGGTTACTTCCTCGTTGGACGACTAGGTCTTGGGATTAGTTGAGTCGATCCGGTTCTTGTGTCTCGTAGGGGCTCGGGAACCGGGTCGTTACAAACAACTTCTTGCAACTACGCTACTTAGACGAAGGTAGCATACCTCAAACCCCTCCTCTTCACGAGGAGTATTTTATCCCACGAAGGAGATGGGACATCACAAAGTGAATACCCAATCAACAACAAACAAAAATTACAACAGACCTATAGAGCCAAAAAATGTTTATCTTAAACTTAGCTTCTACAGACAAAAAAAAATTCCCTTAAATGAAAGTGAAGTGCGCAGCAGATCGGTGCTCTTAGATGAGGATAGTGTAGACGGGAGAGTAATGGCACTTCTGGCACTTGATCTTTCTCTTCTAGGACACAAAAGGTATGGAGTAGTATTCTTAGGTGTGTATTGTAAAGGAAAGGTCCACCTCTATTTATAGAGGCCCTACAAAGGGTTTAGAAGCCTCTTCTAGCCGTTGGAAAACCTCTGTACTCGTTAGGAATTATCCCAAGGCAAATCAGGTTGAAATCAAGGCTATTAATGATTCTGACGGGGTTATCAGACGTCTGGATCTATTATCAGACATTTGGATCTTCATCTGATTTTATGGTCGAACGTCTGATCTAGAATGGTAGATCAACTGGACGGTGTTGAATCAAAACAGATGTTTAAAGGTTACTTTTAAGACGTCTTAACTTAAGGTCAGACGTCTAATTCTAAATGAATTTCCTTCCTGTTTTTGTCAAGACCTAAACAGGGTTCTAGGTATTGTTGGTCAGATGACAAGTCGAATATTTGGCACAAAGTTTGGACGTCTGGAAACACAAATCACTGTATGAATGAATTTCCCGATGCTCAAACGGCTATAATCACTGAAAAAAATGATTTGGGGATAGATTAAGCCTAACATCTATTTATCAGATGCCTGGGATACACTACGGATGCCTGAAAATGAATGTAGGTCGGATTAAAGGTTAATCCTCAACGATTAAATCTAACAAAGCCAACGGTCCTCTAGTTGAACGTTTGGCAAAATCATCAGACATCTTCTAAGATGTCCAGACTAAAGGCTGAACGTCTGAAATCGGCAGACAAAGAGTGGTTCTCTAACCTAAGTGCTTTAGACGTCTGATCAAACAGTCATACGTTTTAAAGTCTAAGATCAGACGTCTTGATTTTCATATTAGACGTCTGATCAAGTTGTCTGATGCCTATTTTGACTTTCTAAGTTCTCTACAAAAAACCTAAATATCCAAGGGTTGTGTAGGTGTTCCTAGGACTATAATTTTGTTACTTTGAGGCTCTTTAACATATATAATCTAAGCAAAAATAAAGAGCAAAAGAAACAACAAATACAAATTATAAGAGTAGAATAATTTTTTATCATATTCTTCATGACTTCAAGCTCTCGCTCCATGCGAAGCTTCTTCTCCGTCAAACTCCTCCAATCCACCATGGACGTGAGCTTAAGCTCCTCCTCCACACTTGTAACCATTTGCATTTTCCTAAAACCTTAAACTCAATGCAAATATTAAATGAGAAATGTTTTGTTATCATCAAAATTAATAATAGTGGTACCCTTGCACCAACATACGAGACATGTTTTGAGTCATTAAGAGAATATGAATCAATGTCCTTTTTGTCTTTAAATTTTCAATTCTAATGGTTGATACATATGACCATTTAAATCACATATAAACATAAAATTAACAAGACATGCAAATATTAGAATTGATCTAATATATGAAAATTAACATGCTCATGTTCTTGCAAAATATATGACATTCACATACATAAATGGATCTATCCACGTTGAGAAATATATACCTGCACTCATCGTAATTGTATACAACATGGGCTGCTATATGGATCTTCCAAGGGATCCCACTTCCACCTTGCTAGGTTGAGAGCAACTTCCAAGGAGAACAAAACGCCATACCTACTATTCAATCTCTCTATCTCTCTCTCTCTCTATATCTCTAGGTCAAGATGGGTTTGAAGCCCTTAGAGAATATCATTGGTTCCCGTCGGGACCATAACCCCGTAGTAAATAGCAATTATCTCACTAATTGCAAAATGGATAATTAGCATATCCTCCCATCAAGGAGATTCTAATTACAATTAGGTCTTTGCCAATATAAGTTTAAACACCACACTTTCCTTTTGCATTATATACTCATATGAGCTTAATACCATTAGTTGATCACTTTACAAAATTAGGTATAATCGATGATGGTCCTTATACTTTATGTTGAAAGATTATATCTACGTAGCTATATATACTAGTCCATATATTATTGGGGTTATAATCCAACATGTTCTACCACTGAAAAGTGCACCTAACTTGTTTGAAAACTGTCACTCGGGATGATCTCCGAGATTTGAATAATATAAGAAGAATAAAATCCAATCTAATGACTAATCGGATACAATCAAGAAATTTATAACTTTATTTGTTCCTTAATGAGGAAGATTGATGCGAAATATTCAAGTGCATGGATGCAAAATTTTCAATATTTCCAACTTAAAATGGTGTCCTTGTAAAATATTATAACACATCTCCGAAAAAGATTTTTTTCCAACATATCCTAGGTTTATTATTTTATTTTTTTGGACTCATTACCCTATTAAATAAGAAACTATTATTTTATAAAATTATATACAAAAGGTAACATTTTCTTAAATATATATATTCTCTATAAAAAACACCTTTGCCACCTCATCTCCATGATGCCCCTCCAAGACACACCACTTGCTTTTGTGATCCTTCTTTAGCTACTCCCACTCTACAGTAGCCCAACTCACCCTCACACTTTTGCCTTCCTATTACGATTGCAATAGTCGACAATCATGAAACAATTTCTACCTAAGTAAATTCTTAGAGTGAGTACTATCACCTTTCTATTCCTGTATAATTAGTATTGTTGTTTGAGACTTTACTTCAAAATTGCTTCATTCATTGGTAGAGAATTCAAACCATAAAGATATAATTGATTGCTTTAAATTTATTTCCCATCATTTATTTGAGGATTTGTAGATATTTAATTTACGTCGTGGATTATTTTCCTTCATTTAAGGTACTGTTTGTGGATTTGTAGATATAATTTATGTTGTAGATTTTTTATCTGTTGGTTCATTTGCATTATATTCATAGTTGCACGTAGTTCTCATTTTATCTAAAAATTTATTATTTAGCCTTATAAATTGGAATCTTTAATAAACTATGAGCATATTGAATTGATATCAACCTTACCTTTTGGATGTAGACGATTTTCATTTGGTTTGACAACTTAGATACCACCAATTGACTAAACCTGATAAGATCCTAGTCATCAACTGAGTTTTTTTATGTTTCATAAGGTACTCTGACCTAATCGGGCCCTGATAGGTATCGAGTAGCTCTTTGAAGTTTGTCACTAGGCTGCCACTAACAAAAAAAGGATGCAACGCTATCTAGGTGATTATTGATCAACTAGCGAATTTAGCATGATTTTTGCCTATTAAGGTGATCTATGGCTTGTCATAAATAACTGTGTTACATACTCGGAAGATCATGCGACTTCATGATTCTCCCAAAAAAACTCATTTCAAACAAAGACTCTTGATTCACTTCTTAATTTTGAGGAGGTTTTCAACAAACCTTGGGAATCCAACTCAAATTCAGTGTAGTGTATCACCCACGAAGCGATGGGTAGTTGAAACGGATGATTCAAACCTTGGAAGATCTACCACAAGTTGTGTTTTAAGGTGGAAAAGCTTTTGAGAGGATCACTTACCTTTGATGGAGTTCATTTATGACAACAGTTATCATACCAGTATTGACATGGTTACATTTGAGGTGTTGTACATTAAAAAATGCATGTCTCTCCTTTTTCTGGCGTGAAGTTGAAGCAAAGTGGGAGGATGGAATGATGGGGCCCAGATTGATATGTCAGAGCAAGGAGGCTATGAAACAAACCTCGAAGAAACTTTTTACAATATGGAGCTAGTTGAAGAGTTATGCTGATCACAGGCAACGGGATATTGAGTTCAAGATTGGCAATTTCATTTTTCTTAGGGTATCACTAATGAAAGACATACAAAGGTTTGGAGTGAAAGGGCAAGTTGCTACCAAGATTTGTGGGCCCCTTCAAGGTTTTGGAGTGGGTTGGACTTGTCGTATATAGACTTTCCCTACCATCTCAACTACTTGACATACCTAATGTGTTTCACATCTCGAACTTGCAGAAGTACATGCTAGGCCCAAACCACATTCTCAACTACGAGAATGTAGAGATCGATGATAACTTGACATATGAGAAGTATGCAATGAAAATCTTAGATTGAATGGTTCTGAGGTTACGAAATAAAGAGGTTTCTCTTATGAAAGTGTTATGCAGGATCTAGAAGAATGAGGAAGAGACCTGGGAGCCTAAAGTAAAGATGAAGGAGAATAATTAGAACTATTCACTGGTGAGTCCATAACATCATAATTGGTTGATTCTATTTAAGGTTACTATGGCTGTTGAAGCTACTATGGACTTAATAGTGATTTATATCTTCTTCACCTCTAACCTTGCTTGAGTTTAAGGGGTGAAATTTCCTTCAAGATTGTTATATTTGTAATGTCCCAAAATACGAGTCTCAAGTTGTTTCACAGTCGATTAGGTCATTTTTTACCCATTGGTTCTTGTTGAGACAGATCAGGTTAGAGCACCTTGTAAAATGTGAAAAATCTCATACTTAACAACTCAAATCTTACCAAGTTTAGTCAATTAGTGGGATCCATGTCGTCACATTTGGCTTTAGGTTGTTGATATTTTTGCAATTTATAAGAATACTAGTTGATATCGGCACGAGGGGGGATTGTTCAAACAAATAAAAATAATTGCATAAATAAAATGAATACTGAATTTAAAGATGAAACCATTGCAGTAAATGCCTTTACCTAAATTGTTCAATTTAGCATTTTGCTCGCACAAACAAACATTAACAATAAGTGAGTACAAATCCCCTCTTTTAGACAACCCCCAAGGAGAGTTTCATCTCTCTCAACAAGAAATAACAAGTAACCCACAGGCTAAGCACCCCAACCTAAAAGTAACTTAGAGTATCTCTGAGAGATGTATGACAGTAGTGTAAGGCTTAAAGTACAACTTTGCAAACCTAATTTTGAAGAAAAAGCACGGAGAGAGTGCGTGTGCTCAAGTAAGTAGTAAGGAGCACTAAGATCACAATGAGCACTAGGAAGCAATCTAGAGAGAAATTGAGCTTTTTAGGCTAGAGAATTGCTTATGATTGTTGTGTATTAGCTTAGGAGATATTAGGTAGGTATTTGTAGCGTTTAGGGTTGAAATCAAGCTAATATTTTTTTGAGAAAAGAAATCAAGCTAATATTGTTGTTGAAATTTGAATTAGAAATCAATAATGCGATCTAAAATGATTATAATCATAATTTGAACATCTTAAATGGTCCAATCAAATGTTTGAAAATAATGATAGATGTCTGAATATCTCTATATAGGCATGAAAAGCTAAGAAATAGATTTTGATTCAAGGCCCTAACATTCTAATCATGAATTCATAACTATCCTAGCATTCATATAAAGCAGGGACATCAAAACACGAAATTTGGATGTCTACGGAGGTCCATTTAGACGCTTGAATAATATATTAGGCATCTTCCGAAACAACAAAAGTTGAGCAAATTACTAAAGCAAAAAGAATTGGTCTACGATTATTTGATCAGAAACTTAAATGTCTAAAATTTAGATTTTAGACATTTGGATCACTGTCTAGACATCTGTTGAGGCAAGTCCAATACTTGAAGCTCATTACTGTCAAGTGAGCAAACTAGGTTCAAGGATGTTTGAAAAATAAGTCTAGACATCTAAAAGGGATAATTTAGATGTCTTAAAATAAACACAGATGTCTCTTTTTTGGCAAAGATCAAATCAAATGTTATTGAGTCATGATCTCAAATAAAATATTTGTAATTAAGTAGCGAACATCAGTAACAAAAGAAAATGAATGTTGGGGGTAATTAATCATCTTTTAGATGTCTCGAAAAAAAGGTAGATGCTTAAAAATATATTAAGATTTAGAGAATAGTTTAAATATACAATCTTATGATCAATGGAGTTAAACAAATAGTGTTGATTTTGTGAAGGGGTCAGAAAAGTAGATGTTTGAAGTACCAAATTAAACATATGAAATTCCTGAGTATGAGAGTCTATGAGATATTTTAGAGAGAAAAAGGTTTGGAAGGATTTCTTAAGGTTATTTAGGAATTCTCTTGGTTCTTTTACATTCTAAATAATAATAAAAAGAAAAGTACATGAATTTTTTTTTGGCATCTTCTTGTCTTCACAACATGCATAAATTTTCCTTACTTCCTTTGCTTCTTCTTTCACTTTTGAGTGACTTACATAATTTGTTAGTCTCCACAAAAATATATAAAGTAATAATTATTTGTCATTATAAAAACTAAAATTATAATAACAATAATAAGAAAATATTTCTCAAATATTATAAGTCAAACCTTATCCTATGCCTCCCCTTATACAAAAATGAGAGATGGTGAAGATGGAGACTACTTGTTTGGGCATTGGATGGAGAGTGAGAATGCTAATGTCTTGGTAATAATATGGTGAGAAATTAGGAGTTGTTGTCCTTCTTTTAAGTTATGTTTGGTAAAGAGATAAACTTGAAAATTTATATACATGGCTAGTACAAAATGAATAGTAGACATATAATAGAGATAGTTTACCAGATTTATCACGTCACATTCCTATCCATGACATACTGCTCAATTTCAGAACAAACTACCACTTATTTCACTTTTTAACAAAATAAAAAAATTGAACAAATAACATGAAATATAAAATAAATAAACTAGATTTTTTTTATTAAATTACATCAAATCACATATGATCTCAAATTCCGCTGCACCTTTACCACCAAATCCGTCACTATATGTTAGCTTGGGTTTCTTGATTTATCCCTTATAGGTGAGCTTTCCTTTTCGTAAAGCTTATCTTATCGTTTTAGGGTTTCTTTTCTACTCACTGCTTGTCTTGGTAGATCGTGAACCCTGTTGCAAGTGCGGCAAGGTTCTCCTTCCTCTTGCCTATTCCCACCTCAAAAACACATCGTTGGTCATATCTTTCCATGTGCCTACACTCTTCTCACCAACTGATAACTAGGGTCGAGCATAGGGCCAAGCCCTTCAAGGTCAACAAGGCCCAACCTAAGCCCATTTAAGTAGGCAAGATAATGAGTTGGGCTCAAAGACTTTTATTTTGCAAGATCCTGCCTAAGTCCAAGCCTAACTCAAAGTAAATGGACTAAAGTTGGGCCAAACCGAGCCCATTTATTATATTCTAAGTATGTAGTCATGATATCGATTGTATGAGTTAATTAAAAATCCAAAAAATGATTGAATTAAGAAAATTCATGTAGCTTGATTTTAATTGAAATTGAGTATAAAAGTATTTTACTCACATTAAAATAATAGATTGATTAAAGTTATATACTTTTAAATTTAGTACACTTCCTGAAGTTGCAATAATGCAATGAAGAAGCTTGAGCTATTTGTAGAGTCTAGACCAAAATTTTGGTTGTGCTTTTTACAAAGATGTCCATGGGGTTTGGTTTTATAAGTATTGCTCTAATACCTTTATACATTTGGGTTTAGGCTTGGGCTAGGCCTAAAGTTGGGGCAAAGTAGCCCAGTCCGATGTTTAGCCTTCCTTGTAGTCATGGTTCTTCTTTACCCTTGGCAGTAACCTTGGAGCTTGATGGTATATCCGCTCTTCTCTAGATTGGTGGCTAGTTGTGCTTATAAATACTTTGATCAAGGTTAAACTCTATCCTTAAGGTGGATTTTTGCTTGTTTGAAGATGTGGATATGCTTTATCATGGAAATATCTTTTCACGTTCTCTTTAATTTTTTGCTAGAGATGTGCACATATGTAGGCATTTCGGATGTCGCAATGTCATTTTTGAGTAGATATCCGCATCCTTAATTGTTGGATGGAGACCTTGTTACTCGATTCTTCTGTACACAAGTTAAGTTGGGGACATCCGAATGATTATAGCATCATTATCTTCGTTATGTTAGATTGTTTCAATAATTTTGTCTCAATGTATTTTATGTTATTATTGTGAGTTTTCCCTTGTTAAACATGTATCCAAATATTTTTCTCCACCAACGAAATTATATTAACTTTTAAAAGAAAATTCGTAACTCAATCATTTTTAAAAATTTTTCAAAGTTAAAAAGATAAAAGTTTGCAACTTTAGTATGGTTATCCCGGGAATGGATTTATTTTCTCATATCACAAACACACCAAAGATTCTAGAAAAGGGATCTTGGCAATTGGATAAGGGGAAAGACAAATGGGTATCAAATCCAACTTTTAAAGTTTGTGTCATATTTTTGATAAGAAATATTATTTTCATCTAAAAAATACTCAATATTACAATCAAGAGAACAAGACAAATATTAAAAATGTAGTAGTTGAGTCTAATTTTTTTTCTTCTTATTTAACCACAAAATCACGTATGTGTTTTTTAGCACGTCAAAATTTTTTTCATCCCAAGTTAACCCCAAATGGCCGCCATCATAAATAACACACGCCCAAAACATTCTATCTCAAGTGGAAAGAGTGATCCGTCCATCGACGCAAATTTAGGTCTTGAAAATATGACTTTAATAATTTTAAATTAAAGTCATATTTTATATCCAAGTCTTATTTTCAAGAAACTATGTTACTGTAAATAGCCATTAATTTTTTTTAATATAATTAACAAATTAATTTTTATAATCGACATTTGCACTATATTTTTTTCTACAATACACTTTCTACCTTGATGTCATTGTGTAACGACCCGATTCCCGAGTCCCTATGAGACACGAGAACCGGATCGACTCGATTAATCCTAAGACCTGGTCATCCAACGAGGAAGTAACCAAAAGAGCAGTAAAATAAATCACATTCAGTATGAATATAACTAACAGTAAGAAAATACAGCAGTAAGGAAAGAAACCACTACAGTATATACCACCACAACAGTAGAACAACATTCATAACATAATATGAAAGTGCATGTAAAAAAAAGTACAACGGTAACAAGAACTACTCACTACAGTAGAACCAAAAAGAGGTACAAGAGAACAGTGGTAACTCTACTGGACCCTACTCGACCCAGCGTCCTTTGCAGCCGCTGACCCTGGTTGCTCAATACCGGGTCCTGAAAGGTAACGAGTGTAACACGTCAGCAAAACGCTGAGTAGAGTGGCAGCTAAACTAAAGAAACAGTAAAGTGTACAGTAGCTGTTTTAATTTTCTTTATTCCTTTAATTTACGTCTTTCTATTGTTTCAAAATTGATCTAATTCTCAGATCCTTCACTTGATATCGAATGTTCCTCGTGGGAACGATCTTCATTGCAGTCTTTTCCGAACAGTAGAAGTAGCACGTGGTGCTCTCCTGGCCGGAAGAGTCCCCCGTGGTGATCTTACTCTCAGTCAACCACCCCAAGGTCACGGACAGGCGTAACGGTGACTACGGCACGCGCGATAAACACACAGGTAGCTAACTCGCACTGGCACGCGGTCAGTCGTTTCCGTTAATGGGTGCGCCCAAAGCACAGCATGGAACTAGTACAGGGCGGAGCCCTCTCAGTAACAGGGGTCCAACCCCTCCACAGTAACCAAACAGGGGCCTTGCCCCTCCACAGTCCGCGCACCCTCACCTGACTACCCTGGTTTGCCTAGTGGGCCTAACAAGTCGGTGTAGGAGGTTAGCAGAACCCCGGGGCCCGTGGGGTAGCTAGTACGTCCCTACAATAGTAGCTCTCCTCGGTACTACGTACACGAGGGCCAGCAAGTCGGTACAAAGTGACCAGTCCTAACCCCGGGTCCCTGGGGCGGCTGGCTCCGCTCTTTACTAAACAGGTACATGTACTTCCCTTGGTACTACGTACCCAAGAGACAGCACACTACCACGTCTTTCTTTCTCAGTTCCATTCATTTCTCTTTCCAGGAGTTCCACTCCTAATTTCCCGTAGGGTTCCAGCTCTTTTAACTCAGAACATCCAGGTTTTACTTTCCAGTTTCACGTTCTTACAATCCATGTTCTCAATCACGTTTATTTATTCATAGCAGGCAGCTGTTAATTCAATTCACAGGTAGCTATTATTTCCTTTCCACATTTTCCAAGACTTCAGTATTCATACATTCCACTAGTTTTCTCGTCCTAGGATTCATGCCATATCCTAGGATCTATCACACAATCTAGTTTTCCAGCCCTAGGATTCATGCAACACCCTAGGATCTACCATTCAATCTATTTCTCATTCCTAGGATTCATGCAATGTCCTAGGTTCTATTTATGGTTTCATAATTTAACAGATTATACTTAAAGCCACTCTACCGGTTACAACAGGCGTACTGGGGGCGTGGTCGGGAATCCTGCGTGCCTCCGCAACCCCCGAGACTGCAACGGAACGGGGTTCTATCACAAGGATCAAGCACAAGGAATTTCTCAAAATAGTATATAGCTACTGTAGATGGGTAGAGGATGTAATTACGAAAAGCACGCAACTCGAAACGCGGAAAACGGACTCCGAACGAGCTTTAAACGGGTCGAAACGACGAAACAGTGCAAAATCAGACGTCTTAAAAAGTGGATCAGGGGTTACCTTGCTCTGCGTGGTCTCTCAGACGTCCAGAAGGCTGTGGGGGCGTCTGGCCTAGTTCCCAGACGTCCGATGGTCACCCCGGACGTCTGGAAGTCGTTCCCGTCGTCTGGCACTGCAGCTAGACGTCTGATTCGCGTTGGATGCGAATCTCAGACCCTGCGCGTACCCATTTCCTCTCTCTCTTAATACGATCATTCGAAGAAGAGGAAGAAGATGGAAAACTCACATTTCAGACGTCTGGACAGTCCTCCAGACGTCGCCCACGTTGTCAGGCTAGACTCCCAGACGTCTGATTCTGGAAAAGTTTCCAGAACCAGGGCGCCACTTGCCCTCCGCTCGCGATGCTCGGCCGCGCCGCGACTCGTCTGCCTGCTACTCGAGCTGTAGTAGGCCTCCCGCGTCCGCTGCGCCCCCGTCGGCCGGCTCCTGCTGCCCCGGCAGGCTCGAGCTCTCACGGGCGATGCCTCCTCCCCTACGCAGCACCTCCTCCCGCACCTGCTGCGGCTGTCGCCACCGCCGCTCACGCGCACCGGCTAGAAGGAGAAGAGGAAGGGGGCGGAGGTGATGAGAGTGAGGGAGGGGGCGTGCCCTTTTAAAGCCGCGCGGGGAGGAGAGAGAGAGCGGATAGACAGCCTGCGGCCGCAGGAGAGAGGGAAAAAGAGAGAGAGAGCGTTCGCAGGTCTGCGTGCTCAGGCGCGCAGACGAAACCGTTCATGCAAAAAATAACTGATTCTCAGACATCTGGAAGTGGTTCCAGACGTCTGTTCAGACGTCTGGGCCACCTCTCAGATGTCTTAAAAGATGTTTGAAGCACGCTTTCGTAACACATTGTAAACATCACAAGCTCAAACCTCTTACCTTGAGAGCCTATTTGGAGGTGGGATAAAAAATTATAGGGATATGTTAAAAGGGAATAGTGGAGATAGATATTTATTTTGATGATGGAATAAGGAAGAGTTAAGTAGAAAATAAAATGATTGGTGTAACGATGTAGTTTTAATAAATATTTATTTAATAATACAAGTGAAAGTGAAGTGCGACAGTTAATATTTATTTAATATTAAAATAAAAAGTGAATAATATAGTAGATATTTAGTTAATATTAAAAAAAATAAATATTATTATTATTTAATTAAAATAATTAAAAATAATCATGTGAGCGTTTACGTTGAAATAATAAAAAAAATCTAAACAAAAATCTCACGGTGGAAGAAAAAAACTCCTCCGACCCCACCGCCAAACTGGGTCAAAGGAGCGGTCCATCCAACCAGGCAGAGTAAGGTCGCTCACGCGAGCCCTCTCATAAAACCCTCCTCCTCCTCCCCCCTCCCCACCTCCCGCTACCCGACGCCACTATTCCCCCGACTCCAGCAAGGCGAGCGCGCGCTCTTCCGTCGCTCGATGCCGGGGGCCGTCGCCGCGCCCGCGTCTCTGGAGCCCGTAGAGCCGCAGTCCCTCAAGAAGCTCAGCTTCAAGTCCCTCAAGCGCGCCCTCGACCTCTTCTGCCCGACTCGCGACCAGTACCCCCCTCCCGACGCCGAAAGGTACGCCTCCCCCGCCCCCCTCTCTCCCCTAACACCAACTATAGGGTTTTCCATATCCCCCAATATTACTATTACCTGACCCCGCGTGCCCTCCCTCCATCTTTCCGTGTCTATGCAGCAAGAAGATCCGCGTCAGCTACAAGGTCGGAAACTCTGAGCCGCCTATACCTAATTGTTACTTATTGCACTGCGGATACTCTGTGAGCGTTATTGCTTGAGTCGTTATGTGTGTTTTCGGGAGATTTAGGTGCATGCGGAGTATGGAGATGTGCGGAAGTTGGCCGACGAGCGCGGTCGGGATGGCGGTGCGGCGGCCCAAGGGCAGGGCGTGCAGGCTGCCGCGCCATCTACGCTGGCTCTTCCAGGTATCATTGCCTCTTCTCGGGATTAATCTTCGCAATATTACTCGCATTCTGTCCTGTCTTAGTTGCGAGGAAATAAAATGGATCAGCAAACAAAATTTTTTTCTTCAAAGAAAGCCGAATTCTACGTTTAGGGTTAGATGCGTATTGGAAATTTGGGAGTAAGAAACTAGTGTTCACTGCCAAGAAAAACGAATCATAAAATAGCTAACCAACTTCAATGCTGTCCGATATCAATCCTCTCGTCGTGTTGACTCTCATCCTCTGACCCATCTCCACTGATCCCGTGACGACCTCATCAGCTGGATTGCCATGTAAACGAAGCATCTATAGAACAATCAACAATGTTGTAGGCAGCCTTTTTATTTTCCATGCCTGTTGCTTAGTTAGTTGCCTTTTGCTCAGCTTCCGTGATGCAGCAGAGGCCCAAATAATAATTGTACTTTAATTTTCGTCCAATCGGAAATATTCTAAAATACAATATCAGCTCAAGAATCTTGAAAAATTAATGGCAACTTGAGTCAGCCCCACAGTAGAGGCAATAAAATTTCAGTTTGACTTCGCTCCATGTTGAACAAGATATGGCGAGAAGCGGATATGGTGGTGAGCTGGCTGTAGGGAGAGGGGTTGGTGGGGATGTTGCATGCAGAGATGAAGCACGGGAAGGTTGGTTGATGACATAACCGGGTGCGTCATGGACACGCATTAGGAGTAGGGGAAGAGAGGACTCCTCGCTGGTGATGGGTGGAGGTGATGTGTGCAAGTTTGCGCATTGGAGGGATATAGCCTAGTAGGGACGGAGCTGATGAGGTGTGGGAATGTGTGTGGGGTTGTGCGTGTGGGTGGAATCAATGGTGCAACATGCAGAAGTAGGGGTGCACATGGGTCGGATTGAAACTTAATCCAAACCCAACTCACAGGTTGCTGGTTGGGATTTTTTCCAACTTAACTCAACCCGTTACACTACTGAACCCAACTCATAAAATTTGGTCGAGTTGGGTCGGGTTGAATGGGTTGTTGATTAGTCAAAGTTTATGTTTATCTCCTACATGCTTCCTATGTCTTTCCCACTTAATAACAAAAAAATTTAAATTCATAAAAACCTGAATCTTATGAAAGCACGAATGAAATAGGTAAAAATAAAAAAGAACTTCAAAAAAAAAAAGATTAAAAATAATGAGAAAAGATAAAGATATGTCTGATAATAAACTTGATAGATGCACATAAAAGCTTAGGTTTATACCAATAATTGACAAAAAATAGCCTACAAGGCAAATAGATATTTTTGAATATAATTTTTTAGAATATTAAAGTTAATAAAGCAAATAAGTAAATGGATTTGCCATGCTTTATGATCAATTGTAAACTTAAAAAAATCCTTCATAAACACAATAAGGTTAGAATCACACATAAACAATCCAAATTTCATAACATAACCATAAAGCTAGTCCAATGATTCTTAAAAATAACAATAAAGAGGAGTCAGAGAGTGTCGTATAATCACAAGAAATCTTAAAGGTTCCAATCATAAAGCAACACAACTAACTAAAATTAGGAACAAAAATCAAGTTCCATTCATTTCAAACTCCAAGCATTTCAATTTTCCCTATAAGACAAATCAAGAATTACTTTAGTAACCAATACATTGCAAATATTTAAAAAACTTAAATACGATTATTTCTTTAACTATGATTTGTGAACATAAAAAAAAATGGTACTCTAAATGTTCTTAGTGATTGCTACAACAAAAATGTACTAAAATTAGAAGCAAGTAATAAAAACTTGAAAGAAAAAACTTGTAAATAAAATTTAAGGTACCTAAAAATTTAATTTCTTCAAGATCCTCAACATTTTTTTCCACCTTTTTGATTGGATAAGATTTCAATGATAAAGAAGAGTTGGGGGGAGGGTTCAAGTGGTGGTGGTGTCGAGGGAGAGGGGGTCATCCGGTGGTGGTTGCCCTAGTGGGGGGGTCCCTATTGGGAAGAAAATGAGTGGAGAGGGGGTGATTCGGTGAGTCAGGTGGTGGTGGTGCTAACTGGTGGGGGGGTCATCGGTGCGGGGAAGAGGAGGGGGGGTGACGAAGTTGAGGGGAGGCAGTCGTCTAGTGGTGGTGGAGGGTCCCTGCGAGGAAGAAGAGAGGAGAAGGGGTGCTTTGGTAAGTTAGGTGGTTGGTGAAGTGGTGGTGGTGCCAAGCCCTTGAGAGAGATTGGGGTGGGCCAAGTGGTGGGTTGTCAGGTGGTGGTGGAGGGTTGAGGGAGGGGGAGTGTAAGGGTCACTTGAAGAATGTGGTCAAGAGAGGGCATCGCCGTCGCTAAGGAGAGGAGACGCATTGGAACTTACTGGAGCCTAGAGCTTGGAGGTGAGGGGGCTTGCAGTAGATGGTGACTATGGGAGATAAGGGGAACATTGTGGATGAGGGTGATGCAAGAGGTTAGGATTTTTCCCATTGGGAACCTTCGAGTGGGTCACGTAGGAGGCTAAAATAATCTCAACTATTGTTTGGATATCATCCAGTGATAGTTAACAAGTTCTTTTATGTATATAAATTATATACATATAATATGTGTGTGTGTGTGTAAATCAAGTTGTATCGGGTTGCGTTGGGCTAGTTTGGTTTAACCTCAAACTCAACTGAACCCATTTTTTATCGGGTTGGGATCCCAACTCAACCTAGTCGACTTGGATCGGGTCAGGTTTGGGCTGAACTTGACCCATGTGCACCCCTAGGTGGAAGTGTCGGAGGTGCTTATAGAGCACGTTGGCGGGGAGGGAATGGCATTGTTAAGTTTTGGCAGTGAGATATAGGTTGTTGCAGTAGGAGGGAAGAAGAAAAGGGGGAGAGTGAGAGAGAGGGGTAACACTTTTTTTTATTGCTCTTCCACCATTTACATAGATGGGACCCTCTTTTCTATAGAAGAAGGAAAGACAAGAAAGACAAATTTCAATTCTAAATCCTAACAACTAAATGATAACTAAAATCATCACTCTTATAATCCCAACGATTGGATGAGAAACTAACAAACTTGACTCCGAAGTAACTTCTTCCTAGTGGATCCAATGTTGCAAAGAAAACCCTCCCAAAACTTTGAATATCAAAAGATTCATACTGAAGCCTTCAACCTCAACCTTTATGTAAATAGTTATGTGCTGCATCATTCTGGTTATACGTTCCATCTTTAACATGTGGTGTGGTGGTCACTGACAAATGGGTTGATTGAAGGTGAAATAATTGATTTTGGTATGTCTTACCGAGACTTTAGTGGATGCCCATATTTAAGTCGTCTCCGTCTGAGGGTTTATGTGAATTTGGCATGTTGCGTCTTTCCCAACTTCAACCAAGCAGGGTGATGGAGAATGGATATTGATATTTGTTGAGATTGATGTGGAAATCTAGTGTTGAGTTTCGGAAATTGGAGGTGCCTCAGGGAATGTGCACATTGCTTTTGTCTTGGTGTAGATGTGATGAAACTAAATGCTTCTGTTGGGATTTTGGGAAGAATATAAACTTTATTGATTAGAAAATAGAGGCCTCAATCCTCTTTATATATAGAGAGGGCCTTGGCATATATGGAAATACAATTAACATTTATTAAGAATAGAAATGACCTAAATGGAAAACAACTCAATCAATATTTTTTTGATTTTATTTCCTAACACTCCCCCTCAAGTCGAGACGCGGGAGATGACGAAGACTTGGATCCTTAAGGTAGTGGAGATCAACTCTTGTTGACGTGGTAGTCCCTTCTTTGTGTCTTCAACCTTGGGCGTCTCTTCTTGTACGCCCTTACAGAGTCAGTTTTCACTTGGTTTCTCTTGAGGTGCGTAAAAGCACTTCTTGTAATCTTGACATCTTGAGGTGGCTCCCATCTTCTTTGTGTCTTCCACTCAAATATATGAGGATCCAAATAATAAAACTCAAGACATTTAGGAGTTACATACAAGTACCCCAAAACAAAGGACTTAACTTTAAAGTGGACTCATAACAATAACCCTTTTTTTCCATAAAACCTTAGACTGGAGGCCCCCCCCTCCCCTCTCTACTTTTTTCCCTTTTTTCTCTCTCGTCTTTCTCGTCGAGTAGTAGCATAGTAGGGGAGTGCAGTGGCGCTACGACGAGGTTGAGGGAGGACCAGACTATCTCGGTCTGGTAGCATGACTCTTAAGGAGTACGATGATACCCTTAAATCCTCGATCAAATGAGGTTTTGGGGGGGGGGGGGGGGGGGGGGGGCAAAACAGGGATTCGATCCACCACCTTCATGGGCAACGTCGGATAAAGATAGGGCCATCGATGACGGGTGGTCGGTCCAATGGCCACTGGAGTAGGTCGGTGCTGTCTTGCTAAGGCTAGGGCACCAGTGACCACTTTTGTGGTGGTCCTTTGCCGGTGTGCGACCAGTGGTGGCACTGGTGAGCTTTTCTTCCCTAGTGGTGGTGAGAACTACAGCAGTAGAAGAGGAAGAAAGAAGAAAAGGAAGAGTCGGGGAGAGGACCTCCGGTGGCTCGCCGGAGATCAACGACACCCCCAGAGGGTCTCCCCTCTCTAGGGTTTCTTCTTTCCTCTTCTTTTATCTTTTTCCACGAGATCAAACCTGCTTTGATACCATGTTGGGATTTTGGGGAGAATATAAACTCTGTTGATTAGAAAAGAGAGGCCTTAACGCTCTTTATATAAAAGAGGGCCTTGGCATGCATGTACATACAACTAACATTTATTAAGAATAAAAATGACCTAAATGGAAAAAACTTCTAATTTTATTTCCCTGCGTGGGTTTGAGAATGTGATTGTGGTTCATCTAATATGCTTTGTCTTATTGTGAAAAACTAGGTTTTCGACTTTAAGGGCGCATTTGTTTCGTAGCGATGGAATGGAGATGGATTGAAATCAAGTATAGAATGGAATGAGGCAAGGAATAGAAAGAAATGGTTGATTCCATTTCCTTGTTTGGATTATGGTAGGAATGGAATCGTTAAAGATGGATCTAATTTCTTTCAATTGTTTGATAGGATGAGTTATCGAGATGAATGAAATTGAAACTTTTTTGCATATTTGACCCAATATATTTTTTAAAATATGGTAATCGGCAATTTTAACATAAAATTTAAGTTATTTACAGCTTAATGCATTAATAAGAAATAAATATTTTTAATTGACATAGAAGCCCTTAAATTTGAAGAAATATTTCAGTTTAGTCCATTATTTTATATATATTACACTAATTCAAATTTAACATACATATCCAAACAAAATAGCAAATCAATAGATAAGGAAAACATTGAAGGCTAATTTATGAAATATAAATATCTCACTAATAAGAATTCAATTATATGATTCATTGCAATAATTTAAAAATACAAACTTATAACAACTGCAATCTAAAAAATTTCTAGCAAAGCTTTCTTTCTCGTCCTCTGGGAGAATTTAAAAAAGAAATATATGTTTTTTTTTATTATTTGAAAGCTTGAACTACCCACTAAAGATCTGATCAAGTTTATGATATACATATTTCTTAGCAAAAGATCCCTTTATGATATACATATTTCTTAGCAAAAGATCCCTTTATGATATACATATTGCTATAATTTGTTTTGGGGGGGTGGGGGGGAGCATGGGAACTCAATAATCTATTGGCATATAACGTATTCTTGATATAGATTTAATGTTTTAAAAAAATCATCATAATATTATTATAAAGAAAGTCGAACGTACACATATATGTTCACACATAATTACTGATCAAATACAGTGCAACAACGTCGATGTGGGTTGTTTTTTTTTTTTCAAAAAAACATCGTAAATGCAGGAATTCATCCAATTAAAATGGTGCTATTATTTAAAACATATTACCTATGCGTGAGAGGCAAAGGAAGGGGCCACCATAGGTGAGAGGAGAAGAGAGCGTCCGGTTGTGGCAAAAGAAATTAAAATGCTAAAATAAGCTGCCCTTCAGTGCACCGATCGTGAGGGGTTGAATAACAATGATATTTTTGGAAAGGGATAAACGGTTATGAGGGGAATGAATTTCGAACTCCTTGGGGGTGTGGTGGGATTGGGAATTCCCTTTCTCATGAGAATTGAATAATACTTGGAAAGGTTATTCCTATGTTATATTTGAGATCCAAATAAGGGAAAGGAATCAAGCGGGCTTTTCCATTCCATTCCTCCTCTGATTACCATGAAACAAACATGCCCTAAGGGCTTGTTTGGTAGAGTTTTAATAGGCAAGTTTGTCCTACCTGTCATGGTTACAAGCTATAGTAGGTGAACAATACAAAGGTATTATTCTCCACCCATCACGTCTACCATCATTCATTACATCTATCCCTCACCAATTATATTTAGTCATATTAACTCACACCCACCCATCACTTCTACTTCCACCAACACACTCTCACCTATTACATCTATCCTATTAATCCACTCCCAATACAAATAAAAATAAAAATCAATAATGACATATCAACTCAACTATCACATCCACACCCACTAACTTACCAATCCACTTATCTCTCCTTAAGACTTCCTAAATTTTACATAGTCTTATACTTTAAACTTGCACCAAACAAGCCCTAAAAGATCTACACGACTGTCACACATTGTATCTCTGAATAGATTGATAAAGAAACTTGAAATCCCTGTTCATCCAAAACAATCCTTTTCATATGGATTTCTAACCATATCTAGTTATCAACCACTAAGAAGAACAATAAGAGAAGACTGTGGAGTCCAAGGAAAAGGATATGATTGACCAGAGATTCATCCAGCTGAGGAATGTAAGGACTAGCTGAGATTAACCAGTGAAAATTGGACAATGAGCTATAGAGAGATGTCAGGGAAAAGATCTAATAGGTATAGGAAGGAAAACATGTCTGTTTGGATCTTAATGGAGGCAAGGAATCCATGTAGGCATTCTGAGAAAAGATGTTTTGGTTTTGAGCTTTGAGATCTAGCCATGGATGGGACTTTTCATTTGGTACACATGTAACGCCATGGATGAAGAAGGCGTGAAGGCATCAAAATATTAGTGTCTTTTGAAATTCTTTTTAAAAAAAGCATCTTGTGACAAACAAACACTGAAGTTAAGTTGTGGATAAAGAATTGAATCTTGATGGAAGTAGTCTATTATGATTGTTGTGTAATGGAATTTCTTATGAGAGAGATGCATGGGCATTTTTGAAAGGGTTCCTAGGAATGAAGTGGTGTGTGGAAATTGGTTGATCCCTTTATAGCATAGAACACGCTCTGTGGAGGGTGTGGGTGTATGTGCAGCCATTGTTATGCATTGCTTCATCTCACTCTGGTATGCGATCGGGCTTCATGTATACATCTGATGATCAGAATAAGGAAAAACAATAAATCTGGCAATATTTTGTTGTAGATCAAAAAGTTTTCAAGAGTTTTGGTCCTCAACAATTTTCTCCTGGCAGGTCCCCAAGACTCTAAAGAGCCACAGGAAGGTGGAAAGAGCTCTCTAATTGTTGCTCCATCTGCACCCCCAAAAGGATTGTATGTTTCATGTATCTTTTCATGCCATTAATCCCATGTTTGTGGAGGATGTATCTTGTGCATGTGGAAAATGTATCCACAAAATGCTTATTTCAGATTGGGCTAACAAATGGTGGTTACTCTGCAGTGGTGATGCAAGTGCTCCAAGCAAGAATGCTTCTGGATCTGCAATTGCAGTTTCAGGTTCTACAGACAGGTGCAACCATTTTTCTATGCTGCAAAATTTTAAATTATATTTCTTGCTTTTATTCCCTTTTCTTGATTACAGCTTGGTATATGAACATGCATGTACCATTTGTTTTGTTTTGTTTTTTTGTTTTTTTGAGGGAAAAAAAGGAAGGGATTACCTGAGGTTTGTAATCATCCCTGTAACTATACTAAGAGAAGGAATGGACTTACATATTATGGAGCCATAAATCGGAAAGATGAGCACCCTCCGTAACAATATCTTCAGCCTAAGCCCGTTCTTTCCTAAAGATTACAGCATTTCTCTGTAACGAGATGCACCACAAGGTGGCGAAGGCTCTGACCTAACCACTCGTATTTACATGAACCCTGCTCTGGAATGACTTGCAAAAAGCCTCAAATGTCGAACAATCAGCCACTCGAATCTCCAGTTCCCTGTAAACTGCTTCAGAAAAATGATAGGCCAAAAATAAGTGATTCAGGTTCTCATCTGCTCTTCTGCAGAAAGTGCAAGACATGTTGGAGTCTTGAACCCACATTGGTTTGAACGTTTTAGTGACTAATTTCTCCCTTCTCAAAGACAAAAGCCAGGCAAAGAGCTTTACTTTTAGCAGCACAGGCAACATCCAAATATTTGAGCAGTCAATCCAAAGTTCAGGGCAAGGTCTACCTTCCATGGCAGTTAACGTCTTGCGAGCCTTCCCCACCGTGAATCTCCTCTCCTTCCAAAGAAATCTGTCCTGCTCATCCAACACCGGCTGAACATCGTCCAACATAGCATTTGTTATTTGATTAGCATGGTTTTGATTTTCTTTTTCTTTTTTTTCTTCAGATTAAGTTCTAAATGGCTAATAGGGCATTCTCTTAGGGATATAGGCTGAGTAACCAACATAATGTAACATTAGTTGTGGTGTTTGTAGCTTCTACCCATGTAATCTAAGACATCATTTTATAGTCTTCCTTTTGCACGATCCATTTGTCACACACGCCTACCTTGCTACAATCATCGATCCCATTCCCTTTCCATGTTCTGATGCTGTGTGATTCCAGGATAAATACAATAAATAAACAGTGACTAACAAAATATTTTCTGCAACTGTAAGGAGGATTTTCAGTTAAGTAAAAGTTATTATAAATTGATTTGTCTGTTACAATAATTTTTGAGTCCAATTATGTTAGTCGAAAATGACTTTAAGAAGTTGTTTTCATTTCAATACATCTCCTCTTATATCCTCTAATGTACAATTCTATGGGCATATGCAAGAATCATGGAGTGAATTAGAAGCTTCAGTTTCTTTTGTGCTATATTTTTTCCCCTCAAGTTTCTCTATTTCTCACCACCATTGTCCACCTCGTCCCCCTTTAATCATGACCTAACCTGTTTGAGTGTCTCTGCGTGTCTATTTTCTCCACATCTTTGTTTTGCCTCATGTTTCTTTCTTCCATGTTGACCTCATTCATTTTACCTTTTCTATAACTTGGGAACTGTTATTCTACTCAAAAGGCAACCCACCCACCAAGCACATGGTGGGGTGGGAAACCAGCACAACCACCCCCAAAACAAAATCTTTGGAGTTTATTTTCATGGAGATTTAAAAAAGGAGATATTTTCATTTATGTGCATTTTTTTTCTGAAATGCTAAATGGTCACCAAAATTCCATTCTTTATTTTTGAAAAGGAATTCCATCCTTCAGTGTTGAGTTCAAAATTCCTAATGACCACAAAAAGAGGTCCGAAATGGGTCCAAAAGGCATTTTATTCTTTCACATTTTATTTAGTACAAAGATGGACCTTCATAGAAAGATGGATTCCTTTGGATCGACATGAGGGTCCAACACTTGATATACCTCCTTGCAGTGCCTAGGAAGCTCCCTAATTGCGGTCATCCTGTCAATATCAAGGCTCCCTTGAGTGGGACCAGGGAATCATAGGCATTCATGATTCATCCAAACATGTGAACTAGGGTAAGGTTCCCCTTGTATGATATGCGTCTAGCAAGTGTTGGAGTAGGACTTCCCATTTGGGTCTAGGGTAGGGGGATTCCGTTCAGGGTTGGGCACCCAGCCCTCCTTCCTCAACTAATGGGCTAGCAAAGTTTTTGAGTAGATAGATTATCTTGCCATTTTATGCCATCCACTTCTTAGCATTGCCACCATTATGCTTGCTACCTTTGTTCCTCTTCCTAGTTCCTTCTCCATATCTGGCCACATTTTCATCCCCGCCCCTCCCACCTTGGCACTTCCTCATATTAACAGGGACACCTTTCACTGCTTTGCCCATCATGGGGCAATATCTCCTCCTTGTCTTCCAGTCCTCTCTATGACCTCCCACTTTTGGAGATAGGTATTTATACACACTCATTGTTTTCCCAAAATCAATATGGGTATGGATTTAAATTTTGATCAGGTGTAATGACCAGCATCATGTAGTTTTGTCTGGAAGCTCAATATAAGAGATGATCCCAAACCTCATGTGACCATCCTTTCCACCATCAAGAAAAAAAATCACAACCATATACCCTAAGAAAATGGGGTGATATTTCAGATTATCTGAAATTCAGATTTGGTTACAAAGTCAAATCACAAGCACACCGGATTCAAATACTAGACAGATTCAACTTGGAAGCTGAATTGACTAAAGGTTGGGAGATAGTTACTCCTTGTATAACTCTCAAGCATGCGGAAGAGAAGGTGATATTAATCCTCATAACCCCTGTTCTCAATTTCATCGTGCAATCAACTGAGAAAAGCGCAGAGCAGTTTATTTTAAAATATTATAAAAAAGCTCCATCTGGAAGAAACCAAATATTACCATACAACAAGAAGAACCTGCATTAGAAGAAGGAAAAGAAATGCTGATGCGAAGGCAAAATCCTTATCGTCTCTCTTTAGAAGAAAGATAATCTACTTTTCAAAAAAAGGAAAAAAATCTAAGCTGGGTGGTTGTCAACTGGATAACCACCCTCTCTTTTCAAAAAAAAAGAAAAAAGATAATCTACTGAGCATCCTCCAGTCAATCAACAAATTAGGGATAGGACTTGGGAAAGGGAAAGGGCACATTCCACGCTAATACTAGCACAGCAAGGGCAGAACTCTTGAGATTCATGGAGGTGTGTTTTTTTTTTTTAATAAAAAGAAGTTGCTTCTTTTTTTTTTTCCTTAGTTTGGTGGGGGTGTCAAATTGCTGAGGTGTTGACCCTAAGCTTTCAAGGTTTGATTTTAAATAATGGCTATAAATTTTAATTTGAACATATTACACATTATATTGCACAAAATATAATGCGAAACATCCATATATAAATTGGAATGTGTTCGTAATACCACATTTGCATCCTTATCCAGAGACTTTATGAACCTATGTCTAATCAAATTTTGTATCAAAGAAGGGATGTGAGCAAGTTGGTTTTGGCTGTACGGAAATCATATTCACTTGCAAATCTGTTACTCATTTTTTATCCATTTACCCATCGAGTGCCTAAACCAACCCTGCACCTCCACCTATTTATCCATTGATACACATTACTGTATGAAGTGTCACATCATCCATTTTATAATATGAGCTATTTTTATTTGTAATATGTGATTTATATATAAAATATCAAGCAGTTTGATAATGTTTACGATAAAAAGCAAAGTATTGGAACTTTCCATCACTATATAAACTAAAGCGAAGCATCAGAACTTTCCATCGCTATATAAACTAAGTAAATAAGTGAGGGTGTGCCATAAAGCACTTAGAAGAAAAAAAAATCTTGGATAAACAAGCGGGGTAAATGGGCTGGCAAATGAACAAATTCCCAAACTCAATTGTTTGTGTTTGTAAATCAAAACTCACATCCATCTAAAATTTAAATGGGCCATTTTGGGTCAGGTGAACCTAAATTGACATCCCTAATCCAAATATACAAGCCCTAACTTTTCTTGACTGTGTTCATTTTTATGACCAGATCTATATATGATATGCTTCATCCCAACAATATCATCTCCGTCAAGTGTTTCCAAATCTGGGTAAAGTAGGGCAGATGATTGGAATTGATAGATGAGGGTGGTTATGGAATAATTGCAAATATTTGTATTTCACCTGTATAATGATCTCATTTTGGCTAGAGTCATTACTATAGGGGGCTAGCAATATTAGGCCTAACAAGCCTTGGCTAGGTCAATGTTTCTTTTATCTGTTTCCTTTATCATCTTGAACTTTTGCATTTATTATATCTGTCAAGAATGGCGCAAGCTTGGAGCGTGGAGGCTCCTAGGTGTGTGGAAAAACAGTCCAAAGAGGACTGTTCCACATTGAACAGGGAAAGAGAAAGCAGCAGCAGCAGCCACTGGTTGCTGTGGGCTGGTGGCTAGCCGGTGATGGTAGGCGGTGATGGTGGTTGGCTGAGATGATGGCCAGCGGCTATTGGAAGAGAGGGAGAGGAGTTGGAGATGATGGAAAATATTATTACTTTAAGTCAAAGGCAATTACAACAGGAATGCTTTTTTTTATAGAGAGAACATATCCTCTAGAGCAAGAAACAAATAAATCAAATCTTATCTCCTAAATAAGAAAGAACAAATCCCAAATAAAATAAATCCTCTAAACAACTTTCCTAAAAACAACTCAACAAATAAACAAAACTTGCAACTTAAGCAAATATCAAAACTAGACTCTTAGGATTCCAAAATTGGCACCTAAGAGGGCCCCTGGCCTCCTACCACGTGGCCTGACTGGTTGCCACGTGGCAATGCCACGCGGCCAACTTTATTCCCAACACTCCCCCTCAAGTCGAGGTTGGAAGGATGAAGATTTCCTTGAACTTGGTGATGATGTTGCTACAACATTCTTCTTTGAAGAGTTGAGGATGGCCTTCGTGCCTTTTCTTCTATGCTCGAGAGTTGAGCCCTTTATCTCGACGTTCTCCGATGCATTAGAGGGTTTCACGTGCCTCCTTGAAGAGTATGACGCCTTGCCTGTGAGCTGGAAAAGACTCTCGACTTTTCTTTGAGTCAAGGTCACCAAGAGAAAGTGGAGAAGCCGATGCAATCTTTGTGAAGAGGCTACACTATACCTCTTCTTCTCACTCTTGAGTCTGAGTCAATGCGGCAATCAATTTTCCTAATGCACCCTTGAAAGTTGATGCTCCTTTGTCACCCTTTGATCTTCTTGAAGTATTTGGCGCCCTTTGTTCCGATAGAACCTCCTCTTTTGAAGAGTAAAAAATCAAATACAAAGACACCATACAAATTGAAATACCTTTTGATAAATCTCCTCTTAAAACTTCTTTTTCTTGGTTGTTTGAACAACCATCTTGCCTTCTCCTCCTGATAATGTGGCTTTGGTGGTTGTAGTGGTGTCTGTCATCTTCTTCGATCTATGATCCTCCTACTCTGTGTAAGGCGCTAGATTTGATGAGTAGGATTTGTCGGAGATGAGGACCACACGTGTGGCATAGAGAACATGCACGTCGAGGAGCCTAGACTATAGGCCCTGATACCATGTTAAGAATGGCACAAGCTTGGAGTGTGGAGGCTCCTAGGTGTGTGGAAAAATAGTCCAAAGAGGACTGTTCAACGTTGAACAGGGTGAGAGAAAGCAGTAGCAGCAACCACTAGCTGCTGTGGGCTAGTGGCCGGTTGGTGATGGTGGTCGACTATTGGAAGATAGGGAGAGGAGTTGGAGATGATGAGAAATATTATTGCTTTAACTCAAAGGCAATTACAATAGGAATGCTCTTTTTTATAGAGAGAACATATCCTTTAAAACAAGAAACAACCAAATCAAATCCTATCTCCTAAATAAGAAAGAATAAATCCCAAATAAAAGAAATTCTCTAAGCAACTTTTTTAAAAATAACTTAACAAATAAATAAAACTTGTAACTTAGGCAAACATCAAAACTAGACTCCGAGGACTCCAAAACTGGCGCCCATGAGGGCCCCTGGCCTCCTGCCACGTGGCCTGATTGGCTGCCATGTGACAATGCCATGCAACCAACTTTATTCCCAACAATATCAATATCACATAAATGAAGATGATCTATGTGGAAGACCCTTCATTGTAGAAGGGAAAATTGCAACAGAGCACAATCCATAAGACTAAAAAAAAAGCTTTTGGCAACGAATTTGATAGTGGCATATAATTTATTTGTCACTAATTCATTTGATTTAGCAGCAAATTTTTGTATGTCATTATAACATTTTTAGGGATGAGAATTAGTTTTTGTGGCAAATATATATGCTGCTATATGTATGATTTAGATGCAAAATAAAATTATGCAATTATTTTTCTTTTTGTTAAACAATAATTAGCATTAGTGACAAAAATATTTGCTTCTACATATATGGTGCATAATCTTTCAAAAGTAACTTAATGGTAATAAAAATATATGCTAGTAAAAATCTTTTGATAATCGACAATTAACATTAAGGGCAAATATATGTGCCACTATATGTGTATAACATATTTTCATTATTTTTTTCAAACATACTTTAGAGGTAGGAAACCATGATCCACTAAAAATTTTTAGTCAACCAACAATCAACATTTTAGTAGCATCATAATCTTAAACATAAATTTGTTGCAAATCCTTTTCTTAATTAGGCTACTACCACACAGAAGAAGAAAACAAATTGCCATAGCTTTATATGCCAAAAGCCTTTCCTTTAGAAAATCTAAACAACTGTAGGTCCAAAATAGAAAATCTAAACCTAATTATTAACCATGAGCGGGACTCAAACTCCTCGTAGTTGAGAACAGGGAATTCCCCCATACGTGGCTTATTCGCCAACAAGGATTGTCCCCTGCCTTAGCGTGATGGTGAAATTATCGTGTTGCTCAAGCCATGATCCTCCTCATCACACTTTTTGGCAGCCCACGGTGATAGTTTTCCTCAATTGTTTGGTGGGACTCAAATTCCCTTTCTCACTCCTGAGAACAAGGAAATCCCCGTGCAGCTCAAGTTCGTCAGCAAGTGGTGATCCTCCCATCCCATCCCCTGCCTCATCATGACCTTCCGCAGCCCTGAAATGCCTTTTTGTATATAGCATTAGACGAAGCCCCCTCCTCTTGTGTTCGCAGCAATCCTCTTAGAAGAAACGGGCACCATCTCTATCTCTCTAGGTGAATTGTTCATGCTTCTTTCTAAGAAGAATCATCACTTTAGTTGGAGATTAATTAGTTTAAGAAGAATCGTTTGGATCCCATCTCTATGTGCATGATGAAATTATTAGCTTCTATGGTTGCTCATAGTAATATAGCTCGACATTACTAGGGTGATTAGATGCCTAGGGTGCAGCGTATCCTGAAAACATCACTAGGTCAAGCTGCCAATCTAGTCCTAGGGTGCAGTATATGGCATCTTTTGTGGTATGGTTAAGAAATCTAGCCAAGAAGTTTGATGCAAACTTCTTGCTTTTATGTTGGTGGTGACTTGGTCAGGTAGATTTAAACGTAGAATTTTGTCTCTAGGCCCAGCTGTAGGCCGTGCTTTCTACAATATGTTGGGATCAAATCTTTTAGTGATTGTGAATATCCTGAGGCAAATGTTGTATTTGATCATCCGTAAGTTACAATTCTTGGTTTATCACTAAGTCCAAATAGGTGGGGGATGTTATAATATAGAAATTCCAAGAATTCTATCCCCAAGATGTACATATCTTATACAGGCGAACATGCCATCTTGCTAGTATTATTCTCAAATCAAATGTGTGAAAGATCCCCTTGACAAAAACATGGGCTACTTAATCTTCACATGGATAAAAATGTCTATCAAGCTTCGAATGCTTTATGTGATTGCAAAGAACATTACCACTAGCATGATTTATGGTTGCTTTAGTATTGCACTAAAGCATCATAGGTAGCTTTGCCTAAAGCCTAGATCAGATCAAGAACATTTGACTTGGGTGTTTCAGTAACCCTTGTAGCATAGCTCTATGCTCAACTTTTACACTAGATCTAGCAGGAGGAACCCACATCTTACTCCAAATTATGAGATTGTCTTTAAGAAAATACCTAGATCTAGATCTTTGATTCTGAACATAAACATTCCATTCATCATTGTTATTGTAACAACCCTAAAAATATGTCACAGTGTAAATTTAGAAAACTAAGTAGTGGATTATAAATGATTGAGAATTAGTACCTATTAATTTGAGCTTAAGCATTTTGGATGATTGCCTTGGGTCCATTGAGCGAATATCTAACAAGTTGCTAAAGCTGGTTTTTTCTAGACTCAAGGCTTGGGTCATTACAGATTATATCTAAATGGAGCTCCCTCTGGTGGGATAAAAGGGATACAATTAAGAAGTGGAGCTATCATTATTACAGAAGACTAATAGAAAGCTATCCAAGCATGATGCTGCCACTCTTTCTAAGATTAAAGTGATTGGGCCATATTGCAATAAGGATGTTCCATATTTAAGTAGGGCAGACTGTGACATCGACAAAAATAGTGCCACATCATTAACTCAAGAAGCCAAGTAATAGGTCATAAGGATAGGGAATTATTACTTGATAACTTGGGCTGAAGCATTTTTGGTGATTGCCTTGAGTCCATCATGCTCATATTTAGCAAGTTATTGAGGCTAGCTTTTCTCCATTGGGCTCATGTCTAGGCCTGGGTCATTATGAGTATGTCCTTTGACATTTGGCTATTCACTTTTATAATATAATACTTTTTTGGAACCATCACATGCATAAATTAACACACAATGTTTTACAACATAGGAAATGTCACGTTTGATTAAAGTTAAACAGATCAATTTCCCCAGAATCGTCAAGAGGTTTCTCATGCTTCAAACTTGGCTGATGATTTGCTTCGGCCATGGAAGCAACCACATGTATTCTGGCTTTCTCATTTCTATTAACTGATAAACCTTTCCTTGAGCACACAAGAATGCTGTCATTGGACCTTCCCAACTCAATGCCAAGAAAGTATATCAACATTCCATGACTTTGATCTCATTAGCTAGTTTAAAGTATTTCAATTTTCTCTTCATCGTCCCTAGATGATCAAGTAGGATCGAACATTTTTCCTCTCACGTTTCACGAAGATGGCATGCTCATCATGCCCTTGTCTATATTCCTTGATTTTCCATAGCAGTTGATACTTTGTCCAGTCATGCATGAGATGATAATTTGAGGTGATATATGGCACTTTCAAGTTTGCAACACTTTCTTCAAGGGTGGATCTCTATATATACCTTTTGATGTAACCTGCCATTCAAGGACACACTATATATCCAACTGATATAATTGCTGCGAGGTTACACAAGGGCTAAGACCACACAAGAGTGTTCATTTTAGCAATTGAAGCAAAAATTTCCAAATAATATACTGCACACTTTTCTCTTCAAACCAAAAAAATCATCCCATACATTTTATTTTGAGAAAAAAAAGGGATGCCTACTAGAGGTTGCTAGCCATCCAAACTTCCTTAGGAAGAAAATAAAAGTTTACAAAGTCTAACCAAATTTAGGTGAATACACCATCTCAGGAAATCACTTTGCGGATCTTCTTTCTCCTTGAAACACCACACTGTTCCTTTATAAAATCTATAGTGTTGCTAAAAGCTTTACATTAACCTGAATGATCACTGTTACATCCCCCAAAAGTCTCCCAGAACTCTAGAAGTCTATTGGTTTGTTTGGAGATCAACTTTCTTGCACATTTGTCTTTTTCTATTGCCATTTTTCTTTTTCCATTTTGTGCTTTTCTTTTTGAAGGGGAAGAGCAGGGCCGGGGGTGGGGTGGGAATTATGTCCAACCTCTGAACTGAAGTTATTTCCCTTTCTGGAATTTCCAATGGACACTCTCATGAGTTTCTTTAAGCAGTTTTGTATTCTTTTTTGAAAAGAGGTTCTTGTATTGTTGCTTGACCTTCAATATGACTATCCTACATGTTCTAGATATCAATCTTCCGCTGCATTGATGGAAAGAGTAGCAAGCAGGTGGCCTCGTCCAGAATGGCATGCGCCATGGAAAAATTACAGAGTATGACTCATTCTTGGGCTTTTATATATATTTTTTCCCCATATGTCCTTTTCATTTTTTGTTTTTGCATACGCTCGCTTAAAAAAAAAACAATTTTTTCATATGTCTTGGATTTTCAGTAGGGTTTAGTTTAGTGTGTGGTGAAGTAGTACTATGCTAATGCAATCAAGAATTTGGGTTAGGCACTTCGATTGAAATGCCTTTAAGAAGGCATTGGTACCTTTGGCAGTTGATGCCAGATTTCTTGTGATTTGTAGTATCTCCTGCATGCCTTTGTACTTGTAAGTATGCCCTTTATGGACTCACAAGTCATACTAAGAAACCAATAATTACCACCTCCACCATGACCTCTACTATTGTTACTATTTAAGGGTGCACACGGGTTGGGTTGAATCTAGACCCAATGAATGGTTTGCAGGTCGGGATTTTTTCCAAGCTAACTCAACCCATTACGCTACCGAACCAAACCCAACCCAACCCATAAAATCAAGTTGGGTTTGGTTAGGTTAACTGCGTTGTTAACTGGTTAAAGTTTATATTTATTTTTTATATGTTTCCTATATGTCTTTCCTGTTTAATAACAAAAAAATTTAAACTCATAAACAATTAGTATCTTGTAACAAAGCAAATAAAATAAGTTAAAACTAAAAATAACTTTAAAGAAAAAAAAATAAAGATATAATCTAAAAGTAATCAGAAAAGATAAAGTCATATCGTTAACAACTGGGGGGTTGCGAGGGGTGAGGGGTGGGAGGTGCGGGGTGGTGACTGGTGAGGGGATTGAGGAAGGGGTGGTAGGGCATTGGGGGAGGGGCAAGGGAGATTGTAGGGGGTCGATGATGGGTGGAGCAGGTAGCAGGGCTTTGGGGTAGGGGAGGAGGGGGTGGCAAGGTGTTGACGGAGGTGAGGAGCATCTTGCAAAGAGGAGAGGCGGCTAGAGTTGACGAGTGACATTGGTGAGGAGCGGATGAGACAACGGTGGCGGAGGTGATGGGGACCGAGGAGAAGGTAGGGTTTTATTTTGTTTGGTCAAAGGGGGAGAAGGTAGGGTGAGGAGGGAGAGGGGTTGTAGGGAAGAGAAATTTTTGTTTTGAGGGAAAAAGTTGATGTGATAGAGGGAGAGGGAAATATTTAATCCAACCCTTTCTTATTTCTCACCTAACCATAACACTTTTCAAAATAAATAAATATTAATATTATAATATAAATGTATATTGGATTGTGGCTTGGGTTGGGTCAGGTTACAGGTTGGACCCAACCCATGTGCACCCCTAGCCACTAATAACTTGTCAGTTGGACCTGTTGGTTTCTAGTTTTGTCTTTTTATAATAAAATGTCCAACATGGAGCACAAAGGGATTGGGCTTGGATAAATAACCTTCCCATGGCTGAAAGTCATGTCATGACAGATCGCTTGCATCTTAATGGGCCAAGGGAAACCATTTTGAATCATTTCAAAGTCACATGCAGGCCCCAAATCTCCAGATTCTCCACCTATTCCCTGGCCTCTTGTTTATCATTTCTGATTCGCTTTATGCTTTTATTCATCATTTTTTTGAAGCGCATTTTACTTATTTGTGTTGATTCATTATTTTTTTTTTCCAGTTCAGCAATAAAGTTTAGTCAAGCACGTACATAGCTTAAGAAGGATCCACCATTCTATCTGTACAAAATCTTCAAAATTTTGAGATAAATGATTACTTTCTTTGTGAGAAACTTGGTGCTAATACTAATTCATTGAATGCATGCGGTATTTTGGATATACAGCGGTCAGTAGAAACTTGGTGCTAATATGCATTGAGTGCATCTGGTATTTTGGATGGACAGCATATGGATTCAGCATTCAGTGAAAATTATCTCAAATGAAGTTTCAAGAAAAATGATTTAAGTGTACAATTAACTTCAATCCATCACCTGAAAAGAAAAACAACCTTTCAATCCAGCTGAAGAAAAATGAGATTGGGGGCTATGTTTCATCATTTGTTATCATGGTTTCTTCCTAAAGGAATCTCTTCAAAATAGGTTGAAAAAAAGGAAAGCAAATTTCCTTCATGTTTGATTGTGTAATTATGTGTCCTTAGAAGCTTCGGATTTATTTATTCTTGTAGGTTCTGCCTCCTTCAAAAGGAACATCTGTTTGAATGAATCAATCCCAAATTATATCTTCCTCAGACAGTGGGTTGGGATGAGCTTTTCTTAATTTACTTATACCAGGGAGAACCAATCAAATTTGTGGCAATGTGATAGTTGCATGCCTATGGTGTATTTGATCTTTGGTGACTCAGTATATTCGAATCGTCTTTTGGTATTTACAGGTCATTAGTGGTCATCTGGGATGGGTGAGGTCTGTTGCAGTCGATCCAGGAAATTCATGGTTTTGCACTGGCTCTGCTGACCGCACCATAAAGGTGCACAAGCATTGACTTATCTTGCTGCATACTTTACTTTGTTTAGCAGCTGTAAAACTTTGTCATTAAAGTTCATTAATTTAACCCATTAATGGGCACGCAAGTGCTTTGACTTTATGTCTGTCTGTTTCTATCTCTATCTATCCATGCACACAGACAAGAGCACGCACACATGAAATCTCATTCATACTTGATACTTATAACTCAAATTGTAGAACTCTGAAAGTGATTTGAACTTGTGGCCTCGAGGCTATGAGCCTTGTGAACTATCAAGCTTTGAACATAGACATTTTTAAATGTTGAGCTAAAACTTTGATGCAAGGATATAAGACTTTCCTAATAGAGCAGGTTGTGCACATACACAGACACAGATACAGACATACATTCCATTCATACTTACAAACACTGAAACACACACTATCCATATGCTAATAGGCTTCACTCTCTTTAGGTGATTTTGTTTGAGGTAGTTCTATTATACTAATTCCATGTTGCCATTTGGGTTTGCAGAGAGAAAGTTTGAAAGATACATGTTTATAAACAATTTTCATTTGCACTCATGTTTTAATAAAGCAGAAGTGATTACGTATAAAGTTTGTGATATGTCCAGGAAAAAGTGTCCGATCTGATCCGTGCAACTGCTGTTATGCGCTGTAGCATGAACATTGTGAATTAGCATCTCTTTTTAAATGCAAATGCTCTTCATGGATTTGCCTATATCATGGGTGTTTTTACAGATAATATATCACCATATGTTGCCAATACGCTGGGACATCGTAGAATGTATTCTGTTGCAAATATTGATTCGGCTATGGTTTTAAGAATCAATGTGAATGGAAGGCATTGCCTCAACATGGCTGATATTTCAATAGGAAAATTTCATGATGTACGTGAATTCTTTTACTTTTGTGCATGCCCCTATGTCTACGTGTATCCTACTAAAATGACATGAAATAATTATGGTAATTTCTCCTTTGCAGATGTTTCTATGCATTGCCTGCAGAAACCACATTAAATCATTCAAGTTGTATCACCTTTCACCTTTGGCTATGTTTCTTGTGTGTTGCCTTCAAAGAAATTCACATGACACCATATTTGTTTCATACTTTTCATATTTTATTCGAATCAGAAGTTTACTTGAAATGATGTAATCGTTTTGTGGTCAGATATGGGATCTAGCATCTGGAAAGCTGAAGCTCACATTGACTGGGCATATTGAACAGATACGAGGTTCAATGCTTCTATTTTCATCTTTAAGCTCTTGCTGTAAGCTCATATTTCTCTTTTTTTTTTCTTTCTCTGAATCCTAATTATTTTGCATGTTTGTAGGCCTTGCTGTAAGCATGAGGCATACCTATTTGTTCTCTGCTGGTGATGACAAGCAAGTTAAATGCTGGGATCTGGAACAGAATAAGGTGAACTTTTTCGTGAAAGCTGTTAATGACTGGATAGTAGGATGAATATTTACTCCCAGACTGTCCTATAATGACTGCAGGTTATACGTTCTTACCACGGACATCTCAGTGGTGTTTACTGCTTAGCTCTACATCCCACTCTTGATCTATTACTCACCGGTGGTCGTGACTCTGTTTGCAGGGTATGAAATGCTTATTGGATTTTTACACTTGGACACTTTTTTCTTATACCATTAGTGAAGTGTGGTGTTTCTCTAAAAGGTCTTGCTAGAAACTATATATTTTAATTGATGATCTATGTTTTTAATGTATCAGGTTTGGGACATACGAACCAAAGCTATGGTATTTGCCTTATCTGGACATAGTAACACAGTTTGCTCCGTTTTTGCACGCCCAACGGTATGGAAACCTCATATCTAGATTAATGTTTTAAATTCACCTTTGTAAATTTTTATGTAGTTGGTAGTAGAAGCAATAGTATGTACCCTGATGTAATCCATTTGGAACTTCAGAATGGAAAATTTTATTATCACTTTTGATTAGCCAAATGGTCCAGAAATGGCATGCTTTGGGAATGCTATTGTGGTCATTGCATATAAGGACATGATATTTCTTTTTGGGTGTGTTTTTTAAAGTTTAGAGGATTTTTCTTTGCAAGCTATTTCATCTTGTGCATACCATAGTAAACTAGAACATTTTATGATTTTAGTTATGTTTGTGTTTTCTTGTACTACAAATTTCTGCTTTGTGCAAGCCTTTTTATTTTTATTTTTTTGAGCAAATTAAATAGCCTGAATATAGGCCTTTTGGTTTATAAACAAACATCTAGACTTAAAACAATTACTTTAATGTTATCGGATTTCCACAGAATTTGAAAGTCTATTTAAAAGGCAGATTAATCATAATTTAATCTGGTTATGCTAGAACTTGCATGATCGTTTTACACACTTGGGTGATGATTAACGTGATAAACAACATAGGTGAATTAAGATTATCTTGTGAAACATAGGCACATGACTATCAGCAAAACTGGGAACAAAAAGCAGATTGTATGTTTGCTATTATGTTTTTGACTTTTATGTGTTAGATATCTTTGTATTGTATTGCTAAGAGGAAAAATAAACTTACGGTTACTTGGTTCTTTCAGGATCCTCAGGTTGTGACTGGCTCACATGATACGACAATCAAATTTTGGGACCTGGCTGCTGGTAATTACCTGCCTGAATCATCTAGTTGCATGGTTTGTGATGCTCATGGTGTTTTACATTTATCTTTGACACAATACCTGCCTTAAATTTGCAGGCAAATCTATGTTAACTTTAACCCACCACAAGAAGTCAGTTCGGGCAATGGCTTTACATCCCCATGAGTATGTACCTTTAATCCTGGATTAGCACATCTGCACAAGCAAATTACACTGGAATTTGCTTCTACTTAATTTTGGTGTGCATATCTTATTACTACTTTCTTATTTCCAAATCATTTTCTTATTCCTTCTTTAGGCATTCTTTTGCATCAGCATCAGCCGACAATGTTAAGAAATTCAAGCTGCCAAGGGGAGAATTTCTTCACAACATGCTGTAAGCACTCAAATCCTTTTTTGTTGCACCAAAGGAATGCTCAATTTGCACATTCTTCGAAGTAACTGGAAAAAAAATCCTGCCCTAGATTTCTTCATCTGGTGTTATGTTATTTGATACATTTTGATTATTGCAATGGAGATTTGTTATTATGGAATGTTCGCAGAAGGGTGAATAATCTTACACTTTTTTTCTTTGGTAGTGAAGCCTAAATGGAATTCCATTTTGAGTATGATACATGAGCCACAGGGCAAATGTAACAACTGAAAAGCCAGTTTCCACTTTGAAAGAATTTTCGCACATGAAATGACACGTTGAAGTAGAATGTAAGTGGTGGAAAATTGGTCGTCAAAACAATTAAAATAACCACTCGAGAGGAGAGCGGGTCATCTCCATAGAGAGGCACACACCTGTTAAAACTCGCTACAAAAATCAACGTTCACAAATGATTTGTCCAAACAATGGAATAAAAAACACCCCTTTAATTAAGGTTAAGATGCTAATTCAAGTTGAAACATACATTACGTAAAAGAGGAGGATCATTGTCATAAAATCACCAAATTATAAAATGAATAAACGAAAAATCCCACCTTTCACAATGGCATGTGAATGTAAAAAGAAATTGGCCATGAAAAAGGGGATTTCATTCCCCTTAGCTCACGCATGGAGGAGGGCGTCGTTGGCGGTGAGATGCTTGGAGAAGGATCTATGGACCAAGGGCTTCGCAATGGAGTCGTCGACGCGGATTGAGGCAAGGTTCGAAATGCCGATTTCGACGCCGTGCCGATAAAATTGTAGGTATGCACTTCGGTATGCCGTGGAAATGCCCGTTTTTCGATGGCAGATTTCGATGATTTCGACGGCCCGAAAAAATGACATTTCGAGGCACGCCAAGGGCATGCCGGTGCATGCTGACAGAAATGATTAAGATTTGAAAGACAACTAAATCAAGATATTAGAAACGTTTTATAGGTTTTTTTATAATAAAAACAGGTTATTTTAGCCTGAATCTGTCTCTGTGTGTGTGTGTGATCAAGATATTAGAAACATTTTACAGGTTTTTTTTATAATAAAAACAGGTTATTTTAGCCTGAATCTGCGTGTGTGTGTGTGATCAAGATATTAGAAACATTTTACAGGTTTTTTTATAATAAAAACATGTTATTTTAGCCTGAATCTGTGTGTGTGTGTGTTTCCTCCCAGATCGCCCCCTGTACCCCCATTACCGCCCGGCCAAAAGCTTCCCGCCCAACCTTTTCAAGTTTCTCGCCGCTCCCATTCCCAGCGCCGCTCAGCCACCATCGGCATGCCGACGTTTCGTCGGTAACTGTCGGCATGCCGAGGATTTCGTTGGCATGCCGATGATTTCCTTGCAAACCGACACTATATTTGTGTCGATATGCCCTCCCTCCAAAAATCCTCTTACCGACGGCATGTCGGCGGCATTTAAATCACATGATTGAGGTGGCCGGTGTGGCCTGACGTCGAGGAGCGGGGGTGGCGGCGGTGGGTCTATTGATGAAGTTGCAACCGTGTGCACTATGCGGGCTGCTGCTAGCGCACACGTATGGCATGGTTGGTGGCCTGTTAGCTTGCTGCATGCGCGTGCGTAGCTGCCCGTGGCAGGTAATGCTGCTGGTGGTTGGAGATGTTGGGTTTATCTCACACGTAGCAGGAAAGCAAGAAGAAGAAACGGAGATGACGATGGTGGTGGTGTTGAGTATGAGCGTGGGCAGGGGGTTGTACGTGGGGATGAGCGGCGAGAGGCTTGGCTGTGAAGAGGGAGCGTGGTAGTTGGTGAGGTGGTCGGCGATGGAGTGATGGTGGTGGTGATGGGTTGTTTTTCTTCACATGAAATAGGGGAAGAATATGAAGATGAAGGACGAAGGCGCGGTGGTTGCTGATGGTCTATGGGGATGTCACGGTGGTGCAAAGTAATGGTTGTGCACCAGTAGGTACACTCACGGTGATGCGAGTAAGCTTCAGACGGCGGTGTGGCCTGTCACGCCGTACGCCTATGGTGGTAGAGACTTGCCGACACAGTTGAGGTCAGCGATGATGGAGGTGAAGCACAGTATGGTTGGGGTGGAGGCCTGGTGTGTTCAGTGAAGGAGGAGCCCTCTTATAGCAGTTGTACTTGAGCAAGAAGGGGAATTCGAGGCGCGAGGGCCAGATCCACTTTTCATTGAGTGAATGCTCGGAGCGTCCACCATAAAAGTTGTAATGATTGTCCTGTAGCCGTTGAAGAAGAAAAGAATGAAATAATTAAATAAAAGAAATGAGGGTTATTTATGCACAAACCCTTAACTTCTATGTTAAACCAAAACAATGCATGTAATGTACCTAATTGGTTAAGTAATCAAATCAATGCCATTCTAAGTCAATTTTAAATGTATTTAAATATGAATGCAATGCATGAATTATACAATCAAGCCAAAAATATAAACTAATCTATTTGCATCATAATGCATGCTAAATAAATGTTAAAGATAACTTAATGTTTAGGCATTCAAATATCTAAATAGCTCATAAATATGGGCTAATAATGCCCCCATACCTAGTTTTTGCTAGTCCCTAGTAAATTCAAGTATGATTCTAAAACTCCAAGTAGACTAGCTAACTAAATCGGCCTTCCCTTAGAAACATGTTAAGTTACAGACTTTAGACCTAAGGTACCCAAGTAGTTGCTAAGTTATAGACTAAGTCTGCTAAGGACAAGTTGCAGACTTAGGTTTCCTTAGTCCCTAATCCTACTCAAAGGTCTATTGGTCCCAGAGATCAAAGCATCTGTGCACGTGCATTGGTCTTAGTTATTTGAGGTTGGTATGATTGCCAACAAGAAAGTGAAGGTTTCTTTTTTTTTTTTTTCCTGTTTGATTCCTCTAAGTATAACATTGGATTAACTATCAATACGGTTTGTGTCGGATTCATTGTCCCCATCACCAAACCTTGAAGGGTGCCTACCTTTCAATGCTTCGAGATAGCACCGCCCATGGCAACCCCAAGAATTCCTGGCAATCGACACTTCGAGATGGGGCTGCCCATACCTGAACCGCACAATGTGCTTACATGCCCCAAGTAGGATGGATATCCTAAGAGACAAGCATTGAGGAAGTGATATGTTATCATCGCATCATCAAGGTGAGTATATACTCTACCTCTCATGCGGTAGGAACTTGTCCAATCAAGTTGTGGTTTCAAGCTTCTCCAAAGTTAGAACCGAGAGAACCAAATTTTTTTCAAGAAAGGAATTAAGGTGATCACTATTTACACAAGACTAAGTGTGTGTGAAATGTGGATGCTTAAGTTACAAGGACCCATAAACCAAAAGGTAGAAAAAGACACCAGGTACTACCTAGCCTTTTAACTCAATCCCTACCTTTCCTTCCTCAACCTCTTGAGGAATGATCCGCAACTTAACACTTGCTTAAGTTTTTAAGTCCACAAAGGACCCTAAGGATCTAAAGCTAGTAGCTCAACTTAGCTTCTAAAGTTAGATACCTAGAGTCAACTTAGTCTAACCTAAAGTTTTAATCTCAAGCATACGAATGCAGGGCCCAGCCGGTTAAGCTTAATTCTACCATGGGCCTAAATGTAATTTTTTTTTCAAATAATTGCAAATGTATGCAATTATGCATGCATACTATGTATATCCCCTAAGCACACCCCCCATGCTTAAAATATGCAATGTCCCCATTGCATAGAAGGGTGTTACCTAGGTCAGAGTTGGATTGCCGTTAGTTTGTTAGCAGTTGAGTAGCCAAAGAATCTACAAGTCAGGTTCCAAAATCAAAGAAATAGGCCTTAAAAATGAGCGAACACTGGCCTAGAAAACAGGTAACCTAGGATGTTGGCGAGCTGATGATGAATCCCAATAACAAATTTTCCCAGGTCACCGGAGGAGGCTTTAAATGATAGGCAGGAATAACGACCTTTAGAGGGGTAGGGGAAGGATGACAAGGACTCTCCAAAAGAGACGGGGAAGGAATTGTGCAAAGATATACCCCCAGAGTAATGGAATGACCATAGAAAGCATAAATGTATACGCGGTACCCTATTACAAGAGATATTGGTTTGCTAAGTCCCCTGGTCAGAACAGGAGTGAGTAGATTTCTAATCCAAGAATTGTCTAGTGTGTCTAAGTTTTGAGGTTGCGTGATGGTCATAAGATCTAAGGTGGGTCCAGTTGGCTTGGTGTCCATGCCTAACAACCTTTCCAGTGCTTCAATTGCGTCCTTGGCATCTCTGGTAATATCACAAGTATCTACCTTTTCTTCATTAGTGATCATTTCAAGGTATGGAGTCAAAATTTGCCTTCAGACATAAGCGAATCAGAGGGTGACTTCCAATCAAATGAAGGTAGGTTAGAAGTAACAGATTTAGGGATTACCATATCAATCTCATTCTTGGGTTCTTGTTCTTTACTTAAATCCTCCCTGAAGTCTATATGTGAATCTAGATAAATCTCAGAATTTGTTTCCACGTTTTCCGTTATTTCATCATGAGGAGGGATATCATCAATGGGTGTGCTAAGGAAACTTGATTTGATCAAGTTTGTGACACCCTTGGGTCCTAACTCTTCAAACAAGACATAATCACCCTTAGTGTCACTCCAAATCATCCTCAAATAATTCATCATTCTCCTTATCATACAATTCATCATTTACTCGAGGTCTAGAATCATATAAAATCTCTATAGATCCCCTAGGGCACTCTATCTGGGATAAAAGGTTCACACTGGTAACATACGACTCCTCAGATAGGTGAATTTTTCGGGGTTAGGTTCCCTAAGGGTAGGTTGGAGTTCCATCTCATGATCATCATCAGAAGGGAGGTAGGGATTAACAACTTGGCCTTGACCCAATTCATCAAATGTCAGAAACATGCTATCATTGGGTCAAGGTCTTCTAAAGGTACCATCTGTCCCTTCGTTTGACTCCAATATAACTCAAGTAGATACTCAACTTGATCATTATCTTCCTCGGGTGGCCATATTTCAAAATCAGAATCAAGGGTGTAACTCGGGTGGCCAAGTTCATTTTGCCTAGGAGTACTAGTCCAACCTTGGAACTTAGAGCCATGAAGGGTGGGTGGGTTGGGTGTATCAATCATGGGAGGGATATTGGACAAGGCAAATCTCACTCCTAAGTTCTGTTCATTGAATTGGGGCTTAACCAAGCCAATACTCCTATAGTAGGAGTACAAAGGATTCCAATGATTGTCATTTTGTCTATCAAAGGATGGACCATCTCAATGTATGGGATTAAAGATCGCAGAATGGGGATAAGAGTGTGGGCAAGAGGTGAAAGGGTGGTGGTCAAAGTGGTCCATTCTAACTTGCACCCAAGTTAGATTCTTCCCCAAGCAAACACAACTCAAATGACTTTTTAGGTCTTTACCAATTTAGACATTTGATTTTAAGTCAGATTGTAGGTGACAATACAAGTTGCCCAATCAAATTAGTGCCTATTATCAACCTACGATATGCCTTAGTGAAGACCTAACTGGGACTTTAGTGATCCTCTCTAAACACCAAGGTCAAACCCTTCCTTTGAAGCGGTACTTTCGCGATACTTCTTAACTACCCTCAATTTGCAAGATTTGGAGGCAGCTTCACCTCTGGACTAAAGTTTGAGTCACTTCAGACCCCAGTGACAGGAGGCTCTTTCTAGTGGTTCCAACCTAGGAGTGTCTAGAATGGGTGCCTCGGTGCAAAAAATGTCATACACGTGTGCATTCACCGTAAAAAGTTTTGGTTTGAATTTTAAATCGCAGCACGAGTTTTCACTTCAACTCCTTGGTTTTTAAAAGTTGCTCCTTTAGTAAGTCCTTTTCAAAAATTTCAATGTGACCACTTTTTATATCAATTCAATACAAACTTGGTAATCTTTTCTTTAAGTCACAGTGCATTGTGTGAACAAGTATGGATGCAAAATAGAGAAGACGTACCTCACCTCCAACAATCTTCAATATGATATGCACGCAATGCAAGAAAGAAAGTCTAGATGATGCTCATTCAATCATAAATGGTTGTCCCTAGGGGTAGGCAACTTTTAGCAGGTAACTCGTGTTTTTTATGTTTTTAATTTTTTTATTTACACTACTTAAGTGCAAACAAGAAAGGACACAAAGAAAAAAGAAAAACCTATTGCCTAAATAAATTAGAACAAACTCCCGAAAAATTACTCGCACAAGGGCCTAAAATAACGGCGGGGAACAAATCCTTAAAAAGTACCCCAGAACAACGGTCTCAAATCGAATGTGCAAGAAAAATAAAATGAAGTCTAAAGTCTAAATCCTATACTACTCAGTTCAGCGGAGATGATAATCACTCCGGGTGTCCTCCGACGGTGGAATCAAGGTCCACCTCAATCGTGTGCGCAGCGGATGTGGTGCTCCTCCAAATGTGTGGCTCATTGGCGACGTCGCCTGATCTCTGAGGCTGATGCAACAAGATGTAGGAGATATGCGTACCTCGCACCAAAAAGATTGAAGTGAAATATGCCTCAAACAAAAATAATGTGTGAGCAAATAAATAAATAAGTGCGAGTTTAACAAGCCTGTAGCCTCCCTGGTGATGGCGCCATTTGAAAAGTCAATTCACTGTGAAAGAATTTTCGCACATGAAATGACGCGTTGAAGTAGTATATAAGTAGTGGAAAATCAATTGTCATAACAATTAAAATAACCACTCGAGACGAGAGCAGGTCGTCTCTATAGGAAGGCACATGTCTGTTAAAACTCGCAACAAAAATCAACGTTCACAAATGATTTGTCCAAACAATGGAATCAAAAACACCCCTTTAATTAAGGTTAAGATGCTAATTAAAGTTGAAACATATGTTACGTAAAAGAGGAGGATCATTGTCCTAAAATCACCGGACTATAAAATGAATAAACCAAAAAATCCCACCTTTCACAATGGCATGTGAATGTAAAAAGAAATTGGGCACGAAATAGGGGATTTCGGTCCCCTTAGCTCATGCATGGAGGGCGTCATCGGCGGTGAGATGCTCGGAGATGGATCTATGGATTGAGGGCTTCGCGATGGAGTTGTCGCGAATTGAGGTGGCCGGTGGTGGCCTGACGATGAGGAGAGGGGGCGGCGACAGTGGGTCTGTTGATGGAGTTGTAGCCGCGTGCAGGCTGTTTTTGGCACGCGTGTGTGGCGTGGCTGGCGGCTTGTTAGCTTGCTACGCACGTGTGCGTAGCTGCGTGTGGCAGATGGGCGATGCTGCTAGTGGTTGGAGATGTTGGGTTTGTTTCACACGTAGCAGGAGAGGAAGAAGAAACGAAGGAGATGAAGATGGTGGTGGTGTTGAGTATGAGCGTGGGCAGGCGGTTGTGCGTAGGGGTGAGCGGTAAGAGGCTTGGCGGTGAAGAGGGAGGCGCGATTGCTGGTGAGGTGGTCGGCAGTGGAGTGATGGTGGTGGTAATGGGTTGTTTTTCTTCACCTGAAACATGGGAAGAAGATGAAGATGAAGGATGAAGGCGCAGTGGTTGCTGATGGTCTATGGGGATGTCACGGTGGTGCAGGGTAATGGTTGTGCACCAGTAGGTGCACTCATGGTGATGCGAACAAGCTTCGGATGGCGGTGCAGCCTGCCACGCCACACGCCCTTGATGGAGACTTGTCGCCATGGTTGAGGTCGGTGGTGGTGGAGGTGAAGCACGGTTTGGTCGGGGTGGAAGCTTGTTGTGCTCAGTGAAGGAGAAGCCCTCTTATAGCAACTGCACTTGCGCAAAAAGGAGAATTTGAACAGGTGTGAGGGCCAGATCTGCTTTTCATTGAGTGAATGCTCAGAGCATTGACCATGAAAGTTGCAATGAAGGTCCTGCAGCTGTTGAAGAAGAAAAGGGTGAAATAATTAAATAAAAGAAATAAGGGTTATTTATGCACAAACTCTTAACTTCTATGTTAAACCAAAATAATGCATGTAATGCACCTAATTGGCTATCTAATCAAATGCATGCTATTTTAAATCAATTCTAAATGCATTTAAATATAAATGCAATGCACGGATTATGCAATCAAGTTAAAAATATAAACTAATCTATTTACATCGTAAGGCATGTTAAATAAATGTTAAAGATGACTTAATGTCTAGCCATTCAAATACCTAAATAGCATACAAATATGGGCTAATCAACAACCATCAACAAAAATGAATATCATAACATGCTATTTATGTATCTATGAATTTAGGAACCAAGGGTTGGATATGATTCATATAAATAAGTGCTCTTATCATATTCAAAATCAAAGAGTCTCTGAACCTGTGATAAAGAACATGAGGAGAGAGTGATACCACGAATCACTGTCAGATATGGTGAGTCTTGGATCATGGGCTTCCCCACAAGCAACTTATTTGAGGGTGAGGGTGAAAGATGCGATGACAGATGATTTTGAGAGAGACAGAAATTGCATGAATAGTGTGGTGGGCATGGGAATGAAGGTTGGGTGAGGAGAGGAAGAAGGGGAAGCGTTTTCAACATTGCACATAAATTTTCAAAGTATACTATAAAATAGTTGAGAGGTCCATAAATATCATATCCTTGGAATCCTAGTAAGGGATTAGGGGGAGTGATGGTTACAAAAGGTGGTGGATGAGCTGGTGAGGAGGCGGTGCAAGGAAAGGGGAGAAGGTTTGGCATGGAAGAGGAGGGCAGAGATAGGGCTAAGGAGTGAGCGAGCTTATGAGGAGGGTGGGAGGGCTCTGAGGAGAGAAAAGAACAGGAGGAAGGGATGGGAAATTAAATGAGCTTTAGTTTTTCTTTTTAATTTCAAGCAACCCATTCTTTCATTGAACAGATGCCCTTATATAGAGGCTTTATGATAGAAAAAAGGAAGGTACAATTCTAGTTCTGTTGCAAGAAACTAACTTCTCTATTGAATATCTAAAAAATAAAATAAAATACATATTAAAAACCATAAGCCCTTATTAGAAACAAATTAGCTTGGTTTAGAGTTCTCCTTTGTTGTCGATGAAGAATGCTGAGCATGAGGAGGATTTAATCTTCCTCTTTGGGAAATGAGGCAAAGGCCGTACAACTAATAGCTGCATAGTGGTTTTAGCTCTACTTGCCTTTGTTCTCTTCGACTCACAGGGATGGCATACTACAACCTCCGAAATGTACTTCTCCAGATACTATCTGATGGATGGGTGATTGGGGGTATTAAACACTTAGGTTGTTTCATATCATGCAATGTAGGTTGTGGTTGCATTAGGTGCAGGCAGAATATTGACACTAGGCGTGAGATGGGCCACTGAAAATTGCAAAGTTGCTTCTTGGCCTGTATCAAGCAGGGGCTAGGTCATTGGAGACTCTCTTTTGCTGGGGAAGGAAAAAACTTCTCTGTAGCTTTCTTTTCAGGGGAAGCATGCAGTAATCAAGGAGGCACCATGACTTCCATTCAAGTTGGGCAACGACAGTAAGGGAAAGATAGAGAGACGAGGAAAAGCTTTCATTCTGAAAAAACCCGGACCAATGCAAACACAGTGCTTAAGCTGATAGCAGTGCTTGCTCAGAAAGAGATGTGCAAAGCAAAAGGAAGAAGGTATTCAGGATTCTACTCTTGTTGAAGGAAGGAGAGGAAGGAATTGCTTTGTGATAGCCAATCACACTTGCTTTACCTGCCTAAATTTAGATCCATGTTCTTCTCCAGGTCACTCTCACAAAGGTCTAATTGCTAATTTATCACCCATGATTTCAATTAATGATGACATTATGGATGTAGGTAAAATGGAAGGCAATGCTTTTGCTTGCTTGAGGAAAGTCAATGCGTGCACCTGTCACCCTTTAAGTAAATATGTGCATGTGTTCACATCTTGATTCCAACCATGAGTGCTGTTTTGCCTTTACTTTGCTATTTATTTCTAAGTCTATTGCTGAAGCATGACTTGACTCAAAGTAGGGTTTAAGCTGATGCAGATATGAGGACACTTGTGAAGAATCGAACTTTGGATGTAGCTAATGTTCCCTGAAAGACTTGGTATAAAGGGGCATACACAATTAAGTCAAAGCTGATGAAGGAATCAACAAATATAAGACCTGGCTGGTTGTGAAGGTATTTGTTAAGAAATATGATATAGATTAGCTGGGAACATTTTTTCCTTGTTACAAAGGTAAACTCTATCATGATTCTTTCTGCTCTCCTGTTTGGTTCTCTTCATTGTATCAGCTTGACTTTGCCTTTCTTGATGCTAGACTTAGAGCAAGATGAAGATGGGGAATGTTGCACTCAAGAAACCTTTTTATGACCTTATTGATCTCTTTCTTCCCTGGTTTGAAATGTTGAGTGGCCGTGGGAGGACAAGGGTATAAGCAAGGGAGTGATGGTCATACTCTATTTGTACATTGCACTTCTATTAGTTCATTTCAAGTAATAGTGAGGAAGATACCAACATACTCAAGTGCATAGTTGGTGGTGAATTTGAAATTAAGGATGTTCGAAAGCTGAGATATTTTTTTGGTATTGGAGTTGCAAGGTTGAAAAATACTCCTTTTATGTTGGAGTAGTGTGTTCTTGACTCCTTGGATGAGACCGGAAAGCTTGTGTGCAAGCTGATGACTACTCATTTGAGTCATTTTGAATCAAACCACCATTTGAACAAGAAAGTTGGGAAGCCTCAATCTGAGACGAAGGTATTAGAAACTTATATCGCAGCTGATTATCACACTTAGATTTGACATAACCTTAAATCTTTAGTCCTTGAATGTTGCCTCTTCTTATAAGTGGTAATTCATGAAAGCTAAGTTTCTTGTTAATGCTCTAATTAAATTAGTGGTCAAAGTGTAGATGAGGAGTAAATTGAGTTTGTTGCTTCTGGCTCCTCCCACGCTCACTCTATTTTTGGCTCTTCTTTAGGGGCTTCATAAAAGCAAGCAAGTACGTTCAGTTGCTGTAACAAGTTAGGCACGTAGAATGAATGAGTAGAACTAACCTCTGTCTGCCCCTCTACTCAATGACAAAGCCTTCATCAATGCTGATTTATGCATGTGTCTATCAGTGTTCACCCTGGATTTTATGTAAAGAATTCTCTACCATCTAACGAAGAGTGACGAGAAGGACTTCTTTTCAGGATTACAATAATGCTGATTCGGTTGGTTCAGTGGATGGTAAAAGATCTACCTCTAACCACTATCTGTTCATTGTAAGCAATCTCATTGCATGGAGAAGTTAGATACAAGCTGTCTATGAGAAGTCAAGTGCTGGAGTGGAAAATAAGGAAATGGCATGGCAAGTTATTGCGATGGTATGGATCAAGGCTTTCTTGTTGGACTTTGGGCTGCTTTCTGCAATAACAGTGATGTGCTCTACTGTGAGTCTGTGACAACATGATGGCTATCAACCTTGCAAAAACGCAGTTCTTCATGACTGCACCAAATAGTACAAACTTGGTTCTTTTCTTTTGATTGGGAGATCTCTACCTCTCCTATCATCAAGAATGATCATCAACTTGATGTTTTCTCTAAGGCTCTTGAGATTTTGCCTCTTCCTAATTTGAGATGAATGTTGGCAAGTTGGGTATGCATGACATTTTTGCCAACTTGAGGGGTGTGCTTAGTTATATTTTGGAACTTAAGTAGCCCGACGTATCCTAGTACCTACCTTTTTTTAAGTGTGAAACCCTTTTTGTCTAGGATGTCGTGGTCCCTCGCTTTTCCTTCTCATTGTAGAGGTTTTTTCATATAAATCCTTGTGTTTTGCAAGTGATTTTCTTGAATGATTATTTCTACAGTTAGGTGTCTCAGATTAATTACTCAGCCTCAATGCATGTTTCATGAATGGACTTTGCAGTGGTTCAAGTAGTGTGAATCGCTCAAGTATTAACTCAATTCAGTCAAAACAGGATGTTTTTTGGAACGTTATGAGTCATAGCTTTTGAATTTGTTAGAAGAATTTAAAACTAATTGTTGCTGTATTGGAAGATGAAGGATATTTTTGTCTTTTGCTTGACCAGAAGCTGAATTATGCCATTCTTTTGCAGCTCTCAACAGAAAACAATCATAAATGCGATGTCGGTTAATGAAAATGGCGTATTAGTTACTGCAGGTATTACATATCTTTACTTTATCGGCAATGTCACTGTTTGCATTGAACATAATTCACATCAACTATGATCACCAAAGGGATGGTGGAGTTGATTATGTTTTGTGCGCTGGTGTCAAAATCTTTATTGACATGAGGCCACTTTCATTTAATGATGTGTCAGTCCGATTGCTTAGATCATTAAAGTACTTGATGATGAGTAGTTGAACATTCATCTAGTTCAGTTTCAAATTAACGTGTACTTTTGCCCTGGTAAACCTGGTGGACAAAGGTGTCCTAAACTGAGCTGTTTCCATGAGATGATCAAGCAAGATTCACGACCTTTTTTCCCATTATATGATGAAGGTGACAATGGTAGCTTATGGTTCTGGGACTGGAAAAGTGGCTACAACTTTCAGCAGGCACAAACCATCGTGCAGCCTGGTAAACTAATTTTTTCACCCCGTTATTCTTGCCCTCTCCTTTCCTTTCCTTTTCAATCTGTTTCATTTTGGTGGTGCTATTAATCAATGCATTATTTCATTGCCTGATTCCAGGATCTTTGGACAGTGAAGCTGGCATATACTCTCTCACGTATGATGTGAGCGGGTCTCGTCTGATTACTTGCGAAGCTGACAAAACAATCAAAATGTGGAAAGAAGATCCAATGGCTACTCCTGAGACCCATCCTATTCATTTCAAGCCACCTAAGGATATGAAGAGATTCTGAATGTTGTCTCTTGGGAACCATCTCCGGCATTCTGAGCATACTTGCTGATCCTCCTAGGCAGTTCTCTTCATGTCTGATGGTGTTATACTCTTGTGCCATTTGAGTGGGTGGCATCGTGTCAGAGCTACTGATCAAGATAAGAGGGTGAAGAATCAGAGTGGAAGAGTGAAGAAATGCTGTCTGGGGCTCTAGAGATTCAGAGGAATCGCTTCAGGGGTGTAAGTCCCTGTAGCTTCTTTAATGGCTCATTGATCTTTTTTTGGTTTTTTTTTTTATTTGTGGGCGGGGTGAGGTGTGGTGTGGTTGGGATCTTATGGTTTGGTGGTCATCTTTATCGCCTGTAACAATTGAGCTGTTCTACCACTAGCTATAGGCTTGCTAGCAGGTATTAATTTATGGCTGCCTCTAGTATGTAAAATATATATTACCGGTCACCGAGACAAACACTTCACCTCTTCAAAGAGAAAAAGACAAACCACTTGACGAGGATGCCGTTTCGCGGTTAGAGAAGGCATGCTTTGCTGTATTTTGCTTGCGTAGGCCATGCATCTAGCCCCTTTTCCCCTTATTTTTAAAAACTTAGGACTTGTTTGGTAGGCTGGGTAAAGGGGGGTTAACCTCCGTTTTTCCACACTTTATCTGCCTATCATTTGCATTGGGTTAAGGGGAGCTTAACTTAGGTTAAACTTATTCAACTTTCTTCGTGGAATAAGTTTAACCCATCTATATACCCAAATGGATTAACCTACTTTCTCCATCATTTTATTCTACTTTTTTTTTACTTTTATATTTTTTTCATAAATTTATTTTCCTTATATTTTCTCTACTTATTTCATAAATCTATTCTCCTTGTCAAATATTATCTTAGATAATATATGGATGGTTCATTCATTTTCCAATATTATTGCAAGAACATGGCACTCGTTTATCAAAATTGGCAAGAGCCCAAATCTCGTAGCTTAATCTTATTTTTATTTCCCCTTGTTGGTATGAGTCAAATCATAGGATAATTATAGTTGTTTAAGGGGATAGATGGGGATAAATTTATCTCAAGTTTTAAGACTTTCTCTTGGGATAATTTTCTCTTTGTGAAACATGGGATAAATGATTGTATCACGGCTAACAAATAGGTCCTTGTGGAATAAATTTATGTTGGATTTTGAAGCTTTAACAGATAAGCCGTAAAGTCCAAGACAATACACAAGGGGTCTTTGTCATTGGATGGACAAAAAGATGAACGGGGCTCTGGGTCTGACTCTGGAGGCTTGTGTATCAGTTTCTTTTTATGGGTGAGACTTGATCTTGTGGGTGGGGTTGAGTTTTGAAATATTTTCCGTTCATTTATATTTTCTCTTTTCTTTCTATTTTTTAACAAATTCAACCATTTTTGTCTGGACACCATAAAAAATGGGACCTGTCTAACATTATTTTTAGCGTGAGTTTTAGGGTACAAGCGCCTGAAGATACACTGTTACTGTAACTTTTCCTTGTCCAACTTGACTGAAGATCTTTATGAAAGACAGCACCTAGTTCTCCAGATTCTGGTAATAATCTTTCAAAGTATACAGCACGAATTATTCTTGAAATGCAATCAAAATGAAGTTGCAATGATCTTCTTTACTTGAAGAAATATGGCAATTTAGTCTGAAGTAAGAAATAATGCCAACCCTTTTACCCTCTCCTTGTACGATCTATTTCGGTCTTTTAACTTCGGATTAAGAGATTATTGTCAGCTCACTTATTCAAAACTTAGAATTTGTATTCCTTAAATGGATGTAGACCTTTAACTTTAAGTTAAAATGCATCTCACCCTACAAAGCTAATTTTGATATCCTAGACTGCGTAGTTAATTCATACAGCTTACAACTCATACATTGTTTTTATGGTCCGATAGTAATAATGATGAATAAATGCATCTTAACGTTCATTCTTTCGTGAATTAAATTACATTAATGATATTTAATTATAAATTAAATTGCATTGACAATAGTTCATATTTAGCTATATATTAAATTTCATTGGTGATTTTTTAATTATAAATTAAATTACATTGGTAATATTTAATTGTTGATAAATAATTATTGGTGATATTTAAAAGTTATACGTATGATATTTAATTTTAAATTAAATATCACCTGTGATATTTGGTATAATATGACAAACATCATGACATCCATATTTTGAAGGGTCGGTGGCTGTGCACGACTTTTTATGTTTCTTCACCACGTTCCAAGAGAGGTTCATGTATGTATGCATATCGGTGCAAATACTGTTAATTAAGTCATAGATTAACGTTAGACTTATACGTCGCAAACACTACGACCATTATGACTTTATGTGCGGCCAATAAATAGATCGTGGAATTTCGATGTACGTCATCTGAGAGAAAAGCCTGTAGAATTTAAATAACGCAAATCAACACTACAGCTTTGTCAACCGCATTGACTTTTGCTGTCTCCCTTATTATTTTCTTTAATTTGTGGGTGGAACCCTACTGCCTAATCTAGAACCACAGCTTGGAAAATTCGAATCTAGTGGAGACTTTATAGAATGGTTCGCTGAAATATGAGTTCATAACCGGTCCCTTGACCCAAATGGAGATGCTCAGGACATTAATACAGGGCAGTTGTTAAATGTTGCAAATCTTGGTGAGATTTCTTACAAAAACTTGGAAAATTCTCGAGCAATGTAGAGGGAGAGCGTGCTGCAGATGTTAAGGTGGTAAGTGCAAAGAAAAAAATGGTATATCAGACGAATGGAAGTTTCAACTGATGTTTCCCTATGCCTGAATAGGTTACACTTTGAAAAAGTTCGCAGTAGAAAAATGTAAAGCACAAGGTCAAAATTCAAGCACTTCCTTTAGTGAAAAAGGGTACACGTGTGCTGGGACAGACGTGCCGTAGATCCAAGGACTAAGATGTTTTACTTGAAAAAAGATTTTGATTGTGACTGTATCAACCATTACTCAAAAAAAAGGCCTTACGTACAACTCCTAGGCACTCTTCTTATCTCAAACTTGATTCAATAATTTCATCAACAAATAAGTAATAATAACTAAAAAGAACATCAATTTGTAGGAGTAAATTGTGACTGATGCGTAATTTTTATGAAACAATCTTACAATTTCCGGAGCCCATACATTGGATCTTGAATTACTTCTGTGCCTCATTTGAATCGTTTCTTGACATTTTGCTGAATTCTTTGATTTGGCTACGAGAAATCCACGCACAGCAACTCCGAAACGATATAGAAGGGACCGCTTGCACAAGGGCGATCTGTTTCTCTGTCTCTTTCTTTAAAGGTTAGGTTATTTTCTAGGTCTCCGGTTTATTTCTCAATTTAACTTTCGTTTGCAAAATTTGGATTTAACGTATTAAAACTCAAATTTCATATCTCGTGTCACGATCAGATTTCAGATCTCTACAAGATCTGAGATTAGCTTACTTCGGTTAGTTTCAAGATGTAGTCATCCAATAAGAAATAACCAAATAGTATTTAGCAAATCACAATTAGACAAGTACAGTAGTTAAGTAGAAAGAAAATTTACAACAGGGGAAAATGAACAGTAATATTATGTCATAATATAACAATCTCAACAAAAACGAGTACATATAGCAGAAGATAAAGCTATACTCACTACCAAATAGTAGAACTAAAGCTAGGCTCGACTAGGCCCAGCGTCCTCAGTAGCCGGTAGCTCGGGCTGCTCAAATTCTTGACCTATACAAAATTTATTCAACTGGAGTCAGCGAACGCTGAGTAGAATGGTGGCTAAGAAGTAACATGCATAAAATTTTTCATTTTCCAATTATATTATACATGTGGGTACGTAGAGATTTCTAATTATGGTTTATTAATTAATCTTCTTGTTTCCTATAAGAAAGATTTTGCTTTCAGCTTCCCGTGATATAAGATATCCACGTGGCACTTTCCTGGTAGAGGAAGTTCCACCGTAGCAGTCCTATACTCGGTCTACCACCCCGAGGTCACGGTCGTGACGTAGCGGTGACTACGACACACGTGATAAGTGCATGGGTAGCTATCCCGCACTGGCACGCGGTTAGTTGTTTTCGCTAGCGGGCACGCCTCAACGTACAGTGCAGAACAGTATAGGGCCTTGCCCTCTCAGAATAGAACATGGGTCTTGCTCCTCCTCAGTCCGCGTACCCTCATCCGACTACCCCGATTTGTCCAACGGGCTAAATAGAGTCGGTGTAGGGTGGCCATACCTAACCCCGGGCCCCCTGGGGCGGTTAGCTCTCCCCTTACACTACAGGGGATAGTTGCTCTCTTCGGTACCACGTAAATGAAGGTTAGCTTATCTCCCTGAACAGCTGCCCATGGGCAGTAAATTTTCAGAACCATCCGGTTCTATGTATTACGATGTTCTTGTCTACATTCCCCGTAGGGTTCGTACAGGAATTTCTTTTTCACATCCAGGTTGGAATGTACGGAACAAACAGTTCAATTTTCATTTTATCACAGTAGGGGTCCATTTTAGACAAAAACAGGTAGCTTTTGATTACTCAATCATTCACATGCAATTTCCTCTATCCCTAGTGTTCATGCTAAGACTTAGGGTTCAAGAATTTACTCTCGAGTATGCGTTTATTCCTTCCTAGGGTTCATCTCAAGTCCTATGATTACTTACTTGTATGTATTAAATTAGAGATTTAAGGTTATAACCACTCTACCTAGTAACCGGGTGGAATGGGAGCTCATACAATGGCTCTCGTCGTCTCCGCAGGTCCCGTACACTCGATGTACTGGAGACCTAAAACATGGATTAATGGGTCAAAAGGTTCAGAATGATACAAACAATGTATCATTATACGGAGAAACTTGTATGGAAAATAGAGACGGTTTGTTTGCAGAAAAGTGATAATAATAGGGTCTTGCACGGCCCAAAAACACGCTGTTAGATAGAAATCAGACATCTAGGAAAGGTCCCAGATGTCTTAAAATAGTTCTCAGGGATACCTCTCTCGGTGTTTCTCTATCAGACGTCTGGAACTCAATGTCGACGTTCAAGGACTCCGTCAGACATCTAAGGGTGCTCCTGGACGTCTGAAATTGACTCGATCCGCTCTCACCTTTTGACACATATACGTACGCTGTAAGGACTTTGTCAGAGAGAAAAGTACGGAAAATAGATCTCTATCAGATGTCTTGCTCTACCTTCAGATGTCCGGTAAGATGTCTGGGTGTCCCTCCGGCTGTCTGATTCCGCGGAAAAAATGACTTCTGCAGAACCGCTCTGGCTCCCCTTGCCTGCAGGTGCTGCAGTAGAACGGCGTTGCACCCTCCTCTCTCGTGCTTCCTCTTGCTCGGGCTCTCCGCTCTTCACTCGCTCTCGCCCTTGCTCTGCTCTCGGCTATGGGGTGGGCAACGAAGAGGAGAGGTTTATAAAGGGAGAGGAGGTGAGGGGGCGAGATGGCGAAGCGTGGTGCGGAGTGGCGTCGCAGGAGGAGGTGTGGTGAGGCGCGGTGAAGGAAGAAGTATGGCGTACGTACGATCTGTGTCGAAGAGAAAAAGTATTTTCAGACGTCTGGTGAATATCTCAGACGTCTTAAATGACCAAAGGATGGTGGATCGTTTCACCCTATGTGATAACACCGATTCACATTGGTATTAAGTAAACATGTGTTAACATCGTCTACCATGCTCACATTTCTAACATATCCTCTTTGTCCTTCAAATAAATTATGTGATATTTGATTTAAAATTAAATATTATAGGTAATTTTTTAAATGATATTTTATTTAAAATTTAATATCATATCATAGACGATATTTAATTCAAAATTAAAATCTCATAGGTGATATTTATGCTGTGCAATCGTTCAAGTAAGCTAGCTTTTTAAGGCAAAGCCATGCTTAGCACTTCGACCATATTAAAAAATATCATTACCTAATTGGCCCTGACAAAGTTGCGTGAGAACCGATCACCTTGCAACCTAGCACTTCGATTATATTTAAAAGCATTATTTCCCAATGCCCCCCACCCTCCCACAAAGTTCTGTGTGAACCGATCACTTTGTAACTTAGCCACCATATCTTGTTATATTGAGCTTTGGCCGCAGTTTGGTAAAGACAGGATATGTTCGTAAAAGACAGGACATTGGTGTTTTGACTTCGCCTTGACCCCAACCATATGACCATTGATCTCTCCTCGCTAAGGTTGCGTTATTCCTTGGATTAAAGGTTACAATTTCAATATTATCTAATTTCATGGAGGGATAAGATAATCTGACATCGGGTACGATCCCCTCAATTAAATTTTCCTAAACAAATGATGCCTTAAGTCACCTTCTAAATGAGAGCATGCTGCCATCGGACCACCATCCGATTCTTGCTTCTGTGTTGTTGTGTATTCATGCTATCGCGGAAAACATCTTGTGCTGCTGGCTTTTATGCTATTATGTCTGTTTCGTAGCACGGATATGGAGATATTGTTTTAGAATTGAAAATTAAAGCGTTCAACAGAGCAATGCACACGGTCTTGGCAAAGCGTGGATATATTTGAGGGTACTCCAGGAAAGTGCAGTAGGGACAGCAGATGGATAGGGCTGGCTGAAAAAGGAAACTAGAATGTTTTACAAATCAATGTTTTACAAATCAAACCAAGTCGACCAATTGAATTGATTAAACTAGAAATCAGCAACCAAGTGGTCGGATTGGTTGATTTTTAAAATAGATCTTTAAACAGATGCAAACTTGTGCGAACCTGATTCAATTGGTTGAGCTGGCTTAATCAGATCACACGACTGAACCACTTCCCCACCCATCTCAATTTAAAAAAAATGCCTCCACACTCCATTCTTTTGTCTGCAAAGCTAGCCCGACAACCAATCGTCGCCCCCCACCACCCCCTCTCTCTCTCGCGAGACCTTAACCCTAGTCTCCTCGCTGCCACCTCTCTCATTGCCATTTACAATGCCATTCGTCGCTCCTTCCCTCTTTGTAACGATGCCAAAACGATCCTCCTTGAGTTGAGCTCCTCCCCTTCCTCCCCCTTTTAATTGATCCTCTCCTCCTCTGTTGCTTACCATCCTTCCCTCCAATGCTTGTCTACCTTCCTTTCATGGCACCCCTACCTTCTGACCATCACCCACCTTGAAACAGAATTAGGTTTTGAACAAAATGTTTTTCCATATCTTGATTTTGTTACAACAGGGCCATACATGTAGGACATAAACATTTATAAGAGAGCCCCTAATAAATGTATACAACACATGCTCGCATGCCTCCTACCCCTCAGCCAACCTACCTCCTCCCTCCACGATACCTTCCATTGAGCACCACTAGCGAGCCAACTCCGCCCCAACCTAGCAGGCCCTACCCACCCCATCACGCTCTCCTCGACCATTGGCCACCTCCTTCCTCCTCCGCTCCACCCACCTCAAGCTCTACCATGATCCCATCTCCAACCACTAGCTACCCAAGAATCCAACCTGACATCTGCCTTCAACACCAATCTCTGATGCTTGCAATCTACCTCCGATCATTGAATTTTTTAATTGCTTTCAGATTCATTTATCAATGATTGGAGAATGCATGACAACATTATTTATTGGTGCAAGCAAATATCCATTAACGTCACTTATATGTGGAATTCTTGTATCTAGATTCTAGATAGGATGGTAAGCATGCATACTCATGTTAAAAAATTTCCTAACCAATATCCTATAAATAATCTACTCAAATATGTCCTATGCGGAGAACATAAAGGATTTTGATCAACCATGGTGGTTCCCTTGACATGCTGCTTCTCGATAATTTTCAATTAATCGAATAAAACCATGGTGGTTCCCTATTATTTAAACATGCATGGAGTTGAAGTTTCTGGACTTTATAATTAAATGAGTCTAATCTACACATACATGGCAGATTTGATTATCCTTAAGCTCATCTACACACTTCCCCTCACCCCCTCGCGCCGATCCTATCAACTCTCTAGAGAGAGAGATATAGAAGTCCAAACTTTTTATAAACTAAATCCCAATCTAACCTAGTTGGATCAATGTAAATCAAATCAAAACTTATCCGATATGATTCAAATGATGATGATATCAACCGGTTCAAATTACCGGTTAAATTACTAAATATTAAACCGGTTAAATGACTTACCCGATTTTTAAATCATTACTCCAAATTGAATTGAATCGATTTATATAAATAAATATTTTAGCTGCTACCACTTCTTCTGAGATCATCTCACACTAATAGTGCATATGTACGTATCACTAATCCATGGAAGTATTTAATGAAGCCTTTTGCAGTGGAGAGATTAAGTTGTTTTGTTGGCTGTGAAGGAGATTATCTCTTGCGGCTAGTTTACTTAGAGGAGTAAAGAAATTGTGTTAAGAAATGTAAAATTGATATTAATTTTTAATTATATTTACTTACAGAGTAGTGTTAACACCAATTTATATTTACTTGAATTATTCTTAAGTTGGAGTATTAACCCTTATAGTGTTTACTTGTTAGTGGCGTTAAGAATTTGAATCAGAGACTGCGAGAGTACAACAAAATCATGAGACCTAAACACGGATTTGCTTAACACCAGTAGCAACTGGTGTTAGACAAACTAGTGTTAAGAGCTCTTAACCTGTGTTAACCAAAAGAAGGTTAACTCTCTAAGTAAACAAGGGTTAAATCCTTAAAAAGGAGGTTAATTCCTCAAGTAAACTTATCCTAAACGTATTTGCCGAGATTGCTGAAAAATTGACCATGATGTAGCAAGTGATTTTTTTTTTTAAATGAAATAGTTTTTTAAGAAAATGAAAATACTATAAAGATGTAGCCTCAAAAGAAAAGGTAGAAAGACATCCTACAACCCTTACACAGAGAGGGAATATAGTGCTCGCTTAAGAGTGGGGAACTCCAAAATCAAATACCAAGAAAAATAAAAAATGAAGAAAATAAAAAAGAAGTGTCGAACATATTATTTTCATTGCAGAAAGATTTTACACCATGCACTGAATACGACAAAGTACCGTTGTTGTTGATGAACTACGTTAAAAGGTGACAAATGGTTAGATCGGAGCCAGCCATCTACTTGATCGTGATGAACTTGCCTTCAACGTGACTGCAACATCAAAAGCAATGTCAATCTACGAGGAGGTGGAGTGGAGATGGGGGAACAATGTCATGTGGAAGCCCTCCTCCAACATGATGGACACGAGACAATGAACAACCTTGAGCATGGCTTACTGCTAGAGTGCCACGACAATCGGATGCCGTTGTTGCTGTGCCCCAATGCCCTCGATCAAGACACCGCACCAGGCTTTAGGGCTATGGCCAACGCTTCGTAGTGATCGAAGACAATGGAAAAGAGCCAAGAAAGAGAGGTCACCGCATTGCTAAGGCCACACTTTGAAACGGTTGGGGAGTGGGGGGGAGGTTGGTGTTTTCGCGCGGTTAGGGCTTGATCGTGTTTTAACAGATATCTCGTTGAAATATAGATGAACTCTTTGCGAAAACAAATAAAAATTTACAACTCGAAATTTAAAATATCTCGAGGTCGAACACAGAGAGCAAACGTAATTCTAGAAGCATACAAATTCACAGTTCAATATACTACTTTTACAAAAATTAAAGAGAGAGAATAAACAAAAAATCCTTTTCTTCTTTTCTTCTTTCTTCTCTTCTTTTTCTCTCTTCCTTCTCTTCTTTCTCTACCTTTCCTTTCTCGGACGTCTAATTCTTTGAATTAGATGCCTTATCAACTCCTTTGCTACAGTGCCTCGCAGCTTCTTCTTGCACTGTTCCTTCTCCTTCTTCAGTTGGCTTCTTGGCCTTCCTTTCTTCTTCAATTGCTGTGGCTCTTCTCCTTCTCTGTCTTTTCTCTGCAGCTTCCTCCTTCTTCTCTTCAGCAGCTGCGGCTCTTCTTCTTCTCTTCTGCTCCCAAGTCTTCAACTTCCTTCCCTTGGCTTCCTTCTTTTCTTTTCTTCCTCTCTGCAGCTTCTTCCTTCTTCTCTTCAGCAGCTACGGCACTTCTTCTTCTTCTCTTCTGCTCCGCTCCTCCTTCTTTCTTCTTCTCCTGCTCCCTGCACGTTACACGGTTAAGCAAAACCTAACCCCTACTCGCCCCACGTCTCTCTCTCTCTCTCTATTTCTCTCTCAATGGTTCGCTTCCAGAGCATTCGCGGGTATACGGGTTGGGTAATGCGCCCGTGACCAGGCCCACCGACGTGCGGTGGTGGGCAAGGAGTAAATGGTAGGGTAATCGGGTTTAGACCCAGGCCCACGGGGCGTGAACATGGGCGAGGGCAAGTGCGAGCGTGTGGCGCGCTGCGTGTGTGGGTGAGGGACCTGACCCCTGTGTATCGAAGGTGATAAGCCTTATGCAGGAATTCAATTTATGTTGCGGCGCCCACTCACCCACTTCCGAGGTGGGACTAAATGTCCCACCTGCCTGTTGCACGCACCCGCAGAGGGTTAGCTACTTAATTGCAGTTGCTGCGAGGATCCTCAAAGCCAATCAAAGGCCTGGGTGTGTGCGTGAGACCAAGCCGCACCTTCTGGATCTGGGGACTTGGAGTGCTGTGGCCTGGAGAAGCTTGCAAAGCAGCTTCGACCTACTCGTCAATGGTGGCGTGCCCCTGGAAATTGAAAGCACTAAAACGGCCTCGCTGCCACGTCAAAAAGCTCAGGGAGCTTCGCCAAGGTGTGGCGAATGTGCAGAGGTGGTCGGCGAGGCATGGAAATGCTTGTGGGAGCGTGCCTAGGGTTTACTGTGGCTGTGGAGTTGGGTGTGTTCAGTGGCCGAATATAGAGGTGTTGGTGGTCAATGGAGATGGGGAAACTGCTTAGTGAATTGTGGCAGAGGTTTTGAGGGGTCTGGCGAGGTCAATGGAGGCGTGGAGCGGCGGGAACACCTCGCCGGTGGTCTGCCGGAGGTGGAGAAGGTGGCGGTGGACAATGGCGTAGAGGGGTTGAAAATGTGATTTAAAAGAGAGGAAATGAAGAGGGGGAGAGAGAGAACTTATCTATGAGTCTCTGGACAAAGGGGAGGGAAGCAGTGGTAGCGAATAGCTGTGTTGCCGTCGCTGGAGACAAAGGTGCCCAGGGGAATGGACGGCGATGAGGAAGAGGGACTGGAGGGCGCCTGTTGGTACGACATGGTGCGACGGACGACGAGAGAGGTAACCCTACCATTGGTATGGTGGCAAGGTGACGAGACAGGAGGAGGAGGGTCGCCAGAGCCTGCGGGTGAATAGCCGGAGGAAGAGGAGATGAAATTTGAGGGTTTTCTTTGGCCAAAACAGGCTTGAAGCAATCAACAGCCCCTGCCACTCCTTAAATAGATGTTGGCGAGGAGGAGATCTCAAGGAAGGAGCGTGGGTAGGTCGCCGGAGAATGACCGGAGAAGTGACCCATACCTCTCGTGCGTTCGCACGAGAGGTTTGGGCATTGACAGGGCATGGGAGGGGGTTCATGCGGAAGAAGACAATGCATGGGACCCCCATCTTGTTTCTAGGGCTGGTCCCCATACCCTACGCGGCGCCATCCTCTGCGCAAAGTCGCCGTAGGCATGGGCAGTTGCTACGGGTGGCAGAGGGACCGGCTTGCAAAGAAAGAAGGGAAATTTGAGGGGCAAAATGCAAGGGTTCAAAAAGTTAAGGGTCAAAAAGTAATTCTTGAGGATCAATTTGTGAAGTAGGTCAAAATGGCCTTCCCTTAGGTCCATATTTTGGTACAAACCTAATTTGGACCTAAGGAATCCAATGGTGAGGTTTTATTTTTGTTTTGACCACGCTTGACTAGTTAATTTGCATAAAAACCTAAATTAGGTTAAAAATTGGGTATGATTCTCAATCTACGTCAAGATAGGTTTCAATGGCTAAATTGAAGGTTCTAAACCCTAGGGGATGTTTTTTCAAGAATTTTAGAGGGTTGATTGATTTTTATCTTTCCTAGAACTTTATGAATTAAAACGAGTTTGTTTTAGGGTTACAGAATATCATTTAATTCCTACAAGTTGCTATAACCCTTTTCAGATTAAATCATCCCACTTTTTTTCTTATTAAGCCCATTTGACCTGTGTTTAGACCTTTAGACATCCCGTTTGTGTATTGCATTGGTAAAATTGCAGTTTTACCCCTTGTGAGTTGGTTTATACTCAAATTTATTGTTCTTTGATTTAGGCTTTCCCTTAGATTTTGTAGGAGCTTTTGTATATTTATTTAGGTCAAAATGTGCTAGTTAGGGTTCATGATGAAGCTCTCGTCATACCCTCATGCCTAGCTTTTGCTAGTCTCTTAGCAAAAATTTAAGGTTTCAACCTTTGTTCTAGACGATGAATTTCTTCTATCAAGTTTTGATAAGTGCTTTTCCTCTTGTATCCTTGATTAGGTCAGAATGCCAATCATAGGCCTAAAAGGTACTCTAGTATCAACTATGATCCAGATCTGTCTAGCTTTAGCCTCATCTTTAGCAAAGGCTTTTACGGCCTACAGGAACTAACCTAAAGTTTATTGGACTCTGTGGTTAAAGCACCCGTGCTTAAGATATTTTTACCCTTGGTTCAATTTGCACTGCGTTTTGTAAGAGAGAGACAGAAGATTTATTCGTTTGGAGAGTTTTCTCTCTGTTTTTTTTTAATTCTAGCTTAGGATTTGCTTCACAACACGATACGTATCGGATTCCTTGTCCCCATCATCAATCCTCAGGGGTCTGTGGCAGTCGATGCTTCAAGATAGCACCGCCCATGGTAACCCCCAGAACCCTGGCTTTCGAGATTTCGAGATAATCCCGTCCATGGTGTTCCGTGGCCGAATTCAGACCCTGGCAATTGACACTTTGTGATAATGCCATCCATGGAATTTGAACCAGCAGAGTGCTTGCATGCCCTCAGTAGAATATGTAAATATTCTAAGAGACAAGCACCGAGGAGATGATATGTTGTTACGCATCTTCGAGGGGAATTTCCCACCTCTCCATGCCGGGAACTTGTCCAAATCAACTTGTGTTGATTGACTGCTCCTAATCTAGGTGAAATTTTCAGAATATTTGAAACACTTTTGTGTGATTTTGATATTTATGCTCACTGAACTAGATTGTGTGTGTGAATTTGTGTGCTTATGTTACTGAATCCCGTAAACCAAAAGTCAGTTAACGAGGTCGAATACTCCCTAAACCTTGGACCTAATACTTAAGCTTTTCATTTTCCTCATCCTTTTGAGGAATATCTAGATCTTAACGGGTACTAAGAGTCTATCCAAGATTGCCCAAGGTTTGCATTCTTGCTAATCTTGTTGTGCACTTTCCTTTTTCTTTTCCTTAATGTGGTCTAGAACTTAGGTTAATTTCTTAATTTCTTACTAATGACTATCCCTTTTCTTTCATTTTGTGCTCCTTTTTGTCATTTTGTTCTTTTTCTCCTCCTATAAAGTTTTCCGGCACTTTCTTCCTCCTTTGAAGTTTTTTTTTTCATATATGCGGATTTTTTTGTTGAAATCTTTTCCTTATTATTGCACTTTCATACCCCTCCATGCTTAAGATTTGCAATGTCCTCATTGTACATTAGGTGGGTTTTTATTTAGTTTGGTTCATGCATTAGGACAGGTATTTGGTGAGTGGATGGGTCGAGGTGACTGTTGCGGACGATTTCTAATCTCTGGTACGGGTACCTGAGGTGAAGTTGGCTGTCCTAAAGAATGAACCTAAAGTGCAAAGAAATGTCAGAAAATGTTTCGGATTTTTCAAAAAGAATGACGGGCTGCCTCCCGTTAAGCGCTGAGTTTTACGCCATCGGCTGGGCGCAATAAGCTCAGGGAGAATGGAGGATAAATGATGACTCAGCCAAATCTGTACTGGTTATGTCAATGAACGGTTTGAGTCTCTGACCGTTCACAACGAAAGGTTCGGAATCGTGGCTGAGAGGACTGATTTTGATGGCTCCATTTCCAAAAATCTGTCGGACAAGATATGGTCTAACCTACTTGGATCGTAGATTCCCAGGGAAGAGTTTGAGTCAGGCATCGAAGAGTAGGACCTTCTGACCAGGGTGGAAGATCTTTCTTGATATGTGTTTGCCATGAAAGGCTTTAACCCTCTCTTTATAGATTCGCCAGTTCTTATACGCATCAAGGAGTAATTCATCAATCTCGCTTATCTGAAACTTTCTGTGGGTTCTGATGAGAACCTCATCATAAACCCTAAACTAGCACCATCTAACCCAGTTTCCGCTCCTTCACTGCCACTCCTCACCTCCACCATACTCCACCGAACAAACCCATTCTCGCGGCTACAGTCTAACCTAGCCCCGCCACCAGACGCCGACCCACGACCTGCCACACCCCGCACCACCTTCGCCTTGCCACGACGAAGGAACCCCGCGTGTTTGATTAGGCCGAAGGGCCGTATTCCTGTCTAACAGGTTCGCTGCTCCAGCTGCCATTAGCGATGACTGAAGCAGCTTCGAGGCGAGCTCCAGGCCCTGCAGCCCCAGATTCCCAGGTGCTCGCGACCACGCCCCGCTCGAATCGGCCTCGTTCACGACCACGCCCCGCGGACCTGGCCCGACCCGTTTACCCGACCTGCACTCCTCGCCCACCACCGCAAGCCGGTGGGCCTGGACCCAGGCGCGACCCATACCCGAATACCCGGCAGCTCTGGGAGAGCTATCCTACGAGTGAATTCCGAGAGAGAGAGACGCGGGGGTGGGTAGAGTAGGCTTTTGCCCTCTGACCAAACTGCGACTGTGCAGGCATAGGAGAAGAAGAAGAAGAGAAGGTAGACCGCAGAGGAAGAAGAAGAAGGACTGCGAGAAGAAGAAGAAGAAGAGAACCACAGAGAGAAAAAGGAAAGAAGACGCACTGTAGCAAAAGCTACTTATGTCGTTTGATTGAAAAATCAGACGACGGCCTGCAGGAAGAAAAGAAGAAGCTTAGAAGAAGAAACGAAAGAAAAAAGGCATAACCTCAAGCAAGGAAAGAAAAGAAAGAAAGAAAAAAGAAGAGGAGGATCACCACTGCCGCAGAGAAGAAAAAGAGAAAGAGAAGATGCTCTGAAGAAGAAAGAAAGAAGAAGAACATAAGAGGAATAAGAAGAACGGAAGCAAGAAGACTGAAGAACCCAAAAGAAGAGAAGAGAAGAAGGTAATGACGAGAAAGAAGAGAGAAGAAGAAAAAGCCAACAAAATAAATCTCTCTCTCTCTCTCTTTTCACTTTTGTAATAGAAACTTTGTATCTCTAGAATACAGTTTGGTCCCTGAGTTCGACCTCATGAGATCTTTTATTTCCGAGTAAAAATTGTAATAGTGGCAATGACTATTTGTACTACAACGCCATTTCTATAACAAAACAACAAAACCTAGTCATACCGCCATTAGGTTCCAGTCTTAAAAAGATCTAGGTTGCAGTTCCGTACTGCCCAATAGGCTTTGTGTTTCAGCTCTACGGGAAGGTGACATGCCTTTCTGTACACCAGTCTAAAAGGAGACATGCCTAATTGGGTCTTATGGGTGGTCCCATAAGCCCACAAAGCTTCCGGAAGTCGGGACGACCAGTCCTTCCTGCCAGGTCGAACAGTAACCTGTAGGATTTTCTTGGTCTCCCGATTTGATAGCTCATTTAGACCATTATTCTGGGGGTGGTAAGGAGTAGGGATTCGATGAGACAGCCCGTATTTGGTCATTAGTGACCTGAACTGAGCATTGGTGAAATGGGTCCCTCCACCAGAGATGATTGCACGAGGAATCCCGAACTGTGAGAAGATATTCTGATAAATGAATTTGATGACGATCTTGTGATCATAGGTTCAGGTCGGAATGGCTTCGATCAATTTGGACACGTAGTCCATAGCGAGTAAAATGTACTCGAAGCCGTTCGAAATAGGAAAGGGGCCCATAAAATCAATCCCCCAAATATCGAAAATCTCGCATACGAGAATCGGCTGTAAAAGCATCATCTTGCGGAGGCTTATGTTGCCCAAAGTTTGGCAACGACTGCATGCCTTACATTGACTGTATGAGTCCTTGAATATAATGGGCCAGTAAACGCCACACTGGAGGATTTTTGATGCGATTTTGTGCCCAAAGAAGTGGCCACCGCATGCGTGGTGATGGTAAGAGAGAATGTCATTGATTTCACCCTTAGGGACACATCGCCGGATGACTTGGTCAGCACTTATGCGGAAAAGTTACGAGTCTTCCCAGATGTAGTACTTGGCAACGGAGCACATCTTGTCTTTCTTGGCTTTCGGCCAATATGACGGGATCTGATGAGATGCCAAGTAGTTTACTATATCAGTAAACCATGGAAGTCTAGTACCAATAGTCAAAAGGTGCTCATCAGGAAATTACTTCGTGATGGGTACAAAAGGGTTGACGATCTCAGAAGGAAGGCGAGACAAGTGGTCAGCTACCACGTTTTGTCTTCCCACCTTGTCGCGAATCTCGTGGTCGAATTCTTGCAATAGCAAGATCCATCAGATTAATCGAGGCTTCGCATCCTTCTTAGCAAGGAGATGCCTCACAGTTGTGTGATCTGAGTAGATTATGACGTGGGAACCTAGGAGAAACGATCGGAATTTTCAGAGGGCAAATACTACGGCTAGCAGCTCTTTTTCCGTAACTGTGTAGTTATGCGGAGCCTTGTCAAGTGTCTTGCTAGCATAGTAGATGATCGCCGATTTCCCGTCAATCTTTTGCCCCAGAACCGCTCCTACAGCAAAGTCAGATGCATCGCACATGATCTCAAAGGGTTGAGACCAATCGGGGGACTGTAGGATCGGGGCTTGGGTGACTCGATCACGAGGGTTCTCAAAAGCTTGAGTGCATTCCTTGGAAATCTTAAAGGGTACATCCTTGGAGAGAAGAGTAGTCAGGGGACGCACGATTTTCGAGAAATCAAGGATGAAACGACGGTAAAAATCGACGTGCCCCGGAAAAGATCGGATGTCCTTGATCGGGCTAGGCATAGGGAGTCTAGAAATCAGGTCAACCTTTGCTCGATCCACCTGGATGCCTTTCTCAGAAATTAAGTGTCCCAGGACGATCCCCTCAGGCACCATAAAGTGGCTCTTTTCCCAGGAGGAAATCAGAGTTACATCAATGCAACGCCTGAGTATATGAACCAAGTGCTGGAGGCAATCGTCAAATGATGCCCCGAAAACTGAGAAGTCATTCATGAAGACTTCCAGATAATCACCAACCATATCAGAGAATATGGCAAGCATGCACTGCTGAAAAGTCGCGGGTGCATTACAGAGACCGAAAGGCATCCTTCGGAATGTGTATGTCCCGATGGGGTAAGTGAATGTGGACTTCTCTTGGTCCTCTGGATGAATTGCCACTTGGTTATAACCGGAGTACCTGTCAAGAAAGCAGAAGAATCTATTTCCCGCTAACTTCCCAAGAATCTGATCAATGAATGGTAGTGGGAAATGATCCTTCTTCGTGGAGGAATTAAGTCTTCGGTAATCTATGCAGACTCTCCACGAGTTAGCTGTACGGATAGATATGACCTCTCCGGTCTCAGTCGTGATGGTGGTGAGCCCTGCCTTCTTAGGCACAACCTGGATTGGGCTCACCCAACGACTGTCGGAGATTGGGTAGATGATCCATGCGTCTATCCACTTAATGATCTCCTTTTTCACAGCCTTCTGCAGATTGGTATTCAAACGTCTCTGCATTTCACGGGAAGGTCGTTCGCCCTCTTCAGAATAGATATGGTGTGTGCAATAAAAGGGACTTATTCCAGTCAAATCATCGAGAGTCCAACCAATGGCTCTGCGATGTTGCTGGAGAACAGTAATCAGACGGGATTCCTGATCAGGTGTGAGTCTGGAGTTTATAATCACAGAAGTGTCTGATTAGAACCCAAGAAGATAAATTTTAAATGATCGGGATGGGGTTTGAGTTCAAGAATGGGGTTATCAGCAGCAACAGGTGGTTCAAAGTGAGTGTGGGGTACAAGGGTAGGAGTTATAGGTTTGTCTAGATCAAGGTCTGACTCCTCTAATTGCGGTTCAAGATCCTCTTGTGGTTGATGAGGAATAATCATGTCGTCCTCAAGTTGTGGTTCATCAACCACAGCTCTAATATCACAGATTTGTTCAATGACACCGCAATTGATCCCTTGTTGGGCCTTAAAGATATCAATTTTGAGAGTCTGATTCCCAAATTTTAGTTCTATTTGGCCCTCTTCAAACTTATGTTGGCCCTTGCAGCGGCCAGAAAAGGTCTCCCTGGTATGATTGGTGTATCCCTTGGGTTTTCAGGTGCGTCGATATCTAAAACTATAAAATCTAGAGGGAAGTAGAAATCCCACACCCTCACAATAACATCCTCAAGAACCCCTTTAGGTGACTTGATTGATCAATCTGCTAACTGTAATGACGCCTCGGTCGGTTTTACCTCCGATTCTTCTAGATGGTTAAGTAGGGATGTGGGTATCAAGTTTATGGAGGCACCTAGGTCCAATAATGCTCTATCGAACTGGGTTTCACTAATCTTACATGAAATCAGGGTAGTGCCTGGCTCTTTTGCCTTGGGTGGGAGTCTTCTCAGGATTATAGAGCTGGCTTGCTCTGACAGTACAATTGGACTCCCACTCTTGGTTCTCGGCTTGCGCTGAGGTGTACATACGTTCTTCAAAAATCGTGCGTAAGCCGGTACGTGGCGGATCGCATCCATCAAGGGGTTGTTTATTTGGACCTGCTCAAAGAGCTTGACCAGGTCCTCCTTAGGAGCCACGAGTTTGGTTGTCCTCTTTCCTTTGGTCAAGGACTCGGGAAATGGTACCTTGGTTGGTTCCTCTAGGATAGGTCTAGGTTTTTGATCTGGGACAGGGATAGGAACATCTTGGATGACTGCCCTAGGGTTTGGATCACTACCAGGCTTTGAGTGGTCTGGATAAGGTGGATCTTTTGTTGCCTTACCACTACGGGTTGTTACAGAATTTATTCCTGCCTGGTTCTGGTTAGGGGTTGGTAGAATGGGTTGCTATTGTTGGTAATCCGCATAGGAGGTTGAAGCTTCCATCCCATCAGGTGAAGGAATAGAAGGGGCCTGATAGACCATGTGTGCTTGGCCCGGGTTTGGGTTCATAACGTGCCGTTGGGTTGGCACGCTATTAGGGTTAGGAAGAGGCTAAGAAGGAAGTGTGCCTGGTTGGCGAGAATTCGTGAACTGGCCAAGTTGATTTCGGACCTCTGTAATTTTGTCCTTATATTGCTTCTGGATAGCTGCATTCGTTCTCTGAATGTCAGCAAAGTCTGGAGGATAAGGGACATTTGATCTTGGTTTTGCCCGGATGGATAAGTGGGGTTGGGCCGAGGCTGAGGCGGCTGATAAGGACGAGGTGCTTGTGAACGAGGTTGAAAGGGTGGTCTTAGATTCTAGGAATTTCCCTCCCACTGGAAATTGGGATGGTTTCGCCATCCAGGTTGTAAGTGTTGGAAAATGGGTCATTCTGGATGGCGTTGAGATGTTCGCAGGTCTGAGGAGCCTCATAAAAGTCGGAGAATTGGGGAGTAGGACTCCCCCGACAAGAGTAGAAAGGATCAGAGGTCCCTCCGGTCCTGGAGTCAAATGGGGGTGGATACGAGTCCATCCCAGGAGAAGGTCGGTGGAAAATGTGCTGCACAGTTTCCCGTGCAGGAGGGGGCTGTGCGAAGGAGTTCTGTGCAGAGGTGGCTCGCTGCAAATGCTGAATCAGCTCATCCACCTTCTTCTCAATAATAGAGACCTTGTCCAATCGACTGGCCATTAATTCCAGGTCGATTGATGTGGACAGGCCCTGCGTCTCGTGTGCTCCCCTAAGGTTCGTCGCTGCGCGGGTATTCGTCTGGTCTAATTGTCCCATGGAGTCATTGTTGATGGAGTTCTCGCACATATTCTCGAGAATCTCCCACACGGTGTCTTCATGTTGACCCATGATGTTCCCTCCGCAAGCTGCATTGGCGAAAAGTCTAATATCTTCACGGAGTCCCTGGTAAAAAGGCTGGACTTGTTCCCATTTAGGAACTCCGTGATGGGGGCACTTTCTCATGAGATCCTGAAAACGATCCCATGCCTCATGAAGAGGTTCTCTCGTTTGCTGCGTGAAGTGAGTAATCTGATGGCGCAAGGCATTTGTCCTACCAACGGGGAAGAACTTTTTTAAGAACTCGAACTGAAGTTCCTCCCAAGTGTTTATCGGCCGGGTCTGTGTCTGATACCAATGGGCTGCCTTGTCCATAAAGGAGAAAGAGAACATCTTCATAAGTAGGATATCTCGATTCTGTGCATCTGACCCAAAGGTCTGGGCCAGACGGTTAAGCTGTTTGATGTACTGAAAGGGGTCTTCAGAGTTAAGCCCATAGAATTTAAGTATGGCGTGGATCATGTTGGGCTTTAACTCGGAATCAGATCCTCCAGTCGGGATTCTGACTTAAGGCTCAATTGCCACCGCGGCGGGATTATAGTGATCTCGCATCATGAGACACTGCGGTGGGTTCATGAAGTTCGGGAAGAGATCATTGAGTCATTGGAGCTGGTGCTTAAGATTATTCTCTTCTTCAACAGGCTAAGCCATTTTGGAAGAAGTAGGGGAATTGGGTTCAGAATTTGAAGAGAGGTCTATGTGAAGATGTTGTTGCCTAAACGAGGGTACCGAGGCTTGGCCTCGGGGAGAGTGAATTTCTAAAGGAGGTTTCAAGGACCTCCTACCAAACATACACTGATGGATTGACGAGGTTAGCGGGTTCTGGACCCAATCAAGGCACGCAAATTGTTGGGTGACTATAGAGGTTAGAGGCAGATGATACCCCTTAATCAGAAGGTCGTCCACCCGAGAATTACCTGGGTAGCCAGAGAGGGTGAGTCTCCCGAAGACCCCTACATGGTAGAGCTCCCCCACGGGTTACAGGGTTTCCCCCACCCGACTTCTCTTGTCACTGAGACTCCAGGTAGATCAGAAAGGGGACCTTGACCTCTTAAGTCTACCACTTTTAATTAGGATCAACGTGCTTAGGGTTTCACTTGAACTTTTAACCTTTTGAGTGCAAAGAGTGACCTAATTTGAAGGTTTGTTGATCAAGGGATCAACATCACCTATTAGTTCCTGTGAGAGCTTATTAGGTCCTGTCTTTTATGGTTCAAGTGACTTAAAAGTCGGATTGCTCAGGGTTTTTATTAATAGATCTTTTCAAGTAATGGCTTAGGCACACTTCTTTTGGGAATTTTCAATTCTTGATTAGAAGGTGTGTCTCTAAAACCTCAGCTTTGAGTCTTAGGTTGGCTCTAATTGGTCTAGTTAGTTGCCTCAAGATTAAGTAACTAGGGCTCAGGTAAGAAGGTTTTAGCTTTAATAGAATGTGTTGAAATTGAAAAACAGGCAACTCTTGTGATTTACTATGTACGAAAGACAGGTAATTCCTATATTGCTTTTCTTTTTCTTCCTCTTTAGAATTTTAGGGGCTTAAAAGAGAGGATAGAAAATTACCTGTCCTTGGTGTGGTTGTTGTGCAGCTACTTGTTCCTTCTTGTTTTCCTGTGCCTACACAACAAAAGAGAAGAGATTAAGTCAGCAGTAAATCATAAATTATGAATTAATAGCTTGTAGAATGCCCGTTACTCACCGGCAACGGCGCCAGAAAAGTTTTCGTGCGGTTAGGGCTTGATCGTGTTTTAATAGATATCTCGTTATAATATAAATGAACTCTCCGCGAAAACAAATAAAAATTTGTAACTCAAAATTTAAAATATCCCGAGGTCGAACTCAGGGAGCAAACATAATTCTACAAGCATACAAATTCACAGTTCAATATACTACTTTTACAAAAATTAAAGAGAGAGATTGAACAAAAAATCCATTTCTTCTTTTCTTTCTTTCTTCTCTTCTTCTTCTCTCTTCCTTCTCTTCTTTCCCTGCCTTTCCTTTCTCGGACGTCAGATTCTTTGAATCAGACGCCTTATCAGCCCCTTTGCAACAGTGCCACGCAGCTTCTTCTTGCACTATTAAGACCCGTGCCAACAAAACACTTTAAGACGTCTGGGACCTGATCCAGACGTTTGGTCAGACGTCTGGACACCTTCCCAGACGTTTGGAAATTAATTTTTTCGTGCGTACGACCGCATGTTTGCGCGCGGCAACCGCCTTCTTCTCTTTCTCTCCCCTCACCGACTGTAGGACCTTTTCCCCCTCACGCCTACAAATACTCCCCTCCTCTCCCTCACGCCACCCTACCCCATCCGTCTCCTCCTTCCTCCAGCGCGAGAGCGAGAGTGAGAGCGACCAGCTGCTGCAGTCGAGTGCAGCGGCGGGGAGAAGAGTAGCGGGAGGGAAGAGAAGAGAGCGCGCGAGCCGTGAGAGAGAGAGAGCTCACCGGAGCAACTCGAGGCCGGCCGGTGTGCTCGAGGCGGAGTGTGTGTCAGGGAGGTTTCCCCGACGTTGTTGCAGAAAAGCAGCGGACGAGCGGCTGCGCGGCGTGGTTGTGGGCAGCAGGAAGAAGATGAAGGAGGTACTGATTCTGGGATTTTTCCTAGAATCAGACGTCTGGACCTACAACCAGACAACGTGGATGACGACTAGAGTGAGATCTAGATGACTGAGAGGTATGTACTGCGCCTATACCTTCCTTTTTGCGGATACGGCCAAGCAGGCCATTCCGCTGAAACTTTGTAGCATGCCGTGTTGAGAGTTTTTGTGTGCGCATGTAGGATTCACTTCGGGAAGGCGCGGGACACGCCCACCCACGCGGTTCAGATGTCTGGGCGAGGCATCAGATGGCAGAGAGCGTCGCCGGACATTCGAAGGGATAGTCGGATGTCTAGAACTAGGTCCAGACGGTTCAGCAGGATCTCTGGACTCCTGAGGAGTAGCGCAGAGTGAGGTATGGACCTGGACCCGTTTTAAGACATTTGGAAGATGTTCCGGATGGCTTATTTGAGTCAGAGTTGTCGTTGTTGACCTGTTAGGATCCGTTTGAGGTTCGATTTCCGAGTTTAAGATCCCGTTCTTCTTCGTATAAGTTCCTCTACCTGTTGGAATGCTTTTTACCATGTTATGAGTGGTTCCTTGTGATTGATCCTTGTGTAGGACATCGTTTCGTTGCGGTTTTAGGGGTTGCGGAGGCACGCGGCCTGCCGATCGAGCCCCCATTATTCCCGATTTTGCGGGTAGAGTGACTTCCCTTAGTTAATTACAAACTTAACTGCATGTACGGAATAAATAATAGATCCTAGGGTATGACATGAATCCTAGGACCAGGAACACTAGATTGAATGATATATCCCAGGGTATGGCATGAATCCTAGGACTAGAAACACTAGAACGATTGTATTGAATGCTTGAATTGCAGTCTTGGATGAGTGGATAAAATAATAATAATTGCCTATAAATGGATAATAGCTGCCTGTGAAATGTAGAGTACTGTTATTAGTAACTGCTTTATGTAATTCCTGTTGTTTGAAATTAAATACGAGCTGCATGTATATAAATTGGAAAAGAAAGTTTGAATGCTGGAAACACGTGCTATATGTGAATGGGGAAGTGAGCTGGCCCTTGAGTACGGAGTATCAAGGAGAGCGACTGTCCCCCTGTTTAGTGCAGAGCGGAGCTAGCCGCCCTAGGGTTGGGACCCGAGGTTAGGATTGGCCACCTTGTACCGAGTCTGTGGCCCTCGCGTACACAGTACCGGGGAGAGCTACTAGTGTAGGGAGAGAGCTAGCCTCCCCACGGGGCCGAGGGTTCAGCTAGCCGTCCTACACCGACTTGTTAGGCCCGCTGGGCAAACCAGGGTAGTCAAGCGAGGGTACACAGACTGTGGAGGGGTAAGACCCCTGTTTGGTTACTGTGGAAGGGCTGGACCCCTGTTACTGAGAGGGCTCTGCCCTATACTGGTTTCGTGCTGTGCTTTAGGCGCACCCGTTAACGAAAATGACTGACCTCGTCCCAGTGTGGGGTAGCTACCCGTGTGATTATCGCGCGTGCCGTAGTCACCGTTACGTCTGTCAGTGACCTTGGGGTGGTTGATTGAGGGTAGGACCACCACGGGAGACTCTCCTGGCCAAGAGAGCACCACGTGCTACTTCTAAATTCGAAAAAGACTGCAATCAAGATCGTTCCTACGAGGAACATTCGAGATCAAGAAAAAGACCTGATAAATAAACCAAGTGATGAAAGAAAGAATAATTAGTTGAGTAAAGAAGGAAATTGAAAACAACAACTACCTGTCCACCTTTACTGTTTCTCTTAGTTAGCTGGTTGCCACTCTACTCAGCGTTTCGCTGACGTGTCGTACTTACCACCTTTTTCAGGTCCAGGTGTTGAGTTGCCAGAAACTACGGCTGCGGAGGGTGCTGGGCCTAGTAGAGCCCAGTAGTAGTACTTATGCTGTACCCGTTTCTGTAGTAGTGAGTGTTTTGTTACACTTTGTACTCTTTTATTGTAAACTTCATATTTCTGTATCTGTTTTTAATTCTTTACTGTTGTGGTGGTGCGTACTGTAGTAGTTCTTTTCTTTACAGCTGTACTTTTGTTACTGTTAATTGCTTACATGGTGAATGTGGTTTATTTTACTACTTTTTGGTTACTTTCTCATTGGACGAATGGGTCTTGGGATCATTCGAGTCGGTTTGATTCTCGTGTCCTGTAGGGATTTGGGAACCGGGTCGTAACATGCACTGTGCGTTCTCCTTCTTCAGTTGGCTTCTCGGCCTTCCTGTCTTCTTCTTTCTTCTTCAGCTGCTACGGCTCTTCTCCTTCTCTATCTTTTCTCTGCAGCTTCCTCCTTCTCTTCAGTAGCTGCGTCTCTTCTTCTTCTCTTCTGCTCCCAAGTCTTCAACTTCCTTCCCTTGGCTTCCTTCCTTCTTTTCTTTTCTTCCTCTCTGCAGCTTCTTCCTTCTTCTCTTCAGCAGCTACGGCTCTTCTTCTTCTCTTCTGCTCTGCTCTTAATCCTTTCTTCTTCTCCTGCTCCCTGCACGTTACATGGTTAAGCAAAACCTACGCGTCCCACGTCTCTCTCTCTACTTCTCTCTCAACAGTTCGTTCCCAGAGCATTCGTGGGTATACGGGTCGGGTAACGCGCCCGGAACCAGGCCTACCAGCGTGCAGTGGTGGGCGATGAGTGCACGGTAGGGTAATTGGGTTCGGGCTCGTGGGGCGAGAGCGTGGGCGAGGGCGGGTGCGAGCGTGTGGTGCGCTGCGTGCGTGGGTGAGGGACCTGATCCTTGTGTATCGAAGGCGATAAGCCTTATGCAGGAATTCAATTTTTGCTGCGGCGCCCACTCACCCACTTTTGAGGTGGGACTAAACGTCCCACCTGCCTGTTGCGCGCACCCGTAGTGGGTTAGCTACTTAATTGTAGCTGTTGCGAGGATCCTCGAAGCCAATCAAAGGCCTGGGTGTGTGCGCGAGACCAAGCCGTGCCTTCTGGACCTAGGGACCTGGAGCGTTGTGGCCTGGAGAAGCTTGCAAGGCAGCTTCAACCTGCTCGTCAATGGCGGCGAGCCCCTGGAACCTGAAAGCACCAAAACGGCCTCGCTGTCACGTTAAAAAGCTCAGGGAGCTTCGCCAAGGAGCGGCGAATGTGCAGAGGTGGTTGGCGAGGCGTGGGAACGCCTGTGGGAGCGTGCCTAGGGTTTACTATGGCCGTGGAGTTGGGTGTGTTCGGTGGGAGAATATAGAGGTGTTGGCGGTCAATGGAGATGGGGAAACTACTTAGTGAATGGTGGCGGCGGTTTTGAGGGGTCTGGCGAGGTGGACGGAGACGTGGAGCGAGGGGAACACCTCGCTGGTGGTCTGCCGAAGGTGGAGAAGGTGGCGCTGGACAGTGGCTTAGAGGGGTTGAAAATGTGATTTAAAAGAGAGGAAATGGAGAGGGGGAGAGAGAGAATTTACCTATGTGCCTCTGGACAAAGGGGTGGGAAGCGGTGGTAGCGAACGGCTGTGTTGCCGTCACCGGAGACGAAGGTGCTCAGGGGAAGGGACGGCGACGAGGAAGAGTGACTGGAGGGCGCCTGCTAGTACGGCAAGGTGCGACGGACGACGGCGGAGGTAACCCTACCACTGGTATGGTGGAAGGGCGACGAGAGAGGAGGGTCGCTGGAGCCTGTAGGTGAATGGCCGGAGGAGGAGGAGACGAAATTTGAGGGTTTTCTTCGGCCAAAACAGGCTTGAAGCAATCAGCGGCTCCTGCCGCTCCTAAAATAGATGTTGGCGAGGAGGAGATCTCGAGGAGGGAGAGTGGGTAGGCCACCGGAGAATGGCCGGAGAAGAGACCCTTGCCTCTCGCACGTTCGCACGAGAAATATGGGCATCGGCAAGGCATGGGAGGGGATCCATGCCGAAGAAGACAACGTAGGGGACCCCTCTCTCATTTTTGGGGCCGCGCAAAGTTGCTGGAGGCTTGGGCAGCAGCTGTGGGTGGAAGAGGGATCGGCTTGCAAAGAACGAAGGGAAAGTTGAGGGGCAAAATGCAAGGATTCAAAAAGTAAAGGGTCAAAAAGTAATTTTTGAGGACCAATTTGTAAAGTACGTCAAAATGGCCTTCCCTTAGGTTTAAATTTTGGTGCAAACCTAATTTGGACCTAAGGAATCCAATGGTGAGGTTTGATTTTAGGTTTAACCACGTTTGACCGATTAATTTGCGTAAAAACCCAAACTACGTCAAAAATTGGGTATCGTTCTCAATATAGGTTAAGATAGGTTCCAATGGCCAAATTGAAGGTTCTAAACCGTAAGGTATATTTTTTCATGAATTTTTGAGGGTTTAATTGATTTTTATCTTGCTTGGAACTTTGTGAACTAAAGCAGGTTTGTTTTAGCGTTACAGAATGTCATTTAATTCGTAGAAGTTTTTATAACCCTTTTCAGATCAAATGATCCTACTTTATTTCTTATTAAGCCCATTTGACCTGTGTTTGGACCCTTAGACATCCCATTTTTGTACTGCATTGGTAAAATTGTAATTTTACCCCTTATAAGTTACTTTATACTCAAATTTATAGTTCTTTGATTTAGGCTTTCCCTTAGGTTTTGTAGGAGCTTTTGTATACTTATTTAGGTCAAAATATGCTAGTTAAGGTTCATGATGAAGCTCTCATCAGTTGGCACTAGTGAAGGTTGTTGGTGTTAGAGCACTACGATCGTTTATTTTGATGATAACAAAACACGGGTCATTTAACATTTGCATTTGGAGTCTTAGATTTCAGGTCAATTGCAAATGGAGACGTGATTAAACGGAGTTCGGGCTCGCATCCAGGGCGTATTAGAGGAGCTTGATGGAAAACAGAGGAGATTCGCGAGGAGCGATAGATTGAAAATGGAAGGACAAGAAGAATATGGCAGAATTTTGTTTATTTCTTTCATGTACTTTGTCTTTATTTCCTTGCTCTTTTTGTTTCTTAGAACATCATGTTAAAGAGCCTCAAAGTACCCTAACAGTAGTCCGAGGAACACCTGCACAACCCTAGGATACTTAGATTTTCTGTAGAAAACTTAGAAAACCAATATAGGGTTCAAACAGCTTTTTCAGACGTCTAATTCCAAAATCAGACGTCTGATAATATGTTTTAAGACGTCTGACTGTTGATTCAGATGTCTGATAACATTTAGGCTGGACATGGTTAGCTCTGTCTGATGGAATCGGACGTCCAGACCTTAGACCAGATGTCTTAGAAGACGTCTGATGTTTTTGCCAGACGTCCAATTAGTGGACCGTTGGTTGGCTTAACAATCACTGAAGGATATGACCGTTAGAGCCTTATCAGACATCGATAAGCCTTTCCAGACGTCTGATAAATGATCGTTTTGCCCCGGCCGACCCAAAATCTCTTCTCAGAGATTTTCTAAACGTTGCAATCTCTTGGAAATCTGTTCCCACCGAAAAGTAGGTTTCCAGACGTCCAGACATAGTGCCAGACGTCCTATATGTCGTTTGATGTTCTTGCACTAGAATCCTGTTTAGATCTGATTGAAGTCAGGAAGAAACCCGCCTAAAATCAAACGTCTGACTTTGTTCCCAGACGTCTTAAACTGATCTAACAAACATCTGATGCCAGGATCAGACGTCTGATAACCTTGTCAGTGCAGTCATTGTTCCTGATTTCAGCCTGATTCTCTTGGGCTTTGCTCCCAACGGCTATGGAAGCTTTCCAAAGCCTTCCAATGCCTTCCTAAGGCCTCTATAAATAGAGAGGAACCTCTTGCACACAAACACACACCTAGATACACAAGACACACCTAGTAATACACTTTCACACTCTTTTGTGTCCAAGAAAAGCTCTTGCTCTCTAAGCTCAAGTTCTACATCTTGAGAGCATCAAGCCTTTGCGCAGTCGCTCTCCCGCCGTAGTTCACGAGAGCGACGTTGCACCGTCACGTGGCCCACGCACCCGCGTCATCGATTCGACGCACTCCTTGCAAAGGGGAGTTTCCTAATTCCTATAGAAGTTAGGTTTAATTCTTTGTTGGCCCTATAGGACTATATTTGTTACTTTACTTTGTTATTTGGTTGGGTATTCGCTTTGCGAATTCCCGTCTCCTTCGTGAGACAAAATCCTTCTCGTGAAGAGAAGGGGTTCAGGAACGCTACCCTCGCACTTGTAGCGTGGTTGTAATTGAGGTTGAATCACCCTCGTTTAAAGTGATTCGTTTAGTGGATTTGATCAACTTGGTTATCGGAAAATCCTAACTCGAGAGGGTTAGGTGGTGGTTTTCACTCGGTTTGGGTTTCCACCAAAAAATTATTGTGTACCTTGTGTGATTGAATTTTGTGATATTGTTTCATATTTTATTTCCGTAATTTATTACGTCACCCCTCCTAGTAAGGCGAAATCTACAATGGTATCAGGGCAGGTTTCGCGTTATCGGCGTTACACACTGGCGAAGATCCTATGGAGGGGAGCATGTTCGCGAGCCGGATTTCCGAGGGGCAGTCCATCGTCCGACCGCCCTATTTCGAGGGGAACAACTATAGCTACTGGAAGCTGCAGATGAAGACATGTCTTCAAGCCACTGACTTCACGATTTGGGTTAGGTTCAAGACCCCCTTCGACAACCCAGAAAAATCCACCGCAGGATACTCGCAGCAGCAGATCCGGGAACTCTCGCTCAACGTGAAAATAATGAACGCGTTGTATTGCGCGCTCAGCCCGGAGGAGCTCAACAGAATCTCGCAATACGCCACCGCATATGAGATTTGGCACACACTTGAGGTTACTCACGAAGGTACCTCTAAGGTTAAAACTTCTAAAATAAATTTACTGTCTCAAGAATTTGAATCTTTTTCTATGAAGACTAACGAATCTTTAAGTGAGATGAACACTATGTTCACTCTCATTGTAAATAATTTGAAAGCTTTAGGGAAGACTTTCATCAAGGGGGAGCTTCATGGGAAGCTTCTTCATTCCCTTGGATCGGAGTGGGAACAGAAAGTCATCGCCATCGACGAGGCGAACGAAGTGGAGGAGCTCAACATGGAAGATTTCCTAGGCAATCTAATGGCCTACGAGACTAAGTTGAAGCAGAAGAAGAAGGATACACCGGAGCCCAAACCGAAAAAGTCTCTCGCCTTCAGAGCCGCGTCGGATAGCGAGGTAAGTTCCGACGAAGAAGACATTAAAATCTTACTTAAAAAGTTTTCCAAGTTGTGTAGTGAATCAAAGAAGAAGGAGAAGAAGGAGAGCCCGAGACGTTGCTACCACTGCAACGAGAAAGGGCATCTGCGACTAAAATGCCCTCTTCTCAAAAAGGAGAAGAAGAAGGAAAAGGAGAAGAAATCTAAGAAGAAGGCGTTCCAAGCCACTTGGAACGATTCGAGCTCGGAGGAAGAAGAAGAAAAGTCTATAGAAGAAGAAATTTCTTGCTTTGGTTTTATTGCCAGAGGAAGTGATAGCGACAGCAAAAGCGGAAGCGATTCAGATAACGAGGTAAAATTCGATTTACAAGAAGTTTTTAATGAACTATTTGATGTTAGTAAATCATTAAGAATAGAAAATAAAAGTTTTAAAAAGAACCTTAGCTTTCTTAAATCTGAAAATGATAAGTTAGAAATAAAACTTAAAAATCTAGAAAGTATCTCTAGTCCTAAAGATAATAACCTGTTATTAGAAAATAAAAATTTAATCAATGAAAATACTAAATTGATTGAAGAAAATGATAGTTTAAAGTTAGAAATTTCTAATTTAAAGACTAAGATGCATATTATAGAAAAAGAAATTGCATGTCTTAGGAAAAACTCTAACAAATTAATCAACAAAGTAGATAATTTTTATAGCCCTAAGGTTGAGAAAGGATCTCCGTCAAGGAGACCTGCTAACAGATTCGGATCGAAGCTTACTTGGATACCGAAGAAAGAATTGGAATCTTGTTTTGTAGGTCATAAAGACTACAACACAAAGGATTGGACCTACAAGCTCAAAGCTGGTGAACTCGTGTTGGGAGAACCAAGCAGCAGACCAAGGAGGAGAATAAGAAGACCGACGAGACAGCGAACAAACGATGGACCCGCCGTACGTCGACCACCAGACTGGAGACCGGCGCCAATGCCTAGGCCTCCAAGCTACGAATGGGAGCCTCATCCGATATGGCATCCACCTCCACCATTTGGACCATTTTATTGGCCATGGTAGATGAGATAAAAATTCTTTACCCTATCTTTTTATCATTAGCATCTAGATAGGGGGAGTTACAAAAATTTATGAGCTAATTGTCAATTTTTAAGGGGGAGATGCAAGTTAGCTAAATTTCCGTTAGTAAGGGGGAGAAAAATTTATTGCTATCTTGTTGTTACAAAAAGGGGGAGGACATTGCTTGTGTTAAAAGAAATTCATAGAAGAGCGTGTTTTAAGGGGGAGTTATAGGAAATTTAAAATCAATCAAACCTTTTTGATAATGTCAAAAAGGGGGAGGAATTTTTTTTGCGTTATTATTTATGGTTTTGTCATCATCAAAAAGGGGGAGATTGTTGGTGCTAGAGCACCACGATCGTTTGTTTTGATGATAATAAAACACGTGTCATTTAACATTTGCACTTGGAGTCTTAGATTTCAGGTCAATTGCAAATGGAGACGTGATTAGATGGAGTTCGAGCTCGCATCCATGACAAATTGGAGGAGTTTGATGGAAAACAGAGGATATTCGCGAGGAGCGATAGATTGAAGTTGGAAGGACAAGAAGAATAGGACAGAATTCTGTTTATTTCTTTCATGTACTTTTGTCTTTATTTCCTTACTCTTTTTGTTCCTTAGAACATTATGTTAAAGAGCCTCAAAGTACCCTAACAGTAGTCCTAGGATTACCTACACAACGTTAGGATATTTAAATTTTCTGTAGAAAACTTAGAAAACAAATATAGGGTTCAAACAGCTTTTTCAGATGTCCCATTCCAAAATCAGACGTCTGATAATATGTTTTAAGACGTCTGACTATTGATTCAGACGTCTGATAGCATTTAGGCTGTACTTAGTTAGCTCTGTCTGATGGAATCAAATGTCCAGACCTTAGACCAGACATCTTAGAAGACATCTGATGTTTTTGCCAGACGTCCAGTTAGTGGACCGTTGGCTGGCTTAACAATCGCTGAAGGATATGACCGTTAGAGCCTTATCAGACGTCCTTAAGCCTTTCCAAACGTCTGATAAATGACCGTTTTGCCTCGGCTGACCCAAAATCTCTTCTCAGAGATTTTCTAGCCGTTGCAATCTCTTGGAAATCCATTCCCGCAGAAAAGTAGGTTTCCAGACGTCCAGACATAGTGCTAGATGTCTTATATGTCGTCTGATGGACTTGCACTAGAACCCTGTTTAGATTTGATTCAAGTCTGGAAGAAACCCGCCTAAAATCAGACGTCTGACTTTGTTCCCAGACGTCTTAAACTGATCTTCCAGACGTCTAATGCCAGAATCAGACGTCTGATAACCCTGTCAGTGCAGTCATTGTTCCTAATTTCAGCCTGATTCTCTTGGGCTTTGCTCCCAACGGCTATGGAAGCTTTCCAAAGCCTTCCAATGCCTTCCTAAGGCCTTTATAAATAGAGAGGAATCTCTTGCACACAAATACATACCGAGATACACCAGACACACCTAGTAATACACTTTCACACTCTTTTGTGTCGAAGAAAAGCTCTTGCTCTCCAAGCTCAAGTTCTACATCTTGAGAGCATCAAGCCTTTGCGCACCCGCTCTCCCGCCGTAGTTCACGAGAGCGACGTTGCGCCGTCGCGTGGCTCATGCACCCGCGTCATCGATTCGACGCTCTCCTTGCAGAGGGGAGTTTCCTAATTCCTATAGAAGCTAGGTTTAAATCTTTGTTAGCTCTATAGGACTATATTTGTAACTTTACTTTGTTATTTGGTTGGGTATTCGCTTTGCGAATTCACGTCTCCTTCGTGGGACAAAATCCTTCTCATGAAGAGAAGGGGTTGAGGAACGCTACCATCGCACTTGTAGAATGGTTGTAATTGAGGTTGAATCACCCTCGTTTAAAGTGATTCATTTAGTGGATATGATTAACTTGGTTGATCGGAAAATCCTAACTCGAGAGGGTTAGGTGGTGGTTTTCACTCGGTTTGGGTTTCCACTTAAAAATTATTGTGTACCTTGTGTGATTAAATTTTGTGAGATTGTTTCATATTTTATTTCCTTAATTTATTACGTCACTCCCTTCTAGTAGGACGAAATCTACAAAGGGTGCCCTAACTGGTGTGGTGGCTGGATGGAGCCCCAACAGGAGCTGTTAGGGATTTCACAGAAGGGGCTTCACGAAAGGGTTGCAGCAAAAAAGGTAGAGAGTGATGTTGAGACATTCTTTTAATGCAAAACACAAGTAGGTTAACCTTTACTTTGTCATGGTAGGAGTCAAAATGTAAAGAAATGTTGTGGTTGACCATTAAACGTAATACAATGAGTGACAATTGTTATTTAATGTAAATGAATAAAGGAATATAAATTGTGTTAGGTGGTGAAACCACCTAACTTAAAAAAGCCACTATCATTTTAAATTAAAACATATAAGTATAAAATTACTTTGCACAGGTGTAAGCTCATTTTGCATAGATGCAAAATGGTTACGAAAAGCACGACCACTATTTTGAGTCAAAATGTACACAGGTGCAATCTCATTTTGTATCGATGTAAAATAGTTTTGGAGTGATTTTGTATTAGTATAATCTCATTTTGCATTGGTGCAAAATGATTTTGAGTTGATTTTGTATCAATGCAAAGTGATTCTGAATGTGATTTAGTGATTTTACATAGATACAATATGATTTCAAATGTGATTTCAGTTGTTTGTATTAATGTAAATTAATTGCAAAGGTAATTTCAATTATTTGTAATAATGTAATTCCGTTATTAATTTAAATTGTTGTGGATCCCGTCACATATCTTAACTTTTTTGTGTAAAGAAAAATCATATAAGGTGGGGATCACTTTCACATCTTTTATGTTTTTTGTATTCACATCCGTTGAAAAAAGTGTCCAATAAAGTTCATGACTAGGCAATTTAATCTCTCGTACCATGCAGTGAGGGCACTTAAAGATAAGGACCCTTAAAGTGGGAATAATAAGGCTACATACATACAAATAAGGACCCTCAGGTTAGAGAATTTGACCTCTTCTTCTGCGTTGTAAAAAGGTTAATATTTGTAAGGTCTGATCTTTTCTTGGGAAAAAATATTTTTCTTTCAATACTAATCAGGTACTCAAGTATTGGACATAATTCAAACATTTCCCTCGCAGCAAAAGAGGGTTTTTTTTCTTTCTTTCTTTGTTTTTAAAAAATTAGAATCCACTTGGGAGAGAACAAATCCAGAACAAACTCTAGGATGGGGAAATCAGATTTTGACTTCTTATCTCTGCATTACTTAAAGAATTGGTGCATGGTGATAACATATCCTTTTCTAACTTTGTAGGTTACCAAAAAAGCGGGAAGTCACACCATACATGGAAGGAACAATAAAGACAAAGGCTTGCAAATCACATAACCAACATAGATATGAAAAATGTAATCCCAGTCGATGTTAAGATCACTTGAAAGTTACAAGCAGGACTCATGTGTGGAAGCACAAAGTAACAAAATCTCCCCTGGAGAGATGCTACTGGAAGCAAGGTGCGATGCCTAATTAGAGATGCCGTTCAAAGGGTGGGAGGGAGAGGGAGAGACCGGTCAATGAATTAAAGAAAGCCAAAAATATAAAGAAATTTGCATCTCAAGGATGAAAATATATCAGTGTATTTTGATTTTTAGTTGATATATTTAAAATTTTCGTTAAAATATATCGATTGAAAATCAAAATACATCGGTTGAAAATGAAAATACACTGGTATATTTTATCTTTCAATCAGTGAAAAATAGGTTTTGGGTTTGCACTTGAAAAATGGAAAGTGATTTTCACCTATGGATTTTAGATTTATGATTTGAGATTTAAGGTTGAGGAATTAGAACTTAGGATTTATGGAAAGTAATTTTACCTGTGAAAAGTGACTTTCACCTCTGCATACAGGGTTTAGTCTTAAATCTTAAATACTAAATCAAGAAGTAAAAAATCACTTTTTACAAGTGAAGAATCATTTTGCATAGGTGATAATCAATTAAAAATTAAAATACATCAATATATTTTAATTTTAAATCAATATAAAATAAAAATACATTAATTAAAAATCAAAACATATTAATGCATTTCGTTAAGTAGGGGATGCATGTTACAATACATATTTCCGTATTCATATCCTAGGTGAATGTAGCTCTATTTTGATCTTAGAAGTGTTGGCATAGTGTAAACTCTTTTCCAACTTAAACTCGCCTGTACTAGTAACTACGTTAGAAAAGCATATACATCTCTACATCCGAGACTTAATCTGCACATAAATTGTCATCGAAAGAAAATGTGTATATATATATATATATATATATATGGTAAATTTTGATCTTCTTGGATATGTGCTGTGCATGCGTTTCTATGCTCAGCTTTTCTTGAGGAATAACATTTAGAGAATATAAAATTTTGTGGATGGATTTTAAACATTCCCTTAGATCGTACATAATTGAAGATTGGCTCGTCCGATAGCGTTCATCGATATATAAATCAATTAAATGCGACAAAATAGAAGTCATGCGGCTGCATGCGTTGATTGTGTACATATCTTTTAAACTTGTACCATTCTAGCAATAATCCACGCATGGTGATGCTACGTCGCCCTTTATTCCAAACCCAATTGATTTTCGGGCCCCAAGTTAAGTATTTAAACAAAATCCACCTTCCTATATCCTTCTCTTGCGAGATAGTTGGTGATTAGTTTCAGACTTATTTTCTCATTGCCTACCAATTCGTTAAAAATATACTTACCAAACGCACCTTTTTGTTCGGTCAAATTGATTGATTCCACCAAATTTCGGATCTGCCAAAGAGGGAGCAGGTTGCATCATGAGCAACAAATGTGAGGGTTGGGATCCTTAAAAAAAAAAAAAGGGTTCCGATTAACTTGTTGGGTTGCTCGCCTCTCCACCCTCTCTCGCTCTTGCGAAGCCCATCGGGGTTTATTGGTCGGGCCCTCCCTCTCGTCGAAGCTCCTCTCCTTTCCTCCGAATCTTTTATACTGCAATGTGCTTAACATGCAGAACTTGTAGCGACTGACAACGGTAGTTCTCAACCGACATAGTGGCGACAATTGTGGCCAATTGTCGGCCTTGCACGGCATGTGCTTCGATTGATGGATCTAATCCGACCTTAGTGGGGCTAGTGGTTTGTTGATCGGCGGCCTTGCTTCTCCCTCCCAACTTTGTTTGGGGGGTGTTGCAGGTCCTCGTGGTTGGCCAATTTGCACGAGGGCGGCGGAAGTGGCTATGGCGGGAGGCAGCTCCTTCGGCGTCTGTTGCTGTTGCTGTGGAAGGCATTGGCAGTGGTTTGGTTTCACACCTGCTGTTGTTGTGGTCTTGTGCTTGTGCTATTATGTGCTGCAGGGTCTCTCTTGTTGTGCGATGTTGTTGGTTGATCGTTTATTTTTCCTTTTTTTTTAACTTAGGTTGTTTTTGTTAGGAACTATGTGTGACATTAGATTTTTCACAGCTGAGTTTTTTGATGCTTGTTAGTGGTTATATTTGACTTTCGTGTCGATGTAATTTGGCCTCTCATTGGCTCATTTATCAAATTTATCTCGTTGGTGCTTATCGTATCTATAAGCGTAGGGTCTCCCTCCTTTAGGAGATCATCCGATTCTCGTTGTTGAACGCTTCATTTTCATTTTCTTTTATTTCTTACTTGTTGGTTCTCTGAGTTTTTGCTTTTCTCCGTTTCTACTGATAGTAATCTTTTTCTCTCGAGGACAATCAAGATTTTCTCTCCTCCCTTCTCTCTAGGGTGTATTCTTTACAATGGATACTTTCCAAATTTTTTATTGATGGAATATAATTTCCATCCAAAGTCTGATAATTTATATATCTGCACACTTGCCACTGCCACTATAAAGTTCATTGTCTTTTATGATTTGAATTATATTTTGTCAAGAAGATTTGCTTTTGGATTAAAAATATGGGTCAATGGTTGCTTTTATGGTGACAATTTTACAAAGGTAATTGCAATGACTCGCTACGTTTTAGCCATTTAAGACGTCTGGAATTTCAGTCAGACGTCTGTACCCGTTATCGTACGTCTGAAAGTAAATTATTTTGTATTGCGCTTTGCGCTCTGTGCGTGGGTGACACGTAGAGGTTGCTCTCCTCTCTCTCCCTCATTTCTCCCCAGAACGCTAAACCCTACACCCTCCTGTTTATACCCCTCTTTCCCCTTCTCCTCTCCTCACACCATCAGCCACCACCACCTCCAGCACTCCTGTGTGGCAGCTGCGAGGCCTAAGAGAGAGGCGCGGGAGGGGGGCGAGCGAGGGAGAGCGAGAGGGAGGAAGGAGGAGAGTGTGGAAGGTCGGAGGATGATGAAAACCTCATCATGAACCATAACTAGCACAATTTAATCCAAATAAGTGTGAAAAAGCTCCAACAAAACCTAAAGAGAGGCTTAACTCAGAGAATTCTGAGTTAAAGAACAAAACAAATCATAAGGGGTAAACCTATAATTTCACCAATGCAGTGTGCAAACAGGGTAATTAAGGATCCAAACACAGGTCAAACGAGCTTAATAAGGAGGGAGGAGGGATGATCTGATCTGAAAAGGGTTATAACAACTTCTACGAATTAAATGACATTCTTTAACCTTAAAATAAATCCACTTTAATTCACGAGGTTCGAGGTAGGATAAAAATCAACTAAACCCTCTAAAATTCATGGGAAAATATTTCCTAGGGTTTAGAACCTTCAATTTGACCTTTGCAACCTATTTAAACCTAAAATGAGAACCATGCCCAATTTGTGACTTAATTTGGATTTTTGTGCAAATTGACCGGTCAAACATGGTCCACCCTAAAATAAAATTTCACCATTAAAATCCTTTGTTTTAAATTAGTCCGGTATAAAAATTTGGGCCTAAGAAAAAATCATCTTTACCGACTTTACAAATTGGTCCTCTTAATTTACGTTTTGACCCTTATCTTTTGAAACCCTTGCGATTAGCCCCTTATCTTCTCGTCGTTCTTTGCATAACAGTCTCCCCTGCCATTTCTGCGCAGCACCATACCTCCGGCGACCTTGCGCGGAGGATGACGCTGCACAGGGCAGGGCGTCCGTCCTCAGGAACAAGCGGGGGGGTCCATGTGTCGTCCTCTGTTGCAGGGACCCTCCCCTTACCTCTATAACCGACTAAGCCTCTCGTGCGAATGCACGAAAGGCATGGGTGTCCATTTCCGGCTACACTCCGGAGAGCACGGCATGTCGCCTCCTCGATCTCCTCTCCTCGCCAGTGTCTATTTAAGGAGCGACAGGGTCTGCCGTTTCCATCAAGCTAGCTTTGGTCGAGAGAAACCCTAGATTTCGCCTCTCCCCTCTCCGGTCAGGCAGCCCGAGCTTCCGGCTATCCTCCCTCCTCCTCCTCGTCGCTCTGCTGCCATACCTGCAGCAGAGCCTACTCTACCCCGTCTTCCCGCGCCAGGCCATACCACCTGGCGCCCTCAGATCTCCTCCTCGTCGCCGCTAACCCCCTCCTGGGAATATTCATCCCCATCTCTGGCAGGCACGAGATATAAGCCTCCCTCTCCCTCTTCGTCGACTAAGTAGGTAGGAATCTTCCTCTCTCTCTCTCCCTTATATTTTCCCCTTCCTAATTTACCATTTTAACCCACCAACTGCCACTTCCACCCCCAACTGCTTCACCTCCGGTCGCCTTCTCTGGTGAGGTCGCTCCACCTCCACAGACCACCTCACCCCTCGCCGACAAGCCCAGAAGCTCCCCCTCACTCCACTCAAACGTTTCCCCACTCCATTCACTGCCCGACCACCCCCCGAACACACCCACTTCCGCACACACAGTCTGCCCTAGGCACACCTCCACAGGCTCTCCCGAGCCTCGCCGACCCTCGCCGTAATGAACGCACGCCCCAGACGTCTTTTAAGACGTCTGGGAGGTGGCCCAGACGTCGGACTAGACGTCTGGGGTCACTTCCAGACATCTGACCAGACGTCTGGGATCGTTTCCAGACGTCTGGAAATCGGTTATCTTTGACACGCGCGGGTCGACTGCGCGCTTGAGCGTGCAGACCCGCATATTCGCTTTTCTTTCCTCCTGCGGCTGCAGATTCCACTGCCGCGCTCCTTCTCTCTCCTCCTCGCGCGGCCATAAAAGGCCACGCCTCCCCTCGCTTCCGTCACCACTGTCTACTTCCTCTTCTCCTTCAGCTCCAAGTGCATGAGAGTGAGCACGAGAGCGAGTGCGTGGTTGCAGCGGCAGCGGCGGCCGCAGTGAGCGCGGAGGAGGTGCTGCGTGCGAGAGCGCCACTCAGCCGTAAGGGCGAGCTCGCCGGGGCTGCCAGGGCCGGCCGGCGGGGAGCGCAACGGTCGCGGGGCGACGCGGGGGGGGGGGGGGGACTGCTGCGGTCCGAGCAGCAGGCGCACGAGGTGCGACGAGGCGCAGCATCGCGAGCGGAGGGCGAGTCGCGGCCTGATTCTGGAAACATTTCCAGAATCAGACATCTAGGCTGATAGCCAGACGGTGAGGGCGACGTCTGGAAGACCATCCAGACGTCTGAGAGGTGAGTTCCTCCGTCTTCTTCCTTCCTGTCGACTGACCGTACTGAAAGAGAGAGTTGGGTGCGCGCAGGCTCGGTGATTCGCCATCCAACGCGAATCAGACGTCTGGCTGTAGTACCAGATGGCGGGAGCGACCTCCAGACGTCCGGGGTGACCATCGGACGTCTGGGAACTAGGCCAGACATCCCCGCAGGCTTATGGACGTTTGAGAAACCACGCAGAACAAGGTAATTCTCTGATCCACTTTTTAAGACGTCTGGAAGAAGTTCCAGACGTCTGATTTTGCACAGTGTCGTCGTTTTCGACCCGTTAAGGGCCCGTTCGGGTTCCGTTTTCCGCGTTTCGAGTTGCGTTCTTTCCGGAATTAAATCCTCTACCCGTCTACAGTAGCTATACACTATTTTGAGACACTCTTTGTGTTTGATCCTTGTGATAGGACCTCGTTCCGTCGCAGTCTTGGGGGTCGCGGAGGCACGCGGGATTCCCGATCACGCCCCCATTACTCCCGTCGTACCTGGTAGAGTGGCTTTTAAGTATAACCTGTTAAATTGTGGAATAATAAATAGAACCTAGGACATTGCATGAATCCTAGGAATGAGAAATAGATTGAATGGTAGATCCTAGGGTGTTGCATGAATCTTAGGGCTGGAAAACTAGATTGTATGATCGATCCTAGGATATGGCATGAATCCTAGGACGGGAAAACTAGTGGAATGTATGAATACTGTAGTGTTGGAAAATGTGGAAAGGAAATAATAGCTGCCTGTAAATTCGTTTAAACAGCTTCCTGTTATGAATAAATGAACATGATTAAGAATATGGGTTGTATGAACGTGAAACTGGATTGGTGAAACTGGAATGTTCTGAGTTAAAGAGTTGGAACCCTATAGGGAATTAGGAGTAGAACTCCTGGAAAGTGAATGGAATAGAATTGGGGAAGTGAGCTGGCCCTTGAGTACGGAGTACCAAGGAGAGCGACTGTCCCCCTGTTTAGTGCAGAGCGGAGCCAGCCGCCCCAGGGACCAGGGGTTAGGACTGGCCACTCTGTACCGACTTGCTGGCCCTCGTGTACGTAGTTCCGAGGAGAGCTACTAGTGTAAGGAGGTACTAGCTACCCCACGAGCCCCGGGGTTCTGCTAGCCTCCCACACCGACTTGTTAGGCCCACTGGGGCAAACCAGGGTAGTCAGGCGAGGGTGCGCGGACTGTGGAGGGGCAAGGCCCCTGTTTGGTTACTGTGGAGGGGTTGGACCCCTGTTACTGAGTGCGCTCTGCCCTGTACTGGTTCCGTGCTGTGCTTTGGGTGCACCCGTTAACGGAAACGACTGACCGCGTGCCAATGCGGGTTAGCTACCCGTGCGTTTACCGCACGTGCCGTAGTCACCATTACGTCTGTCAGTGACCTTGGGGTGGTTGACTGAGAGTAGGATCACCACGGGGGACTCTCCCGGCCAGGAGAGCACCACGTGATACTTCTACTGTTCGGAAAAGACTGCAATCAAGATCGTTCCCACGAGGAACATTCGAGATCAAGTGAAAGATCTGAGAAATAGATAAATCGTGAGATAATTGAAAGACTTAAATAAAGGAAGTAACAGAACTTAACAGCTACTGTACACTCTACTGTTTCTTTAGTTTTAGTTGCCACTCTACTCAGCGTTTTGCTGACGTGTTACACTCGTTACCTTTCAGGACCAGGTGTTGAGCAGCCAGGGTCAGCGGCTGCAGAGGACGCTGGGCCTAGTAGGGTCCAGTAGAGTTACCACTGTTTCTTGTACCTCTTTGTTCCGTTATAGTGAGTAGTTCTTGTTTCCGCTGTACTTTTCTTTACCTGCAGTTCATATTTAGTTATGAATGTTGTTCTACTGTTGTGGTGGTATATACTGTAGTAGTTTCTTTCCTTGCTGCTGTATTTTCTTACTGTTAGTTATATTCATGTTGAATGTGGTTTATTTTACTGCTCTTTTGGTTACTTCCTCGTTGGACGACTAGGTCTTGGGATTAGTTGAGTCGGTCCGGTTCTCGTGTCTCGTTGGGGCTCGGGAACCGGGTCGTTACAAGATGGTATCAGAGCAAGGTCGTCCCGAGAAGTGAATCAACTGACTGTAGAATAACCAATTCACATGTTTATAACTAGAGTAGCCACCACAACATATCTATTGACATGAGCTCTTAGAAGTTTCGTTAGGTACCGTTTGTTTGACGTTTTTCCGTTTTGTTTCGCGTCTCCTTACAGGAGATGCCTCGTCGCGGGATTGGTGAGGCGGGCCGCGGGCGCAGCCGAGGACGAGGTCGGCGACGTGGGCGTGCCGTTACCGACACCCCAGTGGACCAGCCACTACTCCCAGGCGTCCAGGCCCAGGACCTCACCCGACTGATACGAGACATTGTACGAGAGGAGCTCCACCCACCGCCCCGAGCACCTCACCCTGGGGTTGCGGAGGGGGAGTCCTCTGTGGGACCACTCGACGGATGCGGCGCTGGACACGGGGGAGGGGATGGGCCGCCGCAGCCCCCACCTTCCTCCGATACTTCCGTGCACGAGGCACCTTTGCCTGGAGGTGCACCAGCACCTCCCCTACAGCACCACTTCGAGCTTTTCGGGCAGTTCCGGAAGCTGAAGCCCCTCTCCTTCAAGGGGGATGAGGACCCGACCGAGGCAGAGGACTGGCTTGAGCAGCTGGAGAAGATCTTCGACACCCTTCGCCCACCGGTGGAGTGCCGCGTGGCCTTTGCCACATACCAGCTGTAAAGTGCGACACACAGGTGGTGGAGGGCGGTCTAGGGACAGGAGAGGGACGAGCCGATGTGGGACCAGTTCGTCACCCTCTTCTGAGAGCAGTACTTTCCGCAGACGTGGCAGGACCAGAGGAGGCAGGAGTTCCACACTCTCCGCCAGGGGACGATGACTGTGAGCGCGTACCGCACGCGTTTCTTGGAGCTGTCCCGCTTTGCAGCGATAGCGGTAGCCACAGAGGAGGAGCGCCTTTAGAGGTTCACCGAGGGGCTCCGACCTGCGATCCGGGGGTATGTCAAACCCCTGAAGCTGCCTACGTTTTCGAGGGTAGTAGAGGCAGCTATGACTTACGAGGAGACCAACCCATCCGCGTGAGACACTGACGGCGGGCGGAAGAGGCCCTTCCAGCCAGACTTCTCACAGGGCCGGTGAGAACGGAGACACGTGGCGTCCGTAGGAGAGCTGTCACGTTTTACAGGGCCATCAGTGGCCTTTGGGGGCCCTCGACAGGGGCCAGTCGCCAGCACCGGACCCTCGTCTAGCCGACAGCAGGGACCCACTGAGGGCGGGAGTCGAGTTCCCCTCTGTTACCAGTGTGGCCAGCCGGGCCACTTCAGGAGGTCAGCAGATACTCCCCGCGTAGAGCACTGGAGGGCACGTAGGAGGCCGCGGTTACCAGGCACGAGGAGGAGGACAGCAGTTGCGAGGAGGGTACCGACCAGCACCTACCCGTCCGACGCAGAGTGTGGCTGCTTCGTCCGCACCTAGAGCTGAAGGGCGTATCAACGCGCTGACACACAGGGACGCCAGAGCTTCGGGATCGGTGGTAGCAGGTATGGTTTCAGTTTCCGGCAGACTCTTTTACACGCTTTTCGATTCCGACGCTACGCACTCGTTTGTCGCAGCCAGTTTCGCAGTTAGTTGGACCAGGATTATACACTATTAGAGAATCCGTTCGTAATCAGAGGTCCGAGTGGTCAGCTGTTTGTAGCTGAGGAGGTGTACACGGATTGCGAGGTCAGCGTCGGGGGACATAGCCTGCCAGCTGACCTGATTGTGATACAGATGGAGGACTTTGGTGTGATTCTGGGGATGGATTGGCTGTCCGCTTACCACGCCTTGGTGGACTGTTTTGAGAGGAAGATCGTCTTTTCCATTCCGGAGTTACCTTCTTTCGAGTTTCACGGATAGCCAGTGGATAGAGGTTTCAGGTGCATTTCGGCACTTCGGGTGGCGAGACTGTTGAGCCAGGGGTGTGAGGGCTTCCTAGCTTGTGTGGTGGCAGAGCCCAACCCTGTGGCAGACTTCCAGAGCATCCCGGTGGTCAGAGAGTACCCTGACGTATTTCCAGACGAGTTACCAGGACTACCGCCCGAGCGTGAGATCGAGTTTGAGATATCTCTAGTACCAGGGACCAGCCCCATCTCCACCGCGCCATACAGGATGGCACCGCTCGAGCTGCGAGAGCTCAAGTCTTAGTTGCAGGACCTTCTGGAGAAGGGTTTTGTGAGGCCCAGTGCGTCTCCCTGGGGAGCCCCGGAACTGTTTGTAAAGAAAAAGGATGGGACCTTACGCCTTTGTGTGGACTACCGACAGCTGAATACGGTCACCATCTAGAACAGATATCCGCTGCCGAGGATCGACGACTTGTTTGACCAGTTGCGGGGTGCCACGGTGTTTTCCAAGATCGACTTGAGGTCTGGATACCACCAGTTGAGGATCAGGGAGACCGACATCTCCAAGACAGCTTTCCGCACCCGGTACGAACACTACGAGCTTTTGGTCATGCCGTTTGGGCTGACCAATGCCCCCGCTGCTTTCATGGACCTGATGAACCGGGTGTTTAGGCCGTACTTGGACCAGTTTGTGGTGGTTTTCATAGATGATGTACTCATCTATTCTAGAGATCGGACGCAGCACGGACAGCACTTGCGGATGGTTCTGGACACTCTGAGACGACGCCGGCTGTACGCCAAATACAGTAAGTGCGAGTTCTGGTTGAGAGAGGTGACCTTCTTAGGTCATGTGATCTCTGGAGATGGCTTGGCAGTGGACCCAGCCAAGGTCGAGGCAGTACTCAGGTGGGAGAGACCGCGTTCAGTCACTGAGATTCGCAGTTTCCTAGGACTGACAGGCTACTACAGACGTTTCATCATAGGATTTTCACAGATTGCACGTCCTATGACACAGTTGACCCGGAAGGATGTGCCCTTCGCTTGGACAGACGCCTATGAGGCGTGTTTTCTGGAGCTGAAGGGGAGGTTAACCTCGGCTCCCGTGCTCACCATCCCTGACAGTAGTGGCGGGTTCGTTGTGTACACGGACGCCTCCTTGCAGGGGTTAGGAGGTGTGCTCATGCATAGGGGTCACGTTGTCGCTTACGCTTCGCGGCAACTGAAGCCCCATGAGCATACCTACCCTACCCACGACTTAGAGTTGGCAGCTGTTGTCTTCACGCTGAGGACCTGGAGGCACTACTTGTACGGTGAGACCTTCAAGATTTTAACAGATCACAAGAGCCTCAGATACCTTTTTGATCAGAAGGAGCTCAACATGAGACAGAGACGTTGGTTGGAGCTCCTGAAGGACTACGACTGCAGCATCTCCTACCCCCCGGGAAAGGCCAATGTGGTGGTTGACGCCTTGAGTCGTAAGGCGCCCACACTCTTGGCCAGTCTACAGTTACAGAGTTGGAGCCTTTTGGAGGAGGTGGGCAGTTGGCGACCCCTAGAGTTATGAGGGTACTGTGGGGCAGTGACGGTGACACGGCAGACTAGGCCAAAGCTGATAGATCGCATCATCACAGGACAGATGGCCGATCTGTACATGCAGTCTTTGCGCGACAGAGTGCTGTCAGGAGACCCAGGGGACTTCTCTTTCACAGACCAAGTGCTACGCTTGAGGGGACGGTTGTGCGTTCCCGAAGACGAGGAGCTGTTGAGAGAGTTCCTGACTGAGGCACACGGTTCCAGATTCACCATACATCTCAGAAACACGAAAATGTACCACGACTTGAGACGCGAGTTTTGGTGGAGAGGGATGAAGCGGGATGTGGGTGAGTTCGTGCAGCAGTGCTTAGTGTGCCAGCAGGTGAAAGCCGAGCATCAGAGGCCTGCAGGGCCGCTTCAGCCGCTTCCATTGCCAGAGTGGAAGTGGGAGAGCATCACCATGGACTTGGTGGTGGGCTTACCTGTTACCCAGCGGGGACACGACGCAGTCTAGGTAATAGTGGAAGGACTGACGAAGATGGCGCGATTCTGGCCGATCTGAGTCACTTTGAGACCAGCACAGTTGGCAGGGAGGTATATCCGTGATGTGGTACGACTACACGGAGTTCCGCGGGAGATCGTATCCGACCGGGATACCTGCTTTACGTCCCAATTTTGGGCTGAGTTTCAGCAGGCCTTGGGGACGCGGTTGAGGTTTAGTACGGCTTACCACCCCCAGACGGACGGACAGTCTGAGCGCACGATACAGACAATTGAGGACCTTTTGCGTGCCTGTGTACTGGACTGGAGGGGCTCTTGGGAGGAGCACCTGCCCCTGGAGGAGTTTGCATACAACAACAGTTATCACTCGAGCATCGGCATGGCTCCCTACGAGGCTCTGTACGGATGGAGGTGTACGGCACCCTTGAGTTGGGTTGAGGTGGGGACCAAGTGGGAGGTTGGCCCCAGGTTGATCCGGCAGAGTTAGGAGGTAGTTGAGCAGATCCACAGACGACTCCGCACTATCAGGAGTAGACAGAAGAGCTACGCGGATCGGAGAGGAAGAGAGGTGCAGTTTGAGGTTGGGGACCACGTCTTCCTTCGTGTTTCGCTCATGAAGGGCTTACAACGGTTTGGGGTGAGAGGGAAGCTCGCGCCGAGGTTTGTGGGGCCCTTTGAGGTCCTGGAGCGGGTTGGACCCGTTGCTTACAGACTTGCCCTTCCCCCGCAGCTTTCTGGTGTGCACGACGTGTTCCACGAGTCTAACCTCAGGAAGTACGTAGCCGACTCCAGTCACGTACTAAGTCAAGAGAGCGTCGAGGTGGGCGACGACCTGACCTACCCCGAGCGGCCAGTGCAGATTCTATACCGAGCCGTCTGCAGTTTGAGACGGAAGCAAGTACCCCTGGTAAAGGTTTTGTGGAGGAGCCAGCGATACGAGGAGGCTACCTGGGAGCCTGAGGCGGCAATGCGGGAGCGGTACCTGGAGCTTTTCGCGGGTACGTCTTTTCGGACAGGCTTCGGTGCTCTTTGAGTTTGTTATGGTTATTTGGACGTCTTTTCCGTACCCTAGTTAACGCAAGTTTCGGGGACGAAACTTCCTTTCAGTTTGTTATATTGTAACGAACGAACGCCCCAGACGTCGGACCAGACGTCTGGGGTCACTTCCAGACGTCTGACCTGACGTCTGGGATCGTTTCCAGACGTATAGAAATCGGTTATCTTTGACACGCGCGGGTCGTCTGCGCGCATGAGCGCGCAGACCCGCATATTCGCTTTTCTTTCCTCCTGCGGCTGCAGATTCCCCTGCCGCGCTCCTTCTCTCACCTCCTCGCGCAGCCTTAAAAGGCCACGCCTCCCCTCGCTTCCGTCACCACCGTCTCCTTCCTCTTCTCCTTCAGCTCCAGGTGCGCGAGAGTCAGCGCGAGAGCGAGCGCGAGGTTGCAGTGGCAGCGGCGACCGCAGTGAGCGCGGAGGAGGTGCTGCGTGCGAGAGCGGCGCTCAGCCGTGAGGGCGAGCTCGCCGGGGCTGCCAGGGCCGGCCGGCAGGGAGCGCAGCGGGCGCGGGGGCGACGCGGGGGGGGGGGGGGGGGGGACTGCTGCGGTCCGAGCAGTAGCCGCACGAGGTGCGACGAGGCGCTACGTCGCGAGCGGAGGGCGAGTTGCGGCCTGATTCTGAAAACATTTCCAGATTCAGATGTCTGGGCTGATAGCCAGACGGCGAGGGCGACGTCTGGAAGACCATCTAGACGTTTGAAAGGTGAGTTCTTTCGTCTTCTTCCTTCCTGTCAACTGACCGTACTGAGAGAGAGAGTTGGGTGCACGCAGGCTCGGTGATTCGCCATCCAACGCGAATCAGACGTCTGGCTGTAGTACCAGACGGCGGGGGCGACCTCCAGACGTCCGGGGTGACCATCGGACGTCTGGGAACTAGGCTAGACGTCCCCGCAGGCTTATGGACGTCTGAGAAACCACGCAGAACAACGTAATTCTCTGATCCACTTTTTAAGACGTATGGAAGAAGTTCCAGACGTCTGATTTTGCACAGTGTCGTTTTTTCGACCCGTTGAGGGCCCGTTCGGGTTCCGTTTTCCGCGTTTCGAGTTGCGTTCTTTCCGGAATTAAATCCTCTACCCGTCTACAGTAGCTATACTCTATTTTGAGACACTCCTTGTGTTTGATCCTTGTGATAGGACCTCGTTCCGTTGCAGTCTTGGGGGTCACGGAGGCACGCGGGATTCTCGATCACGCCCCCATTACTCCCGTCGTACCTGGTAGAGTGGCTTTTAAGTATAACCTGTTAAATTGTGGAATAATAAATAGAACCTAGGACATTGCATGAATCCTAGGAATGAGAAATAGATTGAATGGTAGATCCTAGGGTGTTGCATGAATCCTAGGGCTGGAAAACTAGATTGTATGATCGATCTTAGGATATGGCATGAATCCTAGGACGGGAAAACTAGTTGAATGTATGAATACTGCAGTGTTGGAAAATGTGGAAAGGAAATAATAGCTGCCTGTAAATTCGTTTAAACAGCTTCCTGTTATGAATAAATGAACATGATTAAGAATATGGGTTGTATGAACGTGAAACTGGATTGGTGAAACTGGAATGTTCTGAGTTAAAGAGCTGGAACCCTACGGGGAATTAGAAGTAGAACTCCTGGAAAGTGAATGGAATAGAATTGGGGAAGTGAGCTGGCCCTTGAGTTCGGAGTACCAAGGAGAGCGACTGTCCCCCTGTTTAGTGCAGAGCGGAGCCAGCCGCCCCAGGGACCAGGGGTTAGGACTGGCCACTCTGTACCGACTTGCTGGCCCTCGTGTACGTAGTACCGAGGAGAGCTACTAGTGTAGGGAGGTACTAGCTACCCCACGAGCCCCGGGGTTTTGCTAGCCTCCCACACCGACTTGTTAGGCCCACTGAGGCAAACCAGGGTAGTCAGGCGAGGGTGCGCGGACTGTGGAGGGGCAAGGCCCCTGTTTGGTTACTGTGGAGGGGTTGCACCCCTGTTACTGAGTGGGCTCTGCCCTGTATTGGTTCCGTGCTGTGCTTTGGGCGCACCCGTTAACGGAAACGACTGACCGCGTGCCAATGCGGGTTAGCTACCCGTGCATTTACCGCGCGTGCCGTAGTCACCGTTACGTCTGTCAGTGACCTTGGGGTGGTTGACTGAGAGTAGGATCACCTCGGGGGACTCTCCCGGCCAGGAGAGCACCACGTGCTACTTCTACTGTTCGGAAAAGACTGCAATCAAGATCGTTCCCACGAGGAACATTCGAGATCAAGTGAAAGATCTGAGAAATAGATAAATCGTGAGATAATTGAAAGACTTAAATAAAGGAAGTAACAGAACTTAACAGCTACTGTACACTCTACTGTTTCTTTAGTTTTAGTTGCCACTCTACTCAGCGTTTTGCTGATGTGTTACACTCGTTACCTTTCAGGACCAGGTGTTGAGCAGCCAGGGTCAGCGGCTGCAGAGGACGCTGGGCCGAGTAGGGTCCAGTAGAGTTACCACTGTTTCTTGTACCTCTTTGTTCCGTTATAGTGAGTAGTTCTTGTTTCCGCTGTACTTTTCTTTACCTGCAGTTCATATTTAGTTATGAATGTTGTTCTACTGTTGTGGTGGTATATACTGTAGTAGTTTCTTTCCTTGCTGCTGTATTTTCTTACTGTTAGTTATATTCATGTTGAATGTGGTTTATTTTACTGCTCTTTTGGTTACTTCCTCGTTGGACGACTAGGTCTTTGGATTAGTTTAGTCGGTCCGGTTCTCGTTTCTCGTAGGGGCTCGGGAACTGGATCGTTACACTCGCACTGCCTTCGTCACACTCCGGCGAGGCTCCCTGCGTTGTCTGATGTGGCCGCGAGGCTGTCTTTGCGATTTCAGGTCTCCGCCGCCTCGCCGCCATTGATGCGCTGCTGAAGCTCCTTCGCAAACAGCTCCAGGACTCCTCCAGCCCAGGCGCGAGCTCCAGGCAGCACGGAGTGATTCCGCAAGCACGCCCAGGTTTGCGATTGGGGTCATGAACCCTCGTTGCTACCCCAATTGGCTGCACCTTCTCTCCTGCGGGTGCGTAGACTGGAGGTGGGACTTTAGTCCCACCTCGTAAGTGTGTGGCCTCGCGCCCACACTTAAATTGAATTTGTGAATTAGGCTGTTCGCCTTCGATACACAGGGGTTAGGTCCCTCGCCCACGCACGCAGCGTGCCACGCGCTCGCCCGCCCTCACGCCTCGCGGGTCTGGGCCGAACCCGACTACCCGACTAAGCACTTCTCGCCCACGACCACACGCCGGTGGGCTTGGTCCCGGGCAGGTAACCCGAACCCGATTACCCGGCTCTGGGAGAGCCTTCCCAAAGAGAGATTCAGAGAGAGAGAGACGTAGGGAAGGGGTAGGGGTAGGTTTTGCACTAATCGTTGTGTGTGCGCGCAGGTAAAAAGGAAAAAGAAGAAGAAGCAGGCGAAGGAAGAAGAAGAGAGGAGGAGCGGCTGAAGACTTAGCCGCACTTCGCAGCTGAAGAAGAAAGGGAGGAGAGGAGCTGAAGGAGAAGAAAAGGAGCCGCACTGTAGCAAACGCATAGTTAAGTCGTCTGAGCACCGAGTCAGACGACGAAAGGTCAACGGCTAGAGCAAGAGAAGAAGAAGAAAGGAAGACTTAGCAGCTGAAGGAGAGAGAAGGTAGAAGCTCTGCAGCTGCAAGGAAGAAATGAAGAAAACCAGAGAGAAAGAGAGGAAAAAGAGAAAGGGTCACCACAGCCGCAGAAAGAAAAAAAGAAAGAAGAAGGCAGATTGAAGGAAGAGAAGAAGCAGCTGCAAGAGAAGAAGAAAAGAGAAGGGGAAGAGAAAAGAAGAAGCCAACAAAAAAGAGAATTTTTGCTCTCCCTCTCTCTCTCTCTTATTATTTATGTAACATAATTGTGAACCTTTATGCTTCTAGGATTATAGTTGCTCCCTGAGTTTGACCTCGGGAAACTTGTTATTCCGAGTAAAAAATTCTATTAAACTGGTAATCGCTTTGTTATATACCACAACGATTGTAATTAATAACCAGACCAACGAAGTGAGCCACCAGCATTTTGGCGCCGTTGCCGGGGAGCAACGGCTATTCTAAAAGCTATCAATTCACAATTTTTGGCTTTCTATTGATCTCCTCTTTTATGTGCAGGCACAGGAAACCAATAGGACAACAAGCAGCCACACAACAACCACACCCAGGACAGGTAATTTTCTAACCTCTCATTTTAATCCCCTAAATTCTAAAGAGAAAGAAAAAGAAACAAAAAGCAATTTAGGCATAACCTGTCTTCCATATTTAGAAAATCATCAAAGCTACCTGTTTTCAATTTCAACACAGTATTTCCGTACATCCATTAAGCGTATTTAGGGCTAACACCTTCTTGCTTGAGCCCTAATTACCCAATCTAAAGGAAGTTAACTGGACCAAGTGGAGCCAATATAAGATTCAAGATTAGGGTTTTAGGGACACACTTTCTAAAGCAAGAATTGAGAATTCCTAAAAGAAGTGTGCCTAAGACATTGTTTGAAAGCACCTATTTAAAGAAACCCTAAGAAATTTGTCTCTTAAAAACACTTGAACCCTAAAAGATAAAGACCTAATAAGCTCTCAAAGGAACTAACAGGTGAAGTTAACCCCTTGGGTCAACCAACCTTAAACTTAGGTCACTCTTTGCACTCAAAAGGCTAAAGTTCAAGTGAAAACTTAATCACCTTGATCCTAACTAAAAGTGGTCCCCATTTTTGTCCACTTGGAATCTCAGTGACAAGAGAAGTCGGGTGGGGGAAGCCCTGTAATCCGTGGGGGCTCTCTACCGTGTAGGGGTCTTTGCGGGACTCACCCTCTCTGGCTGCCCAGGTAATTCTCAGGTGGACGATCTTTTGATCAAGGGGTCCATCTGCCGCGAACCTCTATAGTCACCCAACATTCTGGGTGTCTTGATTGGGTCCAACACCTGCTAAACTCTTCCTCTCCATCAGTGTATGTTTTGTAGGAGGTCCTTGAAACCTCCTTTAGAAATTCACTCTCCTTGAGGCCGAGCCTCTGCGCCCCTGTTTGTGCACCCAACACTTCACATAGACCTCTCCTCCGACTCCGAACCCAACTCACTTTCTTCTTCCACAATGGCTCAGCCAGTTGAGGAAGAGAACAATCTGGAGCACCAGCTCCAGTGACTCAATGACCTCTTTCAGAACTTCATGCACCCACCGTAGCGCCCCATGATGCGGGACCATTATAATCCTGCTGCGGTGGCTATTGAGCGTCGAGTCAGAATCCCGACTGGAGGACCAGATTCTGAATTAAAGCCCAACATGATTCATGCCATACCTAAATTTCATGGGCTTTACTCTGAAGACCCCTTCCAGCACATTAAACAGCTAAAGCATCTGGCCCAGTCTTTTGGGTTAGATGCACAAAATCGGGATATTCTCCTCATGAAGATGTTCTCCTTCTCCCTTATGGACAAGGCCCGACCGATCAACTATTGGGAGGAACTTCAGTCCGAGTTCTTGAAGAAGTTCTTTCGCGTTGATCGGACCAATGCCTTGCACCATCAGATTACCCATTTCACGCAACAAACGGGAGAACCTTTCCATGAGGCATAGGATCGCTTTCAGGATCTCATGAGGAAGTGCCCCCATCACGGTGTTCCTAAATGGGAATAAGTCCAGTCTTTTTACCAGGGACTCCGTGAAGATATTAGGCTTTTTGTTAATGCAACTTGCGGAGGGAATATCATGGGTCAGCATGAGGACACCGTGTGGGAGATTCTTGAAAATATGTGCGAGAACTCTATCAATAATGACTCCATGGGATTATTCGACAGGACGAATACCCGCTCATCGACAAACCTTAGGGGAGCACACGAGACGCAGGGCCTGTCCACATCAGTCGACCTGGAATTGATGGCCAGTCGATTGGACAAGGTCTCTATTATTGAGAAGAAGTTGGATGAGCTGACTCAACACTTGCAGCGAGCCACCTCTGCGCATAATTCCTTTGCACATCCTCCTTCCACACGGGAGACTGTGCAAAATATTCTCCACCAACCTTCCCCTGGGATGGATCCGTATCCACCCCCATCTGATTCTCGGATCGGAGGATCCTCCGATCCTTTCTTTACTAGCCAGGGGAATTCCACTCCCCCATTCTTTGACTCTTTGGAGGTTCCTCAGACCTGCGAGGACCTCAACGCCATCCAGAATGACCCATTTTCCAATACCTACAATCCTGGATGGCGAAACCATCCCAACTTCCTGTGGGCGGGAAATTCCCAAACACAAAGACCACCCTTTTAGCCCCGTCCACAACCACCTTGTCCTTACTAGCTGCCTCAGCCTCGGCCCAACCCAACTTATCCATCAGGGCCAAACCAAGACCAAATGTCCCTCATCCTTCAGACTCTGGCTGACATTCAAAGAACGAATGCGGCTATTCAGAAGCAACACAAGGGCGAAATTACAGAGGTTTGAAACCAACAGACCTAGTTGGCAAATACTCGCCAATCAGGCACACTTCCTTCTCAACCACTTCCTAACCCTAATAACGTGATGACCCAGAGGCGCGTTATGAACCCAAACCCGGACCAAGCACACGTGATTTATCAGATCCCTCTGTTCCTTCACCTGATGGGATGGAGGCCTCAACTTCTTATGCAAGTTGTCAGCAGCAACCCATCCTATCAAACCCTAACCAAAACCAGGTAGGACTAAATTTTGTGACCACCCGTGTTGGTAAGGAGACCCAAGATCCACCTTATCCAGGCCACTCCAAGCCTAGTAGCGATCCAAACTCTAGGGCAGTAATCCAGGACGTTCCTATCCCTGTCCCAGATCAAAGACTTGGACCTATCCTAGAAGAACCAACTAAGGTTCCATTTCCCGAGGCCTTGACCAAGGGAAAGAAGACAACCAAACCTGTGGCACCTGAGGAGGACCTGGTCAAGTTCTTTGAGCAGGTCCAAATAAACATCCCCTTGATGGATGTGATTCGCCATGTACCGGCTTACGCACGATTCTTAAAGAATGTATGTACACCTCACCGTAAGCCGCGAACCAAGAGTGGGAGTCCAATTGTACTATCAGAGCAAGCCAGCTCGGTAATCCTGAGCAGACTCCCACCAAAGGCAAAAGACCCAGGTACTCCCCTGATTTCATGTAAAATAGGTGAAACCCAGTTCGACAGAGCATTGCTAGACTTTGGTGCTTCCATAAATCTGATACCCACATCCTTACTTAACCACTTAGAAGAAACTGAGCTAAAACCAACTGAGGTGACACTGCAGTCAGCAGATCGATCTATAAAGTCACCTAAAGGGATTCTTGAGGATGTTATTGCAAGAGTGCGGGATTTCTATTTCCCTGTAGACTTCATTGTCTTAAACATGGACGCACTTGAAAACCCTAGGGATACACCAATCATTCTAGGGAGACCCTTCCTGGCTACTGCTAGAGCCAACATCAGTTGTGAGAAAGGCCAAATTGAACTAAAATTTGGGAATCAAACTCTAAAAATTGATATCTTCAAGGCCCAAAAAGGAATTAATTGTGATGTCATCGAACAAATCTGTGATATTTGAGCTTTGGTTGATGAAACACATTTTGAGAATAACCTGATTATGCTTCATCAACCACAGAAAGATCTTGAACCGCAATTAGAGGAGTCAGACCCTGATTTAGACAAACCCATAACTCCTATCCTTGAACCTCACACTTACCCTGAACCACCCACTGCCGCTGATAACCCCATCCTTGAACTAAAACCCCTTCTCGAGCATTTGAAATACATCTTTTTGGGTTCTAATCAGACTTTTGCAGTGATTATAAACTCCAAGCTTACTCTTGATCTGGAATCCCGTCTGATTGTTGTTCTCTAGCAGCATCGTAGAGCCATTGGTTGGACTCTCGATGACTTGACTAGAATAAGTCCCTCTTATTGTACACACCGTATTTATTCAGAAGAGGGCGCACGACCTCCCCGTGAGATGCAGAGACGTTTGAATCCCAATCTGCAGGAGGTCGTGAAAAAGGAGATCATTAAGTGGTTAGATGCAGGGATCATCTACCCGATCTCCGACAGTCATTGGGTGTGCCCAATTCAGGTCGTGCCTAAAAAGGCAGGGCTCACCACCATTACTACTGAAATCGGAGAAGTCATACCTACCCGAATAGCCAACTCGTGGAGAGTCTGCATAGATTACTGACGACTCAATTCCTCCACGAAGAAGGATCATTTCCCACTACCTTTCATTGATCAGATTCTCGAGAAATTATCGAGAAATCGATTCTTCTGCTTTCTTAGCGGGTACTCCGGTTACAACCAAATGGCTATTCATCCTGAGGACCAAGGGAAGACCACGTTCACCTGCCCCTTCGGAACTTTCGCATTCTGAAGGATGCCTTTCGGTCTCTGCAATGCACCCGCGACTTTTCAGTGGTGCATGCTTGCCATATTCTCTGATATGGTAGGTAATTATCTGGAAGACTTCATGGATGACTTCTTCATTTTTGGGGCATCATTTGATGATTGCCTCTGAAGTCGGTTGGTGTGACGACCGGGTTTTGGTTTGTTATAACGTTGTAGTATAGCCGGTTATTACCAACATTTCAAATATATAAATTTTTTACTCGGAAAATAAAAGAGTTCCCGAGGTCGAACTCAGGGAGCAAGTTGTATTCTAGAGATATACATGTTTCTTTTACAAAATAAAGAAAGAGAGAGGGAAAGAATTTGTTGTTCTCTTTGTTTTCTCCTCGTGATGTTCTTCTTTCTTTCTTTCTTCAGATCTCCTTCTTCTTCTTCCTTGGTTTCTGTCTTGGCCTCTCTTCTTCTTTTTCTGCAGTCTCTTCTGTGAAGGTTTCTTCTTCCTTGGCTCTGCTGTACTTCTTCTCTGCAGCCTTTGCTCAGCCTCTTCTTTAGAGTTTCTTCTTGTTTCTCCTCCCTACGGTTAAGTGTCAGCTTCTTCTTTTCTTTTTCAGCCAGGGACGTCACGCGAAGCTTTCTTCCTTAGCTGCTTCAGGCCGTCGTCTGATTTCCAAATCAGACGACTTAACTACCTGTTGCTACAGTTAGCTTCCTTCTTCTTCCGCGGGTCTTCTTCTTCGCCTGTGCCTGCACACTTCAGAGTTTTTCGTCAGAGGCAAAACCTACTCTACCCTCCCCCCCCGCGTCTCTCTTTCTCTCTGAAACCACTCTTGGGAAAGCTCTCCCAGAGCTACCGGGTAACCGGGTTCGGGTCAGGCCCGGGCCCAGGCCCACCGGCGTGCGTGGTGGGCGAGGAGTGCAGGTCAGTCTTAAGTCGGGTCGGGTCGGTTCGGGTCAGGTCCGCGGGGCGAGCGCGGACGAGATCGGGTAACCGGGCGGGTGAAGGGGACCTCACCCCGTGTGCTGAGGCAGTAAGCCTTCAGCACTTTTGCATCTTATGTCGCTGCGACTCTTCAGGCGTTTCTGAGGTGGGACTAAACGACCCACCTCAATTGCGCGCCCGCAGCGAGGAATTCAGCAGGAGATGGCGGCGTCACGCGAAGCTTTCTTCCTTGGCTGCGAACCTGGTGTTTTGCCAAAACTCCTCGCAAGGCCTGGGAGTTGAATCTGGGCTTGGCGCTGAGCGTGGCGCGCCGGTAGCTGCAGGCGGAAGCAGTTCCTCCTGCGCGTCAATGGCGGCGGAGGTCGGGTGGCCTGTTCACAAGAAAACGGCCTCTCGGCCTAATCAGAAAGTGCCAGGAGCTTCGCCAGGGTGCGGCGAAGCTCGTGTGGGTGGTGGTGAGGCGCGGGGCGGCGGGCGAGGGCTGCCCTAGGTCGGACTATGGGTCGGAGGATGGGTCTGTTCGGTGGGGTTGCAGAGGGTGATGTGGGGGGAGTGGCAGGGCGGAGGTTGATCAGGGTGAGGAGGCGGAGGTCCTGCGGTGGTCGGCGAGCCGTGTGGGTCGCTGAGGTGATGGGAGCGGCTCGCCGGAGGGTGGTCGGAGGCGAAGGGGGTGAAGGTGGTCAGGGTCGGTCGAGGGCTTAATTGAATAAATTGAAAGCGGGGAAAGAAAGAGGAGAAGAAGGGGAGTAGCTCTAGCTTACTTGCAGGGACGAAGGGGGAGGAACAGGGCGACAGTCGTATCGACTGTCGCCGGAGAAGACGATGCTCAGGGAAAGAGGCGGCGGTGAGCAGAGAGCCGGAGAGGCGCCAGCTGGGTGCGGCGTGGCGCGGGAAGAGCAGGGGAGGAAGTCTCTGCTGCTGGTATTGCGGCAGAGCGAAGAGGTGGAGGGGAAGGAAACCGCCGGAGCTGGTGAGCGTCTGCCGGAGGAAGAAGAGAAGAAAGTTGGGGATTTTCTCCGTCAGATCCAGGCTGCCCCGGTCGGTGGAGCAACGGGGGGTATTTATAGGGATCAAACAGGGAGGAAGGCGGAGGGAGATGACGTGTCTCCCTCGCCGGAGGATGGTCGGAAACAAGAACCCATACCGTCCGTGCGTTCGCACGGCCGGTATGGTGGGTTACAACGACCAGGGGGGTGTCCCTGCGACGGCTGACGACGTAGGGCACCCCCGGTTTACTTGCCAGGTCCCTCACCTCACCCTGTGTGGCGCCATGCTTCGCGCAAGGTCGCCGGAGCATGGTGCTGGCAGGTTTTGCAGGAGGGACCTGATTGCAAAGAACGAAGGAGAGTTAGGGGCCAAAATGCGAGGGTTCAAAAGTTGAGGGCCAAAGAGTAAATATATGAGGACCAAAGTGTAAAGTCGGTCAAGGAGGTTTCTTCTTAGGCTCAAGTTTTTATACATGACTAATTAGGACCTAAGGAATCTGATGGTGAATTTCATTTTCATATTAAACCTTGTTTGACCGGTCAATTTGCGTAAAAACCCAAATTAAGTTATTAATTGGGCATGGTTCTCGATGTAGGTCAAAAAGGGTTCTGAAGGCCAAATTGAAGGTTCTAAACCCTGGAGATTATTTTTCTATGAATTTTAGAGGGTTTATTCTATTTTTACTTTGCCTCGAACCTTGTGAATTGAAGTGGGTTGTTCTAGGGTTACAGATTATCATTTAGTTTCTTGGAATTGCTGTAGCCCTTGCTAGATTATTTCATCCTACTCTTATTCTTATTAAGCTGCTTTGACCTATGTTTGGGCCCTGAATTACCCTGTATGCAGATTATACTGGTAAAATTGCATTTTTACCCCTTATGACTTGTTTTCTTCTCAAACTCAGGATTCTCTGAGTTAAGCCTTTCCTTGAGATATGTAGGAGCTTTTATCCTTTGTATTAGGTCAAAATGAGCTAGTTATGGCTCATGATGAGGTTCTCATCAGCCTCCAACACTTGGTTCATATACTCAGGCGTTGCATCGATGTTAATTTGGTTCTTTCCTGGGAAAAGAGCCACTTTATGGTGCCTGAGGGGATCGTCCTAGGACATCTAATTTCTGAGAAAGGCAACCAAGTGGATCGAGCCAAGGTTGATCTAATTTCTCGGCTTCCTATGCCTAGCTCGATCAGGGACATCTGCTCTTTTCTAGGGCACGTCGATTTTTACCGTCGTTTCATTCCTGAGTTTTCGAAAATCGCGCACCCCCTGACTACTCTTCTTTCTAAGGATGTACCCTTTGAGATCTCCAAGGAATGCACTAAAGCCTTTGAGAACCTTCGTGACCGAGTCACCCAGGCCCCGATCCTACAAACCCCTGATTGGTCTCAACCCTTTGAGATCATGTGCGATGCATCTGATTTCGCTGTAGGAGCGGTTCTGAGGCAGAAAGTTGACGGGAAACCCATGGTCATCTACTACGCTAGCAAGCCACTTGACGAGGATCAGCGTAACTATATAGTTACGTAGAAAGAGCTACCAGCCGTAGTATTTGCCCTTGAAAAATTTTGACCTTATCTCTTGGGTTCCCACGTCATCATCTACTCGGATCACACGGCTGTGAGGCATCTCATTGCCAAGAAGGATGTGAAGCCTCGATTAATCCGATGGATCTTGCTGTTGCAAGAATTCGACCTTAAGATTCGCGACAAGGTGGGAAGACAGAACGTGGAAATTGACCACTTGTCTCGCCTTTCTTCTGAGATCATCAACCCTTCTAGACCCATCACGGAGCATTTCCCTGAAGAGCACCTACTGACTATTGGTACTAGACTTCCATGGTTTGCTTATATAGTCAATTACATGGCATCTCATCAGATCCCGTCTGATTGGCCGAAGGCCAAGAAAGACAAATTGCGCTCTGATGCTTAGTACTACATCTAGGAAGATCCATACCTCTTCCGCATAGGTGCTGACCAAATCATCTGGCAATGTGTCCCGGAAGGTGAAATCAATGATATTTTCTTCTTCTGCCATAACCAGAAATGCAGTGGCCACTTCCCTGGGCACAAAATCGCCTCAAAAATCCCCCAATGTGGCTTTTATTGGCCCACTTTATTCAAGGATGAATACAATCACTGCAAGGCATGCAGTCGTTGTCAAACTTTGGGCAACATGAGCCATCGCAACATGATGCCTTTGCAGTCGATTTTCATATGCACAATCTTCGATATTTGGGGAATTGATTTTATGGGCCCCTTTCCTATTTCTGATGGCTTCGAGTACATTCTGCTGGCTATGAACTACGTGTCCAAATGGATCAAAGCCATACTGACCCAAACCTGTGATCATAAAACCGTTATCAAATTCATTCATCACAATATCTTCTCACGGCTCGGGATTCCTCGTGCAATCATCTCTGACGAGGGGACCCATTTTACGAATGTTCAGTTCAGGTCACTAATGACCAAATACGGGGTGTCTCACCGAATCTCCACTCCTTATCACCCCCAGACTAATGGTCTAGCTGAGCTATCAAATCGGGAGATCAAGAAAATCCTGCAGGCCACTGTTCGACCTGACAAGAAGGACCGGTCGTCCCGGCTTCCGGAAGCTTTGTGGGCTTATAGGATCGCCCACAAAACCTAGTTAGGCATGTCTCTTTTTAGACTAGTTTACGGGAAGGCATGTCACCTTCCCGTCGAACTGGGGCACAAAGCCTATTAGGCAGTACGGAGGTGTAATTTAGATCTTTCTAAGGCTGGAACCCACAGAAAGCTTCAGATCAACGATCGATGAATTACGCCTTGATGCGTACGAGAACTCGTGAGTCTACAATGTGTGGGTCAAAGCCTTCCATGAAAAGCACATATCTAGAAAGATCTTTCATCTTGGTCAGAAGGTCCTACTCTTTGATGCCCAACTCAAACTTTTCCCTGGGAAACTGCGATCCAAGTGGGTCGGGCCATTCCTTGTCCGACAGGTTTTTGAAAATTGAGCCGTTGAAATCAGTCCACTTAGCCATGATTCCGAATCTTTCATCGTGAACGGTCTGAGACTCAAACCAGTCATTGATGTAACCTCTACAGATTTGGCTGAATCATCATTTATCCTCCATTTTCCCTGAGCATATTGCGTCCAGTCGATAGCGTAAAACTCAGGGCTCAACGGGAGGCAGCTCGTCATTCTTTTTGAGAAAACCCGAAACCTTTTCTGGCACCATTCCGCACTTAAGGTTCACCCTTTAGGACAGCCGACTCCAGCTCAGGTGCTTGCATCTGAAATTAGAAATCATCCGCAACAGTCACCCTGACCCATTTACTCATCAAAACATCTATCCTAATGTATGAACTAAGTTGAATAAAAACCCTCCTAAGTTACAATGAGGACATTGCAAATCTTAGGCACGAGGGGGTATGGAAGTGCAAAACCCGTAAGAAAAGGTTTTAAACAAAAAAATTCACATATGCCAAAAACACCATAAAAATTTAAAAAAATTTTGAAAAAGAATAATAAAATAAGAGGAGGTAAGAAATTTTGTGGAGGAGGAGGAGAAAAAGAACAAAGTGAAAAGGAGCATAAAATGAAAGAAAAGTGATAGTCATTAGTAAGAAATTTAGGACTTAACCTAAGTTCTAAACCTCATTCAGGAAAAGAAATGGAAAGTGCACAGTGAGATTAGTAAGAACTTAAACCTTAAGCATTCTTAGATAGACTCTTAGTACCCATTAAGATCTAGACATTCCTCAAAAGGTTGAGGAAATTGAAAAGCTTAATTATTAGGTCCAAGGCTTAGGGAGTATTTGACCTCGTTAACTAACTTTTGGTTTACGGGACTCAGTAACCTAAGCACCCGAACTTCACACACAGTCTGGTTCAGTAAGCATAAAAATCAAAATCACGCAGAAGCATTGCAAAAATTCTGAAAATAACACCTAGCGTAGGAGCGGCCGATCAAAACAAGTTGGTTTGGACGAGTTCCCAGCGCGGAGAGGTGGGAAATTCCCCTCGAAGAGGCGGAACAAAATATCATCTCCTCGGTGCTTGTCTCTTAGGATATTTACATATCCTACTGGGGGCATGTAAGCACTCTGCTGGTTCAGATTCCATGGATGGCATTATCATGAAGTGTCAATTGCTAGGGTCTGAATTCGGCCATGGAACACCATGGATGGGATTATCTCGAAATCTCAATAGCTAGGGTTCTGGGGGTTACCATGGGCGGTGCTATCTCGGAGCATCGACTGCCAGGAACCCTTGAGGATTGATGATGGGGACGAGGAATCTGATACAGACCGTGTTGAAAAGTCAATCCTAAGCTAGAATTAAAAAGAAAAAGAGAGGGAAAACTCTCCAAACATATAAATCTTCTACCTCTCTTTCTTACAAAACACACTGCGAACTGAGCCAGAGCTAAAATTATCTGAAGCACGGGTGCTTTAACCACAAAGTCCAATAAGCCTTAGGTTAGCTCTTGTAGGCCTTAAAAACCTTTTCTAAGGACTAAGGCTGAGGCTAGACAGATCTAGATCTTGGTTGGTACTAGAGTACCTTTTAGGCCTATGGATGGCATTCTGACCTAATCAAGGTTTCAAAAGAAAAAGCACTTATCTAAACTCATTAAGAACTTCATGGTCTAGAACAAGGGTTGAAACCTTAAAATTTTGCTAAGAGACTAGCTAAAGCTAGGCATGGGGGTACGATGAGAACCTCATTATGAACCCTAACTAGCATAATTTAATCCAAATAAGTGTGAAAAAGCTCCTACAAAACCTAATGAGAGACTTAACTCAGAGAATTCTGAGTTAAGGAACAAAACAAATCATAAGGGGTAAAACTGTAATTTCACCAAGGAAATGTGCAAACAGGGTAATTAAGGTCCAAACACTGGTCAAACGAGCTTAATAAGAAGGGAGGTGGGATGATCTGATCTGAAAAGGGTTATATCAATTTCTAAGAATTAAATAACATTCTGTAACCTTAAAATAAATCCACTTTAATTCATGAGGTTCGAGGTAGGATAAAAATCAACTAAACCCTCTAAAATTCATGGAAAAATATTCCCTAGGGTTTAGAACCTTCAATTTAGCCTTTGCAACCTATTTTGACCTAAAATGGGAACTATGCCCAATTTATGACTTAATTTGGGTTTTTATGCAAATTGATCGGTCAAACATGGTCCAACCTAAAATAAAATTTCACCATTAAAATCATTAGGTTCAAATTAGTCTGGTATAAAAATTTGGGACTAAGAAAAGACCATCTTGACTGACTTTACAAATTGGTCCTCTTAATTTACTTTTTGACCCTTATCTTTTGAAACCCTTGCGATTATTCCCCTACCTTCTCGTCGTTCTTTGCAGAACGACCCCCCTGCCATTTCTGCGCAGCACCATACCTCCGGCGACCTTGCGCGGAGGATGGCGCCGCGCAGGGCAGGGTGCCCATCCTCAAGAACAAGCGGGGGGTTCCCTACGTCGTCCTCTGTCGCAAGGACCCTCCCTTGACCTCTGCAACCGACCATGTTCGCACGACAGGCATGGGTGTCCATTTTCGGCCACACTCCGGCGAGCACGGCACGTCGCCTCCTCGATCTCCTCTCCTCGCCAGTGTCTATTTATGGAGCGGCAGGGTCTGCCGTTTCCATCAAGCAAGCTTTGGAAGAGAGAAACCCTACATTTCGTCTCTCCCCTTTCCGATCAGGCAGCCCAAGCTTCCGGCGATCCTCCCTCCTCCTCGTCGCTCTGCGGCCATACCTGCAGCAGAGCCTACTCTGCCCCGTCTTCCCGCGCCAGGCCGTACCAGTTGGCGCCCTCAGATCTCCTCCTTATCGCCGATAACCCCCTCCTGGGCATCTTCATCCCCATCTCCGGCAGGCACGAGTCGGACGCCTCCCTCTCCCTCTTCGTCGACTAAGTAGGTAGGAATCTTCCTCTCTCTCTCCCTTATATTTTCCCCTTCCTAATTTACCATTTTAACCCACCAACTGCCACTTAGACCCCCATCTGCTTCACCTCCGGTCGCCTTCTCCGGGGAGCTCGTTGTTGGTGCTAGAGCACCACGATCATTTGTTTTGATGATAACAAAACACGTGTTATTTAACATTTGCAATTTGAGTCGTAGATTTCAGGTCAATTGCAAATGTGGACGTGTTTAGACGGAGTTCAAGCTCGCATCCAGGACGGATTGGAGGAGCTTAACGGAAAACAGAGGAGGTTCGCGTGGAGCGAAAGATTGGAGATGGAAGACAAGAAGAATAGGATAGATTCTTTTTTATCCTTTCATGTATCTCTTGTATTTATTTTCTTGCTCTTTATTTTCCTTAGACATTATGTTAAAGAGCCTCAAAGAACCCTAACAGTAGTCCTAGGAACACCTGCACAACCCTAGGATACGTAGGTTTTCTGTAGAACACTTAGAAAACCAATATAGGGTTAAAACTGACTTTCCAGACGTCTAATTCACGAATCAGACGTCTGATAAAGGATTTTAAGACGTCTGACTGTTGTTTCAGACGTCTGATAACTGTTAGGCTGGACATAGTTAGTTCTGTCTGATGAAATCAGACGTCCAGACCTTAGACCAGACGTCTTAGGAGACGTCTGATGACTTGGCCAGACGTCCAGTTAGTGGACCGTTGGCTGGCTTAGAAGACACTCAAGAATATGACCGTTAGAGCCTTATCAGACGTCCATAGGACTTCACAGACGTCTGATAAATGACCGTTTTGCCTCGGCTGACCCAAAATCTCTTCTCAGAGATTTTCTAGCCGTTGCAACGTTTGGAAATCAATTCCCACGATAAAAGTAGGTTTCCAGACGTCCAGACTTAGTGCCAGACGTCCTCTATGTCGTCTGATGGACTTGTACAAAAACCCTGTTTAGATCTGATTAGAGTCAGGGAGAAACCCGCATAGAATCAGACGTCTGACCTTGGAATCAGACGTCTTAAAGTGGCCTTCCAGACGTCTGGTGACAGAGTTAGACGTCTGATAACCCTGTCAAGTGTAATCATTGTCCTGATTTCGGCCTGATTCTCTTGGGCTTTGCACCCAACGGCTATGGAAGCTTTTCCAAGCCTTCCAAAGCCTTCCTAAGGCCTCTATAAATAGAGGGGAACCTTTGTAACACCAAAACACACAAGATACACACTAAGAGAAACAAGAGACACACCTAAGCAACTTAGTTCCACTCTTTTGTGTCCAATTGAGGCCCTTGCTCTCCAAGCTCTAGTTTCATTCTCTTGAGAGCATCAAGCCTTCGCGCGCCCGCTCTCCCGGCGTTGATAACGAGAGCGACGTAGCGCCAACGCGTGGCACACGCACCGCGTCATCGTCGACGCACTCCTTGCAAAGGGGAGTTTCCTATTTCCTATAGAAGCTAGGTTTAATTACTTTGTTGGCTCTATAGGACTATTATTTCTTTTATCTTTGTCTTTTGGTTGGGTATTCGCTTTGCGAATTCCCGTCTCCTTCGTGGGACAAAATCCTTCTCGTGGAGAGAAGGGGTTGAGGAACGCTACCCTCGTACTTGTAGCGTGGTTGTATTGAGGTTGAATCACCCTCGTTTAAAGTGATTCGTTTAGTGGATTTTGATCAACTTGGTTGATCGGAAAATCCTAACTCGAGAGGGTTAGGTGGTGGTTTTCACCCGGTTTGGGTTTCCACCTAAAAATCTTTGTGTACATTGTGTGATTGCTTATTTTTGTGAGATTGCTTTTTATATTTTCAATTCCGCATTTTTTTCACGCTGATCTCACCCCTCCTAGTACAAGGGTAGAACCTTCACTCGTTCCACCTCCACAGACCACCTCACCCCTCGTCGACAAGCCCAGAAGCTCCCCCTCATTCCACTCAAGCGTTTCGCCCACTCCATTCACCGCCCTTCACCGCCCGACCACCCCCCGAACACACCCACTACCACACACACAGTCTGCCCTAGGCACACCTCCACAGGGGCTCCCGTGCCTCGCCGACCCTCGCACTGCCTTCGCCACACTCCGGCGAGGCTCCCTGCGTTGTCTGATGTGGCCGCGAGGCTGCCTTTGCGATTTCAGGTCTCCACCTCCTCATCGCCATTGATGCACTACTGAAGCTCCTTCGCAAGCAGCTCCAGGACTCCTCCAGCCCAGGCGCGAGCTCTCGGCAGCACGGAGTGATTCTGCAAGCACGCCCAGGTTTGCGATTGGGGTTGCGAACCCTTGCTGCTTCCCCAATTGGCAGCACCTTCTCGCCTGAGGGCGCGCAGACTGGAGGTGGGACTTTAGTCCCACCTCGTAAGTGTGTGGCCTCGCGCCCACACTTAAATTGAATTTGTGAATTAGGTTGTTCGCCTTCGATACACAGGGTCAGGTCCCTCGCCCATGCAAGCAGCGCGCCACGCGCTCGCCCGCCCTCGCCCGCGCTCACGCCCCACGGGTCTGGGCCGAACCCGACTACCCAACTAAGCACTCCTCGCCCACCACCGCACGCCGATGGGCCTGGTCCCAGGCACGTAACCCGAACCCGATTACCCGGCTCTGGGAGAGCTTTCCCAAAGAGAGATTCAGAGAGAGAGAGACGTAGGGAAGGGGTAGGGGTAGGTTTTGCACTGATCGTTGTGTGTGCGTGCAGGGAAGAAGGAAAAAGAAGCAGGCGAAGGAAGAAGAAGAGAGGAGGAGCGGCTGAAGACATAGCCGCACTGAGCAGCTGAAGAAGAAAGGAAGGAGAGGAGCTGAAGGAGAAGAAAAGGAGCCGCACTGTAGCAAACGCATAGTTAAGTCGTCTGAGCACCGAGTCAAACGACGGAAGGTCAACGGCCAGAGCAAGAGAAAAAGAAGAAAAGAAGGAAGAAGAAAGGAAGACTTAGCAGCTGAAAGAGAGAGAAGGCAGAAGCTTTGCAGCCTCAAGGAAGAAAAGAAGTAAATCAGAGAGGAAGAACGGAAAAAGAGAAAGGGTTACCACAGCCGCAGAAAGAAAAAAAGAAAGAAGAAGGCAGATTGAAGGAAGAGAAGAAGCAGCTGCAAGAGAAGAAGAAAAATAGAAGGGGAAGAGAGAAGAAGAAGAAGCCAACAAAAAAGAGAATTTTGCTCTCCCTCTCTCTCTCTCTCTCTCTTATTATTTGTGTAGCATAATTGTGAACCTTTATGCTTCTAGGATTATAGTTGCTCCCTGAGTTCGACCTCGGGAAACTTGTTATTCCGAGTAAAAAATTGTATTAAACTGGTAATCGCTTTGTTATATACCACAACGATTGTAATAAACAACCAGACCAACGAAGTGAGCCACCAGCATTTTGGTGCTGTTGCCGGGGAGCAACGGCTATTCTAGAAGCTATCAATTCACAATTTTTGGCTTTCTATTGATCTCTTCTCTTTTATGTGCAGGCGCAGGAAACCAAGAGGACAACAAGCAGCCGCACAACAACCACACCCAGGACAGGTAATTTTCTAACCTCTCATTTTAAACCCCTAAATTCTAAAGAGGAAGAGAAAGAAACAAAAAATAATTTAGGCATAACCTGTCTTCCATACTTAGTAAATCATCAAAGCTGCCTATTTTCAAATACCCCTCAAATACCCACTCCCCCCTGACGCAGGAGTTTTCCTTTCTTTCTCTCTCTCCCCCCGACGCCTTCAAATACCCCTCTCCCCCCTTCCCTCGCCCTCACCCCCCACTCCACCATCTCCTCCTTCTTCTTCCAGCGTTAGCGTGAGAGTGAGAGAGAGAGGGCAGCAGCTGCTGTCGGGTGCGTGTGGGGTGGAGGTGGTGCAGCGAGAGGGAGAAGAGGCGGAGCGCGTGAGGAAGAGAGAGCGAGCTCGCCGGAGTAGCTAGAGCCGGCCGACAGGCGCGCAGCGGGAGCGTGGTGCTGGGGAGGTTACCCCGGTGCTGCTGCAGCTCTGGCAGCAGGCGAGCGAGCGCGGCGCGGCGCGGTCGTGTACTGTAGGCAGAGGGAGAGGAGGTCCTAATTCTAGGAAACTTTCCCAGAATTAGACGTCTGGACCTACATCCAGACGACACGGGCGACGTTCGAAAAGAGATCCAGACGTCTGAAAGGTACGATATTTCTCATCTTCCTCCTTTTTGCGGATACGGCCATGCAGGCCGTTCCGCCAAAAGCACTGAGACGTGTCGTGTTGAGAGTGTTTGCGTACGCGTACAGGGTTCGTTTCGGGAAGGCGCAAGGACACGCCCTCCAACACAGATCAGACGTATGAGCACAGCACCAGATGGCGAAGGGAGTCTCCAGACATTCGGAGTGACAGTCGGACGTCTGAAGAACTGCTCAGAGTGAGGTATGACCTGGACCACCTTTTTAAGATGTCTGGAAGATGTTCCAGACGTCTAATTTGAGTCAGAGTTGTCATTTTTGACCCGTTTAGCGTCCGTTTGAGGTCCGATTTCCACATTTAAAATTTCGTTCTTCTCAGAATTACTTCCTCTACTTGTTTAAAATACTTTTATCCTGATCTGAGTGGTTCATGTGTTTGATCCTTGTGTTAGAACCTCGTTCTGTTGCGGTCTTAGGGGTTGCGATGGCACGTGGACCTGCCGATCACGCACCCTTTACTCCCGATTTTGTGGGTAGAGTGGCTCTCCATAGTTAATTACCAACCTTAATGCATCTTTGAGCTAAATAATAGATCCTAAGGTATGGCATGAATTCTAGGATGGAAAAACTAGATTGAATGATAGATCCTAGGGTATGGCATGAATCCTAGGAACAGAAACACTGAAACGAATGTCGTGAATACATGAATTACAGTCTTGGAAAAGTAGATAGAATAATGATAATTACCTGTAATTGGATAACAGCTGCCTGTAAAATACAGAATACTGTTGCTAGTAATTGCTACATGTGATTTCAGTTGTTGAAAATTAAAATTGAGCTGCTTGTATATAAATTGATATTAAATGTTGGAAACATGGGATATATGAGAATAAAATTGAAATGATGAAACCTAAAATAGCTTGGCTAGAGAAATATGAGCATAAACCCTACGGGGAATTAGGAGTAGAGCTCCTGAAAGGTAAATAGAATAGAATTGGGGAAGTGAGCTGGCCCTTGAGTACGGAGTACAAGGAAAATGACTGTCCCCCCTGTTTAGTGCAAAGCAGAGCTAGCTGCCCCCGGGACACGGGGTTAGGTTTGAACACTTTGTACCGACTTTTGGCCCCCGCGTACACGGTACCGGGTAGAGCTACTAGTGTAGGGAGAGCGCTAGCCACCCCACGGGTCCCGGGGTTCTGCTAACCGTCCTACACCGACTTGTTAGGCCCACTGGGCAAACCAGGGTAGTCAGGCAAGGGTGCGCGGACTGTGGAGGGGCAAGACCCCTGTTTGGTTACTGTGGAGGGGTTGGACCCCTGTTAATAAGAGGGCTCTGCCCAATACTGGTTCCGTGCTGTGCTTTAGGGCGCACCCGTTAACGGAAACGACTGACCACGTGTCAGTGCGGGGTAGCTACCCGTGCATTTATCGCACGTGCCGTAGTCACCGTTACGCCTGTCAGTGACCTTGGGGTGGTTGACTGAGGGTAGGACCACCACGGGGGACTCTCCCAACCATGAGAGCACCACGTGCTACTTCTACTTTTCGGAAAAGATTGCAATCAAGATCGTTCCCACGAGGAACATTCGAGATCAAGGGAAAGATCTAAGAAATAATTCAAGAAAGAGTAAATAGAGAAATAAAGAAAAAAATTAAAAATAACAGTTACTCATCCACCTTTACTGTTTTCTTAACTATTTGGTTGCCAGTCTACTCAGCGTTTCGTTGAAGTGTCACTTTTGTCACCTTTTCAGGACCAGGTGTTGAGCAGCCAGAGCCTGCAGCTGCGGAGGGCAGTAGTTGTACTTTGTTGTACCATTTTTCTGTAGTAGTGAGTATTTCTGTTTCATTTGTACTCTTTTATTGAAATCTTCATATTTCTGTACCTGTTTTAATTCTCTACTGTTGTGGTGATATGTACTGTAGTAGTTCTTTTCTTTACTGCGGTACTTTTGTTACTGTTAGTTACTTGCATGGTGAATGTAGTTTATCTTACTACTTTTTGGTTACTTTCTCTTTGGATGACTGGGTCTTGGGATCAGTCGAGTCAGTCCGATTCTCGTGTCCTGAAGGAATTCGGGAATCGGGTCGTAACAGCTACCAGTGTGGCCAGCCGGGCCATATCAGGAGGGACTGCGCATCTAGGGCCGAAGCGCAGCAGATGCTCTCTGCACCAAGCGCTGGAGGCCGAGCTGGTGGTTGTGGTCACTAGGCACGTGGGGGAGGGTAGCAATCTCAAGGAGGGTACTGGCCAACAGCTGCTCGCCTGACCCAGAGTATAGCTGCTTCGTCTGCACCGAAGGCTGAGGGGTGTATCAACGCCCTGACACACAGAGAAGCCTATTGTTGTTGTCTTGTGATTGTGCTGCAGGATTTCTCTTGTTGTCATGCGATTTTGTTAGTTAATTCTTATTTTTTCTTTTTTTTAGTTTAAGTTGTTTTTGTTGAGGATCCCGTGTGACCCTAGGTTTTTTTTGGTTGAGTCTACTAACACTTGTCAGTGGTTGTATTCGACTTTCAAGTCGATGTAATTTGACCTCTCGTTGGCACATTCTTCGAGCTGATCTCCTTTGGGAAGTCTTCTGATTACTTTTTAAGGACACTTCGTTTTCAATTTCCTTTATTTCTTACCTGTTAGTTCTCTAAGTTTTTGCTTTTCTCTGTTTATACAGGAAGTAACCTTCCCCTCTTGAGTGAGATCAAGATTTTCTCTTCTCTTTCCTCCGAGGTACGTCCTCTATAACAAGTATTTTCCCCATTTTTTATCAATGAAATATATTTCCTATAAAAAAAAATTATGTCTAGCCTTTTCGTACTTGGTTTTGAGAAATGCTATATTTCTCCTATTAGAATGGACATGGTTTGCGATGAGTTACATGAGTCGGTGTTGATCTATGAGAGTTGATTTTTTTTTTAGTGTAGTTTTATTTGTGGGAAACACGTGTAACCCCGTGCTATTACGGTAGAGTTCGATTTTTACCTTTTGGTTGATTTATTCGATCGCGTTGGCACGTTTCTTTAAGATTTGTCTCGTTAGTGTCTTGCCATATATATGAACGTATCGATATCATCTTTCGAGAGGTTATTCGATTCTCGATCTTAAGATGTATTTTTATTTTTCTCCTTTATTTCTTATCCCATTTTTAATTTTTGAATTCCCCTATTCTATACGATGTATTTCCCTCCTGCTATGGTGAGGTTTCTCGTTCTCTCAGTTTCCTTATGAAATACATCTCTTGTATCATATCCTTCGTTTCAATAAAAAAAATTATGTTAAAAAAAAAAAAAAAGGACGTTGTACGTCATAAGTGGTGCTTCCTTTTAGATACAAGTGGTTCAACTACTTAAGATTGGATCCGTACAGTTTGGTTCGTTTCCTTTCTTTTTTATATTATTCCTAACTACTCCGAAAGACAGGGACCCGAAACCAAAGTGAGAAGAGGGACTTACTCCTGCAAGCAAACCTCAACGATTTTAATGAACGTAATTCTTCAAATAATATTTCTTTCGACTTCAAAAGTAAATTAAAAGACACCCCAACGAATGACATACTTAACAAGAATTTAACGAGAAATATACAGATCTTTAGAAAGGAAGGACCAATATTAGCTTGCCTTGCCAGACATGGTCTTTGAACCAGCAACAATCTGTAACCAATATCAAGCGGATGCTAAATCGACGGTGTTGGTCCAGCAACAGAAGTGGCATCAGTGGAGCCTCACCAGACGATGGCCATCCTCTAAGAAAGAATTTTAGGAGAAAAATTCGTCATGCTTAAACGCTTTAATGTTCGAAATTAGTGTATGTTGTAAAAGAAGTGGAGAAAATCATTTGGTTAAACAGTAGAATAAGTGATGTGATAAGTTAGAAGATAAAATGATTGTATATTGATGTAATATCAATAGATATTTATTTAATATTAAAAATATAAGTTAAAGATATGTTAGATATTTATTTAATATGAAAAGTAAAAGGAAAAAATTTTAGTAAATACTTATTTAACATTAAAAGTAAAGGATAAGTTTTTGTGATTTGACGAGAAATTTTTTTTTAAAAGTTTCAACAAAAACTCTACGAGACAATAACTTATAGATGAATCACTGCACGTGTGAAGTCATTTGAATGTGCATCGGCTCGGAGGTCTCTTGGGTCTAGTCTATTTGAAGATTAATCTCTTAAAAGAGAAGTTTACTTTTGTTTTTCAGACTATTTAACTTATAATTTATTAATTTAGATTTACTCACCCTAATATGAGTTTATCTAACATTAATTTTAATTGATGTTAATAAAATTCATTTTAAAATTATACAATACCTGTATCTATAACATCTCCTATATTTTATATACTTAATACTACTATCAAATAAATATCATATAAATTAATATTATAATTTAATATAAATTCAAGTATACATAATGTGAACGTAACTTTGTAAGTAAATATAATTATAGATTAATATTAATTTTATATTTTTCAATGTCACTTTTCTAATACTCCACATAAATTAACCCTTGACTGTAATAAGGATAATCAACTTGGGTGGTGCTCGTGGAAGTTGGGAGTCAAGCTAAAGGAAGAAAAACTAATGCATTAAAATCGCATCTGTATGCTGATCGTATTTTAAAACTTTTGAAACTTTGAAAGTACTGGATCTAAACACTCTCGGGAAGGTAAGCATTTTAGATCGTCGGACTTTTAATCTACTCATGCTCGTATCTTGTGAGATACGCTGCGCATTTGTTAATTTGATAACTATTTCAATAGCGATTTCCAGATCAGGAGTTGGTTTGACGGTCAAAAGAAAGATCAATACGATGACATATTTGACGACCGTGGGAACTAAAAGGAAGTATTTTTCCTTACCGAATACGACGTGATGATAGCGTAGGAAATTAAATGCAAGCAAAATTCTTGCCAAATCCATAGCTAATTGAGACTGGTGGAGGGATATATGTGGATATTGAAAATGTATCAGTAGTTAAAGTTGTAACATCAAGTGTTTACAAAGGTCAATCAAGATAAAATTGGACGGACTCCTGACTTTGACCAAAAGAAATCTACCTCCAGGTTTTAATTTAGAATCATATGAGGACTGGTATCTGACAAAGCAAAATGTGTGTATGAAGACTTCGAAGTAAACTTTTTTTTGAGTAATTGATATAAAAGTTCATGAACTTACATGCATACCTGTAATCCCTAAACTTTAAAACGCATCGACATCATCTCTTCTTTTTCTAATTGTATCGGTGTGATCCCTTCAACGTTGTCATCTACTAACATTCAACGTTGTTTTAAATAACATGTCACAATTTGAAGTTGTTATGTGCCCATTTTTAAGACTGAAAAAGGACAGCAAATGATGACTATACCATGTTAGATTGAACAGAGGTAAGGGGGAGTACGTTGATATAAATAGAAGTTAGAGATGATGTTGACTGTTTAAAAATTAAGGGAGTCACATTGACATTTATATGGAAGTTGAGGGACTTGCATGTAAGTTACTCAACCTTTTCTTATATAAAAATGTCCCCTACTCTTTTGACTCGCGCACCAGCAGACATGTGGCCAACTGCTTGGCGCCGAAGCCGTCCCACTGGAGGGGTAGTTTCGGCATTTGACGCGTCAGCCCCGGCGGGAATTTTGGCGATGCCGTAGAAACGAAGATGAGTGGGAAATACATATTCCCCGGTCTCCATTCCAAGTTACCCCCGTTCCCCATGTTAATGTCAATATTGCCCTTGTCTTTCTGCCACGTATCTGGTAGTGAAGTGCCCTCCCGATCCTAAAACTAATTTTTTGTCCATATTCACCACCACATTCGGGCTCTAGAAAGAACATAGGGGCGTTTTGGTCATTTGGTGGACATAGCCGTCGCTCCAAAACGAAGCGGAGTGGCGAACGGCCTAACGCGTATCACGTACGGCTTCTTTTAGGTTAAAAAAATGGGACTTTAGATTGACGCCCTTAGAATCGTTTGCGATAGCATGGAGATCCCTTAATTTTTACTATTCCGTAGATTCCCCTAGAATATTGGCCCCGCTTACGTCAATACCGCTTTGTTTAGACATTTCGTCAAATTTAAGATAATTAAATTTAAAAGTAAAGGATTTTTCCATTTAACCTCCTGTATGTTTTGACCTTCACGCGGTGGTAGATTAACGGAGAGTTGGTAATTGTTAAATAAAAAAGAGATTTTCGGATAACGAAGAAGAGGGAAATAGGTGGAAATGGAAGACGATGGAGAAAATAAATCCATGGAGCCTTAAAGGCTTTTCCGATGTTCAAGGTGCATGCATAAGGGTGCAGGTTGAGAAATATAAAATTTGATGTGAAAGTTAACATGTATTGATTTTATTTTATATATTTTTTTATGTAAAAAAATATTGCATACGATGAGGTTATCATTATTTAAATTAATAATAAATTATTTTGATATAGATATAAATTACTTAAATTATCTTTAAAAATAACTTTACACATGTGAGATCTTATTTTACATCTATGTAAAATTAATTTTTATTTTCAAAATAATTTGTCACAGGTTCAAAGAGATTATTTTTAACTATTTTTTGCTGATGTAAAATTAAATTTTAAGTATTTCTTCACCGATTACAAGTGATTTTTCACCTTAAGGTACTGTAAATCCTAAGGTAAAAAATTACCTTTTAAATAAAAAATCACTTCTCATATATAAGATTATTTTTTCTAAATCTAAACCGTAAACCTTAAATCCTAAATTCATAAATCAAAATCACTTCGAACAAGTGAAATTACCTTTAAAATAATTTATCACTGTGTAAAATGAAATCGTATCGATGCAAAAACTCATTAAAATAATTTATCATTAATACAGAATAATTTATCACCGATGTAAAGTTATTTATCATTTGTATGTTTTAAATTAAAATGATATGATAATTTTTTTAAATGTAATGAAAATTATTACGTAATAAATATTATATCTTATTATTATTTTTTATATTAAATATTAATTATAAAATTGACTCAAATTTTTAATATCGTGTGAAATATAAAAATAATATCCCATCACTTTTTACGATAGTAGATATATATTTTTTAATTTTTATTATATATAATTTTAAGCTTGTTTCTGTAACCCGCACGTTTGATTGGGCTTTTAATATTTTTCATGTTTAAAATTATTCCAGATAGAACGTGCTTGCACATTAGGTATGTTTTTGTTCCAATTTAATAAGTCCATTCCAATTCTGATACGTTGCATTTTTTCTCATTATATCAAATGGAGAATGAGGACATCCTGCCGACTTAGCAGACAAACAGAGACGTTGAAATTAACATAGTAATGGATAAACTCTTCCATCCTTTTCTTTGCAAGATGTGATACAAATATATGGTCGACCAAAATTAAAGCAAGATAATCCTAAAACGCCAGCGACATTGACGTTCCCAAAATCGTCCTCCACAGTGCCACAATAATAATAAATAAAAAGCTAATTATATCATAAATTAAATAATTAACCCGACAAAGGGAATTTTTTGACAAGCACTTACGAGATGCATCTGGCACGAGGGTAAAAGATTATATCAGGACAAAAAATAAGTGGAAAGAGATATTTGGTTGTACATATGAATTGCTAAAAGAATAAGGAAATATATGCAATGATATAAAATGTGATGTACGAAAATTTGTAGATCTTATTTTTAAGTTTCACATAATATTATAACTTAGATTTACCTAATAATTAATATTTAATGTAAAAAAATAAATGAATTTATTATGTAGTGAGTTTCATCATATTTAAAAAAATTATCATATTATTTTAATTTAAAATATATAGATGATAAATAAATTTATACTTGTGATAAATTAATTTATATCAGTAATAAGTTATTTTTAATGATTTTACACCAGTGAAATCTCATTTTACATTTATGTAAAATTATTTCAATGGTATTTTTACTTGTGTAAAATGATTTTTACATATGGATTTAGGTTTTAGAGTTTAGGAATTTTAGGTTTATGAAATATGATTTTCACCTTGGAATTTACTATTTATGGTTTAGGGTTTCGCGAGGATCTTAAACATTAAAGATTAAACTCTAAACCTTGAGGTGAACAATCATCTTTTAAGTGTAAAATCACTTATCATAGGTAAAAAAACACTTGGAATTTAATTTTGCACCGTTGTAAAGTAAGATTACATTGGTGCAAAGTCATATTATTTTAAAATAGTGAAATTATTTTAAGGTGAAGTGGTTTTGCATCGAAGTAAAGTAAGATTGCACTGGTGCAAAGTGATTTTGGTGTAATGTGATTGCAAAGGTAATTTGAGTAGTTTGTACTCATACAGAAGTGATTTATCGTTGATTTTAACAGTGATTGTAACGACCCGATTCCCGAGTCCCTACGAGACACGAGAACTGGACCGACTCGACTAATCCCAAGACCTAGTCGTCCAGCGAGGAAGTAACCAAGAGAGCAGTAAAATAAACCACATTCAACATGAAATATAACTAGCAATAACAAAATACAGCAGTAAGAAAATGAACTACTACAGCATGTACCACCATAACAGTAGAACAACATTTATAACATAACAAGAATTACGGGTAAAGAAAGTACATAGAGTAACAAAAGCTACTCATTACAGTGGAACAAAAAGGGTACAAAAGAACAGTGGTAACTCTACTGGAACCTACTCGGCCGAGCGTCCTCTGCAGCCGCTGACCCTGGTTGCTCAACACCTGGTCTTGAAAAGTAACGAGTGTAACACGTCAGCGAAACGCTGAGTAGAGTCGCAGCTAAACTAAAGAAGCAGTAAAGTGTACAGTAGCTGTTTTATTTTCTTTCTTCTTTTATTTACGTCTTTCTATTGTTTCATGATTTATCTATTTCTCAGATCCTTCACTTGATCTCGAATGTTCCTCGTGGGAACGATCTTGATTGCAGTCTTTTCCGAACAGTAGAAGTAACACGTGGTGCTCTCCTGGCCGAGAGAGTCCCCCGTGGTGATCCTACTCTCAGTCAACTACCCCAAGGTCACTGATAGACGTAACGGTGACTACAGCACGGTAAACGCACAGGTAACTAACCCGCACTGGCACGCGGTCAGTCGTTTCCGTTAACGGGTGCGCCCAAAGCACAGCACGGAACCAGTATAGGGCAGAGCCCTCTCAGTAACAGGGGTCTAACCCCTCCACAGTAACCAAACAGGGGCCTTGCCCTTCACAGTCCGCGCACCCTCGCCTGTCTACCCTGGTTTGCCCAGTGGGCCTAACAAGTCGGTGTAGATGAGCTAGCAGAACCCCGGGACCCGTGGGGTAGCTAGTACTCGCTCTACACTAGTAGCTCTCCTCGGTACTGTATACACGAGGGCCAACAAGTCGGTACAAAGTGGCCAGACCTAACCCCGGGTCCCAGGGGTGGCTGGCTCCGCTCTGCACTAAGCAGGTAACAGGTGCTTCCCCGGGTACTACGTACCCAAGAGACAATGCACCTCCACGTCTTTCTTTCTCAGTTCCATTTCATTCTCTTTCCAGGAGATCTACTCCTAATTCTCCGAAGGGTTCCAGCTCCTTTAATTCAGCACAATTCAGTTTCACCTTCCAGTTTCACGTTCATACAACCCATGTTCTCAATCATGTTTATTTATTCATAACAGGCAACTGTTAAATCAATTCACAGGCAGCTATTTCTTCCTTTCCACTTTTTCAAGACTGCAGTATTCATATATTCCACTAGTTTTCCCATCCTAGGATTCATGCCATACCCTAGGATCTATCATACAATCTAGCTTTCCAGCCCTAAGATTCATGCAACACCTTAGGATCTATCATTCAATCTAGTTTCTCATTCCTAGGATTCATGCAATGTCCTAGGTTCTATTTATGGTTCCATAATTTAACAGATTATGCTAATAAACCTAAAAGCCACCCTACCAGTTACAACGGGGTACTGGGGGCGTGGTCGGAAATCCCGCGTGCCTCCACAACTCCTGAGACTGCAATGAAATGGGGTCCTATCACAAGGAACAAACACAAGGAGTTTCTCAAAACAGTATATAATTACTGTAGACGGGTAGAGGATTTAATTCCGAAAAGAACGCAACTCGAAACACGGAAAACGGAAAACGGACTCCGAACATGCCCTAAACTGGTCGAAAACGACGAAACAATGCAAAATCAGACGTCTGGAACCTCTTCCAGACGTCTTGAAATGAGGGTCAGATGGTACCTTTGCTCTGTATAGTCACTCAGACGTCTAGAAGCCTGCGGGGGCATCTGGCCTAGTTCCCAGACGTCCGATGGTCACCCCGGACGTCTAGAAGTCCCTCCAGTCGTTTGGCACCGCTGCCAGACGTCTGATTCGCATTGGATGCGAACCTCAGAACCTGCACGTACCCACTCACCGTTCTCAGTACGGATAGTCGCAGAAAAGGAAGAAGGATGAAAAATAACTTACTTGCCAGACGTCTGGATAGTCCTCCAGACGTCTTAACCGTCGTCTGGTTGGAAGACCAGACGTCACGCGCTCTCCGCCCGCGACGCACGGCCGCGTCGCGCCTCATCCGCCTGCTGCTCGACTTGCAGCAGCCCTCCCGCATCACTCTGCGCCCGCTGCTACCCCGCCGGCTGGCTCCGGCTGCCCCGGCAAGCTCGAGCCCTCACGGCCAAGCGTCTCCACCCTCGCGCAACGCCTCCTCCCGCACACCCACTGGGGCTACCGCTGCCGCCGCTCGCTCGCGCTCGCACTCGCACTCCGGCTGGAAGAGGAAGAAGAAGGGAGTGGAGGAGATGAGAGTGAGGGAGAGGGCGAGGGCTCTTTTTAAAGCGTGGGGGGAGAGAGAGAGAGAGAGAGAGAGCAGCGCCTGCAGAGGCGAGATGGAAAAAGAGAGCATCGCAGGTCTGCGCGCGCAGGTGCGCAGACGAAAACCACCCTGCCGCAGAAAATTAATCCCAGATGTCTGGAAGGGGTTCCAGACGTCTGGTCAGACGTCTGGGCCAGCTCCCAGACGTCTTAAATGACGTTTTGAGGCTGCGTTCGTAATAGTGATGGACTGATGAGAGCCTCATCATGAGTCCTAACTAGCACATTTTGACCTAAATAAGTATACAAAAGCTCCTACAAAATCCAAGGGGAAGCCAAAATAAAAGAAATATAAATCTGAATTAAAGCAACACATAAGGGATAAAACTGTAATTTTACCAATGCAGTTTACAAACGGGATGTCTAAGGTGTTGGTGCTAGAGCACCTCGATCATTTGTTTTGATGATAACAAAACACGTGTCATTTAACATTTGCACTTGTTGTATTAGATTTAGGGTCAATTGCAAATGGAGATATGATTAGACGAAGTTCGAGCTCGCATCCATGATGGATTGGAGGAGCTTGATGGAGAGCAGAGGAGATTCGCAATGAGCGATGGCTTGAAGAAGGAAGGAGATGAAGAATAGGATAGATTTCCTTCTCGTGTACTGTTTGTATTTTTCGTTTCTTTTGTTGCTCTTTTTATTCCTTAGAATATCATGTTAAAGAGCCTCAAAGTACCCTACTAGTAGTCTTAGGAACACCTGCACAATCCTTGGACACTTAGGTTTTCTGTGGAGAACTTAGAAAATCAATATAGGATTCAAACAGCATTTCCAGACGTCTAATTCCAAAATTAGACGTCTGATAATATGTTTTAAGACGTCAAACTGTCGATTCAGACGTCTGATAACAATTAGGATGGACTTACGTAGTTCTATCTGATGAAATCAGACGTCCAAACCTTAGACCAAACGTCTTAGAAGACGTCTGATGACTTTGCCAGACATCAAATTAGTGGATCGTTGGCTGGCTTAGGAAACACTCAAGGATATGACCGTTAGAGCCTTATCAGACGTCCTTAGGCCTTTCCAGACGTCTGATAAATAACCGTTTTGCCTCGGCTGACCCAAAATCTCTTCTCAGATATTTTCTAGCCGTTGCACTCTCTTGGAAATCCATTCCCACGAAAAAGTAGGTTTCCAGACGTCCAGACATAGTGCCAGACATCCTATATGTCGTTTGATGGACTTGCACTAGAACCCTATTTAGATCTAATTCATGTCAGGAAGAAACCTGCATAAAATCAAAAGTCTGACCTTATTTTCAGACGTCTTAAACTGACTTCCCAGACGTCTGATGCCAGGATCAGACGTCTGATAACCCTGTCAGTGCAATCATTGTTCCTGATTTCAGCCTGATTCTCTTGGGCTTTGCTCCCAACGGCTATGGAAGCTTTCCTAAGCCTTCCAAAGCCTTCCTAAGGCCTCTATAAATAGAGAGGAACCTCTTGCACATTAAAAGACACCTAGAGACACCTAGACACACTAAGAACAAGCATTTCACACTCTTTTGTGTCCAAGAAAAGGCCTTGCTCGCCAAGCTCAAGCTCTACATCTTGAGAGCATCAAGTCTTTGCGCACTCGCTCTCCCGCCATAGTTCACGAGAGCGACGTTGCGCCGTCGTATGGCTCACGCACCTGCGTCATCAATTCGACGCACTCCTTGCAAACGGGAGTTTCTCAATTCCTATAGAAGCTAGGTTTAAATCTTTCTTACTCTATTGGACTATATTTGTTATTTTATCTTTGTTATTTGGTTGGGTATTCGCTTTGCGAATTCCCGTCTCCTTCGCGGGATAAAATTCTTCTCGTGAAGAGAAGGGGTTGAGGAACGCTACCCTCACACTTGTAGCGTGGTTGTAATTGAGGTTGAATCACCTTCGTTTAAAGTGATTCGTTTAGTGGATTTGATGAACTTGGTTGATCGGAAAATCCTAACTCGAGAGGGTTAGGTGGTGGTTTTCACCCGGTTTGGGTTTCTGACGTGCCTTCGTGCGTGTGTGTTAAGAGGTGTCGTTATAGTTGCACTTGATACGTCGGTTTTAAAAGAAGTAAACGGAGGGAGTCCGAGTGTCGATCTCAGGGAGGCGTGGAAATCGGATTTTGTTTACCACCTGTTGTCACGAAAAAGGCGGAGTTTTGCTTGCGAAAGAAACGGTTTTGAAAAGCGAGAGATAGAGAGAGTTTAGGGTTAGAAAGCTCTTTGGTTTTGATCATGCACTTTAAACAGAAATTAAAAAGGCAACTAAATGAAAAATAATTTCATTAAACATGCATCCATAGTTCATGGTTTACAATATTAAATACATGCTTCAACAAAAATAAATGAAAGCTTTAAAAGAGAGAGAGAGAGGTAGAGAGAGAGTGGAGAGCGACGAGGCAGCCACGGCGGTGGAGGAGGCTCCGTCGGCGGCTCGTCGTCTCCGACGATTACAAGAGTGCCTAAGACTAGCTAGGAGAGGAGTGGAGTAGTTGCAAGTGGGAGAGGATGCCTTGAATGGTGGTAGAAGGGGGTTTAAATAGAGTTAAGGGCTTCCTAAAAGAAGAATGTGCTTTAGCGACATCCAGAACGTCGCTAAAACCGCTTCCATATACGTCGGTGAAGGTCTTCTGCCGCCGGTCAGCCGCCCGCCCCTCTCTCTCTTCAGGCGCGATCCGTGGGCGTCGAACGAGAGCCGTCCGATTGATGATCGGACGGCTGAGATCCTCCCGCGCCTGCGCTAGGATCGCGCTTCGGGCGCGCGTGCGCGCGCGCGTTTCCGCCCGGCGTGTGCGCGCGCGTGGGAGGTGGGGCGCTGTCGTCGCGCCGCGTGGCGCGATCCTAGCCGCTCGCTTCTGATCGCGCGGCTCAATTTTGCCGCGCCCTTCGCCCGCAGATGATTTTCGCTCCGCGCGAATCGAACGCGCGTCGCCGCGACGCGGGCGTGCGCGCTAACCGTTGCGCCACGCCCGCGCTTTGTCGCGGCGACCGCGGGCGAGCGCGCGGATCTCGGCCGTTCGATCGAAGATCAACGGCCGAGATGCGTCCTTGGCTGGCTTGGGGGCGTGCGGCCGGCGGGGGCGGGGCGACGTGGCGCGTTCTAGGCCGTTGATCTCCAGATCAACGGTCAGGATTTCTTGGGCCCATTGTGGGAGCTCCGGATGTCGGATTTGGCCGATTTTGAGTCCGTTAGACTCCGTTCGTCGTCCTGAATCCATCCGTGCGGTCCGATTGCTCATCTGAGGCCTGCTTTGACAAATGCTTTACACAAATGGCCATTAATACAGTTTATAAGCAATCTTGGTACTTGATGCATGCAATGCTCCTATTCTGCTTTATGTTGTGCCTTTTATTCTAAAGATGGGCCATATTCAACCTAATTACTACCCCCTTGCGTGGTGTTATCATACCCCCATGCTTACTCCTTGCTAGTCCCTAGCAAGGTTTATTCTAGCCTTTATTTCTTTGGCGAATTCAAGAAGTAATTGCTTAGGCACTTCGTTACTTGTCAATAAGAGGAACTATACGAAGATCTTAATCTACAAAGACTAAGCAGCGCCCGGGTGTCTGCCAAAATACGAATCGCCCGAATCCTTGCTTTGTATATATAACTATACTTATGTATACGTATATATCTATATATGTCATTTTAGAATTTTTAGAATTCAGTGTGGGTTGGTAACTTTTTACGGCCACCCAACCCACCCAAAACTCGGTCAAAACCCTAAGTGCTAAGCATCTTGGTGTGAATGTTGTGATAGACTTACTTAACGGTAATTGAGACAGACTTCGAGTTTCTACGCCTCTAGGTGACCGGAAAAGAAAATAAATTTTTGCCTGAAGGTGTATTTGTTCGATTGGTAGCTTTCTCCCTGCGTTCATTTTACTTGGGGTCAACACAAGGATTTTCCAGTGTATATCTCCCCGGCTTGTACTACTTCCCCGCTTCTTCCTTAGGTGTTTTTGGTCTTCTTTTTTTTGTGCAATTATTGAGCTGGGCTCTGGACAACCGACCAATGGGCTGTTACCCACGATCACTTGCCAGCCATACTTGTGCGGTGAAGTGTGGTTTATTTTCTTTTCTTCTTTTCCTTTTTTTTTTTTTTTTTTTTTTTTTTTTTTTTTTTTTTTTACGTAGGTGGCTTCCCTAATCTCAAATGTACCTAGAGGCAGTGAAAAAGAAATGGCCTGTGGCTGGGTTCTGGACAACCTGCCAATGGGCTGTTACCCACGACAACTTGCCAGCCATACCACCCTAGAAAGTTCATTAGCTACCCAATTTCTGTCAAAATCTCCGAGAAGTGAGTCTGTGCAGAAATGTGTGCAGATGCTTAGACTCAAAGTTTTCCTGAGTTAGAGGATGAGTTGATAAGTCGTATACTTATCACCTTATTTAGTAGGTGGATTAGAATAGCTTAAAGTTGCCAGGACTCACCGCTAAATCTATATTTTAACGGACACCAGGGCTGATTAAGCCTGAAGGCCTGAAAAGTCTAAGTGTTTAAGTTCTTTTTGTATTATTTCCCACTATTGACAAGTTTCTAATACCTAAGTTTTTCTTCCTAAATTCAAATTTTTTTTTTTTTTTTTTTCAGACTGATTAATTAAGCTCAGGATTATGCAATTTACCACCCCCCCCATGCTTAAGTTGGACAATGTCCTCATTGGCAGATTCATGGATGCAGAAGGGTTTAAAAAGATAGTACCTGAGTGACGTAGACTACCAGATCAGTCTGAATCTGCTGGGTTGCCTCCCAGGAAGCGCTGAGTTTAACGCCTCCAGCTGGGCGGTGCACAAACAAGAATGGCTTGGGTCAAGGAGGTCTGTACAAAATCAACCAGACCCAAAATCAGAAGTCCACAGATGCGAACAAGGTTGTGGTGGAGTCCCGTTCCTAAGGGGCGGGAATTCTGTATCATGCATGCCCGTGTCAGATCCTCTCTTACTCTGTGGGCATGCAAACAAGTTGCTGTGGACGAACGCACCCCAAATATGGCATGCCAGACACTAGAGATGTAGGTTTTATATTCAGCTTGTGTCCCCATAAAATTGTAATCCATCGAAAGTGTATCAATTCTAGTGCATTCGGGTTGCGGGATCTTTATTCTGGTTGGGCAGGTAACAAAGTCCAGAGTTTCATAATGAGCCCTACAATCAAGCATGAGGCCTCTCTCTAAAGACGAATCCATCTCTTCCGCAACTATGGTTTCATTGCTCATTCCCTCGAAGCCCTTGATCTCAAGAATACTTTCTTCAACCTCCTTTGTATCAGATTCACTGTTTGGGGTTGCATTAGAGGTAGGGTCAATTTCATCCTCTAGATCATATTCTTTCTCTCGGCCCTCCTCCAAATTTGTGATGGGGATTCTAACCAATTCATAATCAATTTCTTTGAAATTGTAACTCCATTCTCCATTTCCTACGTTGGCTGCTACTCCCACCGGATTACTTGTCTTGAGCTGATTAGATTCAGATTCCAAGGTCTCTCCCCTCACCTTTTCAGTTTCCTCCTGATGTTTGTTCTCAATGCTCCCCAAATTGTGCTCCAAGGAATCCTTACTTTCCTTATCCACTGAGCTATCCAACTCCTGAGGGGTATCAATGGTGGACTGAACCAAATCAGGATGACTAGGTGTAGTCCAATTGATCATGGTAGGTCCTTGCTTTATGAATTCCATGAATGGCGTTGTATGCAACAGCTTTCTTTGGCCTTCTTCCCCCAATTGTTGGAACAACTCCAACATGGCATGTTGCCCTTTAACCAATTCTTGATTCTGTCTGTGTAGTTCTAACTGGAGGTTATCAAGAATTGACATGGTGTCATTTGGTGTCCTTTGGATTTCCTCCTTGAAATCCAGGTTAAGAGAGTATGGTTGAGGTTGTGGATCAGAATCCATATTGGTGTTTAGGTTCTTGGGTGGATCCTCTATTCTGTCATGTTCAGGGTCCAGTTCTTCAAGAGGAACCATTCTCTGTTTGGTCCTACTCCAGAATAGTTGAGGTTCTAAGTCTTCCTCCCAGTCAGATTCTTCATCAGGGGACCAAATCAGAGGTTGATGATCCTGGGCTTGCCTAGATTTCTGATCATTTTCTGATTTCCATTTGTCTAGAACTCCTTCTAATCCAAAGGTCAAGTAGGCAAGGTTGTTGAATTCAGATGACCTTTCTTGGTTATTATCTTGAGATGGGTAGGGTTCTTGGTGTTCTCCTAAAGTGTAGGTCCTATCACAGTAGAGCGGGTCAGACCTAAATGAGGAGGCATCGTGAGGACAATCGAGATATGGAGCCCCATGATTTGAATCGTACCCTTGGGTGGCTATGTTGGGTGTATTCCAATAAGAGGTTGGTGTGGTTTGGTCATAGTTGGGCCAAGAGGGATATTCCAGGTTGCATCCCCAACTTGGTGGTTGGTTAGCCCAAGTCGGCTGTGGGTATGGTCTACTTGGGTTAGCATACAAATCCTGTTGGGGGTAATTTGGGTAAGATGGATAGGCATTGAAAACCATGGAAGAAATGGAGGGATGCGGGAAGAACAGATGAGAGAGAGTTGTGCACTCAATCAAACAAACAAGCCTAATCCTTATGGTGCATTCCTTAGGAGACCTAGAAATCTCACAAAGGTTGATTAAGTCCGTAAACACTGGACTCCCCTTCCCAAGGCTAATCTGGCCAGGTTGATTACGAGGGGATTGCAGGGAAGGTTCTTCCTTTGGCTTGCGCCTCCGGTTCCATAGACCCCACAACCATGGTCGTTTGACACTGCCCCGCAGCCTAGTCACCAGATTCTACCAAGGGAATGAAAGCCAAGTGCCTAGCAGACAAAACCTCACCTTTTGAGACTTAACTCAGTCCTGCCTAGGGCACGTCTACTCAGTTTTAAAGGGCTAGGATAGTGCTTGTGCTTAGGGTGATGTGATGAGGCGTTGATTGGGGTGGTGCCTCTTAATGTTCTACTTTCAAAGTGTGTGCTTCTAGCAAAACATGATTTTCAAGCAAGGATTTGTTAAGATATAGTGTCTTTTTAGTGTTTCATCCTTACTTAAGTACTTTTTAGGGTTGACGTGTCTTAATTTTTTCAAACAAGTTTCAGTGGGCACGTCAAGTTCTGCACACAACTTAGTGAAAGTAGATTTCCTTTTATTTTGTAAAGGCTCTAAAACCCTAGTGTACTCATCCTGATAATCATGCAGCTTCTATTAGATGAGTCAGTTTTAGGGTTGAGTGGTGCGGCCCAGGTCAACTCATGGTGGCTTCGCAAACACCACTCAAGAGAGAAAGAAAAGAACACTCCAAGAATTTGTCCAGTATATTAGAGTGTACATTTTTTTGTAGGGTGGTGTATTAAGAATGTGGGTCAAGCAATCATTCGCCACGCCAATTTTTTCAGTTTTTATGATTTTTTTTAGCTTTTTCACGCAAGCAAACAATGAGAGAGAGAGAGTACTCACTATCGGTCCTCGAGGCGTCTACTTCCTTGCTACCATAGTGGAATGCGTCGCTTCGCCGTCCATGCGCCGAATTCCTGCATCCGTCAAGTAAAAAGGAAAGTAGGGCATTAGACGATATGAGAATGAAGGTGGAATGGAGGTGATAAAACAAATCCGTTGCCTCCCCGGCAACGGCGCCAAAAACTGACGTGCCTTCGTGCGTGTGTGTTAAGAGGTGTCGTTATAGTTGCACTTGATACGTCGGTTTTAAAAGAAGTAAACGGAGGGAGTCCGAGTGTCGATCTCAGGGAGGCGTGGAAATCGGATTTTGTTTACCACCTGTTGTCACGAAAAAGGCGGAGTTTTGCTTGCGAAAGAAACGGTTTTGAAAAGCGAGAGATAGAGAGAGTTTAGGGTTAGAAAGCTCTTTGGTTTTGATCATGCACTTTAAACAGAAATTAAAAAGGCAACTAAATGAAAAATAATTTCATTAAACATGCATCCATAGTTCATGGTTTACAATATTAAATACATGCTTCAACAAAAATAAATGAAAGCTTTAAAAGAGAGAGAGAGAGGTAGAGAGAGAGTGGAGAGCGACGAGGCAGCCACGGCGGTGGAGGAGGCTCCGTCGGCGGCTCGTCGTCTCCGGCGATTACAAGAGTGCCTAAGACTAGCTAGGAGAGGAGTGGAGTAGTTGCAAGTGGGAGAGGATGCCTTGAATGGTGGTAGAAGGGGGTTTAAATAGAGTTAAGGGCTTCCTAAAAGAAGAATGTGCTTTAGCGACATCCAGAACGTCGCTAAAACCGCTTCCATATACGTCGGTGAAGGTCTTCTACCGCCGGCCAGCCGCCCGCCCCTCTCTCTCTTCAGGCGCGATCCGTGGGCGTCGAACGAGAGCCGTCCGATTGATGATCGGACGGCTGAGATCCTCCCGCGCCTGCGCTAGGATCGCGCTTCGGGCGCGCGTGCGCGCGCGCGTTTCCGCCCGGCGTGTGCGCGCGCGTGGGAGGTGGGGCGCTGTCGTCGCGCCGCGTGGCGCGATCCTAGCCGCTCGCTTCTGATCGCGCGGCTCAATTTTGCCGCGCCCTTCGCCCGCAGATGATTTTCGCTCCGCGCGAATCGAACGCGCGTCGCCGCGACGCGGGCGTGCGCGCTAACCGTTGCGCCACGCCCGCGCTTTGTCGCGGCGACCGCGGGCGAGCGCGCGGATCTCGGCCGTTCGATCGAAGATCAACGGCCGAGATGCGTCCTTGGCTGGCTTGGGGGCGTGCGGCCGGCGGGGGCGGGGCGACGTGGCGCGTTCTAGGCCGTTGATCTCCAGATCAACGGTCAGGATTTCTTGGGCCCATTGTGGGAGCTCCGGATGTCGGATTTGGCCGATTTTGAGTCCGTTAGACTCCGTTCGTCGTCCTGAATCCATCCGTGCGGTCCGATTGCTCATCTGAGGCCTGCTTTGACAAATGCTTTACACAAATGGCCATTAATACAGTTTATAAGCAATCTTGGTACTTGATGCATGCAATGCTCCTATTCTGCTTTATGTTGTGCCTTTTATTCTAAAGATGGGCCATATTCAACCTAATTACTACCCCCTTGCGTGGTGTTATCAGTTTCCACCTAAAAATAATTGTGTACATTGTGTGATTGATTTTTTTGTGAGATTGTTTATATTCTATTCCGCATTTTATTACGTCACCCCCTCCTGGTAGGGCAAATCCACATAAGGGTCTAAACACAGGTCAAATGATTTGATCTGAACAAGGTTATAACAATTTCTAGGAATTAAATGACATTCTGTAACCCTAAACGCAAACCATCTTTAATTCACGAAGTTCCTGACAAGATAAAAGTCAAATAAACCCTCTAATATTCATGGAAAAACATCCCCTAGGGTTTGGAATCTTCAATTTGGCCAGTCGAACCTGTCTTGACCTAAATTGAGAACCATACCCAATTTTTGACATAATTTGATTTTTTGTGCAAATTGACCGATCAAACGTGATTAAACCTAAAATCAAGCTTCACCATTAGATTCTTTATGTCCAAATTAGGCTTATACCAAAATTTGGACCTAAGGGAAGGCCATCTTGACCTACTTTACAAATTGGTTCTCTTGAATTACTTTTCAACCCTTATCTTTTTTGAACCCTTGCATTTTTCCCCTCAGCTTCCCTTTCGTTCTTTACAGAACGATCCCTCTGCCACCCCACGCAGCTGCCCATACCTCCGAAGACCTTGCACGGAGGATGGCGCCGTGCAGGGTATGGGAGCCGCTCTCAGAAACGAAAGGGGGGTTCCCTACGTCGTCCTCTTTCATAGGGACCCCCTTCCATATTCTGCCATTGCCCACTCCTCTCGTGCGAACACGCGAGAGGAATGTGTCTCCACTTCCGTCCAACTCCGGCAAACTCTCCACCATCTCTCCTCGAGATTCTCTTCTTGCTAGCTGCTATTTAAGGGACGGCAGGGATCTCCGGTCGTCTCAAGCCTGTTTTGGCTGAGGAAAACCCCCAAACTTCGTCTCCTGCCCCTTCGGTCAAGCGCTCGCAGGCTCCGGTGACCCTTCTTCCTCCCCTTCGTCGCTCTGCTGCCATACCTGCAGCAGAGTTCACTCTGCCTCATCCTCCCGTGCCAGGCCGCACCAGCTGGCACCTTCTTGACCTCCTCCTCCTCGTTGCCGTTACCCCTCTCTGGGCATCTTCGTCCCCGGCGTCGGCAGGCACGCGCTGAGCGCCTCCTCCTCCCCTTTCGTCAGTTAAGTAGGTAAACACTCTTCCCCTTACTCTCTCCTTTATTTCCCCCTTATTAATTTGTTGTTTCCACCCATCGATCACCACTGTCCATCGCCACCTTCTCCATCTCCGGCCGGCCTCCGGCGAGGCGTTCCCACCGCTCCATGCTTCCATACGCCTCGCCAGCTACCCCTTAAGCACCACGACACCTCACTGACCCTAAATCCTTACTCCATTCACCACGCCACACCTCCAGAACTCCCCCCAAACACACCCACTCTCAAGCACACAGTGTGCCTTAGGTGCACGGCCATAGGCACTCTCACGTCTCTCCAACCACGTCTGCACACTCGCCACATCTTGGTGAACCTCCCTGAGCCTTTTGACGTGGCCGCGAGATCGTTTTAGTGTTTTCAAGACCCAGGTGCTCGCTGCCATTATCGAGCAAGTTGAAGCTGCTTTGCAAGCTTCTTCAGGTCCATCCGCTCCAGGCGTAAGCCCCACGTGACGTGGAATTGAGGCGCGAGCGTGTCCAGGTCTTCAATTGGGGTCATAAGCCTCGGCTCCTGCCCCAAATCGCTCGAGCTTCCTGCTTGCAGGCGTACGAAGCAGCAGGTGGGACTTTAGTCCCACCTCAAAAGTGTGTAGGCACGCGCCCACACATAAATTGAAAAGGTGTTCCTGGCTTATCTTCTCGAAACACTGGGGTGAGGTCCCTCGCCCTCACTCACCAGGTCTCGTCCGCGGCACTGCCCACGCGGACCTGACCCGTGACCCGATTACCCTGATCCGTTCACTCCTCGTGCACCACACACACGGCGATGCGCCTAGACCCGGGCGCGCGACTGACCCGATAACCCGGCTCTGGGAGAGCATACCAAAGAGAGATTCAGAGAGAGAGACGCAGGAAAGGATAGGGGTAGGTTTTGCGTTCTTATGTGTGCAAGGAGCAGGTGAAGAGGAGAAGGAAGGGAAGCGACAAAAACTTGGCCGCAAGGAAAAGAAGAAGGTGAAGGAAGAGCTGCAACAGCCGAAGAAGAAAGAAGAAGAAGAAGAGAAGACAACAGAAGAAAAGAAGAAGAAGCCAAGGAGGAGCTGCTGCAGAAAGAAGGAGGAGGCACTGTAGCAACAGGGCCAATAAGGCGTCTGATTTAGAGAATCAGACGTCCGAAAAAAGGAAAACAAAGAAGGAGGGAGCTGCTGAAGAAAGATGGAGAAGAAGACGTAGAAGAAAGAAAAAGAAGCCGCTGCAGAGAAAGGGAAGAGAAAAAGAAGAATTGCAGCAGAGGAGAAGAAGAAAGAAGAAGGCAGAGAAGCTGACTGAAGAAGAGAAGGCACGGTAAGAAAAGGGAGAAGAAGAAGAGGTCAAGAGAAAGAAGAGAAGAAGAAAAAGAGAAATTTTTGCTCACTCTCTCTCTTTTAAATTTTTGTAACTGTATTGTGAAGTTATATGTTTCTAGAATGATGTGTGTTCCCTGAGTTCGACCTCGGGATAATCTAAATCTCGAGTAATAAATAAAATAAACTGGTGATCGTTTTTGCAATATAATACAACGAATATATCATTAAAACGTCGCGAACGACGAGGCGACCATGCACCCTGACATTTGTTAGTAATTTTTTTACATAAAAATAAGATATATCAAGTGAGAGTAATGGTTACATTGGTGTGCATTAAATTTTACGTTTTCTAACTTATATTCATAAGAATAAGTGGTGAGATAAAATAATTGATATTACGATGTAATGCTAATGAATAATTTTTTAATATTATAATATATGTATTATAAATTGATGTAATATCGTGAATGTATTTTAATAAATATATTATATTAAAATTGATATATTTTAATATATATTAAATTTAATTTGATAGCACGGTATAATTTAACATTGATATTGACACATAAATTAAAGTAAATTATATCTTTTAACTGTAGGATTTATTCCTTTAATTTTGTTTTTTTCTTATAATTCGACAGATAACCCATGAGTCACTGTCTAGCGAAGCGACTCCATTCCTCTTGCCGTACTGGTAATGATTGGATAATTCTTAAGTTCGTACCTACGGTTCTCAGATTTGATAAACATCAATTTAGTTGGGGCCTTCAAACTTGGATGTGCACTGTACAGGCCATGGCTCGGCTTGCAAACTCAAATTTAGGCTTCATTCTGGCCCTATCATGTAAAGTCTAGTTTGGAGCCAATGATCAAAACTTTGCACTTTCATTTTTTCCTCTAAGAAAAAGTAATTTACACAAAGATCCTTTTCCCACGATGTTGCCGTTGCTTGTCGTGGTTGATGGTGGTGCTTGCCTATTCGACGCTTGCCAAGGTGGTGATACTTGCTTGGGCAGCTAATGCAGCTATTGGGTGGCATTGCTGTTCCCTTGCATCGTTGGCAGTGATGCTTGTGGCTATAGTGCTGCTGAAGGGGTAACATCTTGTTGGTTGTACTTGGTGCAGATGCTTGTGCTGCTGACGTGGTGGCACTGGTAGCGGTAGTGAATCCCTCGATACCTGAGGTTCTTTCCCTTGGAGTCTTGTTAGTTGAGGGAAGGTGTCGTTTACTCCATTATCACTACTTATAGCCTTTTATCTCCCTCGACATCCTCTCGCTGATTTTATGTTTCGGTATTGGTTGATGCATGCTCAAGTTTCATACCCCCACCCCCATACCCTATCCTTTATCTTTACGGGGACTACCCGTGACACCAAACTTCATTCGATCAAGAATTACTCGATTTATTTCAGGGCTGATATCTTTTGGATTTCTCTCTTACGCAGATCATCCGATCGTTAGGTCTTTTTCTTAGTGCTGCAACCGTAATAGATAAGCGTGAAGTTGCTGCTTGAACGCAACAAAAGCTAAAGCACTTTGAATGCATTCTTTGTATTTCGTTGTTTTTCCTATGTCATTTTGTTTTTCTTTTTAATTATAGATTCTGTGCCCCCACATTGTTACGAGGCATAATTTTTCGCTCTTCCGGAGAACATTCGGATTTCTATCTTCCTCCTCCACCCTTTAATAAGGCTGCATCCTTGGTGTCAAGTTTTTCCTTTTTAATTGAATGGTTAACTTCAAAAAAGCAAAAAACATCGGCCGCTCCCTCTACGGAACATTTTCCCTAACTCGGCCGATAAAAGAAACAACGAGAGAGATCTCACCGCCCGAATTATGCGGGTCTCACAAAGGACATCCAAGGAAAAGATCAACATGATCACCTCTCAGGTACCGAAAGGTCACTTCCGTAAAACTTGTGGACCTATCTTGCAATTCCCAAACCTCGTCTGGTTCATCCGAATCGGCTCGAAAATCCGGGGACATTGCGCGTAAATCACCGTAGAAGGATGCAACCCTCCCCCCAGCACCCTCCAAGCAAGCTCAGGTACCATACCAACAAAATTCCCCCCAACACGTACACATACATATACACGCACCAAAGCCCACGCAAATCCCCTACCCCTCCGCTACAGCATCTCCCCCTCTCTTCCCCTCCCACGCCTTCTTTCCCCCACCCCGGGAGAGGAGAGGTGTCACGAGCCCTCTCACGCACCACAGCAACAATGGCCTCCGAGCTCACCTACCGCGGGGGGAACGAGCCCCACCACTACCCGGCGGGTTCCCTGTACTGCCCCAAGCACCCACGTGTGGTCCCCGCCGTCGCGCGCCCCATCTCCTGCCTCCTGCGGGAGCAGCGCCTCCTCTTCACCCTCCTCGGCATGGCCATCGCCACCGCCCTCTTCCTCTTCCTCGACACCATCCCCCGACGCCACACCACGGTACTCCCGGAGGCCTTCACGGACGAGAACACTGGTACCCAATTGGTGTCCAACGTGGTGCACAATAATGGGCTCCTCCCCCACGGGGAGGGGGCCTACGGCGCCGGGGGAGGTGGTGGGTACGTGGGGAAGGTGCCCCTGGGGCTGAGGAGGAGGCCGAGGAGGGTGGTGGTGACGGGCGGGGCGGGCTTCGTTGGGAGCCACCTGGTGGACCGGCTGCTGAGCAGGGGGGAGAGCGTGATCGTGGTGGACAACTTCTTCACGGGGAGGAAGGAGAACGTCATGCACCACTTCGGGAACCCCAACTTCGAGCTGATACGGCACGACGTGGTCGAGCCGCTGCTTCTGGAGGTCGACCAGATCTACCACCTCGCCTGCCCGGCTTCCCCCGTGCACTACAAGTTCAACCCCGTCAAGACCATCATATCCTTTTCCTCCTCCTCCTCCTCCTTCCTCTAATTCTTTTCCTTTCTTTTTCTGTTGGGTGTTTTTTTTTTTTTTTTGGTGTTAGAAAACTCTGTGTTGGGTGTTTGGAAGGGAGTTCTATTTTCCACGCAAATAACTTCATCCCACGTCTCACCCATGGGATGTCCACTTTTAGACGAGTAGAATAAGATAAAATAAAAGATAAATATCACCACTGTGGGGGGAGGATAGGATTCTGGGTGATTTTTTTTTTTACATCAAATTAATATTTATCGCTTGGAGGTCCCTTTTTGATCTCTGGGCCTGCTGATTTGGATTTTTTTTTTTTACTGTTTGGCTTTCCGGTGGTTCGGTTTTCGCTGTCGGAATTGGAAGAGGTGTTTTGGGTGAAGGAGCATACGAGAGATAAAAATTGGATCGGTGGGTGAACTTGCTTTGTTCCAGACTTGAAGGCTAAGTCTAAAAAATGTCGCAAAACAATTCCGTAATTTACTGCTCCAGATAAAGGAATTTGGAGCCTCTATACCTCCTACGAACTGGTGCCGACACTTTTGATTTTGGCATGCGATGATATTTAGATTCGAGTTTTCATCCCGGGCATTAGCGTGCCCTAACGAGAATTTGCGTCGTTTCAGAAAAAAAAAAACACAGAGAGGAAAAGAAAAAGAAAAAAATCAGTTGCTTCAATAATAAGCAACTGCATGAGACTGTTTTCCGAAGCCACTTAAAATCCCCGCATTTTCTCGGGAGCCCAGCTGTGACAGTGAAATCGGAGAGTTCTTGGATTAAAAATCTGCAGTTCGGTTTGGGGTTGATTGTAAAATGAGCTTTTGATCCATGTTTTGGATGCGTAGAGAACCACTTCTGGGTAGCTCGTGCGATCGGTGAGCCTAATTTCCTCGCGATCGTGACAGAAGTCTCGGGTTTCGTGTCAAAACCTGTGATCCAAACCGCACCTTAGCCGCCTGTTTCATTGCCTTTTACTGTTGCTGAAGGTTTAGAACAGGGAGCAAAAGAGATCGTGTCTTTGGGAGGTAAACATATAATTCCCATGTTAGGCAGTTTATGTCCTCTGCCTTTGAATTCTCTGGACGTAGAGAAATCACAAAAAATTTTTAAAAAAAAAAAAGCAAAAACAAAAACAAAAAAGAGATTTCTGAAGAGTTCCCCAATCTCGGCAACTGAAATTTATTCTTTATTTGATATATATTTGTTTAAGCATCTAAAACAGGTATCCGTTGTTACCATAACCGCTCTAGTCATCGTGACTGTGACGTTTACTCTCTGCCAAGACTCTTTATCTTTGTGGCTGCGTTCGTGCCATTGAAAGAAACAGATGTTGGTTTCTCGTGCCGCGCGCGTGACCTGTGATGTTGCATGTTCTTCTTAATGCGGACTTGCCCACTGCTTGATATCAGGTGTTAAAAAAGGTCTGTGCAATTTCCTTAATTCGGTGTTTCGCGATGTGGTGGTCAGCACAAGACCAACGTGGTGGGAACGCTCAACATGTTGGGTCTGGCGAAGAGGGTGGGAGCGAGGTTCCTTCTCACCAGCACAAGTGAGGTCTATGGTGATCCCCTGCAGCACCCTCAGGCCGAGACCTACTGGGGAAACGTCAATCCAATTGGTTTGTCCCGTACCCTTCATCTCACTTTCCAGATGCTCCCTTCTTTTTCTTTTATTTTTGCTTCTTTGGATCTTCGGTTCTTGCTCTCCGAATCAATGAAATCGTTGGGATCTAGTTTACTCTGAGGGGTTAACCTCTCTGGAAGTAAGTTGGGTTCTATTTACTTGATTATTTAATTATCATATTTAACGTTAATTTCAATTGATGTTAATTAAATCAGTATTAAAATTATATATCACTAGTGTCTCTAATATTTCTCAAATTTTATATATCTAACATCATTTTCAAGTAAATATCATAAGAATTAACATCACAACTTAACATTAATTCAAATAAATACAAATTAATGTTAAACTTCACCCTACAAATAAATACGATTGCATGTTAACATTAGTTCATTATTTCTTAACACTATATTCCTGATCCTCTAAGTAAATTAACTCTAGAGATGAGTAGAGATTATCAAAAGAGTTTAAATAAATATATAATTTAGAATCAAAGAATGTAACTTATTTCATCTTATTAATCAATGTCAACATCTAATTTTTTCATTACTTTACATTTTCATCGAAATCTATATCAAAATTTATTTATTTTAATATAATATATCAATTAAAATATATTTATCATATTTTATCAATAATATTAAAATAACAACCACTAAAATCAATACCTTACTTTCCTTCATCTTTATAATATTTTATACTTAAGATGATTCTTATCCTGCTTTCCATTGTGAAAATTGGCCGTTCTTCTTTCTATTGCCATGACATGAGCCTTTCGCTTATGCGTCGCCTTTTTCCATATAAAAGTAGAAAATGTGGATGGAATGTGGACGTTGGAAAATTACAATCGAAAGTGATTGATCTAACTGCACGCTTCTTTATTTTAAAAAGGGAGAAACCCTTTCTAGCTACAAGTAAAGTACTTTTGAGTAAGACCCGTAGTTGGAAGGAAAATTATCTGGGTATATCGATGTATACATAAAAGTATACAAATAGGACTCCTCCTTGTTAAAAGGAAAGATTATATATCTACACAATGTAATATGGATCGAATGATGTTATGTAACTTATGAATAGACATATAAATCGATATACGAATTGATGTACATCTATCATCATCATCCTGGTTGAAAGGCTTTGTAGAAGGGCATTCGTTTTCTAGCTACGAACCCACGGCTGCGTTTGCAAAAGGTCGATGGCTTCTATGTTGTTGAATCCTGAGATGGTTTATGTATGGGACTGCAAGCCTCAACGGGAGTTGCGAAAAATCTGATTCCATCTGTAAAAATTTTGGCAAAAATTTTACAAGATGGGTCGTTAGTTCTTCTACGTCGCATCTGTATAAAATTAAGAGATTTTTGCATCATGACTTTAAAAATATATCTAAATACATCAATATTCTTGAATATTTTATTAATACATCCGTACTCGTACAAACATATATATACATATATATATGCGCGTGCCCCGGCCATTACAATTAACAATAAATAACAGTAACTATGATTAATGTATACCTATTCATCATAATTAATCAACAAAAATTAATATTTTTACATTCATGTCCTTTAAAATTTTCCTAATTGTATCTAATTGCCCCAAAAAAGTAAATTTTCCCTCCTTCGGAAAGAATGAAGGGGGAAATGAGGAGGAAGATGGGGAAGAAAGAGGAAACAAAGAAAAGAAAAAATCAACCTTAGATAGATGCTCCAATGTAATTTTTAAATTTTACATTATTAACTTTACCAACTGTCAGGGAATATTCAATAAATATTTCCTCAAATCTAAAGGAAACTTAAGTTTGGGATATGATTGTCATGGAATGTAAGTTTGTTGGGGGTATAAATATGATAAGGAAGCATACAGAGAGATAGATGTAACTAGATATGTTTTTAAGGTTGGGAATGTAAATATTCCTATAATACGGCTCCTTTTTCGTGAGTTTTCGGATATTTTTATCTATAGAAAAAAAAACCACAAATTGGGACTCTGCTTGTACCTAAACCCTTCCCACCTTTCGCTTTCCAACTTATAATCTTATCTCTACTCTTTTGACCTTGTCTAGGTTGTCTCTCTTGCGTCGAATAGGTACGTTTTAGACCTCAGTCTCCATCCCTAGTGCAAGGTTGCTTTTTTCTCCTTTGGGATACTTAAAGCTGCACCGACGCTTTTTCCAACATATGACCAGAATACTGGACGTTTCCGTGGATGCATCAGAGAAATCGCCCCTCTTTGTTCTCGTTGCCACTTTGTATCCCTCAATTTTTACCACCTTTTGCGAAGATCCCACGTAGAAGGAAAATACCCAGCTCAACCGGATATGCACGTTTTTTTATCCCTCTGTTTTCCTTGGTCAACCAAGAGCGATGCTTTCTCCACATTATTTTCAACCACTGAGGTTATTGCTCTAAATTAAGCGAGATCGAGCCTAATGATTTCTTCCAAAACCTTTTCATGCCATTTGGTCAAAAGAATAAAAATTAAAAGTAGGAGAAATAAAAAGAAATAGAGATTTAATTATTGTCTGGATAAAAGAATTAGGAAATTTTATTTCACTTAGAATATTTATTTGACGGAATAAATTAATAAAATACGTAAAAATATTAGTTAAAATAAAAAATTAGATGAAATTAACATGTAAAATTAAATAATTTCATGAAATAAGAAATGGACAAAATCGAAAATTACATCCCAAATTTTGGAATGACGTGGTTTTAGATTAATGAGTGCCAAGTACGGAATCGAAAGTGGAATTGACATTAATTTCATGTACGAAATAATACCTTTGAGTTTGCCAGCCACACTTATAAGATTTTATCATCCTTGGATGCTCAAATATGTTTAAAGTTAAAATGTAAATAATTATATGTTGCAATGTATTTCGCAACGTAAAAAAATAAGAGAAGTGATTTCAATCGATATTTTTTAATTTTTTATTAGTGAAAATTATTTTTCATGGATAAAAAATTAATTTCTAAGTGAAAAATCACTTTATATAGATGAAAAATCACATTTCAAATGAAAAATCATTTATCATCAATAAATAGATAATGCATATCAATACATTTTGATTTTCAATTAATATATTTTTATTTTCAATCAGTTAAAAATTATTTTTAATCTGTATATTTTGATTTTAAGTCGATTTACTTAATTTTTAACCGATAGATTTTCATTTTCACTTGATTTAATCTGATCGCACGTTACAATATGCATTTCTGCACTTATGTCCATGTTTAAACGTGTCTCCCTTCCTAATTCTATTCAACACAAAACCAACTTTCCGCAATTGAATAATCTGAATCGATCCCTCCATATCCTCGACATGTACATCCAGATTGAATAATCACGTATTATCATCAGCATGTAAAATGCCATCTCGCAGGTGTTAGGAGCTGTTACGATGAAGGGAAGCGCACCGCTGAGACATTGACCATGGACTACCACAGGGGTGCAAATGTGGAGGTTTGTTCTAGATTACTTCTTTTTTTTTTTAAGTAATTTATTTGAAAGATTAACCCTTTAAAGGTTAGGTCAGCCTTCGTTTATTTGAGAAATTAACCTTATGTTGAAAGCCTAGGCTAAAGATCCTTAACATCGGTAATCTTGTAACTCCACCACAGCTAAATCTTCCTTCTCATAAACCGATGCTAACATCGGTTAAAGTAAACATTATACAAGTTGGCATCACAATTTCAAGAATAATTATTTAAATAAATAAAAATTGATATTAATATCATCTTAAAAATAAATAAAAGTAAAAGTTGATTTCAATTTTATTTTTATCAACATCAATTTCCTAACCTTTCTAGTAAGCTAGATAGATAGAGTGACTCTCGTGATGGCAGTAAGGAAGCTAAAACAAACGATGGCAGGAGGTGTTTGATCTGTTCATCATAACTCTGCAGGTGAGGATTGCTCGGATCTTCAACACGTATGGTCCGCGGATGTGCATCGACGACGGCCGTGTTGTCAGTAACTTTGTCGCACAGGTCCGTCTACGTACACATGATATATGGCTTCTAATTTGAGGAATTGGCCATAACAGGTTTCATTTATATCAAACTAAAAGGCAGATTTCTTAGCTCCGAACCAAATTAATGAATGTTGTGTAAAGTTTTATTATGATTCTGACTCCAATCTATTCCTGTATCGAATGTTCTGATAACCATAGGCCTTCCCGCGTATCTGGGTGCATACACTGACATATTAAAAGTTGATGGGGGGTTAAGAAACAAAATAATAAGACTTAATTTGCCTGCAGATGTGACCAGTCCAAACTCTTTTTGCTTAATACATTTCAGGCCCTCAGGAAGGAGCCCTTGACGGTCTACGGTGATGGGAAGCAAACAAGGAGTTTCCAATATGTCTCAGATCTGGTACGAGCCCTTCTTTATATTCCATCCAAGTATGATACCAGGCGAAACAATATCGAAGCAATATAGATGATGGTGTTGAGAAATCATCCAAGGCACAATGATTTACGTGAACTCTAATATATATATATATATATATATATATATATATATATATATATTGAGAGAGAGAGAGAGAGTCACTGTAGAAAAAGAAAAAAATATAGAGTGCAATTAACCCATGCCAAAATGGAAGAGGAGATAATCCTAAAACACACTCATACAGAGTACATGTCTAATTAGATCCATGGTCAGAGCATTGGGATGCCAAAATCCATTTAAAATTGCATGTTGGACCATATATAATTGGATTGCGGGCATTCAAAAAAGACATAATTAACAAATGGAAGTATATCCCGATGTGCTATCATCTCCGATAGTATTTCTCGTCCATTCAAAAATAACAAATGGAAGTATATGCACGCAGTAGGAAGCAACTAATCTCAAGGCAAAAGGGGGAAAAAATACTGAAGTTTTTTTTTCACATGCTTCTCGAGTACGTACCACGCGAGAAGTTTCATGCCGAGGGTTTGATCTTGTTACTGGATTTTCAACATGAAAGCAAACCCTATCCACCAAAATCATTAGTTAGAATCAACTGAATTCCAGGCAAATCCTCGCAAAAAGTGGAATTGAAACGACGAGGATCAAAATGTAAAAATTAAGTGGGTGAAATTACCTTTTTACCGCTTCTAATCTCCTAGTTTATCGGGATTAATTCACGTTTATCGCGGGAATTCAATTAAGGTGGAGGGACTCGTCAGATTGATGGAAGGCGAGCATGTCGGCCCGTTCAACCTTGGAAACCCTGGGGAATTCACCATGCTTGAGCTAGCAAAGGTAATTTATACTGGAAGCACCAGTCGTAACTCTTTGTCATTTACTTTTCCTCATTCAATAAAAGAAAAGGAATGGGGGATCCAAATCCATGGCCTTTTCCACGCAAAAGCATCCTCACCGCCTCCTTTCCCACATCCAGAGCGGTTTTAACAGGTGAACGTGTGCCCCTATCTTTCGATAGGGAGGAATATGAGGAAATGACGTGGGAATGAACTTTGATGTTTTATTTTCCTTTGATACATACATTCATTCCGATCCGATGCAGGTGGTGCAGGAGACGATCGACCCAAATGCGAAGATCGAATTCAGGCCCAACACGGCCGACGATCCGCACAAGAGGAAGCCTGATATAACAAGGGCCAAGGAGCTACTAGGTTGGGAGCCCGTGGTTCCGCTCCAAAAGGGTCTGCCTCTCATGGTGTCCAACTTTCGCAAGCGTATATTTGGCGACCATCGCGATGACTCGGGCACTTCCAAGGTGGAGGAGGTTGCAACTCAAAAGAGTGGTGATAACAAGAAGCAGCCAATCGTAGGAATGAAGTGAGCATAGGAAGGAAGGGATGGGATTGGAATGAGATTCAAACAGGCTGTGTGTTCGGTAGAAGATCAGGAGGGCGGAACCTATAAATTTCCTCCCTTAAAGCTTATGTACTTGTCGTATTCGCAGTGGGTTTATGCCCATTTTATAGCTACCGGTCAGAGCTCATGGCCGGTCCTTTTTTTTTTCTTCTGACGAGTTCCACTATGATGCAGGGCATCAGCAGCACAAAATGTTGAAAATTTTTTTTTTGTTTTTTTTGTTTTTTTTCTTTAACAGAGTTTTATTTCCGCAGGACTATTCCTCATTCCCTCCTCCTTCCATCTTTCAAATTGGCCCTACCTTGGATTGCCAGGGGTACTCTTCGTTTTAAATATGTGATCCTAGATGTCTAAAGTTTAGATTCTAATATTTGTATGTCCCGGAAGAAATTAGTGAAAATAAATAAAAACTTAAGAAATAATCTACGGATGTAATAAATATAATCCCTACGATACAGTCTTTTATTTAGTGTGAAATTGTTGGGTAGGTTGCATACATGAAAAGTAGCATAAATATTATCATACTTAAGCAAGCACCATAATTTATAAGTGAAGAAATAATTGATTATTTTTCATTTCAAATGGAAACGCACGCTGACTTTGTTTTATTTAAAATGAAGATATATCAGAAAATTTTTATTTTAAATGAAAAGACATAAATTTTCTTTTATCTTGTATGTAAACACATAGGTGATTTGATTTTAAAGTGAAATGTATTGGGAAATTTTAGTTTTATATCAATGAAATTTGATCTTGATATTAAAATATATCAGTGTAAAATGATTCAAAAGTGATGATGACTTTTTTTAGTGTAATTTAATTCATTAGTGGTGATGATTTTTTTTAATAAAATTTAATTTAAAAGTGGTAATTTCTTTTATTAGTAGTAGTAAATTTTGACTTTATATTATTTGTATTACTTTTCACATTATCTTTTTTATGATATTTTGAATATAGCATGTATTCTATTGATGAATCCCACTTAAGTAAAGGGGGTGCCCATGTGATAAAAGGTGCATAACGAGATTTTCACTTTTACACTGTATTTTACGTTGTAAATTGTGTCGGCATACTCCCATCCAAGAAATTATAATTCAGTTCTGAACGAAACTTTCCCTACTCAAGACCAAAAAAAAATGAAGAGAAAAAAAAAAGGATGGCAGGAAACTAATCTGCGACTTTCATGCCTGCCGCCCTCCTAAATCTTACTTCCCTATTCTTACTTTTCCCAAAAAATACTATTTTCTATGTATGCTCATGGTAGAGCATATATATCAAGAAAAACTATTATTATACACCTTATTTTATACCACAAAATTCCATGGTGGAGAAGTCAGGTAATTAAGGAGACGTATCGGTGACGAGGAAAGGAAAATTCTTCTGCTAAGGTCAGCATGTAAAGTCCACCGAAAACAACAATTATCCTCTCTACTCCCACTTATTTGGATCTGGTCATAATTATGCAAATTAATAAGGGCATATTTGCCTGACAGCAGTAACCCACCCAAATAGTGTCGACGGAGAAGTCCCCCTGCAGATATAGATGAGATCAGCAGCCAAAGTACCGGCAAGCCAGTTGAATGAACCTACCAGGCTAATGAAGCGTGATCGTCAAGGCTACTTAGTTGAAGAAGACTACCTCCTGCTCTAGGTAGGCACGACCGCGAGGTAGTTGACGATGAGAAGGCAATTATTCCCAGATCCACTGCCTCAACTTTCGAAGATAGTTGCTACGAGGATGTTAACCTAAATCATTTAGTCAACCAACCATGATTGGAGAGGCATAATTCTTAAATACCGAGGCACCTTGGGTGAAGAAGGATCACGAGGATAAAGAGAAAGGAGAGTACTAATTATATTTTGCATTATCAAATACTCAATAAAATTTGAGAATCTCGATGCTCTTCCTAGATATATATATATATCAGTAGAGGTGAAATTAGGTAATCAATTTCCTTACCTTCTTTACGTAATTATTTTGTTGAGGGGCCCCATTCCCATTTTCGAACATAGATATTGTTATAAGCTTCGATCAACCGGTGATCATGCAAATCAATATCCCTTCGTCAATGAGAATATTTGTACGTAGCTGAGGAAACACTCCCATGTTCACCCGCCAAATTTCAACTTCCCACCTAACTACAATTTTGTGCAAAATCCTTTTACAAGCAAACGCGCGCACTTCGTACTTGTTTAACAATTTAGATTCATCGTCTTGCTTCCCACTTGGGTATATTATTAATTTAACTCGCCCTTTTGCCAGAGTTTTCGTGGTGTAAAAAATCATTTGGTAGTCACAATATATCCAATTATCCCTTTTGGGTTTATAAACAAGTCAAATGAACACCAACATTTTGAGACTCCTGTTTGCATTGAATCGCCAGACGTGCATACCTGGACATGTGGGCGTAACTATGGAGTCTGGTCACGCATGGGTGTTAGTTCCTGTGCTTTCATTTGTATTTATTATTGTACGCACTCATTTGAAATTACTACCGACTCCTTGGGTTTGATTTAAATAAAGGAGGAATTTACTATTAAGTCCAAGTGAGGCACATTTGTAATGTAAATACAAAGAGAACGGAACACTGTCACGTCATCAAACGACAACCAACCAACCCTGATTACAAAATTAAATTCTAGAATGTGGGAAAATCAAAAATTGACGTACCACAAGGTTGCATTTGACGTGAAGATGAGTGTTATTACCGGATAAAATAATATAAATAAGTTGCGAGTTATTTGATTATGATAATAAATAGTAAGATAAAATAGTTGATTGTGTGATATAATATTTTTGGATAATTTTTTAATATTATGATATAAGTGTAACTGAATTGATGCGATATAGTAATTATATTTTAATAAATATATTATATTAAAATTGATATTTTAATGTGTATTCATGTTTACGTGATGTAATGAAATAATTTAATGTTGATATTATTAGATAGGATAAAATAAATTATATCATTTGACTTAGTAAATTAATTTTTTCAATTTTCTTTAATAATTATTTGATCGAATGTAATCCACCCCCACCCCCTTCCCCTCACACGGAATCCCACATAGTGAAACCACACACACACACACACACACACACACACATCGAAACTCCAGATAACATGGGTACAGTGGCTCCCAAACCGGTTCTACCTAAATCAGGAGTTCTCACTATCTTACCACAGGCCATGTCGAGGATTTACAGGTCTGATTACAAACTTTTCAAAATGTTAGTTTCCGACCATCTTCAAACATATTTGACGTTTGACGTTTGACCCGAGCGTCCGTTGTGCAGCGCACCCTTTGGTCTAACTTTTCATCTCTCCTCTTCTTGCTACGGTTCCTTTCCTTTCCTTTCCCACTTATGCCACAAGTTGAGGCAGAATTTAAATTCCCTGCAGGGAACGCCACCGTGGCCCGGAAGTCAATTTCCGTGCCGCCACGACTGCCCGGTGATGGACACCTCTTGTGTGGACCCTCACCCACGACAAACCCACCACACACGAGACCACGGAAATCAACATTCGAGTGCGAGTCATCGTTGGATGCTTGAATCGGTGATAGCTGCTTTGAACCGGTGGTGTGGCCCCTTTCAAGGACTTCGGGGCCAACCCTTCGAGTCCTATCTTTTACTTTTTCGAAAGTCGTGTGACGCGAGAGGCATGACCATTGCGGTTCACCCGATAGGTAATTCGAAGGTCTTTAGGCGAAGGAAAACTTTAAAAAGAAAAAAAAACAGAGGGGGGGTGTAAGGATCGGTGAAAGTTAGGGAACTTCAAATTTTAAAAAGCGGGGAGGGAGACGTCCACTGTCGGCAGGGCGTGCATTCTTATCCGTACGGAAGTGATTTCAAATGTTCGTACTTTTTTTTTTTTTTTTTCCTTTGATTGAGCAATGCACAAAATCCACTAATAGCCAAAGAAACCAACATACGTCGTGGGGTCGTCTTCACGTGATCGAAGAGAGGGTGTAACGGAGAAAGTAGAGGAGACAACAAAAGTAAATAGTTTCGTCCACAAACACATTTGGCTAGTCAACGCACGATTCGATGGAACCATTGAAGGAAAAGTCGAGTTACACGTCCAACACATCCGGTATCTAACTCGGCGTTGTTGGCATAGATTGATTTATCGATACTACGAACTAAGTTGCAGCGGAAATGTCAAATGACCTTACAATAAAGCTCAAGTGTAATATCACACCCAACAAACACACGAGATCATACAAATAAAAACAAAAGGGAGTCGCGGTTGTGAAGGATGAAGTACAAACACCACCAACATAGGCTTTTATATCAAATAAACCCATGCTACTTCTAGTCTTGAAACAAGAAGTTTCACCGTAGAGGGAGCATGAAACACAACCTCTCAGCCTAGGAAGAGGTAGAGAAGAAGGTTCAAGAGTGAAGAACGATGGGAGGACTCGAGAGGAGGTGAGGATCCGTGGACCAGAAGACAAAAAAAGGGGCGGTCCCCTTAAAGCACCGAGATCAAATTTTGAACAGAAGGAAGAATCGATTGTGCCAGAGAGCGTTACCCCCACATCAGCTGCCCACAAGCTATTGCAGATGGAAAGGGCAACTAACCATCCACACATAACAAGAGTGGCTATGGATGAGAAGTGCAGGCGAACTGTTCTTAATTGAGGAAACCTTGCAAACGATCAATTCCTTAACACCATCAGGAGGAGGTTGGGACACAGAAGACGAGGTGGAGGGGGTTAGGGTCCTTGATTAAGATAATCACTTGTGCAAGCACACTTGGGTCATGAGTTAGAAGCGACAAAATCAAAAGAGATTATGATTATCAATAGCAACATAATAGTTAAAGGACATAAAACATCAGATAAAGGATTAACATCATGGTCTACAATTCTTAAAGGAAAAAAAAAAAGAAAAGAAAAGGTCCTCTCTCCACCCTTAGTTGTTTATAACCATTGAGTTATAACCAAGTGAGCGAGAGAAAAAAGCATGCGACATTCTTGATATTCAAGACAACATCAGGCATCGGTGTCACCCACATGCAATGGTTGTTTGATCTAGGGCTAAGCAATAGTTTTCCAATCTTAGATGCATCTAGGTTGCATGTTTTCTCATCGGACTTTAATCCATGCATTAGACCACTAGGTAATTCTGCATCATCACGGAGTTGCCATCTAAAATCAAATGAAGGTATGAAGAGAAAGGTGTTCATTTAAAATCATCATGTGCAAGTTGAAAGGAGAAAAAACTCCCAAGCAATGGAAACATTTGGGTTGAAATATCTAATATGATATTCTTTTTTCTTTAATGTTATTTGGAGAGGCAGGAGGATGTTAGAAGAATAGAGAAAAAATTTTATGATACCATTATATAAGAATAAATGAGGTATACAAAATTATTCCAGTTGTAAAGGTATCAAATTAATCAATTATATGATGAAGCTTTGAAAAAAAATAATTGAAAAAAGGTTAAGGTAAGTCTTTGTAATAATTGAAGCAGTACGCTTTCTAAGGCGTATGATTAGAATCTACAAAGCCAAGAAGGATTTACATATAGTCTTTGTTGATTTGAAGAAGGCCAATTACTATGTTTCAAGACATACATTATGAATAATTTTAGAGAAGAGAGGTATCGCTTCTATATATCACCTTCATAAAGGATATGTATTATAGAGTTACGGCTTATGTAGGAATTAATGATGAATTGACGAAGTACTTTGATATCATCATTGGTCAGCATCAGGAATTAGCTTTAAGCCCTTACCTTTTTACTGTAGTCATGGATGAGTTGATGATGCATATCCCAGTTATGGTGCTATAATGTATGCTTTTTTCTTATAACATTATATTAATTGATGAGACGAGAGCTAGAGTGAATAAAAAACTTGAGTTTTTGACAAAAACTCCCATGAGTAAGACAAAGATTGAGTATATGAAATATAAGTTTAGTAGTAAATGGAGTAATGAAGGGATGGATGTAAAAATTAAAAAATATCGCATTCCAAAAAAAAGATGCTTTTAAATATTTGGGATCTTGTTTTTCTCAAGATATTGAAATTGATAAAGTTGTTACACCTAAAATTAATGCAAGATAGTTGAAATAGAGGAGAACATCTAGTGTTTTATATACTAAGAAGGTTCCTTCGAATTTTTTTTTTTTAAAAAATCACTAGCAAGTAGCTGTAAAACCTACTATACTGTATGGTTCTAAATATTAACCCATGAACTATAGGTATATGCAAAAAATATTTGTAGCAGAAATGATGTTAAGATGGATGAGTAATTATATAATGAAGGATTGTATTTCAAATAAGATCATCCAAAAAAAAGTTGGGTTGACATCAATAAATAATAAAATGTGAGAGACACGTTTAAGGTGATTTGGACGCTTACCAAGAAGGTTGCTAAATGCCTTAGGCAAGAGATGTGAGAAGTTAAAAGTTGAAGCTGTAAAGAGAAGGCAAGAAAGACAAAATAGAGTATTGGAAAAAAATTATTAAGTATGACCTTAATTACTTTAATGTAAATATAAAAATAACTCAAAATAGATCTAAATTGAGATAAAAAAATCCATGTGGTCAACCCTACTCAGTGTGGTAAGAAGGCCTAATTGTTGTTGTTATTGTTGTATATTCATGTTATAACTCTATTTGAGTGGTTTTATAGTCTCACATCTAGATAGTTTAACTATTGAGGGGTTTGTATCTTTGGGTGGTTTTATACCCTCATGGCATTTTGGGGACCATAGCCCGGTCGGTTTGGGATCCAGTGCAGATAAATGTGGAAATTGGACTAATTTAATGACCATCTTTTTGTACGTGAATAACTGGATGTTGGATTTGTTTTAACTTCCCATACATGCCTTTAACTCCTTTCTCTTTACAATCTTCGATCGATCTACCACAATTTATTGGGTCGTGTGTACGACATCCAAGGAGGTCATCGCTTTCGCCGCCTGTTGTTGCTAACATAAGGGACTCGTGTGATTTCGTGAACTCGATTCACCGTGATGGTCTCTAAGGACAATCGACTGTACTTTCTCGGTGATGGATTGGTGCATCTTCTCAGAGACTTGCTAGACTTGTTACATTGGTACTCTAGTGGTGAAACATCTCCCAGGAAAGCCTTATCATGGATGCCTCGACTAGATCATGTTCCAAATCTATCTTTCTATTTTGCATTTACATACCATATCGCATGCCTGTCGGTTAATACATATATTTTAAGTAATGATGTAGATCGTGTATGTTCCAATACTGTTAAATGTAATTGTGAATTATTTTCAACAAATCATCGACTAAGGTAGAGGTGTGTAAATCTTGATTACTCAAGCAAATCACCCAAATAGTATGGTATATACCCTTGTTCGTCTGGTACTTAAACGAAGAACATTACCAGAGCCATGCTAAATTGGCTTCTTGCTTAAGAAAGCAAGTGGTAACTGCGTATCTGCTGTAGAATGCAGCATTTACTGCCGGCCGGCCCGACTCAACATGGCGGGTCCAACCCAAAACTCACGATTTGTTTGGGATGGGTCGAGACTTTGATTTAAGCCCACTCAACCATTTAGGCCAGCCCAGGCTCAAAATGACCAAAGCCCAGCCTATACACAGCATGCAAGTAATCGAAATTCCATGTGTTTTCATAAGATAAAAAACGTTTCTTATCACATTATTAATCATTAGCTTAATCGCTCGATTTAAAATCCGATAGCCTAAAATCTTTGTCCCGCCCTCTCTTTCCATTCCGGTAATTCTAATAGCAATAAGCATGTTTAAGTAAAGCATACATCATTTGCCTTTTTTACCAGCGTGTTACGGATGGAAACATTCTACATGTTTCAGTCTTTTATATTGTAAAACATGAGAACACCGATAGGACATCGCACAAGAACGAACCCTTTTGGTTCCGAGTGTCGTCTACTACATTTCACAGAGTAAAACCGTAGCCACCTGCCGACGGGTGGGGTATCAGCCGGCCTTTGGGTTCGCCATTACAGATGAGAGGGCGTTTCCCTCGGGACTTGGTTTACATCCCAACATAAGGGTTATCTTTTCCAGGGATAACCTCCATTTACGTTATAAGATAACTCAACTCCTAATAACCTCCTCATCCCGAGATGAGCTAACCCAAGTTGGCATAAGGGTTAACTTATCCCTCAACTTAACCCAAAGTTTATTCACTGCATTCTAAACCCCATTTTCATGTCTTCTGTCGTCTTATCTCTTGTTCTAACCTGCATATTCAACTAAACACTCATTTTCACGTCACAGGATAATTCTTATTTTTAATTCTTATTTAATAAATACAAATAAGAATTAACTCCTATTCTCAAACAAATACAAACAAAAATTATCTCCAATTACGGAAAAAAAAAAAACTTATCCTGCATTAACCATCCCTTATTGTAACCAACTCTAAAAATGCATTTGGTAGGAATAAAATGATGTGATTTTAATAAATATTTATTTAATATCAAGATATTAAACGGATATGAATAAATTGGTGTAACATTATAAATATATTTTAATACATATATTATACTTAAATAAATATATTTTAATCTATATTGACATATAAAGATATTAATTAAAGTAATATATTTCTATCCCCTCTCTTATTTATCAGCAAACGAGACCTCAAGCATCTAACTATATGATTAAAATCTCAGATCACCATCCACGTGTTTATGTGCTCTCCTCTTATTATGTAAAGTAAGTCTTCTCATATCAAAAGTGATTTTTTACCTTTTATTTAAAATTTAATCCTTAAATCCTAAACTTTAAACAGGAGTAAAATTACCTATGAAAAAAACTTTTGACCTTTCCATAAATAAAATTAATTTTCATAAATATAAATCTAAAATAATAGATGAAATCTAATTTTAATTGAAAATTTATTTTTTATCAATATATTTTTATTTTCAATCAAAATATTTTAATTTTCATCTGATATATTTTAATACATAAAAATAAAAAATACATCAATTAAAAAAGAGAGAGAGAGACAGAGAGAGAAGAACATGCGTTACACAACGCAATGCTACACATATTTCTTTACTTTTTTTTTTTGCATTATTTTAAGGCTGGGTTAACATACCCAAAACTGTGTTTGTTTTTTCCTCCTGACTCTTTTAGAGTGTCCCCTGAATCTTTGATTTTGCAGGCATGAACATAAAAGAGTGCCATTTTATCATAGACCTGCTAGCTAATGTCCAACTTTGCTAGCGTTGGCAGCCAGTCACTAGGAACCTTTAGTACCCCCTTTTCCTTCTGCGTAAGATGCTTTCGAGGATTACATCCTTGCTTTTTTCAAGGTATGGCGGTGTTTTTAGTTTCTTATACCCAACAAGTATTTCCAGCTCGGAAAGCCGAACACTTCGTAATCGTTGCTGTAATAACTGCTACCAAATTTAAAAAACTAAAAAAATTGCTACCATATTAGCACTCTCTTCATGGGAGCTTAAACTGATATTCCAGTTCCACACGGTATAATCCCGACACCCTTTGTTTACAACCGTTGTTCACATTGATACTCAAGGCTTACAGGTCATCCTAGAGTCCCTCTACTGTCAGATTCAGGGTTCTCTCTGTCACTATAGAATTTACCAGCTCTTTTAGATGTTTCAGGGGATTGCTATTATGTTTAACTTAATCTTCACTTGCATGTGCAGGTCAACCTAGTTGGTAAATGTAGTTTCTTAGGTGGTGGTAAATGTGTGGCTTATTATGTGTATTGCTATTAGATTTCAAGTTGCTCAAAGATTACGCATTCCATTGTCGTATTACTTTTACTTTGCTACCTGGTGATCCTTTTGACATTCATTCTTCCTACAGTTAATTTTATATGGCTACAGATAATTGATTATGTTTTTAATATGGCTTTTAACTTTTTTCTCAATTGTGTTGAACTACTATCTTTTCGTTTAAACAACCATCTTCATAGTAGGAGTTAATTTTATAGGAAAAACCTCTCAATGAAGCTGTATTCTAGAAAAGATTGGTGTTACGCAGTAATGGTAACTGTATATCTGCGCCTGTGTCTGCCTAGGTCATGGAAATTGAAATAAAAACCTCCTAATGCCTATCTTTGCAGTTATCCCTCCTTTTATATTAAAAAAGTGCATTTATGGGTTTATTTTTGCATCAAACGTAGGTGTAGCCGCCGGCACTTTTCCTCCAACCCTCCGAGGAATTAAATTTTATCAGATGCAGAAGGGATTGGGTTAGTCCATGTTCTATTCCATTTTTTTTACTGGATATCCTTTCAGATCAGTGTTAACTTCATATTTTATTTTGGGCTTATAAATTAATAAATTGCAGGTACTTTTCTGGATATCAAATCATTTAGGATGGCAGACATTGATCATTGGAAATCTTCTTGAAAGCAGCATTCTCTGAACTAGTCAGAAGCATATGATTTGTGGATGACTAAATTGATAACATACTAATGAAACAACAGCTTCTTGATTTGCCATATCTTTCCGTCCTAATTTTGTTGACAAATTTCCAAACAGATATTCTGTCTTTTGCAGTTTAAGGCCTCCAGTTATTCAAAGTCGAGGGCACAGGTTGTTTCAATAATCAAGTGTCATAGACAGATTGGCATACATGCTGTTCCATATCAATTGCAAGGAATAGACTAACCTAAGAAGGATTCTATTAGGATACATCTAACTAAAACGATCGAAACTCCACTTTTCTTTAATCTCTCTTAGAATCAATCATCAAAGTTGTCAAATGAGGTTCCATTACAACTTCACAAAAATGTAAAATACTACAAAAACAATGGGAAATCTCCCTCTTCAGAGGAACAACTTACATTACAGAGCAAAATTCATTACAATACAAACATAGAATGGCATCAGAACCAGTTCCATATAAGAAATTTCCAAACAAAATTCAATAATATTTTGACCCAAGCAAAACAGGTATTCCAGCGTAATAAATTCCTTGCTCAAGGCACGGTTATTGAAGGTAACCCAACCCACTTCACGAAAATTCCCACATTTTCATAGAAAAACAAACAACTAATTCTCACGATGGGTGCCAAAACAAAAGTCGTACTACCCACATATCAAGTTGGGGAAGAGGAGGAAAACCACACCTGTGCCCCCTTCTTCCTCACTTCTCAGACGAGTTCGGCCCTCTCTTCTTCCCGAACCCCACAACTGAAAGAAAAAGGGAAGAAAACAATTAGAACCAAACACAAAGGTCATCACTTCACCTATCAAAAGACCAAAAAAAAAAATGGGGGAGGGCTTTCCCGAAGAAAGAAAGATCCAAACTTTGTGCAACCAAATCCAGAAGTAAACGATACGTACCGGCGGTGACGAAGCGGCGGTTGTACTGCATGCGCTTGTAGGCTCTGCCGCGGGGCTTCTTCTTCGTGTCCTGCTTCGCCACCTTCGGCGTCTGACCCCTCACCTTCCCCGCGCGCGCCAAAGACCCGTGAACTTTACCTGCACGATTGATTGACGTTTCGTATCTAGAGGTGAGATCGAGAGAGAGAGAGAGACGTAGTAGAGATCCTTGGCTTGGAGAGACGGATGGGGTTAGGGTTCCTTACTCATAGCTGATCGGTCGAGATCTCTCCCTTGCTGTAGAGAGGAAAGGGGAAAACCCTAGCGCTCGCTGAACAGCACGGCACGGCGGCGGCACGAATCGGGTTATTTGGGAGGCTCCGAGCGTGATCATATATATAGAGGCGGGTGGGAGTCACGTGAGGTGAGAGGTCCGATTGTGCGCTCACAGAAGAATCCAAGCATTCCGATTTACTTGAATTCGAACTCGGTTGTTTGATCAGGTTTGACGCCGTAAGGCTGGTTTATTTGGGTGATAAACCATCATTTTGAAGGGTTAATTTTTACTTACTTGACATGTTAATTTGTAAAATTTTAATACTTATGTTATTGAGTTAATATTTATTTTGTTAACATTAATTTTATAGGATGTTAATAAAATGCATGTTAATTTTATAATTTTTTACACTCATATTTCATTCTTTAAAAATTAATATTAATATCAATTGAAGCAAACATTATAAAGATTAACCTCACAGTTTAATATCAATCTAAATAAATAAAAATTAATGTTAATAATATTTTATAAGTAAATAAAAATAAAAATTAATATTAATTTCATATTTTTCAACACTAATAAATAAATTAATTCTAAAATTTGATTCATATTCAATATATAAATTACATTTAATTAAAATTTTAAGTTCATATAAATAAATAAATCATATCTAATTAAGATAAACTCATTGAAGTTTAATTGGTTAAATATTCAGCAACTATGTGTCTATATATATATATATAAAGTATAGGTACGTAATTTTTTTAAAAGTAGTTAACTCCTTGCAATCAAAATTTCCTATGTGATTAAAAGTAAATCAATACACCTCCTTCTCCCACACCCACAAACCTCTTCCAACAATCCACCCATCCTCTCTCAAGGCTTGCATCTCTTGTGATTATTTCTTTTTTCTATGTAAGAATTATGATCTCTTATTTTATATGATTATTAGTGTTTTTTATTTTAAAATTTAATTTATGTAACTGTTAGTAAAATTCTTAAATGAATCTTAAACTAATTAACCTTAAATAAGGTAAATTTACTCAAATTTAATTCAAGATTAAGTTGTAAATAAACGAATCAAATATAAATAATAATTTAGACTTATTTAAATAATTGAATCAAAACCTAAATAAGATAAGTTTACTCGAGATTAACTCCTTTATAATCCTACATGCAAGGGTGTGAAGCCACATCAAACAAGACCCGCTAAGAGGATTTGAACCTGATCCAATAGCAAAAATCCCATCTCACGTTAACCACATACAAATATTAATCCCCCCATCCCACCACCGAATAACTCAACTCTATCCCTGCGCACAGGCAAATATTACTGGCCTTCCCTTCCCTTTTGTCCATCTTAAATAGATGAATAAATACAGATGTGGGTGAATTATCTTTAAATTGTCTTTTTTTTCTTGAAGTAAACAATTTATTAGGAAACAAAAATGATACCATAAGACGAACTTTACAGGACTACGAAAGAAAAAGACAACCTCGACGCCTTAAAGAGATGGCCTTTCTTCTTTTTTTGATTTTTTTAAAAATGACTTTCAACGTCTCCTTTCCTTTCCACTACTTGAAAAATAGAAAACAGCAAGGACAAGGCGTACTCCACGCCAAATCCATCGGCCACCCTCTAGGCACTTTTTTGTTCAGTGGAATCGATTTTGCAGGATAAAATTTTATGGGAGTAAAATTATATCCCAATCTCGAAATTACAAGATATTATGTTTGTTTTTTATAAATGACAATTCCATGATTAAAACAATTAATCTCACATTCAACATAATTAGAATATTAAGACCCACCTGGTGTATTCTCAACTTCCATGAGAACTTATGTGCTCTAAAGAACATATGTGAACTACACTTAAAGTTAATTTTTATCTTTCTGATTGATTGTTCATGGGAGAACACATTTACCTTAGTTGAAGAATGAATCTTATCCTCATAAAAATGTACTTTAAAGCCAACAATGCCTAGCAAAAGGGTCAATGACATGTTACTAGCATCTGCAAACATATTGTAGACCATCAAAACACCTTCGCACCCCCCCCTCCCCCCCGCAATACCCTCAGTTCCAGTATTATCCTATCCCAGGTTTAACTCTCCCAAACAAGAGAAAAATGTCACGAACAAACGGTACCTAAGTGCAGATCTAATACACGATAATTCCCACTATATTTCCCAAAAAATAGTTAGAGAATAAATGCAATTTTCCCAGCAAAAACACCCAAGAATTAATGCATGCCTTAATCCAAAGTTGAATCCCGCAGGCAATATATTTTCACCAACATCACAGGAGGCTCAAAATCAAATCAAACCGCCAACAGGCGAGAGAATATGCAGATCACCAGCTTCAACTTAGTGTAAACAATCCACATCAAAGCAAATTTGGCTCTGGGATGTAAACTCGTATGAGGGCAGGATAAAATTTACCAAGACAATCCTGTAATCATTATCCTCAACAATCAAGATGACCCAGAATCTTGTGAAGTTATTCCCAGAACAATGTATTGGCAACAACCAAGCATCCATATTCCATCCCATTATTTTTCAGGATATCGATGGAAGCAAGTTTAAGGACATTCACAGATGTATGTCGCATGGATTGCATGCAGTCAAATTCTGGTTAACTAGAAGGATTCCCATGAAAAGGTAGTTCCATGCAGAATGGATATCAGCAACAACCATCAAACAGATTAAACAAAACAGTGGGTCAAATAACAAAAGCAAGGACATAGCAAATGCACCTGACACGCAAAAGTAGAACAAACAAGAACAAAATTCAACTACAATGGTGTCATTGACAGAGATTCTCAGAGCAAAATAACAATCCTTACTGAAGGATATTCTAAGTTCTCGTAAGACGACAAGGTGATCTGAGTAACATAACTAGTCTTCATCTTCCCCTTCATTCTCTGCAATGTTGAAGTATCTAAGCTCGTAGATATTGCGATCTTTGTTTGATGCAATTACCCTCAGCCAATCCCTCACGTTATGTTTCTTCAGGTACTTCTTGGTCAAATACTTCAGATACCTAAAACACATTTAACATACAAGTTCTTATCATCAGCATGCTGCCCAATCGAGATAACTCACAGTAATTAATTTAGCAACAGCCAATAGCTAACACAAACACCAGTAGCAAACGCAGGAGATTTCCAAGACAAAACAAATTTGTGATTCAGAAGGCAATACACAAGTAGTAAACAAAGTAAACGTGTACTTTTTACAAAAAGTGAGGTGAAACACAGATAGTCAGCTGGGAAGTCAGAAAATTTGAAAACCGTAATGCATTCACATGTTCTGAAGTTTAACCCATCAATGTGAGGGTTATAAAAATGAGGTGGCACTTTGTGATGCTCCACTTCAGATCAGTAACAATATGTGTCGAAACAAGGGTTAAAAAAAATCTTCAGAGCAGTTGATAGCCACAAAGCAAATCAGTGCTCCATGAATAAAGAGCACGATTATGTCCGATAGGAAAATAAAACCGTAATGTATTCACATGTTCTGAAGTTTAACCCATCAATATGAGGATTATAAAAATGAGGTCACACTTTGAGATACTCCACTTCAGATCAGTAACAATATGTGTCGAAACAAGGGTTAAAAAAAATCTTCAGAGCAGTTGATAGCCACAAAGACTGCTGAGATGACAACTCTATGGTGCAGCCAGAGGTTGTAAATGAGATCCAAAACCAACATGCACTAATGAATCTACACAAATCTAGGTGGACACTTTCGTAACAGTGGCTGAATGAAAGAAACTTAATATTTGAATATTAGTTCAGCGGCTCAATGCCCCATTTGTTCGAATGTTTAGAATCCTGGGAGATGATTATTCATGTTATATCACCCATTTGTCACACCTTATGATGATTCTATCAGTAGAAATTCTCACCACCAGACTTTGATGTACTTCTCCCATGTCCCCAAAAACAATGGCCAGTTCACTTAAAAAAATTTAGAAAACACAATGGTATCAAGTGTCATCTCCCCATGTTGCCAGAATCCTTTGCTAAAGTCATGGTTAGATTAGCTGACACTAAACATTGAGCAGCAAAGATCACGAAACTGCCCCTTAGACACCACTGCCAAGTCCTGGATAAATCAAATGGCTGGTGATTGACATATTCTCCAATACTGCACGACTGAAAGCCAAACAAGTTCACAATCCAGCTTTGATTGGTAACAGGAAATGACAGGATGGCAACATGCCCCAGATTGGCTCTCTCAACATACCCACAAACTATGGCTTACCAAGTTAGACTAGAACCACCATCGCAGCGATGAAATATATGCCTTGCTATTTTCTAAATGAGGTTCTCCTATGAGATTCTCCTATATAGTCCAATGATTAGAGCAAGATTAAGATAAGCCTATCCAACTGTGATGTGAAAGCATCCATTCCACAATGCAATAACCAACAGAACATCAATGGCTACGTAGCCTGTGAACCTTATGTTTCTAGATGCTCAAAAACTTCACTCTTCACACCTACCAAGATTTAGTAAACTAACGACATGACCTCCCACTGCACGAGTATCCAGACCTTAACAATGATAACCAAGTTCTCGTAGTTTGATGGAAGACACCCACATTCCAACATGCCAATCAGCTTCAAGACTTCCTTCGCACTCGGGCAGCTATGGAACTCTGCTCTGAAACAGTACTAAGGCTGACTACGATTATCCAATGGAACAAACCATATCCCCTTTGGATAACTAAATCATCTGTTGATCATCCAAAGCAACCATGCAGTGCAGTGCACGCTTGCCCATGCACAAACTCAAAGTTGACTATATGCTGAACCTGGTGGACCGATCATTGCAACGGTTGTCTCGGACTAAGGTTTACGGTTGTCGTGCTAGGGTACAGTTCAGTAAATGAAATAGGTGGTTGACCAGACAGCGAGTTCTCAGTTCTAGATTCCTTTTCCATTTCAAATCGTCTACAGAAGCTCAGCAGTAAATACTTCCCTAAGGCCCCATTTGCTTGAAGGAAAATTTGGTGGAATATCTCTTTGACGAATTATCCTATGAAATAACTAATCTAAGGAATGTAATAACACTTATTCCACTGCATCACACTAACACTAACATCTACCAAAATATCCTCACTCTTAACCTATCCTATTATATCTCATTAACTCTTAACATATATTAAAATATGCCTACTATAACATAAAAGCTACTCATATATAGTCACTGTATCACTTCAACCTATTCCATTCAGAACATTGTATTAAAATATTATTCGCTAACAACACATCTGCATACTGATCATTTCTATTCTATTACTTCTCCCATTCCCCTACCAAACAACTTTCCTATAAGGGCATGTTTGGTTCAAGGAATGCAATTTTAAGGAATTGCACGTGGAATTGGCATTTTGTGGAATAAGTGGAGGAATAAGTCCCTTTTAATGTGTGGGTCCAACTTTAGCCATGAGGAGGAATAAAGAGCTGGTGTGACACATTTGAAGGAAGGGGGAGAGCGGAATACAGCTATTGCAAGAACTGCCTGGAATAACGTTATTGCTGGCATAAGTGGGCCCAATCCGATATAACTTTCTCTGGATTTTCTCAAAGCCCAATCCGATATAACTTTCTCTGGATTTTCTCAAGCACAAGTGCGGAAGGCTCTACTTTATTCCTCTAAACAAACGGACCCTAACTTGTTCCGCCAATACCTATCCCAGGGCAAGAGTTATCCCACAAGTAAAAGCCACATGAGTAAACGCAATGACTCTAAATTTCTCGAACGTCCGCGGCCGTCGCAAGAGAGACTTCGTATTGTCACGTTCACATGCCTTCACCGAGCGATCCCGCGTTTTTCATGCAAAATTCTCCATTTTGCACACCCGTTTGCACGCAACCGTTCGGTAGCGTTGGATCGGTGGGGTTTTGATGCACCCTCTGGGGGGGGGGAACAAAACGAGAAGGATGGAGGGGGTAACGATGGGGGTGTCTGTGAGATTAGCTACGTGAGGAGAGGAGAACAAGCTACCTCTTGGAGAAGGGGCCCTCGGAGGTGACGGTGACCTTGTTCTTGTCGCGGGTGACGGTAACGGAGTCACCGAGGGCGCCGGGCTTGCTGCCGGCTACCTTGATGCGCTCCTGGAGGAACTTCTCGAGGGAGGCGATGTCCATGATCTTGTCCTCCACGGGCTTCGCGCAGTCGATCGTGAACGTCACCACCCCCTTCTTCTTCCCCCCCCTCGAAGCCGGCGCGCTCGCTCCGCGGCTCATCGTCTCGGATGCTGCTGCTGTCCCGCCGCTGCAGGGTTGGGATTAGGTTTTGGGGGAGGGGCGGGAGGGCGAGGCGAGGGATTTATACGGGGGTTGGTGAAATATGCGCCGATGCCCCCGCGATGAGTTACAATTGCGACATGGGGTGTAGTTTTCAGGTTCGGATGAGTAACGATACACAAATACCACAGTATACAACGGCTTATGCAAAGCGTAACATCACACGGAATTTGTCACGTAATGTTAATGCAGAACATACTTGGCATATGATATGTTATTGCAAGGGAGGTATGGTGAATGGCCAAGGGTTTTCCCACAAAGAAAATTAATTCTTTTCGGTGAGTATCACTAAAAATTTTTTAAATTTTTTAAATTACTTAAATAACGTAAGAAAATCATATTTATATAAATACTATAATAAAAATCCACTAGGTGGTTACTTAAGAAGTGGATAAAATTGTAGTTCATCTAGTTGCTCACTCCCTAGTTATGGAGAGTGAAGTTTTTGCAAATAAAGATCAACTTATCTTTTGTGGATACTTAATAAAACAGTGATGTAGCAGTAGACTTACTTGTACTCTCTATCGGTTTCTGAGGTAGAGTAATTGTAGCGATAGAATTGCTTGCACTCTCTATGGATACTTATGGGGGAGTCACTCCTCTAATGTGTCCAAACTCTGTAATTTATATTATCTATGGTTCAACTGATGTATTTTGCACAGGTTATGATGCTATGTCTACACAGAGTTTTGGGTGAGTAATAGTCAGTTATTGGCTCACACTTTCATTTAAGTGGGAAATGCAATTGGATGTGTTATGATTTTGTCTAACATCAACCTCTTTGAGTGAAAGGTGTGCTGCTTCCTAATTGGGTGACTTTAAATGATTTTGATGTTGCATTTAATGTGACATGACAATTTTGAACAAGAATATCATATTGTGTTGCCTTCGTTCTCTTGGTCCAAGGTTCTTGGGAGGGAAAGTATACTTTGTTTTTATTTTTTTATTTAGGAAGTGTCTTTTCTCACGGGTTTCTTTGCTTGAGATGTCCTCCTTATCTCCAACAACCTACCCTCAACATGTGTCATGTGGGAGATTGCTTATAAGAATCGAGAAGTGAAGGGGGTTGATTATGGCCTTTGTTCTCTTAGCTAACATGTTAATCCGATGAGTGAAATAGCATATCTTATTTCCATAGCTGGATTTCCTATAAGGCAAAATGTTGAGGAAGCTCAAAACATAAATACATGTCGTGTTACTTGTTGTTTATAAAAGATAAAGAAAAGTCGACTTGAATATGCATGCATCTTGATTAATACAAACTTGACCCACTCTCCTCACTATAAATTATGATTGCCTCAAAAGGAGTAAAAGTACCTCCATGTATAATGTTTACGGGGGATAGAATCTCTTGTAATCGTTTATACATAGTATATCTTGAGGGTTAAATTACATCATCAAATGTACACCATATCAATGAACTTAGGTAACCAAATCTTGTATTTTTTTATATGTGATTCATTACTTGTTTCTCATATTAACTCCTTGTGACTCAAACACTTTCAAAAGTATATAATAATAAAATCATAAGAATTTTTTATATTGTTCTTAGTTATTAATCATAATAATGCAATATTTCCTTGTTACATTAGAAAATAAAAATGGAGGTACTGGAGAGGAAAAATGAAGTAGTGATTATTTTGAACTCAACATTTAAATATTTAAACCAAATAGATTTTGATATCACACTACGTTAAATTATATCCTACAAATATTTACATAATTTTTCAATAATAGCATCATGAAAATTTTTATGACTTTACTACTGACATCTTCCTTATGCTAAAATCTCAGGTTTTCTTCACTAAAAATAAGTTGCATTTGATTGGGAAGCTCTTGATGATTTTCTTTTCTTTTTTTCAATTTTATGATGTAGAATCACACTTTAACAAATTACATAAATCGATTTATTTCATACACACCAATATTAACATAAAGATAATAATTTGAATCAAACTCTTCTATCAAAATTAAAATTCTCTGCATTCGATTAAAAGTAATAGTTAAACTAAATTCTTTTCTAAATTTTTAATCTTAACCTTTGGATTAATAACATATATGCTGTTCAAAATAATAAATGTGCTGTGTAGGATGTGAACTCTCCGTTGATAAAGGGAGAGCCTTGGAAAGAAACTTGCACGGAGTTTTCCCTTCGATTAGATACTGTGCAATGGTTATGAGAATTTATGTTTTTTTCCTTCCTTGGCCTTTTTTTTTTTTTAAGACGTAAAAAGAAAACCCTCTCATCCTTTTCTTCTTCTTCACTGTCCCAAGCCTCCGAGTCCAAGCGCTCTGGAGTCTCCTGCCCTCCCACTCGACAACCTCCCGCTCATCCGAGATGAATGGAACGTACGACGAGGAACTGGACATTCCATGTTCCTCCCTCGCCGCCGACTCCATCCTCCGGATCGGGACGGTAACCAATCACATCTCTTCCCTCCCCCTCTCCCTCCCCCACCCCGTGCTTTCTTTCCCACTGGAGAACTCCACTCTCCAATCGACGTCCAATTCTTGTGCTCCTTAGGGTTCCCCTTCACCCCCGAATTCCACACTTCGGATCCCACGCATACCACCGGATGTGCCATACGAAAACGGAAACCTCAACGAAGAGAGCTGTAAATTTGGATTTTAAGAGTGCTTTAGGTGCGGAGGGGTTAATTCATTTGCACGGACGGTGGGATAACGGATGCGGCTATCCGAACTTTGAGCTCTTTAGCTCTGTCTATGTGTCTCCTCCTCCTCCTCCTCCTCATCTTATTTGATCATCCAAAATCTCGTAGAAGCAAACTCGGGGGAAGTGTACAGAGCTCATGTACATAATCCATGGATAGAGCATTAGTGGGCCTTAAAAATGTTACAACGACATTAATTTTCCACGTTTTCGTCGAGGCGTGGTGGTGATGGGAATTTGGTCCAATGACCAATAGGATGCCAAACTGGGGGTTACTATTAACATGAAGACGATGTGGCTGCTATTGCAGTTGAGTTTGAGTGGCTCTCGTGGCTGCTTCGATCGTGGATGCCGGTGGGGTGCTCTGCCACTGAGCCAACCCCTTGGTGGCTACAACATGCATTTTTTAGATAGTAAGAAGGTCATGTTAGGGCTATCCATTGAACCCAATGAGCTGAGCCAGACTTGGCTCAAGAGCTTGTTAGGCTATCGAGCTCGAAGCTCAGGCTTAGCTCATTAAGCTATCAACCTGCATTTGCGTGTCCTCATCGAGCCTGAGCTGACCTGTCAAGACTGGCCTTCTTTGACGAACCTAGATATAACTTTTTAGAGGTATAAACAAAATCCGAGTAGCATTATATACCAAGTTATCGAAGGTTAGCAATCTTATATATTTTAAAATTACATATACCTACTCTTAAGTCTTATGAAGCTTGCTAACAAGGCTACCCATGTTAACAATTATATTTTGTTAGTGGGATCTACACTTTTAGGCTACTTCTCCTATGATTTGCTATTGATGGCATGTGCATGCATACACGCATGCCTGCCCATATTGAGACTGAGCCTATTTGGACTAGTTTAGTTGAGGGGTTAGAAAAGTGATGTTAAGAAACGTAAAACCAGTGTTAATCTGCAGTTATATTTACTTGCAGAGTGATGTTAAAATCAATTTGTATTTACTTGAATTGATGTTAAGTTGTTGTGTTAATCATTATGTCGTTTACTTGGCAGTGGTATTAAGAATATGAAACATGAGAGTTGTCAGAGACATAAGTGGTGTGCAGTTTTAACATGGGTTTGGCTAACACCATTTGAAACTAGTGTTAGACAAATCCGTGTTAAAGTGGCTAAACCCGAGTTACCAAATAGGGGGTTGAGCAATCAAGTAAATGGGGGTTAACTCTACTTTTGAGGGATTAACCCCCCAAGTAAACTAGACCTTTGAGTTGAACCTAGCTAGGCTTGGGCTTGAGGTTCAAGCTTGGATCCTCAACCTATCAAGCTGGGCTCATGAGCTTTGAGTCGAGCCTGTTGAGCTTTAGCTTTTTGGCAACCCCAAGTTTGATGTGATGTCTCTCTCATATTTGGCTTTTGGACTGATGGAAAATTTCCATAGCACTCTCTAAGGAGGACTTCAGTTGTTGCTGTAGATGTAGTGATGATGGAACTTGGATTTCCATTGTGGCTAGCAATAGCATGCGTATTTGACCATAGACATGATATTTAGAGATGTGATGCATATATGTTATTGCCTCAGGTAATTTTTTTATTACAGTAGATAAGAGAATGAGTTACTGTTATATGGATTGAGCTGTGTGTTTGTGTGTGCACATGTGCAAGTGATGTGGATTTTAATTTATGGTGGTTGAAGGAAGCAAACAACATCCTAAATGCTGTGGGCTTTATGAATTTGTTAAGACCTTTTATTTTTGAACTTGTTGATAGTTATCACATAAAGCAATTTGAACATCAACATCATAGAATATCACAGCGTGAAGATTTTGATGTGCTGCCTTGCATTCTGTTTGTTTTGGTTTATTTTATTTCTAGTCAAGTCTCCACAATCAACTTTTCCTAACAATAACACGAAGACTTTTTCAGGCTGGACTAGCTTGGGGATCCTTTTATGGTTCACACGAAGCTAAAAAGAAAGGTATATAGGTTGCTGTTCTTCATCCAAATAACTGCCCTTTCTCCTTTCAAAAAATATATATATAGGTTGCTGTTCTCTCTTTACACAGGCTGTCGCTGTCTCTTTCTTTACAATTTTTAGGCTGGAGTGGTTATTCTTTTGTTAATAAGATGCAAATATAACTATGATTAGCCTGTATCTGTGTGCCTATGAAATAGCACCCATTTATTACTTCATGATAAAATATGATGCTCTGCAATTGAGTTGCTGTGGGTAGTGTAGGTAGGAGGACAACCTGATTTTATTCCAGCTATATTATCTGTTAGGAAATAAATTAATTAGGAATATTTGATTAGGATTTACTATTTTTAAGTCTTGATTGGTTTCCATGTTTGCCCTTGCCTCTCTCTATATAAAAAGGGTAGAGCCTCTCTATTTGAATAATAAGAAAGATTCTTTTCCCTGCAAAATTCTCTACATTATCCATGCAGAAGTGTTGCCTGAATTGAGGTCATTCCCTATCTGATAAAGTTCCTATGCACCCTTTTGGTTGGATCCACCCATGAGCATATTAATGCTCTTATTATGGACCATGCTTAGCAATGAGGAAGATTGAAGAATGGATGTCTATCTAGCGTGTAGTATTTTGGTTAGTTATAATCCTTTGCCAAATGGCCACATAAAGATCCTGCTTACCTTTAAAATGCAAACAATTCCCAAACAAGGAGGTGGAGTTTTGTGTTCGACAATCATTAGACTCTACTCACTAATGCGTAAAGTGTATGGTAAATGTGTGACACAAATTTTCCAGTCCACCTTTTTTTCTGAGATAACCTAGAACGCTATGATCCCACCACTTTGTGATGAAGGCCACATTCTTGGTATGGGGGAATTTTGATGGAGCCCATATACTAATAGTTTTTGTAGTGTCAGAGGTATGACTTGAACCTACTTGTTCTAATCATGAATCCTTACTGATTGAGCTATACCTTGGTTGAAACTACTTTGCTCTTAAATAGCTTGAGTTGTTGCACTACTTGCCAAAAAATCATTTCAAGTATGCAACTTGCTAAAATACTTATCTATCTCTCCAATCCTTGTTGAGTGTTAGGAGCATGGGATCCTTACCTATGGTCCTGGATCGCCATTATGAAGTTTTGCAACACCATGCCTTGGAGAACACTATGCATTTTTATCCATAAATGAATATAAAATTCAAGGGAATTCATCTAGGTCTCTTTTGCTCAAGGATTGTGAAATTCCCAAGAGTAATAAGTGCATTGTTGTGTGTGAAAACACGATTGTTTACAAAATTTTAAACTCTCGAAAATAAATAATAGTATAGCGGGAGTCCAAGTTGTCTTTAGGGAAACAGAATTGTCTAACTTATCAATTACTATCCTAAACTCTCTTTTTTTTAATTTTTTAGGTTTTTTATTTTTTTAATTGAAGGGGTTCCCTATTTCTCAAAAAAGGGAACATCTATATAGGCTGCTCTAAAGGAAACTCAGGTGTATCACCAGAGGCCATCTACCTTGCTTGACTAGAGGATTAATTCTGAGCTAACAGGTGAGAGTAGTTCAGACACTGAGGAGCAGGTTCCCTTGAGAAGAACTAGTAGGGATGGTACCCTTCATCACCTATCTCAGTACACAGGCATTACTCATCTTGAAGAGGGGGTCTGACAGTTTGTTTCAGCCATTACTATTACAGTGGTGCCTACAGATTTTATCCAAGCTTCACGTGACTGTAGATGGCAGGCGGCAATAGATGAAGAGATGCAGGCTTTTCAGTCATGACAGACTTGGGAGTTAGTACCATGTCCTGATGATGTTACCTTGGTTGACTGCAGATGGGTCTATACGATCAAATATAGGCCCGATGGGACAGTAGACAGGTATAAAGCTAGGCTTGTTGCCAAAGGCTTTACACAGAAATATGGAGTAGATTACTTTGAGACATTCTCTCCTATGGCATGAATTACTTCTGTCAGAATTATTATTTCTGTTGCAGTGACTAGGAGGTGGCCTCTCCGTCAACTTGACATCAAGAATGCCTTCTTATATAGTGATCTATTTGAGGAAGTCCACATGTGCCAACCACTAGGCTATTACACTTAGGGGGAGCTAGTATGTCGTTTAAGGAAGGCTATTTATGGATTGAAACATAGTCCCTGTGCCTAGTTTGAGAGGCTCAGTACTGAGATTGGAAGATTGGCTTCCAGAGATCTACGTTTGACCATTTCGTCTTTACCAGGAAGATAGTGCATGGAGAACATACATGTGTTATTTTAGCTGTGTATGTGGATGATATGATTCGTACAGGAGATAATGAGGATGGTATTACCTAGACCAAGTCCTTTATACAGGAAACATTCATTACCAAGGATTTGGGAAAATTGAGATACTTCTTGGGTATTGAGGCCGTACAGCAAAAGTCAAGTCTATCCTTATCACAGAGGTAGTATACGCTTCAGATTCTTTAGTAAGCTAAATTACTTGGAGCCAAGCCCTTTAATATACCCATTGAGTCTCTTCTTATGCGACATTCTGATGAGAAGGATCCTCTATACGAGGACATCATCCAGTACCGTAGTACAGTGGGTCATTTGCTCTATCTCACCATCATGAGGCCTGATATTAGCTTTGCAGTTAGCAAGGTTAGTCAGCATAAGCAGACTCCACATTATAGCCACTGGCATGAGGTTTGTATGATTTTGAGATATCTCAAAGGGACATCGGGTAGAGGATTGTATTACCGAGATAATGGCAGTCCTGATATACTTGATTATTCTAATGCCGATTATGCTGGATCTCTGGAGGATCATCGATCTATTTCTGATTTTGCAATTTATATTGGGGGCAATCTTGTCTCCTAGAGGAGCATGAAATAGAGTGTTGTGGCCCGCTCGGGTGCTGAAGCTGAGTATAGAGCCATGGCTCAGGCTGCATGTGAAGTTATGTGGATCGTCTCCTTTCTATAGGATCTTGGTGTTTCGACTGATCTACCTGTTCCACTATTATGTGATAACACATCTGCTACTTAAATTGCCTCCAAGCCTATTTTCCATGAGAGGACCAAGCATATTGAAGTCGACTACCATTTTATTTGTAATGCGGTGCTCACTGGGAAGATTAATACCCCTTATGTTTCCTCCGAACTTCAGTTGGCTGATATGTTTATCAAGGCTCTTAAGAAGAAGCGCTTAGATTTCTTATGCAGTAAGTTAGGTCTTATGGACATCTACGCCCCAACTTGAGGGGGAGTATTGAGCATAGGATGCCACATGGCACTTTTGGGTGCACCAAATAATTAATTGTTTCCTATTTTGATTATTTCCTATTCCTAGTTGATTATTTTATATTCTTAGTTGTTTCCTATTTTTTGCAAGTTGCTTTAAGAAACAATTTTAGGATTCGTTAAGAGATTAGGTCTTTCCAACCGAGAAAAGATCTAAATCTTTAATAGGAGTAGAGTTTTTATTATTTTTAGTAGGTATGTTCTCTAATAGAGAGCCTCCCCAACTATTTTTATTTGATCATTTGAGCAATAGAAATGTTCTTTTTTCTCAACATATTCATTAAATGAACATGTGCCAATGTACCCTTTCCATACCTGATATCTATTTTTCAACTCTCATCTCTCTGCCAGCAGAAAAAGACAATTCCTGATGCCGGTGGATTGATTCATTCTTCTTGATCATTTCATTTTGACTGGCTCACATATGCATAAGAGGAAAAGTCGATTCTAGGGAGTCCTTGTAAACTTCTTTCAAACCTCGGAATGCCTCCACGGAAAGGCTAGTGATGGTAAATCATCAGGCCATCCTCTTGATGGCTTGGAACCCCTGGTGTCTAAGCAATCAAGGGAATAAAGCAACTGGAGCTTGAAATCAAGGCCAGACCTTATCCAACCTAGGTTTAACTCTTTCCTAATTAGTCCAACTTGGTCTCTGTATTATTCATTTTCTTGTCTCTTTATATTATCTGACCATCTATGATTCTCCTATGCTTCTTAATGGCCTTGCCACATTATTTATTGGGAAGCACACTCTTGAATTGCCTAGGATGTGAGAATCAACCCTGGATCACAAGCCTCACTCATTAGATCAAGATCAAATCAATGAAAAATCATCCTCACCATTCAATCCAAGATTCAGTGGCCTTCTAGAAGCTGTGCTCATTATAAAGGAAGATCAAGGGTAACAAAGGGCATTAAGGTACAAGCTCTTATTGTGCTTTGTATCCTCCGGGAGAGTGAAAGAGCTCATTATTGTTGTGGAGGATTGATGAAGTTGGATTGTGTAGAGATGAGGGCTGCCAGAGATTTACTGTTCGTGCTACTGTTCACGTGAACAGAAGCATGAACAGTAACTTACTGTTTACGTGAGAAAATAAGGTAAAGAGGAGAGGCGTTTTGGAATTGAAAATATTATTGCAACTCCAATAAATCAAGTAGGTGTTGGTCTCTATTTAAAGAGAACTAAACTTAGACCTAATTGCAATCCTAACAAATCATATCCTAAATAAACTCACTCATAATCAATTAACTATTTCTATTTTCATTCAATCCTAAATTGGACTCTAACAATTAATTAAAGTAACTTACCTCATGTGACACAAAACTTGGCATGCAAGTCAAACTCAATTTCTAAAATTCTGAAGGCTACATGACCACTGATTTTCTAACTCAACGCCACGTGGACTGTTCATGTGGCAACCGTGCCATGTGGCAGTCCACGTGGCATTTATTTCTCAACACTTCCCCTCAGAGGTTGGAGTAGCCTGAAGACTTGTGCACTTTTAGTGAGGCTAGAGCCCTATCACTTGCATCTTACCTGGACTTCCTAGATCAACAACTAGTCCTTTTGCACCTGGAAAGTCATTATTTCTTTTGGCAATCTCGAAAGTCGTCATGATGATTGCAAGTGTTTCTTCTTTACTTCGAGGTAGTGTTCAATTTTCTTGAATTGATAGAAAGATGAGCGATGCCATGCATGGTATTTGATATTTTTTCTCTAGAAAAATATCATCTTTTGAATGAGTGTAAAAAATAAGATATGTAGTGTTTTTTGGAAAAGCATAATGATCACCAATCACATCATAACTTGATAGATCACCTCCTCTTTTTTGGGCTTTGGCTTCGTCTCATGCCTCCGTGGTGCCTTGAGCCACTACTTTTTCCATTGTTGTCTTCAAAAACAAGTTCTACTTCTACGTCCCGCGTAAGTCGCTAGGTACACGAGAGATCCACTCGTCAGGGATCTTCTTCTTGAATGCCTCCTCGAAGCCTACATAAGTCACTTGAGATCTCTAGAAGTACATGAGAGTACTCCCGGTCGGACAAGTCTTGCATGTTGCTTTGGCTTGGAGACAACCACCACGTGTCTCACGCATAAGAGAAGATCCTTGCACATGAACACATGCTCCTTCCTTCTTCCTTGTGTGCGTGAATCAAGAGGCTTGGATGCCATATTTGCGGTTGCGTGTCTGCCCAACTAGAGTTCTTGGGATCCCTACATCTGGGAAAAGACACACATCATCTGCTTGGCCACACTGCCATATGGCAGAGAACACCTCCTTTCTTGATCTACATGCCTAATAATAAAGCCCGATGATTGAACATTTGAAGGAGATGAATTCATGGCTTCAGTGTCATGTTAAATCATCACCAACACAAAGAAAGACAAAGATTTATATGGTAAACCTTTCATGGCGGAAGGGAAAAATTGTGGTAGAGAGTAAGAACCTAGACCATGAGGGCTTCATCACAAGAGCCTAAAGTGATGGGGGATGTTATTGTATATAATACTTAAAGATAAATGGATTCACCTTCAATATCTATGCACCCTAAAACAAACTCAGCAACTGTTACTTGTGAAAGTGTGAGAGCACCAACTATATTGAAGTCAATTGCCACTTTTGCAGAAATGCTATCACTTCTGTGCAGAATGCTACTCCATATATCTCTTATTTTCCCTTGCCAAAGAAAAAAAAATCTCTGACTTTGGAGTGTGGATATCTTCACTGAAGTTGCTCCAAGGAAGTGTCATGAATTTCTTACTAGCAAGTTGTACTTGTTGATGCTGATTATGCTAGCTTGTCTAAAGATAGGAAGTCATTTGGATATTGCATCCTCCTTGTAAATAATTTAGTCACATGAAAAAGCAAGAAATAAATTGTAGTTTTTTGATTGAGCATAGCAGAAAATAAAGCTATCGCTCATATATTTTGTGATTCTATGGTTTAAATCCTCCGCTTTTTTTTTGTGTTCTTGGATTCAGCATCACTCTTTCTATGACTGGCCTGTGAAAGTAAAGCTGCAACTTGTATTGCTTGCGGTCCTGTCTTCCAGTGGACTAATCACAACAAATTTGGCTGGCACTTTTTTAGAAATGCTGTGACTTCTGGGTGGATTACGACTCTGCATATCTGTTGACATTACTGCTCTGCATATCTGTTTTGATCTTCTGATTGCAATACCTTCGCTAAAGCTTCTCGAAATCACCAATTTCTTACCAGCAAGTTAGATCTATGTCATGCATGTGCTCCATCCTTTTTTTTTTGGGGGGGGGGGGTGTTGGTGGGAGTGGGGAGCTTAGAGTTTTTTTTTTATGCCTTATGTCATTTTTTATGTTCTTTAAGTAGTATTATGTGATTTTGCTACATAGTATCTATATATTTTAGTGGTGGCTTCTCATTTTTCCTTGCACAGATCCACACTGTTGGTGGCTCATCACAGGACAGCCTATGTGGACCCTAAAGCTAGATGTATTCTAAACTTTATCTTGCCAGTGAAGAGATGAATTTTCGTAAAAGTTTTACCAATTTCTGACCAAAATCACATCCAAACAACCCCCCTCCACCAAATATGCGCACATACACGCAACACACACACACACACAAATATAAAGCTGCCCAAAACACATACACACATGCCCTCAGCTCAAGAACCCGTAAGGAAAAGAGTGTTGGCCGACATCTTAACAATATAATATGGTTTGTCTTCTAACTTGTTGGTCCTTGAACTACAAGAATCCGAAAGTTGGGATAGCAAAAATCTTCCTTAAAGTTGAGCGTCAAATCACTAGGTATGTGTTTGACTCTTATAGTGATTTTATTCCAATTATCTTTCAGAAGTTTGTGTTCTCTCTCTCTCTCACACACACACACAAACACACATCTATTTCTTTTCCAGAAAATTCTTTTTTTGGGCAAGTCAATCTAGATACTGGTGAAGACTCTAGATCAATGTCAATGTGGTCCTTTATAGCATAGTCTTGGTGATTGACGAGCTGTGCATGTGTGAAGTGAGTAGGATGCATATCAAGAATTGTCTGTGTCAAGCCAGGGTAGAAGTGAACTGGGTGTTCTGTATTAACTGTAGACTGCAATTTGATGTATGAACTCCTGTTTTTTATAGACTGTCTGTGGTGCAACCTGAGAGAAGATCAAGCAGTCTTGCTTTAAACTATCTAACTTTAAACTAAACATTTTTTCCTCTTTAAGAGAGCTGGTTTAGAATGGGGATGCAAGCCTATAGGCAAACTTTGGGACCATAGTGGAAAAGAAAATGTTAATCCTTGTAAAAATCAAAATAGGTAGGTATACCTGTGAAATCCAGATGGTGATGGGACTTCTTCAACTAAACCCCTTGGAAATCTCCCGACTCTATCGTTAGATTTCAAGAAAGCAATAGCAATTCCCTTGGTTGTAATGGCATCGACAGCTCAGCTGCTCAAGAAAAGGTTTAGAAGCTCATTACTGGATCTGGGCTTGACAGTAGACACCTGATCTTGGTTGACTGAACGAGATCAGATTCGAAAGTTAAGCTGACCGATCAGGTGAGAGTGGTCACTGAGCTGGTTGGCCAACCATGGATCCAAATGCATCCTTGTTGCTCTCTTTTTCCATTGTTTTTTGAAGTGTCTAGGGCATCCTTTGTTGCTGGTATCAACCTAACTATTTTTGGCCGGGGTTAAGTAGTACCCAAAACTGTGTTTTCTCTTCTTCATTTGTCTTTTAAAGTGTCCACTTCATCCTTGATTGCTAGCATCAACCTAACAATTTTTCGGATGGGTTAAGTATCTACCTAAAACTGGGCCATTTTGACACAGACCTGCTAGGAATGTCCAAATTTGCTGGCATTAGCAGTCAGTCACTTTCAACCTTAACAATGAGGAAAATAGTTTCCCTTTTTCCTTATGCATAAGTTGCTTTTGAGGATTGTATCCTTGATTTTCAAGGTATGGAGGTGCTTTTAGTTTCTTATATTAGCCAATTATTTGCAGGTCAAAGAGCTGCACAGTTTGATGTAATTGCTGTTCTAATAACTTCTACTATATTAGCACTTTCTTTGTGAGAGCTTAAACTGATATTCCACATAATATCATTGCAACATCCTTTGTTTTTAACCATTGTTTACATTGAAATTCAGGGCTTACAGGTCGTCCTAGAGTCTTTTATACTGTAAGATTTGGTGTTCTGAGTCATGCATAGAATTTACCAGCTCTTTTATAATTTTTCAGGGGATTGCTATTAGATTTTTTCTTAATTGTTACTTGCATCTGCAGGTCAAGCTAGCTGGTAAATGTAGCCTCTTATGTGGTACGTGTGATTTTCCAAACCACTCCACCGCCCCTCCTTTTTTTTATGGTTTTCAACAAGTTGAGCCCTTTCTTGTTGCTTGATTTTGTTAGTGTGTTAGATCATTATGGCAATTGTGAATTGGGTAAATGATTTTATAAGCACAGGAAGCATGTAGAATACCATGCATTTGTTCATTCTTAATTGAAGCACCCGCATGCACATAGATACACAAATTCTTTTTAGATCACTAGACATGGTTTTGTCCAATGTCAACCTACTTGCTTTGAACCAAGTGCTTATCTTTAGGAGCCACTTATTAGCTTAATTGTCTTTAACAAAGAAAACAAAAACAAGAACCCAATTACCTCAGTTTCTGGCACATCCTCTTTTCCTTTTAGCAACATCTGGTGAGACTCATACTGTATACATCCTCTTTGAGAGTGCATGCCAGCTATGATAAAATTTGTTTGCATTGCATGATTTTATACCCATACCCTTTTCCATCTGTAAGAATCTTACATTTGAGCTTATTTAGTTTTTTTTTTTCGAGAAAGAGAAAGGATCACTACCAAGCTTATTTAGTTTTTAATAAGGAAAAGAAAAATCAAAATCCGCATAAAGCAGTTCAATGCAGCATTTCATTTGTACTCATCTCCACTGGATGCTAGGCTGCAGTCGCATCAGCCACAGCTACCAAAGTAACAAAACAGGGTCTATTATTGGCTTGTCCTTTATCCACATCTATCTATTCTAAAAGAAAGTTTTGGTGTTGCACCTGTCAAACCCACATCCTTTCCCTCACTGCTGCTATCTATCCCGGATTTTCATCTCCTGTCTAAAATGGAATTATCCCACGGCAGTTGTCTGTCATTTTTTCTCATCAGATGCTTTCAATTCTGCCTGTAACAGAGGCTTCCACTTATTTTCTTCCGTTCTTAAGAGGGGGAGGGGGAGAGGGACGGAGAGTTTTAATAAAACAATTGTCAAAAAGATTGCCCTTTGTTTTGCCTGGGTAAATTATGAACATGAAGGTCAATGCCCAACGAACTGTGGGTTAGCAGACTAGTTTAGATAATTACACAGAAAGCTAGACACAAATTACCATTTTATAAGATTGGATTTCAAGTTCCTCTTCAGAAAAACATTGGATTTTGAGTTGCTCATAGGCTGCACATTCTATTGTTGGTTTAATTTTACTCTGGTACCTGGCGATCCTTTTTATATTCATTCTTCCTACAGTTATAAGTAATTACAGACTCTATCAGATAATTGATGCTGTCTTTGATATGGCTTTAACTTTTTTTTTAATGTGTTGAATTAATATCTGTTCTTTTAAACAGCCATCTTCATGATAGCAGTTAATTATATTGGAAAAAACTCTGAATAAAATGGTATTCTGGAAGAGATTGCTGATACATGCTAAATAATTCGAATTATATGTCCGTGGATGTGTCTGACTGGGTCATGGAAATTGAATTAAAAACCTACGATGTCTATCTTTGCAATTATCTTTCCTCTTATATAAAAAAGTGCATTTACGGGTTCATTTTTGTATCAAATGTAGGTGTAGCTGCTGGCACTTTTTCTGTTACCCGCTGTAGGCTTCAACATTATCGGATGCAGAGGGATTGGGTCAGTCCATGTTCTATTCCATGTTTTTACTAGATATCCTTTCAGATATTAGTGCTAACTTCATATTTTATTTCGGGCTTAAAAATTTATAAATTGCAAGTATTTTTCTGGATATCATATCCTTTAGGATGGCAGTCATTGATCATCAGAAATCTTTTTTGGAAGAAGCATTCTCTGACCTAGTCAGAAGCATATGACTTGTGGATGCACAATCATAGCATTGGGATTTGGGATAACTCACCAAATTGATGACATACTAGTGATCAACGGCTTCTTAATTTTCCATATCTTTCTATTGTATGTTGGCAAATTTCCTAACATATATTCCATCTGTCTGCAGTTTAATGCCTTCGTTGCTGGTGCAGTTACTGGTGCTGTCCTTGCTGCAAGAACTAGAAGCCTTTCTCAAGTACTTGGGACTGCAGCAGTTGTATCTGTTCTCGCTGGTGCTGCAGATTATTCTTCTGCCATATAAGTTTATCCTGACAATAATTTTTAAGTGCTTTCCAGGTTACCCTTAGATCATTTTCTATAATTTTTATCTTTGAAAAATCTTGATCACTTTTCATGATTTCAATTTTCTCACTGTTTTACATATAACTAAATTTCAGTTTAAGTCTGCCAATCTCTGTTTCAAGATATATATATAACACAATTATGCTCCAGACGAAAAAAAAAAAATCCCCCTGTGAGATTGTCATGCATTGTGATAGGGACTGCCAAATTGCCAATTCACTGATGAATACAGCCCTTTTGATCATTTTTCCACACACTCGCAGATCGAGTTTGCCAGTCTTAGGAGACAAAGGCATGCTGAATTTGTGGAGCTTTGCTGCACTTTGTAGGTATGAGCTCTTAGAACTTCATTATGGGTGCTATAATGCTATTATCTATTGCGAAGTTAGTCCTCTTTGCTCTGCATCTTTGATTTCACCTGTTTTGTTGGAAGTCGTCAATTATCTGAAGAAGTGATGGAGTTGGTGAACCCGTGAAACTGAGGATGGTTCTCTTCCGGTCATGGAAAGTACATCCACAATATACTCCATCCCACACTCCACCCCCTAGGTTGACCAATCACACACACCTGAACTTTGATATCCACAATGGCTTCCAATAAATTGAGATCTGCTGTTGGTCTTGACAAAGGAATTAGTATGCGCTCTTGCTCCTAAGAGCTCTTCTCCCCCCCCAAAGGATGTTGCTCGCTAGAAGCTTTATAGGAGGGTAAGCAAGCCCCTCTTATCTCCACTCCCAGGAGTGGGTGGTCCCTAGGTATGGAAATAGGATTTCAACACAAGCGGCAATGTTGATCAAAGACATGTGCCGAGTGCTTCTGTTGAGGAAGTTCTGAGTGAGAGGCCAAGAACCTCCTGAATATCACACAGGATCGATCATCTACGTCGATCAATGTGTGTTGTTACTCTTACGAGACCATGCAGAGGAGGGGGGTTGGAGTTTAGGTATGAAATCTCCTCGAGCTTGCTTTCTAGTTTGGATTGACATGTTTTCATCAATCGATACGTGGGTAAAGAGAAGAGAGTAGCAAAAATGTATGGAAAGCATTCATCCCCAACTTTAGACTATAGTTATTTTCCAAAAATATCTAAATGGAATCTAACTCCTAAGAAGAAACTATAGTTCCTTGCCCACAAAATGCAGGACAGGGCAACCTGATTAGACCAGGTGGTATTCGACACCGATAAAAATTACCCCGGCAGATTAATTCATTTGAGGGGGAAAAAAAAGGGAGTTAGCTGGGGAGACTATTCTTTCCGGTCACTTCACTTTTTCTTTTTCTTTTTTTCTTTTTACTTTTAACATAAACTTTTCAAAGAGAAGAGTCTGACGCAAGAGATGCATCTTAGAAAGGAAGGGAGAGACGATAAACCTCACCCCTTTAGAATGGGGAACTTAAAAATAAAAAACGAGATAAAAAATAAAGGAGAAAAAAAAAATGAATATATCCTAAAATCGAAAATCAGATGACCTCTCGAACGAAAACGATTCAACATTTATAGATATAATAAGATATCATCAAGATGAATCTCAAAAAAATACATCAATAAGATCAAATAAATCGATGAAAAGATCAAAATCAAACTCAACCATAATAATATATGAGTTCACACGTTATCTCTAATAAAATTAAATTAAACAAAAAGAAAACAAAACAAAAAAATCAATCCCAAACCACACCAACAGAGACCACCAACACCGACCGTCGACCATCGTCCGGACCCACAGCCACATCCGCCAACCATAGCAGCGCGACGGTGAGCCACCGCATGCCGACGAATGCTCGCTAGAGTCGGAAGACGTTGGCCGCACATCCCATGCTTGTCATCGCACAGCGAGGCGAAAAGAACGTCGAGGACAGGTCGAAACATAGGGAGCTGGTCTGAGCCGCCACCGTCGACGACCGGCATCGCCCCCGCGTCGCTCGATCGCAGCCTGCAGCGCCCGTCGTCGACGACATCACGCCGCAGGCCCCCTCGACCACTTCGTCGCCACACAGACTCTCTGAGCATCCGATCGTCATGTATGTTGGCGAGGATGGTCTATCAATGTGGAAGAGAGGTCCTAAGGGGGAGGAAGGGCTATCTAGTGGTCGAGGGCCCCCCGATCGGCTATGTACGGCTGAAAAGGGCCCATCGGAGAAGAAAGAGAGGAACTTGGAAGGAAGCGGGAGTAAGTGGGAGCGCTCTCCTCTAAGTTGAGACGATAGCTTTATGCGTGATCACTTCACACCTTTGGTCAATTGCTTTCAAGTCATCGACAATACCTTATTGCCAAATGCATCTCAATACAGGCCCCTTCACACAGGTTGAAGATCACCTTCTCCGGGTCTTTAACAACGCATAAATCTAAAATCAAACCAGTAATTCGGATTACAAGGGTCGCTTCATTTTATTTTTCTGAGAAGGCTAATAATTGCAAGCTTGTTTATTGGATTTTTCCTCAATAATGGAAATGCTTAGGAGCGTAGTGTTGCAGGAATTATGAATGCTTCGCTCCTTGGGTGTTTCAGAGGAGGTGGAAGAGTGAAGAATCTAGGCGCTCACCTTATCTGATGCACGAAACCCTTAATCATAACATGCTTGAAATATCCTTGCATGCTTGATATGATATGTTGAAACTTCATGCTGCACTTGAGTGATCTTGAGTGCACGTGAATTCAAGTTCGTGTTATCTGCCCATCTTCGATTCTTTGAACCGGAGAAGTATTTCCAAATGTCCTAAAATTTAGTTAGCTGTTGTGGGTAATGTTGTGATTCCAGATCAGTCGCTGGAATTTTGAGTTGAATGTAAGTAGGGAAATGTATAGTATAAAGTATTTTATAACGTGTAATTTTTACTTATGTCTTTGTTCAAAAATATATATATATATTGGTTAAAAATTAAAATATATTGATTAAAATTTAAAATATATTAGTTAAAAATTAACATATTTCATTTGAAAAATAAATAAATTAATATAAAATTAAAATATATTATTTAAAAATAATTTTTTACTGATTGAAAATTAGATATCTTTCTACAGTATAAAATGATTTTTTATTTTTAAAATAATTTTTTATCTATTAAAAGTAATTTTTTACCTAAAAAATAATTTTTTATATATAAAAAATAAAATTTACCTTTAAAAATTAAAATCACAGCATGCAGCGGTTTACCACTTTAAGCATTGTCAAATACATTACATTTATTTGCGTTTTCACTTTTGGATTCTATTTTTTTACATCAAGAAACCACTTTAACGTTTAAATTCTCTCTCTCTCTCTCTCCATTCTTTTTCCTTGGCGGTGAAGGTTAAATATGGTAGCCCTAAGGAATTGACCACATGAATCGATGATCATTACGGGGACTTCACCATTCTACCAACCCTTTACGTCATGTTGAAACATATTTTACCATACGTGGTATATGAGGTCCTAGTACCGGTGTTGAGGTCATCCATTTTTTGTCAAAATTAGGTTCCTTAGGCATTTCACCGTTTCGGAACAGAAAATCGTGGAAGATTGCTTCCTTTTCATCGATTAGGATCTCTCCGGACATCATGCGTATTTTGTTAACTTAGACCACTGCGACTCTGTAAAGATACTCTTGTCAGATTTCCTTATGCTATAAATGTCATACATTTAATTTGCATAGAACTATTTAAAATATAATACAAATAAATTGTGCTTCCTAAAATTGTTTATCTGATGATCTGATGTACTTCGAAAAATAACCGAATTAGAAGTTGAAGTGTATAACTTGAAAGAATCTTGCATCCTTCGTTCTTACACGTTCTTTCCTATGTCAATGGCTTGGACCACGGGAATCATTTACAGCTTTACTTATCTGGTAAAACCTTGGATACTGTTTTTTTTTTGTAATAGCTGGAGATATGTTAATGAGAACTCAACAGGACGCTGTTTCATACTAAGAAAGACTACTTTGTTCAACACAACGTCAGATTAAGTTACTCGTTGCCATAGTTAGCTTAGAAGGAAATCCAAGATTAAGTTATTGATTCATAGCTAATAGACTAATAGCCGAATCACCGGCTAATCATCCCAGTGCTAACGTCCAGAAATTTACTATAATATTTGCAGTCCAAATCATTGGGTTTGGCGTGGAGTTTGGACCATGACTACAACCTGTGTCGCGGTTTGTGTATCTCATGTCATCTAACTGTCGGATGGGCGAGAAAGATGAGCTCGAAGGATTTGAGATAAGAGGGTGTTACCTTCATATCTTCTTTTTCATTTTTTAATATATAGACAAGATAAGAAGGAAGAGCTGAACTTGTTTTTTAGATTATAAAAGTAGGATATCCACTTCTTCTAGAGGCCTGGAAATTGAGGTTGTTTGGTTGAGGGATAAGTATGTGGGTTAATTGATATGTCATGGTTAAGATGAATGGTAAGATAAACTATATGCCAGTAAGAATGTTTTCGAGGTGCTTATCATTAAAGTTTGGAGCTGTCTACATTTTAAACAATATTGTGTCCTTTCACCTAATGCCTCATCAAGTTTGATGGATAATAGTGCAAAACTCCTCCATCTTTTCATCCATTAAGCATCCAAACCCTTCTCTCCTTCCTTCTGTCGTCGCAAGCTAGGTATACCTGTTTTAGCTCTCCCTTCACATTGCCTTCGCTCCCTTCCTTGATCCAGTAACCTCAGTTTGTATGACATCTCTCTTTCTGCAATGTTCTTTGCATTAATCATCTAGTAGAGTTGGGTTTAATGTTTTTTGCCTTGTTTCCTTCTCCATTGATAGCCATTCCTTATGATGGTGATGTCTGTTTCTCCATCACCAACAATAGTCTAGGGTGCCAGTACAGTTGTCCAACCCTACCAAACAGAGGAGAATGAGATCCAATGAGGAGGATTAGCACATGCATACAACCATTCTTGCATTCTTAGTTTGGGTATCCTGCTTTATCGCTTTCAACATCCAACACTTTGAACATTCCCAACACCATTGTTGCACTAGGTACATTCTCCTCCTGATTGACCTTGTTGGAGGTGAGAATGGCGTTGCAATTTTGCTCGTATATGGGAGTTACCGGCAATTGGGGGTGAGATAAGAGGATTTCAACCCTCAACCCTCATTGTCAACCATGTGAATTCCCTCGAGAACCCATGGGGATGTCTTGCAACCAAATTGATTCTAATGTTAGAATCATTACGTAGGCTTATATGCATTATCACAAGAAAATACATATTAATTAATATCATATATTTGTCTCTAAGGTGATCCGATAATTATTTTTGAACTAATTATATCTCTAATGATATAGGACAATCATGTAGAAATCATTTCGGAAGAAATTTTAATTCTTTAATGGAAAGAACTATAAATTTTCAATACAACGATTATAATCTTTGAAGGTATACGAGGAGTGGATAGTTACATTTCTCTGCATCCTACCTTAAAGAATATAAGGATATGGGAAGAAATCACCCACGTCATTTATTTTCTCTTTTGCTCTCACTCATTACATACTTTGAAGTTCCATAAACATCACCGGGGAGGCGCTCCATCATCCGGGAGGATCATTGCACACAACCTCCGTGCCTGATTCCTGACAATGGACTCAGGGATATACTTCCATCCCTATAATTTTGGATTTATGATACAACGATAGCAGGATTCTTGTGATTGATTGAAAACCCCTTCCACAGGGAATTTCTTTGTTTGATCCAAATTTTCTAATGGCATAAAATCCAATCATCTAAACTATAAAATTGTGATATGACTATAGGGTCACCTTCACAGCATCAAGCAGGCGATACTAGACGGCAACGAAACTGATTCTAGATAGCAAGTGTCTGATCCGACTAAGGTCACCTTCACAGCATCAACTTGGCATATGCTTCCCCATAAAATGATCAACCGTGCATATGGTTCTTAGATAACCTTACTCCGATACCTGTGGAAGTGTGAAAAGTAAGATGATCAAAATCGAGGTACGCTAATTTTTCAAAGGTCAAAATCTCTCTGCTTATCACATTTTCCGTGCTTTGGTTGGATGCTTTAGAGCGATTTCGCTTTCGAAAGTCAATTTCCAGCAATGCTGCAAAATTGTGACTTATTTATATAATTAAGTAAGGGACTCACCTACTCAACCACCAGGGTATTTAAATGAATTGAAACCATGACTAATGAGTTATCAAATTGGAGTGCCAGGAGTAAAGAGCCAGTTCAAGCTCCATCTAAACACGGGTGGTTAAGATCCCATTTTACACTGTAACCCCCATTTTTCATTATAACAAGGGAAGAAATAGAAATAGGTCACTTTAATCAACATCTTCATATATCATTTTATTACATCACATTAATGTTAATATATATTAAAATATATCTACACCAATATAACATATTCATCAAACTATATTTACAATATCATATCAATTTATTTACATTCATATCTGAATATTAAATAAATATCCATTAATATCTCATCAATATCACTAATTAGTTTATCCCTACAAGGTTTTATCCTCGAATAAATTTTATATTGTTGTCAAATGTAGCCTAATCTAGCTTACATCGAGAGTTAGCAATGAAAATAAAAGTTAACCTCTATTTATATTTACTTGGGAAGAGAGGTTAATAGATGTTGGTGTTTACCTAGGTAATATTTGGTAAGGCGAGCATATTTATAGAAAAAGTTGAGGAATAAAAAAAAGAGTAGAAAAGAGTGATATAATAAATTGGTTAACTTGTTTGGGAGAATAGGTAGGTCAAACTTATTCTATAAAGGGGTTGGAATCTGTTTGCCACGAGTTAACCCTCCCTTAACCTGGTGTAAATGATATGTAGTTTAAGTGCGGCTAAACGAAGGTTAAGTAACTTAACTTCCCTTAACCTGCCTACTAACAGTGTTTCAAACATTGTGATATATCGACGATACCCTCGAAGTATATTTTTTTTGGATATCAGTGATATATTGTCGATATGGGGAGATATCGTCGATATATCGACGATATGTGAGCTGTTGGTGCTGGGTTTAGGCAGGAGGTTTGAAATTCGAATGTTGAGCATCGAATGGGAGGTTTGGGTAGCACTGGAGTTGTTGCTGGGCCAGTCTGGTGGGAGGTTTAAATACACACAGACACAAAGAGCCGGTGCAGGTCTGGATAGGGATTGAAATCTGGCAGGTCTGGGTAGGGATACACACACATGCGCGTGCGTAAAAAAATCATCGATATTGACGATATATCACTGATATAACACATACATGTTTTTTAGGCATCATTTCATGAAATATTATTCGTAAAAATATTAAGCTTTAAATTTTGTATCTTTCTGAGTGATTTTCCAAAAATTCATCGATATCAGTGATATATCTCCAATATATTCCCGATATATCCCTTATTTGATTTATCGATACGATATCGATATCGATATTTAAAAACTTGTTACCAAACAACCCCTTGGAAAGAAGGTTAACCCCTCTTGGAGAGTCGTGGGACCTCTTACAAGGGATGTTAAGTTGGGGATCAAGGTAACTATAACATCCTCAAAAGTATTCCCACATTTTAAACTCATGAAAGTAAGTAAAGAAAGATAAGGATTGAGAATTTCTACTTGCTAACTTAGGCTTAAGCAGTTTTGGTGGTTGCTTAGGTTTATTGGATCTATACTCAATAAATTGTCAAGGTTAGTTTTTCTCAATTAGACTCGGGTCGTTATAAATGATATCAGAATCAAACTTCCTCTAGTATGAGGAAGCAGTTGCCCTTGGGATGGCTAAAAAGTGTACCATGAGGTGAAGTCGCCACTATTACTAGAAGTATCAAACCCTAACGATAACGTCGGGATTTCAAGTGAGAGAAATTGTAACACTCTATAAAATATTCCCGCATCATAAACTAATGAAAATTAGTAATGCGATATAAAGATTGATAATTATTGTTTGACAACTTAAATTTAAGCATTTTTTGTAATTATTTGAATCCATCATATATGCAGCAAATAAGTTATCAACATCAATTTTTCTCAATTAAACTTATATTTAGACCAGAGTTGTTATCACCGTAACACTTGCTGGACCAATGTTAGCCTTAATCCGAATTTTCTTGCAAATACGAATCTATTTAATCCCGTTGGTAAACAAAGGTTAACATTTTTTTTTTATCAACGATTAACTCCCACCTTAAATTAGACCACCCAATGCACTATGCCAATTTTCTCAATCGAAAGGGAGATACGGGGTTGGCATGGGATATCCCTGATTCCCTATCCGTCCCCAATACCGGTAACGCACTCCCTTGCGTGGTCAATGCACCTGACTTGATCGGCTAATCCCCACCGTCCATCTGACGGGCATCCTGGACACGACAACACGTCCAAGTGAAAACGCCTCCCATCTCCATCACCCCCCACGTCTTTTCCTCCTCCCACCCCGGTGGGACCGACGCGTGACCTTTCCTACCCCCGCCTACAACAGCGACGTCCCCATTCCCCAACCAACACCTCCCATCTCACCTCCTCCCTCTCCCTTCCCTTCTCCACCACCACCGCCACCACCACCACCATCAGAGAGGCACGTAGCAAAAGGCCGAAGGAACCCCTCCCATGGAGTGGAAAGTCCAGTACCAACAGGTCAGTTCTCTGGTTCTTCTCCCTTCTCCTCCTCTTTTCCAAATATGGTCATCGAAATCTTATTGTGTTCCCATGCTTTGCATGACCAATTACACACGCAGGAGTATGTGAGGAACTCCAGAGGCGTTCGTCTCTTCACATGTAGATGGCTGCCACCTTCTTCTTCCTCCATAAAGGCCCTCGTCTTCCTCTGCCATGGTACCACTTCTCTCCCCTCCTCGATCCCTCACACGCCATATATCTCTTAATATTGCACCTCCATCTCCTCTCTCATGTCGTTGCTGCTTCCCTTTGCCGGCAGGGTATGGCATGGAGTGCAGCGTCTTCATGAGAGGTATTACGAATCACCCACCATCATTACCACCTTCTTCTCTCATTTATTACCTGGCTCTCAGATAGATGGGTTGGGGGGTGGGGGTTGTGGGAGGCTTGGGCGGGTGTGTGGTGTTGTGAAAATTGTTGGCAATAAATGTAGGAACTTGGTACTTAAGAATATGGGGTGCCTCTTTCTATTGGGGTGGTGCCCACATGCATTAAAGTTTGGTTTTGCTTCCTGGAGTCCCTTTGCTCTTCTTCTGTAGCAATAGACAACGCTGTGCCATCTACCACCGCAGAGCTCTTGCCTTCCTGTGTGCTCCCCATGTGCCCTTGCGAGGATGGAAATCACACACCCACCTTCGTTTAAGGGCCACGAAAAGTTGCAAGCTTTGCCCCGTCGGACACTTGCTTCGGTGGTTGCTGTCCTTTGGCATGGATTCGGCCCACCAACCCCACTCTCCTCCTTTGATCGCTGCGGGGAGGACGCGGCCGCGCAAGTCTTCCCCTGTGACGCGGGCGGTGATGGCAATTATTTGATTTCTGGGTCGCGCATGGTTTGGATGGGGGATTTACACGCATGACCTTTGAGGTTGTCTGTTTTGTTATTTTAGGCGTCCGTCTTTTTGGTACCCGAGAGCTTTGCTGTTTTATGTGTGTCTCTGTCTGAGCACGTCGCTTGCTTTATTGGAACCGAACCGGAAGGTGCTGTTTTTTATATTACCAGTTTGGTCACCGATTCCCTAGTTTTAAAAAAGTCGATTTCAGGTACAATATTCATCGGTTCGGTAATTATAAAAACCGACATGAACGACAGCGAACCCATTTGCTTTGACCCACATGTATGTGTAGATGTGTAGGAACGTGTGGATGCTCATGCATACCTTGATACAACATTAATGATTAATCTATTGAACTATTATAGGCTATGTAGGGGGCCTTTAAGCCCTATAATGGTTTTGTCAACTTTGCTCCCACGTGTGATGCATAAAAGCCCTTATAACTGAAATTGAACTAGTTTGAACCAACTAAAAGTTGAGTCAGAAAAATTGGCTACTTGGTTAAAACGATTGCATTTCCAGTTTTTTGTTTTGAAATAACTAAATATCTGGTTCTTTTCAAAAAATTTGTATAGAAACTGTAACAACCTGGGCTCACATGGTAAGGCAGATCACAAAGATAAGGAAGTTTGTTAATTTAGTTCCACCTAAAAAGTGTACGTCTACGGGAGAGTATAATAAGTCTTGGAAATTTTACTATCACAAAGTTGCTCCAAAAGAACCCACTTTTCCCTCTTCTTGTGAGCGTGATCCCTCTTGGTGGAGATCATAGCTCCTTTATGAATGGTGGACTCGTAACGTCAAGAGCTTCGTGATTCTGAGATTCCAGGATCATAGGCGTTATGAGTCGAAGCCTGGTCATCAATCGTTGATCATTACATGCCAGTAGGCCATGTTCAATGGAACTTGTAACAGGCATTGTTCGGTCGGCTGGTCATGCACTCAACTGGGTATGGTAGCCGTCTGAGCGTGCCAGCTATCTTTTCTGGACTTATTGGCTGATCTGGCTCGCAGTCTAAGGCTAATCTAGTCTGCTATAGCTTAGCGAGGAATTGCCGGTGGCTTGGCCTTTTGTTCTGCCTACTTTTATTAGTTAAATGGGTTAAGATCCATTAATTTGGCTGATTAGCCCATTACTCTTATAGTTGGGTTTGTACCCGATTAGAGGCCTTTATGGGCTGCTTGTTGCTCTCATTTAATGTGCCTTCGATAGGCTTATTTAGCTTAATTAAGAATTTTTCATCTCTCATCAATACCCTGTCATGATAGCCGAAAAATGAGCCCAGAAGCCTATGTGCAATCGGTTCCTTCGTTCCGTACTTTGGAGGGTTGCTGATGGGTATAATTCTGTTCTTAGTCTCACATTTACACTTCCTATGGAAGGGGCGCATTCCCATTTTAGCAATTGTAGGACTTCCAATGTAAAATGACAAGGTAAGTTGAGGAGCAGCCTACTCTGAGCAGGGAGCACAAGTGAGACTTCATGCATCAATTGTGACCCTATATGGTGCATACAATGCCCTGATCAAGCATATAGCCTGCACAGGAGAGCAGAAGTCTGCAGATCCCACACAATTTCCATAAAAACATTCGGGTAGTTGTGGTAGGAACATGTCATAGCTTCCATGAAGTGGTTAGGTATGATTCATTGCCAATTTAGTAGGGCAGTTTTAATACTGTTTTAAGTCACTGAATTCATGTCAAATTTTTTGGAAAGTTTAGGTAAAGGCTTTTTCCAAATCCCATTTCTTTTGTTTGGTTGTATCCTAATCAATGGGGATGAAACTGCAGAGGTGGGGCTGAGGCTGGCGGCCGCAGGGTACGCCGTCTACGGCATGGATTACCAGGGCCATGGTAAGTCAGGTGGGCCTCGATGCTACATCAAGAAGTTTGACAGCCTCGTCTCGGACTGCCGGCGCTTTTACAAGCACGTCTGCGGTGGGGCTGCCTTCTCTTTTGGTCTCACCTTTCGTGGGCAATGGGTATTCGTCTAATGTCCTGATGGAATAAAAGCCAGGGAAGGAGGAGTACAGGGGCAAAGGCCGCTTTCTCTATGGGGAGTCAATGGGCGGCGCGGTGGCGCTTCTCCTCCATAAGAAGGACCCTTCCTTCTGGGATGGCGCAGTCCTCGCTGCACCAATGTGCAAGGTAACAATCCAGATAAGCTCTCTCTAGAAGTTCCTTCTGTTGATGCTCTCTTGCCAGTCCAAATGTGCTCCTTAGTAATAAAAACTACGTTAACTTCTAAAGTAGTTAAGTTTAGGGGGAAAGGTAATTAATGATTTCTTACACTTAAAAATGATGCGTTCCAAGAGAAAAATGTGGTTGATAAAAAAGGGTTAGTTGATGGAAGGCTTTCTACGGTTGTCTTATATGATCTTCCGGTACTGGTAGTGAACCTACTAGGGAAGTTGGTAGTAATTGAAAAACAATAAAAAAGGAAAAAAATGGTTGGTTGTAGTTATTATGTTTCAGAGTATTCGTCTTGGAGTGTTGCAGAAACGAGTAATTTAATGCTCCTATTTAATAACTACGCCCCCTAATTTTGACGGCTTATTTAACAAGGGCAATAAAAGTTCTACTGAAGGATGCCCGAAGTTTTGGTTATGGCAATTATCATGTCACCAGCAGCAACCATACTTGATCAAAATGGGCAATGAAATGGCAGCATCTGAAGTAAATTGGGGGGGGGCGCGGGGGGAGAGAATTCTGGATCCTTGGATCGGGATCCAACAGTCAAAATCAAACCCAACACCCCCAAATAGGAAACGGGGCAAACCTGCTGATTGGTGCTAACTGTGAGATTGAGTCTTTGATTATTCGATTGGCCTTTCCACCTAAGATTAGTGTATGGGAATCTTCCTTTGCAGATGTCTACGCCGCGATGAAGTGCTTAATGGCACGTGTTGTTGCTTTCACTTGTCGATGTTGCAGATATCAGAGAAAGTGAAGCCACATCCAGTGGTGATAAACCTGCTGACGAAGGTGGAGGAGATCATACCCAAGTGGAAGATTGTGCCGACCAAGGATGTGATCGACTCCGCCTTCAAGGACCCCGTCAAGCGTGAGGACGTTCGCACCAACAAGCTCATATACCAGGACAAGCCCCGCCTCAAGACCGCCCTCGAGATGCTCCGCACCAGCATGGACCTCAAGGACACCTTATCTGAGGTAAATCTCCCAAATTCTAGTCATTTAATTGTCTTTACCTTCCTAAGTAGATTTGTTCATTTGTTTGAAAGTGTAAACATGCTGTCATTTATACTCCCAAACATGCTCTCCCTAAACAAAAGGGGGGAAAAAAAAAACAAGCACCACCTCTTTACATTAAAATCCAAGTCGTTGTTGCGTATTCACTGCCCCATTGATTCCAGATGAGTAGATAAAAACCTTGCTTGATTTTTTGATTACCCGGAAGTTACTTCAAAGATGTCTCATGAAGATAAAAACCTTCCATGTAATCGACCTATGTAATTTAATTCTTAAATGCGTAGTCACAGTAAAATACATCTGTATGATTTTGGATCACTAAGACAATGTTTACAGCTGCGAAAGCGATTATCCGCGAATCTTTCGTGAGATCATCCCATTCATAGGAGATCCAATCCTTGAGGGTCTTGTTCTTCCACTTCTGAGTCACGTTTCAGTTAAACAAATTATAATAGCATACTAAAATAACTACTACGTTATCTTCCACCATAAATCCAACTACCTTAACTCCACCTATTCCACCCATCAACTTATACTGGCTATGATTTGTTGAACTCAGCCTACGTAACCCTTTGACAAACACTACATCATGCGCCAAAAAAAAAAAATCCAATCGTTCCCCCTATCTACCAAGGCCAACGGTTGCTCCAACCCTCACATAATGCCCGATTATTGGGGGTGGACCCATCAGGATACAATTAAGTTAGTAGTATCAGAGTTTTAACCCTAACCTCCGGCAGCCAACAAGTTTGTCCCTTTCTCCTATCAAATGGTCCTCCCTCCATCCTAATTGAACTTGTGAATCGTTAAGTAGAGAGAGCATCTACCTTTAAATATTTAATAGCAATTTATTTGTATCCGCACCGTAGAGCGACCACTATCGTTTTTCGAACGTTGGGGTTTTTACCGACGCTTGCAGGTGTCGCTGCCGTTCCTAGTCCTTCATGGCGAAGCAGACACCGTGACGGACCCGGAGGTCAGCAGGGCCTTGTACGAGAGTGCCGCGAGCGAAGACAGGACCATGAAGATGTACTCGGGAATGTGGCACGGCCTCACGTCCGGCGAGCCCGACCACAACGTCGAGATCGTGTTTGCCGATGTCATCGCGTGGCTCGACACGCGGGCGGAGGCCGTCGTCCGCTCGGTGGCCTCCTCGCCGTCCCCGGCGATAGCCCGCGACACGCGGCCCATCGATGTGGCCCTGCGGGGGCGGCCGGGAGGCGCCGGCAAAGGGCGGCCGTGGCTCTGTTCGTGGAGGGCGTACTCGGCAATGTAGAGTAGTATAGTATTGGTTTGCAAACAGAAGCATTACGTTTGAAGCTTCGGAGTTAAATAAATATTTGATAGATTTCGATTATGTTGTTTTAAAAAAATGGGACGTATGTATGGAATATAGTTGTGGCGGGAGGAAATTCGAAAGGGCAATGTGTATGGTCCGACTTAAAGTATTTGGATCCTTTTAATTATAATGTTTTTAATGAATAAGGAAATGAATGTTAGTGATTTCGCTTCTGGATGTGGGTCTGAATAGGGGGAGTAATATTGTTGAGGTTCAATGTTCTCGCCATCAAATGGAGGTGACTCTTTGGACCATTATAGATCGTCATGATTGAGGGATTTTGTTCAAGTTACATCTTCGAGAAAATGATTGAAAATCTTCTAAGGAGATATTTGGTCAGTAAGGTAAGTAAATTTTTATTAGATTAAGTATTTGATCCGATATGTAATTTATCATTTATTTGTGTTGGATTAGGTAGATTTAATTAAAGTTATTTTACTTTTTTTATAGAATAATTTTAACCTCTAAAATATTTAAATAGATTAACTTACTTATTTTATTATTTATCTTTTTTTTATATTTTTTATTTATTTTACAAATTTATTCCTTTCACCGAACGAAACCTAAGCGTTTAAATACGTGCATACGCCAACTGAAGGCTTCTCATCTCAATCGTACCAAATCACAGCGTTTATCTTCTATAAGGTGCTATTTGGTCACTTAAATTAGAGGTTTAATTTTTCATTTGAAATTTTAGTTATGAAACTATTTTATTTCAGAATTAAATGTTTGATTCTGTCAGAAAATAATTTCACATTTATTTTTCATTTTTTTATTTTATAATTATATGGTGTGATATTTTTTTCTTCTAAATATTGCAGCACATTATATCTTAATATAAAATTATTTTAAATGAAATTTCTATTGATTAAACTATAATTCTTAACACGTCTATCAACTTCGATGATATTCATAAATACTTGTATGGTTAGAGTGCCACGAATCTTAGTTTTTTTTGACGCTTAGCCCCACTCCTCGAAGGTTCTAAACTCTCGGTATATGTTTATTGTGAAGTATTAGCATCCTTAGTAAGAAAGACCGACGATGCTTTTGAATTTTATAATTTACATAGCATTTGAACTTGAAACGTGGTTCGAATTTAATTAGAAAACTTCCATCCACGTTACAAACGTTGTACGTAATTTAAGATAAAATTGTATTCACATATATATAATTGATTTTGGATCTTAAATGCAATCATTTTATAAGTTCATTTTGATAATGTTTTCAAAATTACACTTATTTAAAATAACTAATGTATACGTTTTAAGCAACTTTTTTCCATTAAAAACTTGTTGTGTTCATAACTTTAGAAAAGTTTCAAAGATACAGCTATCTACTCCTTTTTAGTAAGAAAACTATGGATATTTCATCCAAATTTTATTGGTGCGGCAGAATACAATTGTCAAGCCTTCGTAGAGAAGCAACAGAGTGGTTGTAAGGTAGCTATGTTATCCTTATTTGTGGATGTCAGCAACATCGAGGAGTCAAACGATTTATACTTTGAATCAATTAGTCTAATCTATTTTGATCATTTCATATTAATTTTGACTGTTATCGCTTGAATCAGTTGATGCAACCGGTAGGTATCAATTTCCAATCGAATCGGTTGAATTGACAATTTGATTTAACTTTTAAAACATTAATCGATAAAGCACCAAGATGCTTATTATGATGGCCAATGGTAATCGTGCTTGGCATTAGTCTATGAAGCACATGTGGGTTGGCCAACTAAATATGATTTTCACACCTTATGGAGAACCTTATTTGTCATGGTCTTGGCACGTTGCCTCGGCTAATTAGTAGGGTGAGGGTGAGGCTCGGATGATGTAGCAGGTGTTTATCGCAATAGCATCAATGGCCGTATTCAACAACGATGGCACACATTTTTGCACAATAATGGTTAGTGGTGACAAGCGAAGTATATTTTTCCAAGGTTATGGCATGATTTCCATCGTCAAACGTCATCAACAGGGTTGCAAGAATGATGGAAAATCATTGGCAAGGTATTTGGGGACGTCATTGAGATGGCATGTTAAAAAGGCCACAGGCACGTTTCAACGTGGTTGCAGCATTGTGACACAGTTGGGAGGGAGAAGGTGGTTGGTAGAATGAAGGATGGTTGGCAAAATAAGGTGCATAAGGATGGATTTGTATGTGCTAGTCATTTTGTTAAGAAAAATGGTGCATTGGGATATCGAAAGGGTAGTAAATGGGAGAATTTTGAGGTATGCAGGAAGATGTATTTTCTAATAAAGTTATCGCAAATGTCGATTGAAATCTTGCTTTCATGTCTCAAAATTTAGAAAAAGAAACATGGCTCGGTAAGAATAAAAATTGCCCATCAATTTGAAAGTGCCCTTTCGACATTGACGTGAGGAATAATTGGCTCAAGCAGCTCCTACAAAAAATACAAGGTGCTTCTATTGAAAACCTTTATCTACCACCACCTGCTACCCTTTGCAATTTGTTCTCTACTTGTGGAGAAGTACTCCCTGTCTCTTTGCCTTCATCTTTGAAGAGTCGAACAAATTAACATTAAATTTATATGCATGACAAGATTTTTAAATTCTATTATAGCTACAATCGTTTGACGTGAAATAGTTGCTATAGTTGCTATCATAAATTTTGCATTTCCACAGGTGTCATCGTAAATTTGATTACCTTTATAATCTTACCATTAGAATTGCATTTTTTTCTTCACGTTTATGATACAATTTAGAGGCTAAAACAATCATTTACTAACAATCTACAGTAGAAAATAGCAAATAATCTTGACGAAAATTAATTTGAATGGCATTTTTGTAAATGCATAAAAAATGTATGATGGCAATTATGTATTATCAAAAAATTTTTGTGACATTTGTGTAAGAGCTCCATTAAAATAATCCAAAGAGCTGACCGAACAAAAACAAGTGTCTTTTGGTGATAGAAACACCATCAAGCTTAGAAACCAACATCAAAATTTTTTATGGCAGGACCAATTCAGATGGTTACTTGGTTAGACAGCTAATACCCAAAATGGTTAACATTGGGAAACTCATTTACTAACTGTCAAGCCAAGCCAAGTTTTTCTGCAAAACAATAAGTTACTCCCGACGCCAAACAACTCCAAGAATCCGGAAACATGTAAAAGAAACCATGGATTTTGGATATGAAATCTGATGCCACTAATAAAAATTTTTATATCTAAACTTCAAGGAATACTTATCTCAGCGAATTTTCAATTTTCAATATCAAGTTACCCAAGACGTGCCACCAAGATCAAACCCACATCGCAATATCCTGAGGTCAGCAGTTGGAGCCTTACCATCAGGTATCTCAGCATGCATAAAAACGAGACAGATAGTTATCACTCTTCCATCATGTCTTCTGCCTCTGTTACTTCCCGCTTCAATGTAACGATCTTCGTTGATAAGACCTCTGCAAGGGGAAAAGATTAATAGGCTGCAATCAGATGCCAGAATATTTTAGAATTTGCACATAAGATGGTATTTTTTTGCTTACCAGTTTGACCCTTGGTGAATGAATAACCCTTTGAACTGACGTAAGTCCGAGGATTGGGCAACTGGTAGTTCCTTAAGTACTCTGTGTGACCCTGTACATGCGGTAGGAAGTGTTTGCAGAGACAAAAGTACAATAAAACAAGAGGAACATCCAAGCTGGATCTAAGGCCTAACCTTTGTTATGACACAAATGTCCACGTTACTCCCACTTCCCAGATCATTGAAGATGCCAGAACAGATTGCTTCCGCCACGAGCTTAATACCTTCATCTCTCTGAAGTCAGAACACAAAATGTTATTTCAGAACTGTCTTCCTCATGCCTATATATGGATGTGCAGAAAATAACCGCTATGCATAAATCAAGGGCAAAAGGAATGGCTAGAAATTCCATATCAAGATCTGTAAAATCATTCTGAAACCTAAATGCTAAGTTAGTGTAGCTACCCATTCTTCTACAGAGCACAACAAGCTCACAACATACAAAGAATTTTGGAACTCACTGTCAAGCCCTCTCTGTACTTTGATTCAAAAACGGCCATGGCAGCAAGAGAACCAGAACCCATAGTGGCAAATGGGAGTGTATCGGTGGATCCATGTGGGTAAATCTGAAAAGTTATAGAAAGGGTAACTTGTAAGCATCCATCTAATGACAATGACTGTCAAGTGAGGGTATTTTGTACTTACTGTGTGCAAATGTGGACCAGTGATATCAACACCGCCTAGGACCAGGGCAGCACTAACATAACCTTGATAGCTGCAACAAGTCAAAGAATGGAGTGGTTATTATGGCAACATTTGGTACTTTTAATGGGATGGATTCTTAATTGAGAAAAGAGAATGCTTCCAACTTACCTAAAGAGGTGAGATTTCAAAAGGGTTAGGGCAGTGATGACCCTTGATTCTCGACCAGTGGCATATCGATGCAGCTGCAACTGGGAACTGATCATATCTGCAAAATGAGAAAAGAATTAAATGGACCGGTAAAAGGAAAGGATTGTTCTATTCGCTAAACCCTAGCCTCTCTTATAAGAGAGAGAGAGCGAGACTAGAAAATTACATATTCATCCAATCAAAAAATAAAAATATCAACTTAGTACATAAAACATAGTACTTTCACACTCTCCATCAAGTAATCTTCTAGCCCCAACTTGTCGCATAAGAATAAATCTCTCTTCTTAGCAAGGGCCTTTGTGAGAATATCTACAAGCTGCAACTCGAAGGTAACATGTGGCATCCTAATTCTCTCTTTCATGATTGCATTGTGTATTGTTATAGTTCTTATTTTTTCTTACCACTTTACTCTTCATGTAATTTACCCTTTGCCTCTTCCATATGTAAGAGAGGTTAGGGTTTACTTGATAAATAAAAAATTTCATTTCCTCCAACATGGTATTAAAGTAGGTGGGTCCTAGACCCTTCATGCCCCGGTGCCTCTACCACCGAAACCCTAGAGAGAGAGAGAGAGAGAGATCTCTTCTCCTCCCTCTCTTCATTGGAACCGGCACCAACAGCCAGTTGCACCCCACAAAGCCCTTGTCGGTGCCAACCCAGTAGCAGTGACACCAGCACCATCGCCAAGGCGATGCTAGTGATGTCGCGTGCCCTGTTGCGCCATTGCTAGGCATAGCCAACTCCACTGAACCCCACAAGGGGGCTTCTCCCAGCACTGCTAGGCTGTTCGATGACCCTAACATTGCCATTGGGCCTTCCCCCATGTGCAGATGTGCATTGTGCCCTCCCCTATGCACCGCCTTTGCCCTGGACCCTCCCCTGCGTGCTACCTCCGCCCAGCAGCACTCTATGCTGCCACTAGGACCCTTTAGCACCTCCTACACCCTCTCTAAGTCAGACCTAAGGCGATGCATCCTCTGATTGGCTCAACTTAGGTCTGATTTGAGTTTTGGTTGGGGTCGAAAGGGCACCTGCAGCTTCTTCCAGACCTCTTCTTGATCAATGCACACTTGTGTGTGCACTTATTCCTCTACGTTAGATGTTCTAGGCATTCCGTGCCTCTGTTTCATGTGCATCTAGCATGCTTTCATGCATATCTCCCGTTGTTAGAGTGATTTCTCTAACTTCTGCCGACTCGATCCTCATAGCTATCAAGAGTGCCTCGTTCTTGCCTCAGAGACTAAGGCCTCTACTTCTGCTTTTGTTCAAGGGACCACCATAAAGTTGGTTAGGTCCCAGAACTATGTTCTTTGGTTGAGAGTATTTTGGATTTTTACTGGGGGGCACAAGCAATTGCATGTTCTGACAGAGGATACTCCTGATAATAAGAATGAAAAGTTTTGCAGATGGGAGAAGGATAATTATCTTCTCGTAAACTGACCCAAAGATTACGACAAGCATGTTCTACAAGAAGACAACCAAAGACATTTAGGAAGCCCTAGATCATAGGTATTATATGCAGACGAGTAGCTTACGAAAAGCAGATATCTATAAGAGGGTATGGAGCACTAACCAAGGTGATGTCATTAGTTGACTACTACTCTGGAAGGGCTATTTGAGGAGCTTGTTGTCTTCTAGCCTACCAATTATGACAAGCAGGTTGCTAAGAGGGCTGAGCGACAGACTTATCACTTCTTGGATGGATCATACCCCATATATCAATACGCTCATGATCAGATCTTGTCCGCTGAGCCTGTACCTAAACTAACCTGAACTGTAGACCGTATATGGGTGGCTTTAGAACATTGATGCTAATGATTCCTCTCTTGTACCCACCACTATTGTTGAAACCACTACTCTTGCCACATCTAGAAGCAGAGGTGGTCATTCTGGTGGGTATGGCCGTGACAAGGGTCGTAGCCAACATACTTATGTCCTACACTGTAAGAAGGCAAATCATCCATCAAATAGGTGTTGGGATAGTTTAGTAAGCCAGCATGGGTTAACCAAACCTCTATGGCCAATGCCCCTTCTACTGTTGAGATAGGTTACTCCTGATCAGACCGATTTTCCTTTTTACTTCAGATGAGGTGATCGTCTATGCCAGTTTCTAAGGATTGAGTCATCCTCCTCCATCACCACTCTTGCCAGAGTTACTATAATGAATGTCACGTATGCAAATACTACCAACTGGATTATTGATTCTGATGCATCTACACATCTTATCAGTTGGGCTGTTAGCTTATCCTTATCTAGAGACTTTACAAATGTCACTTCGGTTCATCTGGCCAATGGGAGCAAGTCTCCTAATACTTCTGCTGAGACTTGGGACCGTGCAATCTCTCATAGATTACAACTTTCCAATGATTGTTGTGCCCTTGAGTTCCCACTTAATTTGCTTTTTGTTACCTAGATTTGTAAACAATTTAAGTGCTAAACTATTTTAATGAGCATCATTGCTATTTACAGGACATCCAGACGAAGCACACAATTGGTGGAAGCTATGCACATTGTGGGTTATACTACCTCAACCTATCATCTACCTTTGCCTGTGCCATATCCAACTCCTCCAATCCACTCCCCCTATGGAATTCTAGACTCGGTCATTCATCATTATCCAAGCTGCGACAGATGTTTCCTGACATTCCACCATCCACCATATTCGACTACAAGGCCTGCCAACCTGGGAAACATCACTAGTTTTCCTTCCCATCTTGTATAAAGAGACAAATTGTCCTAGAGTTGCTCCATTGTGATGTTTGAGTTCCCTGTCCTATTCGTACTTATTCTAGTCATAAGTATTTTGTTATTTTTATTGATGATTTCAGTCGTGTATCGTGGATTATTCTTATGAAAGACTGATCTAAATTATTTTCAATAATAAAAAAAGTTCTTTTTTTAAGTTCAAAATTATCTCTACTACGGTTGGGTATTTCAGATTTGATAATGCTCTTGAGTTTATTCAATGACCTCTTTGGGCCTTTCTTGAGGAGAATAGGACTATACATCAAACTTGAATGGGGTCGCGGAGAGGAAGTTGCACCATGTGCATGATATTGCTGAAATTGTATTAGAGGGAGGGGTGAATAGTGTGATTTAAAAAATTTAATCGAATAAAATAATCCTACAATAAACAAGTTAGGCAATGCGCAAGATCTTTTAGGTGGAAACCCTATGGATAAAAATTGCCACCTAAGTCTCCGACTTAGGATTTTTCAATCAATTGAGTTGATTAAAAACCACAACGTATCACTTGATCCGACAGTGATACAACCTCAACATACAATGCAATGAATGAGATCAATGTAAGTTTCGCCTCCAAAAGAGACAGAAATCCACAAATCGAATACCCAACAACAATAAAAAGGAAATAAAGATCTTATAGAGCCCCAAAAATATAATACAATGAACTAGGGAGTATAAGGATCACCAAGCCTCCCTTTGGCAGTAGGAAATAGCAGCACTTGGGAATATAGCTCTTGAGAACAATGTAGCAAGTGAGCTTAAGTGCAATTGAGAGTTTTTTAAAGCAAATTGGTAATCTAAGGTGGCAATATGCTCAAGTGTAGGAGTGTTCTAACATATTTATAAATGGCTTAGGAATACTTTAAATAGGTGTTGGGATTTAAAATAGCCGTTGGTAATCATAAATGGGTGAAAAAGTTTATCCAAAAAACAAAGCAAATATCAGATTGATCAGATAGTACTAATCAGTCGGTACCTAGTCGATGCACTACAATGTCAGTCAACCAAAATTTGTCTTTGGTCAGCACCCAAGAATGGTCTAAAGAGTTGGCTCAGGTCTTCATTGGTTGGAAGGGAGTTGAACGACTTATGAAGTTTCGATAAGTCCACACTTGGTCAACGCCCTATAAAAGAGTCTCAAGATAGAAATCCCTAGAGTTGGGATCAATGGCCTTCAGGTCGACGAGTGTGCAGTGTCAATTGGCACCCTACTGAAGGGTTGGTCGACGCTTGGTTCACTCCCAAGGAGATTTTTTTAGGGTCATTTGTTGAGTAATTAGGGTGATTAATGATCCACTATTCCGAAGAAAGAATAAACGTTAAGGGGTCTAACATCTACAAAATCCGTCAGCTACCCGTCAATTGATTACATTGGACCAAGTCGATCGGTTGAGGCACAAGTTGGCTAGGTACAATGATATAAGTCAACCAATTCAAGGGTTGGTCAACACCTTTGAACTATACTAGGTTATTTAGGTTTCTTCACTTATTTATCTTAAATCAAATCGAAGAGCGTCAAACAAGCGTGTTCCAACGAGTCTTGGTTACCAGCCATGCAAGACGAGTTAAACCAGTTCCAAAGAAATCAAGTTTGGGATCTAGTGTCCAAACCCGAAGGGCAAACAATATTAGGCACCAAATGGGTGTTTCGGAACAAATTAAATGAGTCTGGAGTAGTTATATGTAACGAAGCTAGGTTGGAAGCACAATGTTATAACCAAGAGGAAAGCATTGATTTTGATGAAACATATACTCTCGTAAATAGACTTGAGTCAATTAGGATGCTTTTTTCTTATACCACCTTCTTTGGATTTAAGCTCTTTCAAATTAGCCTTTGAAGAGCGTATTTCTTAACGATTTCACTAAGGAGAACGATTATGTTAGAAAACTCCCAATTTAAAATCTTACAAAAAATCAGATTTTATATACAAGTTAAATAAGGCACTTTACAAAAGGCTTAAAGTGTATTTATTAGGGACAAATTTTACCATCAGAGAAGCTAATTCCACTTAATTTATTAAGAAAAAAGGAAAAGATATCCTTTTAATTTAAATTTATATTGATGATATTTTGTTCAATGCTACTAATAAAAATCTTTCTCAAGAGTTTGCCAAGCTTATGCAGGAAGAATTCGACGTGAACTTGATGGATAAGCTCACGTTCTTTTTAGGTTTGCAAATAACCCAACTAGAACACAGCACCTTCGTGAATCAAGCCAAGTACATGAAGAAATTGCTGAAGCGATTTGGGATGGAGAAGTCCAAAGGGAAGAATACACCAATAAACGCATCAACTTTACTCAACGCAAACGAACAAGGCACTCCTTTAGACAAAACAATATCAAGGAATGACTGATTCACCGCTTTATTTAACATCTATTAGACCTAATATCTTGTTTTGTACATGTTTATGCGGTAGGTTTCAAGCTAACTCTAGGCAATCTCATTTGAATGTTGTTAAAAGAAATTTTAGATACTTAGTAGATATTGTAGATAATGGACTTTTCTATCCTAGATGTAATTCATTTGATTTGATGGTTATAGTGATGTCGATTATGCCGGTAATAGAACCAATGGAAAGAGTACTAGCAAGACGTGCCACTTCTTGGGAAACTCCTTACCCTCTTGGTTCTCAAAAAAGCAAACTATTTTTTCCTACCACTTTATTAGTTATGGTTGTTTTATTAGCTTTTATTTTTGTTATAAACGCTTCAAGTAATTTACCCTTTACCTCTTCCCTATATAAGAGAGGCTAGGATTTACTTGATGAATAAGAAATCTCAGCACTAGACCTAGCAACCACAGGTTGATTCTTGCTTCTCCATGACACAAGGTTCCCTCTAAGAAAGACTACATATCCTGTAGTAGATCTTCTATCATCAATAACCCCAAGATAGTTCACATCTGAGTAGGAAACAATATCAAGAGACTCACTTTTTTTGTAATGGAGGACTTTCATTGAACTTCCTTTCATGTATCTCAAGGCACACATCACACCAGTTACTATAGTTTGGCTTCTCCATGTACTAACTAACTCAACTTACGGCAAAACTAATATCCAGGTGAGTTATTGTCAAGTAGAGTAGTTTACTAATTATACTTCCATATCACATGACATCCTCAAATGGTAGATCCTCCTAAAGCAGCATAGCCTCCTTCTGAGGATGAATAGGGACTCTAGAAGGTTTAGCTCCTAAGAGTCATACCTCTTCTAGAATCTGCAAAGTATACTTTCTTTGGAATAATGATAAACCAGACATCTGCCGGACTACCTCTATCCCAAGAAAATATCTCAAGTCTCTAAAATCCTTTGTCATAAATGTTGTGCGTAGAAACTCCTTAGTTTGATATATGTTGTCCTCGTCATTGCTAGTCAGGATCATATCTTTCACATAAACAGCCAGGATGACCACCTCCTGAGCGTGCTTCTTGATGAAGACCGAGTGATCAAATAAAGACCAACCAAATCCAATTTTCTATACCTTTGTACTTAGCCTCTCAAACCATGCTCTAGGGCTCTATTTTAGGTCATGATTGACCTTCAATCTACACACACACTCCCCCTAAATTACATAGCTTGGTGCCTGTCGCATGTATACCTCCTCAGTGAGGTCACCATACAAGAATGCATTTTTTATGTCTAACTGATAAAAGAGCCACTTTTTATTTACCACCACAAACAAAACAATGAGAATGGAGGAAATTCATGTCACTGAGGAGAAAGTATCAAGATAATCTTTTCCATATGTCTAGGTGAAGCCCTTAACCACCAAACGCACCTTGAATCAATCCATAGTACCATCAGCTAAGTATTTTATGATGTAAACCCATTTGCAATCAACTAAGGTTGCATCGGGGGGATAGAGGACCAAATCCCAAGTGTTATGCATGTTCAGAGCATTCATCTCATCATCCATAAATACTCTTTAGCAAGGATCTTGTGAGGCTTCAACATAATCTCAAGGCAATATACTACTAGTAAGCACATTGGCAAAGTGCTACACATTACACTATAGATGATCAGTAATCATGTAATTGGAGATGGGATATAATGTATAAGATCTACTGGACTTCCAAAGTGCAATAGGCTTGTCATCCACATCTTCCTTACTAGCTGGTGACAGTCCCTACATTAGATCATCCTCTGTAGGTTTGGAGCAATGGGTAGTGGAGTATTCCATCGACAAAACACCTGAGTCCCCTATTGGACAAGGTCAATGCTAACAACTTCTTTAGAGAAGAATGGTACCTTTTTTGAAGAATGGTACCTTATCAAAAAAGATTGCATCAGCAGCCACCATAAACCTCCAGTGCATTGGATCATAGAACATATATCCTTTCAGGGTACGAGAATACCCCAAAAATATACACCTCACAGCTTCGGGAGAAAACTTGTCCTGTGCACCAAAGGCCTCGATGAAGCAAATACAGCCAAATATATGTAGAGGCAAAGCAAATAGTTAGTTAAACTATAAGTGTGGTACTTGGTATGGAATCCTACCTCAAAGCGCCGAAGATGGCACCCCGTTGATTAGATATGTTGCCGCCAAGACCACATCTCCTCAAAATTACTTAGGGACCTTCATGTATACCAGAAGTGTCCTTGCAATGTCCAACATGTAACAACGCTTACGCTCTGCGACCCCATTCTGTTATGACATATGCGCACATGGGGTCTGATTTAGAGTTCCCTTGCTGGTAAAGAAGGCCTAAAGATCTATCTGCATAAATTCCAGTGCATTGTTACTCCTAAACATTTGTATGGATGCAGAAATGCCTGGTTTGAATGTTTGCAAGGAATCTTTGCACAATCGGAAATATCCCAGAGCAATTCTTCATCAGAAAAACCCAAGTGGATCTATTATAGTCATCCACAAACACCACAAAGTATCTGTAGCCTCCGACTCTTGTAACACAAGTAGGCCCCCAGATATCACAATGTACCAGGTGAAAGGGAGAAGTGCTAATCCCTTCAGTCCATCGAGAAAACATGCCCAATGATGCTTCCCCAATTGCCAAGCCTCACAATCAAAGGTGGTATTAGATGGTAATTCGGGAAGCATCCAACGCATTTTTCCCACTTACGCATAACCAAGTCTCTAACGCCACAACAAAGGATCTATAGAAATAAAGACTGCATCGACAAACTATGATGGAATGTTGAGCAAATACAACTCATCCTTCTCAATCCCACCACCCATAATCTCATTCATTTATCTTGAAAGTATCGGTGCTTATCATTAAATATAACATAGCATCGGAGATCTCTGCAAATGCTACTAATTGACAAGTTCATAGGGAACTCTAGAGCACAGTGTACATCTGAAAATTGCAAACCGGAGGTTGTGTGGACATCACCAACCGCAGCAATAGGAGAAAGCAAGACGTTCGCCACCTTCACTGACTTGACACGTCGAGAATTCGTGGGAGTCTTCAGGAGAGAAGTATCTCTTGTAAGATGAATCAACTCTCCCAAGTCGATTATCCACTGGCCAGATGGAATATTAGACAGCCATTTACATTTTGCCCCTTGCAACTGCCAAGGCAACACCAATAGATGAAGATCTTCTATGGAACCACAAATACGAGATCCACGTTCCAAATTCTAATCACTAGCACAATAGTCAGAAGGAAGATTAGTAAGTTTTGGGGAACAATCACAAGCACAAGAGGGGAGACGACCCCAAGCACAAAACAGGTCACTCATCACTTCCATAGTTGGTACTCCCACGAGATCAACAATAGTGAGATCACGCCAACACACACACGGATGCACCAGATAATCAGAACTGAGACAACATGGCACACCAACAGCAAAGCCCTGACAGACACATGGGTAAAGGCATTCAGCAGAAGATCTGATATGCAGACACATATCCAGCAGTAGATCACCTGGAGGCAGATCTGGGTCTATAGGTGATGGGCACCTGTGGCAGCAGCAGATCTGTGGGTGATGATTCTGGGTCTATGAGCGTTGGGGGCAGCAGCAGATTTGAATCACGCACCAGATCTGAATCCCGTGGGGTGATGATCACGTGGAACATATCTGGGGCAAAACTGATCCTACGGTTGGCTGAAGAACAACCAATACACACGATGCATGGCAATGATCCTTTAAGCCATGATCGTGCACGAGGAAAGAAAAAAAAATGGTGGAACATTTGGTGCAATATCAAATCACTGATCTAGGATTGCCGCTCTGATACCATGTGAAAGGAAAGGATTGTCCTATTCACTAAAGAGAAACCCTAGGCTCTCTTATGAGAGAGAGAGAGAGAGAGAGAGAGAGAGAGAGAGAGAGGGGGGGGGGGGGGGGGGGGGGGGGGGGGAAAGTACATACACATCCAGTCAAGAAATAAAAATATCAACTTAGTATATAAAACATAGTACTTTGACAGGAACCATTCAGAGCATGACCAAGATAAATAAGCATAATTTATCAAGCAATCTGCAATCTCTATTGATTTTGTCTATGGAAGAATGATAGTGCCCAGTATATATACCAGTAACAGCCTCTGTATCAGCAGAAGTCCCTGCTCCACAGCAATATATATTTGGTGCCATATAATGAATCTTTTCGCAATTCTTGTCAGCAACTATAGGTCCCTCTGTGGCCCTTGTATCCGCCCCAAGGACAACACCATCCTAAAAATATAGAAGATAATATGTTCAATTCTATATTTTGGCCCAAAAAAGGAATTACTAACAATTTCCATAGCTGAACCCGTAGTGATCAATAGAAATCTCATGATCTTGGAGAAATTGTATCAACAATAACAAGTTCAGTCCTATTACGAAGAAAAGTGTTATCCTAGTGGTTGCTTGACATGCATTCGTCCTTCCTTTGACTCATGGTACAGCAATGCTTAGTGGGGATTCTACTGAGTGGCATCATCGTACCAGAAAGGGCATCCTCTGTTCTAAATCAAATGGCATATAAGTTGCATATCTACTTTCTTTCTCAAAGACAGTGAATTGCAGAATGCTTCCCTTGACACCATTCTTCTTATTCCTGCTGCAACCCATACTTCTTTTCTCATATATGTGACCTGTGTTATAGATCAGATAGTTTGATAAATAATAACTACGATTCTGTACTCATGTTGAGTAATTCCTTCTTATAATTCTTGGTTTCTCTATGGTTTTTGAATTTCCGGTGTTTTAGGTTCTATCATCTATGTATATATCCCTAAGCTCAAGTAATAGAGTGCTATTGGTAACTTCAGCTTTTGAAAAGCAGAAAGTCTACTATCACAATCAGAACGGCATTTTTGGGAGACCAACTTGTAAAATGTAGCTCTTTGTAATGGTTTGTGCATTCTTGACATTTTAATAGATGGGGGGTTACCGCAAGGATAACCACCCTTTTTCCCTTTCAAAAAAAAACTGCTAAAATATATGGGTGAAGCTTGTGCTTTAGGCATCAGAACTAGATGATGATGATAGGTAATATTGAAATGGGTCAGCTAGGCATGCATACATTAAAAGGTGATGGTCCAAACTCAGGCAAAGCTATTTGGCTCACTCGGGATCACCTAAAGAAGAAACTCAGGATACCTGTAAAATTTCCCTCTGTCCTTCCTTGTCCACCCCTTCCTACAATAGTCATCAACAACAATAACAACAACAACCAAGCCTTTTCCCCACTTCACTTTCTATAAAACAAACTTCTCACCACATCTGATATCGCAAAAACAAATGTCTTGTTTTCTCAAGCATTACAACCATGACACTGGCTTCTTTCTACTATTTAAGTGTTAATTGCTTCCATGAATTTCAACCATACTCCTAAAAACAAATGATCATAGACTTTTTTTAAATACAATCAAAGGAAGTGTATCCTCAGTCAAGTAAGTGGGCAATTATTCATAACACCTATAATCCTTTTGATGATTGTCTAAAAAAGCTTTCATTCCCTGAGAGGATCATCATTCTATTTGAGAATATACCAATAAGTGATTTTGCCTTTTAAAATAAGGATGTGAAGATTTTTCTATACATTAGGGTGCGCATGTAAATAGCTCTCAAAGAGTGCCATGAGGAGGGAGGGAATGTGAGAGAGGAGGTGGCCATAACGAGTTAAAATAAAAAGATGATGTTACTAGTAAGTTCAAAACATCATTCATTGATACAATACAGTAAGTGCTTCATCCATTAGAGATACAAATCAATGTGGGAAGAGAGAGATGGCACAGAAACAAGAATGTTAGACCATAACAGAATATGGTTATTCTCGCGACCATACCTGAAAAACTAAACCAACAATAGTAGTTCCTGTTTTCCGAAGTGGAGGAGGTTCAATCCCCTTTTTTGACAGCATTTCATTTCTTTGACATAAATCGAAGCTGAATCCACCCTTGGGTGGAAGCTCCACCTGGTGTCTACCCATGCTGGAAGAAGGAAAAGGAAAAGAAGATATTAAGAACAATAGGCATACTGTGAACTAAAAGAAACTTGAAAGTACACAATAACCACTTCATGGATGTAAGGAGATTTGATTCTCGCCATTGAAATCAGAGCACTTTCCCAGGAAACTTAAGTGAAACATAGCATAATGTTATTAGTTATCCAGAGCATGGAGAAGTGTGAACCTAAAACAAGATTTCATATTATGCGATGATGGAAAGAGGCATTCCTGTACTATAGAAGGGAGACTAATATATAATACTTCTAAAAGTAAGACCATCCATGTTCCAAAAGTTACCACTTGTTTTTCACTTCCACAACAAAAATTGATCTTTCCCCTTTTTTGAGAAAACTGAAAATTAATCTTTTCTTTTAATGCTTTTTTTTTTTGAAGAAATTTTCTTTTAATGCTATCAACTCAAATTTCTGACTTTAGTTTATATTCACCATTTAGAAACAAAATGTCCACAAGCAAAGATAAGTGGATGCTTCCTAGGAGAAGATGCAAGCCCTAAATCTGCATGTTAAAATTTACAAGAACTTCCCACTTTCAAAAATGGCAGGAATGGTCATTCTTGCCATTAACAAAAAAAGATATATCTTTCAGGAAGAAATGCTGAAGGTATGAGGCTGCAATTATCCAGTAGATTATTAGGCAAAACAAAATGCAAGTAAAATTAGCTATGAGAACAATGCCAGTACCTCAATTAGGATAAGGAAATCCTGAGTAAGGGACATAGAACACTTGACAAACTGACCTCTAAGCCGGTAGAATCCACTTTTGAGATACAAGAGCTAGAATCTTCAAAATACCACAATATCCTTTCCCATAAGATCATACCCACCAAGTGACACAACATATCATGTTGGCGTACTAAATTTCTAATATTCAAAAGAAAAAGAAAACCTGCCATTTCATTCTCCATTTTAGGGGAAAAACGATGGGTACACACAAATAGGTAGCAACTGCCCTTACAGTTGGGTCTAAAGGATGGTTATATGAAATACAAAACCTAGACTTACAAATTTTCGACCATTTAAGAGAATCTACAAAAAAAATTTATAAAAAATAGGAATGTAGAATTTTTTTTCTTGAAAAGAATGAGAATCTAAAAGTGCTGAATCAAAATTCACTGGTCCCTTAAAAGAAATAAGTAAAAAAGGAATGCAAGTATTGTTGATATACAATTGGTAGTAAATTTCAGATGCTTCAGACTGCAATCTTTGATGTCAGATGTGCAGATTTTACTGGATTCCATTTGTTTTATCTTTCTCATGAGTTCCTAAAATCTCCTTGATAAATCACTTGCATGTCCGTTTCACAACATGCTGAAAATCAGCGCATAGGACAGCTAAAAAAAAACCAAAAAGTTAGATTGACTAAAAGAAATCAGTGTCTAAGATGGTTGAAAGATTATCAAGCAAAAGAACTTCATTAAAGTTGTTGGAGCTATTGTGTTTGGGGTCACTTATGTCATTTGTGTTTTCTTATTGGGTCTTCCTTGTACTTTACCTAGTAGCATTTGAAGAGCTAGGGTTACTTTTGATGATTGTCAAGAATTGACGCAGAAGTGGAGCGTGGAGACTCCCATACATGGGAAAAACAGCCCGTCAGAGTGGCTGTCCACACGTGGAGAGGGAGAGCAGCATGTGGTGGCTGCTGCAGAGGACCAGCCGGTCCTGATATGGACCAGTCCGGACTGCAGCCAGTCCTCCTGGACCCTGGAACCGCTCCTACAGGGCCTGGAAGAACCCGGTCTGCTGTGCAGACCAAGTAGCAGCCCGAGTAGCAGGCCGGTCTGCTGTGCAGCATATTCCTACTTCTAAAAATAGACTTAACTAACAAAATCTAATCAAATCTTCTAGATTTGGTAAAATCAAATCTTACAATATCTCCTAAAATAAATAAACCAAATTAGACTTACTTGCCAACTAAGGAAAAATAACTCTTACTTGACTTCTTGGACACCAAAACCAATGGCCCTATTGGCCTTTGGATAGTTGCCACGTGGCATTGCCACGTGACCCGATAGCTGCCACGTGGCACTTTCACCGAATCCCAACAATGATCAAGACATTTTATTCTCTATTAGAGCAGCCTTTCTCTATTCCTGACTAGTGGAATTGAGGAGAACGGTGGGGAGAAGTGGTGGACCAAGGAATACAGGATGGGAGGTAAGGAGAGGAAGATGACTCATTGACAAGTGGGATCGAAGCTGCAGCAAGCCACAGGACTGAGGAGTGCGGGAGGGTTAGGGGGGAGATGGGACTGAGGAGAAAAAAAATGAAAGGGTCAAAGTTTCCATTGGCCTTATTTATAGTAAATGGATCTTAAACTCTAGGCTCGAGCCTAGTCAGTACCAATATGGAGCTTGGATCCAGACTTAGGGTTAGGTTTGGATAAGCTCGGAAATTGGGATGGGTGCCTGATAGTCATCTTTATATAGAGAATCACCCTGGCTCTCTTTATATAGAGAGAAGGTGCCGGGTAAAGTACAAGGAAGACCCAATAAGAAAACACAAATGACATAAAAGACCCCAAACACAATAGCTCTAACATTCCTCCACATGCTGGAGCATATATATCGCGGACGCCCAGCTTGGTATATAAGAAATCATGATGCTTCTGTGGGAATACCTTAATGAGCATGTCTACAATCTACTATGATATAATAGTAGGGGTGCAAATCTTCCCTATAGTAACCATGTCCCTAACAAATTGGTAGTCTACCTCAATAGACTCATAGGTACTTATGGGAATAGCACTCTTCTAAAACTATCACCATATATGCAACATTGAGACAGATATTGCCATCTCTACATAGGTCATTCCACCCATATTGTTTTTTTTTTTTTTTGAAAAGTACGAGGGTGGTTATCCATATAACAACCACCTAGATTCATTACTCAAAAAAAATGGGTTACATCATTCAAAGCTAGAAGGCAGATTCCCAAAACACTAGATGGAAGGAAATTGAGGAAACAACATTCCACACATATTGTTATCAGGTGAGTTTTTGATCCTTGGCCGAATCTTCAGCAATAGATATCTTGGAAGGAAAGTAGTTTTCACCACAAAGCAAGAGAAAATGAATCAACCCCAACACAATCTTTCCTTCTTCATGAGTCGCAACGATTGAGACAAAATGGGTTGTTGCAGTTTGCTCCAAAATGGTCCTGACAGTCCTTCCATCATCGTTGCTACTGCTGTTCTTTGGAGATCTGCTACCCTGCATGCTATCCGCAAGTTGCATGTTCTACCATAGCAATCCTCTGAAGCGGCAGGTACTAAAGGTCACTTGCCTTCCCAAATTGGGCGACGTGGTGGAGGTGCTGGCATGTATCAACGGCTCCCTCCCTGGAAGAGCGCATTGTCCTCAAGCGCCCAATTAGGGTAGAAGGCTCGCAGGATCTGGTAATCCTCCCAAGTTGTCAAGCTTTCATCGCCGTTGGTCCAGAGAGTGAGGACCTTAGTTGCGAGTTGATCGCTACGTCAAACTATGCGACGGGTGAGAATACGATCAACGTAGCAACCATGGTCGTCACGGGGAGGCCATTCAGCTGGTGGGGCAAGATTGGGGAGGTTGTCGTGATGTAGTTTAAGTTGGGAAACATGGAAAACTATATGGAGTCAGCAATTCGGTGGCAACTGGAGCTCGTAAGCAACAAGGCCAACTCTGCGGAGAATGGGGAACAGCCCATGGTACTTGGGCGATAGCTTGTTGTGTGGTCTCTTGAGTAGAAGACAGGAGCGGAAAGGAGAGAGTTTAAGGTAAGCCAGTTGGCCCACCTCATAGTGGACGTCATGTCAGTGCCAATTAGCTAGTGTGAGCATGCGGTCTTGAGTTCGGCGGAGGCGCTCCTTGAGTTCCTGGAGGATAGTGTCTCGCAACAAAAGTGTGTGCACTACCTCGGCTGAGCAGGCTTCGCCATGGATATAGTCCCGAAGACAAGGAGGGGGACGACCGTAGATAGCCTCAAAGGGTGACATGCCAGTGGATGAATGGTACTGAGTATTGAAGGAGTACTCAGCCCATGACAGCTAGCGAGCCCATGAATGTGGGTGTTCCATGCAGAAATAGTGAAGGTAGGCACCAATGCTCCGATTGACCACCTCCATTTGGCCATCGGTCTGTGCATGGTAGGTGAAAGAAAATTGAAGCCTGGTGCCTTGCAGTTTGAAGAGTTCTCACCAAAACTGGCTGGTGAAGATAGAGTCACGATCACAAACGATGGCTCTTGGGATGCTGTGGAGACATATGATGGTGTTAATGAAAAGGCACGCCACATCTACTGCGGTGAAGGGATGGCGCATAGGGGCCAGGTGTACATATTTGGAGAGACAGTCCACCACCACGAGGATGACGATGTAGCCGTGATTCGTGGGCAAGGCCTCGATAAAGTCCATCGAGACGTCTTCCCATATGAGATTGGGAATGGGAAGTGGCTGGAGCAAGCCAGTGGGGGCCTGCGTGGAGGTTTTGTTTTGTTGGCAAGTGTCACAGGCGCATACCCATTGGTGAATGGTGCAGTGAATGAAGAGCCAAAAGAAGTCGCGACGTAGGCATTGAAGTGTTTTATCATATCTTGCGTGACCACCAGTAGGCAAGGCATGGTACTCCTACAGCAATTGAGAGATAAGAGGGGAGGTAGAGGCCACAAAGAGATGTCCCTTGTAGTGGATGCATCCCTCTCGAATGCTCCAACGGTGGGAGTCCTAATGGGTATCGGTTGCCAACTCTAGTGCTTGGGCGCAGTTAGCGTGATGCAGATACTCGTGCTTCAAGTGATAGACCCATGTGGCTTGGACCACCAAGATGGCGTAGGCTGCTTCAGGAGTGTCATGGCGAGAGTGCATCTACGACATGGTTGAGGGGCCCATGCTTGTATATGATTTCAAAGTCGAATGGTGGGAGGCGAGCCACCCACTTCTGTTGGCGAGCGAATGTGAAGCGTTTGGTGGAGGTAACGAAGAGTGCGGTGGTCAATGAGTACAATGAAGCAGCCAATGAGGTAGCACTCCCACTTTTTCACTGCAAGAACAAGGGCAAGGAGCTCCTTCTCATAGGTGAAGGTGGATTGGTAGGGAGTAAGTGGCTGACTGAGATAGCAAGGGGGGGATTATTCTGCATCAGAACCACGCCAACTCCATGGTCTGATGCATTGCACTAGACCACGAACGAAGTGCTGAAATTTGGGAGAGTGAGGACGAGGGTGTTAATGAGAGCGGAGCAAAAAATGTTAGCTTTGGGAGGCCACTTGAAGGTTCCTGCCTTGAGAAGTTGGTGAAGTGGGGCGACGATGAGCCCATAATCGTGCACAAAACAGCGATGGTAGCTGGCGAGGCCTAAGAAGCTGCGCAAGGCGCGAAGTGTTGTGGGTGTCGACCACGCTACCACGACCTCGATTTTGTGGAGATCAACCTCGATGCCACATGCCAAGATGATGTCGCCTAAATATTCGACGTAAGTTACGCCTAAGGAGAATTTAGAGGGCTTGACGAAGAGGTGCTGAATGCGCAGAGCGTCGAGGACAGCATGCACATGGTGGAGATGGAGGTCCCAAGTTGGGCTATAGATGAGAATGTCATTGAAGAAGACGAGGACAAACCACCAGAGGTAGAGATGGAATAGGTTGTTCATGATCCTTTGAAATGTGGAGGGGGTGTTGCACAACCCAAAGGGCATCACGAGAAACTCATAATGTTCATGCGTTCGGAATGCTATCTTGAAGATGTCATCTTCTCGCATGTGAATCTGATGATAGCCCAAGCGGAGGTCAAGCTTGGTGAAGAAGGAGGCACCGCGGAGATCATCAAGGAGATCATTAATAAGGGAGATGGGGTAGCGGTCTTTTACGGTATGCTCATTGAGCGTACGGTAATTGACGCAGAAGCGCCACGTGTCATCCTTACGAATGAGGAGTATGGGGGAAGTGAATGGGTCTTGCTTGGCTGAATTAAGCCATCATGGAGAAGGAGGTGTACCTGACGTTCTATTCATTTTTCTGAGCCCAGCTGTGGCGATAAGGTGTAATAGCCATTGGTTGGGTCTTAAGGAGTAGTGGATGGAATGATCTTCCTCACGTGCTTGGGAAAGGCATGGGGGTCTATGAAGACCTCGGAGAATTCTTCCAACAAGGCGTGCATCTCCGAGTGGAGCTCCAAATGTGGATCTACTTCCTCGTGCACTGGGTCTGCTACTCACGAGTAAAGGAGGTAGAGCTCCTCTGCCTCTGCTAAGGCCTGACGTAGTTTGTCGGCCATGAGGATTCCCCCCTGGGCAGAACTCCTTGGAGAACGAGAGGCCTATTGGAGATTTGGTAGGTGAGGGTCCGGACATCCAAGTCCCATGAAGTGGCCCCTAAAGAGCGTATCCAAGGCACTCCAAGGACAACGTCGAGATCCCAAAATGGAGTACGTATGCATCGAGCGAGAAGGAGATGCCCTGGATAGTAAAAGGAAGGTTGCGCACCTTGGTGGAGGTGTAAAGGGTGGGCCCCCCAGCCACTGCCACTCGGACTGGTTTGCACAAGACAAAGCGGGGATGCGTAGGTGACACCAACTTTGGGATGATAAAGTTGCTTGAGCTTCCTGAATCTACAAGCAGAAATCCGCTTCCAACCATCATGGTGACCTCCAACTTAATGAGGCCAACATTGGGTCGACCGGCGATGGCATGGGCGAACTCATGTTCGTTTGTGTCCATGCCTTCGACTAAGCTTTCAAGCGCTTCCTCCCACTCGTCACCGTCGTCCGAGACCATGTCGAGGGCTTTTGTCTTGCAATGATGACCCGGAACATAGTGCTCGTCACAATTGTAACAAATGTTCATTTTGCAATGCTCCGCCATCTCCACTAACGAGAGCTTTTTGATGGGCACGGGAGTGGAACTAGTTGTCGCACTCCCTAGTGGTGGCAGTTGTCCTACGAGCGCCAGCATGGGCATTGGTGCAGGAGTAAGCCACAAACCGCCCAAGAACCCAAGGTCTTTGTGCGACGCACATTGCATTCCTCAAAGGCTCTTATGTATCTCACGGTTTGCGCCATTGTCTTGGGCTCCAAGACAAGAACCTCTATGCGTACTTCTTCGCATAGGTCAAAGATAAAGATTTCTATGAAGCTCTCTTCTTGCATTGGTGGTACAAGGTCTTGCAGGGCCTCAAATTTGTTGTAGTAATCAGCCACAGAAGTTACCTGCCTAAGGCGACAGAGCTCGCCTAACAGCTATTCATAGGTGCAGCATCCGAAGCGTGCCAAGAGTTCGTCTCTGTATTCATCCCAGGTGTTGATGTGGCCGCTAGTTTACCCCCAGTGTAGCCACTAGTTGGCCTCCCCCGTGAGGTGGAGTGATGCGAGGGGAATCCTCTCGTTGTCAACTACCCTGTGGAAGGTCAGGCAACGCTCTGCCAGGCAGAGCCAGTCGAGGGGGTCATCCTTCCCGTCATATTATGGGAAGCTGAGTTTAACTGCATTGGTAATGGCCCCAGGTCCGCCTCATTCCCCTCCTGAGTTGGAGGTGCCAGGAGAGGTCGCTCTCGGACGCTGCCCTCCTCGACAGATGGACACCCTATCTTGCACTCACGTCTCCTTCGGCAAGTGAATAATCTCGTGCAATGCGATGGCATGCTGCTACATGAGTCCCAACATCTTGTTGGCATGCTGTTGTTGTGAGCGTGCCATTGCTTCGAGTCGGTCGGTCGGCGAGTCTACTAATGGCTGCTCCATGAGGTTTGGATCGATAGGCTCTGATACCAGATTGATAGGGCTCAGTGACAAGGGATTTAGGCGAGGTGATCAATGGAGGTAGGAGGGTGTTTGAGGGGTTTTTTTGGGAGCCGTAATGGCATTTATAGATATATTAATGTGGGTGGAGACACTAACAACCACACAAGTAGAGAACTTGGGTAAGATTGCTTGCCTTCATTCATACATAGTCGTTACATTTATAAAGGGCATTCGACATTCAAAAGAACAGACTCACAGTTCCTATCGAAAGCCATATCTCCCCAACCCCAACACAATCTTTCCTTCTTCACGAGTCACAGCGATTGAGACAAAATGGGTTGTTGCAGTTTGCTCCAAAATGGTCTTAACGATCCTTCCATCATTGTTGCTGCTGCTGATCTCTGGAGATCTGCTGCCCTCCTTGTTTGAACCCGCATACTATCCACAGGTTGCATGTTCAACCAAAGCAATCCTCAAAAGTGGCGGGTACTAAAGGTCACGTGCCCTCCCACCTTGGGCAACGTGGTGGAGGTTCTGGCATGTATTACCAACCAAGATCCAAACTACGTGACCAGAAAGCATCAAACAACCTTGTCAAACGGGCCACGACTCAAATTGGAATCCGTCAAAGGAGGAAAGTTTCCCCCCAAAAAAGAAATAAAACAACCAAAAGACAAGCAAAGACCAAACCACCCAAAACCGTGCGAAACCCAAACTCAAACAATGAGGCAATGAAACATCAAATCCTAAGGCTTGATTTACAGTGGGGGTTAACCCCCATTTACCTTATGGGATAACTTAACCCCTCATGGTCTCCTAACATAATGTAACATGTGTCTGTTTGCGGGATAAGTTAACTCCCAACTTATCCCACCAAATTTACTCATGCCTCTCGTCACATTATAACCCTCTTTCCTAACCTCCGTTCAGAAACACCAACAGTGGTTAACCCCATTCTCAAGTAAACAGTAACAAAGGTTATCCCATGTTGCAAAAAAGTTAACCCGTGTTAGCTATCCCCTACCATAAACTACAGAACACAGGGGAATCCATAAGGAAGAGTCACTGATACACACCTCCAGCTGAGAACCTCCTGGATCCTAGGTGGCTGACACGTGGAAAGGAGGGAAGGCAGGTAGCTCCCACCTTGCGTACAAGGAGCATCGAGTACTGGTTGCATCTCGGGCAATTTTGGCATCATTAGTGCAGGAGGCTTTCCTTATTTTGGGCTCTGTTTAAGCTCCGTTTGGTTTCTCTCTTCCAATGCACAGGGTTTGCATGGAAAGGGGTAGATACAGGTCAATAGGGGCAATCGTCGTTGTTTGACGTGCTCATAGGTTGGGCAGTGTTCTGAGGATCCATATATGTATGTTTGAATTCGTATGAAGAAAGTAACGATCGGCATTTTAAGTCTCTTCTTCCTTATGTTCTTGTGGTTGATTGGAATTCCACCCACAACGGCTCCTCGACGAACACCCCGACCCGCACCCTTCCTACGTTGATCTCCACGTGTCCATTCCACCGCGAGCGAGTCTAACACTCACTAAAGATGATCGCCAGATCTGCACGAACAAAACCAAAAGCGCCGCATCGCATCCGACTCTCCCCTCCAAACACTCGTCCCCTCAGCGGAAACCCTAGAATTCCCCCAGGTAGGGACCGGATTCATTACCTTTCAGCTGCTTCTGGAGGAGAAGGCTCGCCTGACTCGGTGCCGCCGTTGGACGGGAGAGATCGAAGCAATTGGATAAGATCACACCAGTTCGAGCACACGATCGATCGATGGAGAGAGAGAGCGGGCCAGGGAGGGAGAATAGAGTCGGTGACGGAGTACGGGTCGATCGAGGGCAAGTCTCTCCGATTAGAAGCGGGCAGAACACCGGGAAGGGGGGTGTCGCACTTTGGGTGTCTCGGATTAGGGTGGATTCGCAGAACCACCCGCGTTGAGTTTGGGAAGAAAATTCATAAGAATGGCTTCCCAGTGAGCCGGTACGCGTATGTTCAAGCATGCCTTCCTATGATCGAGAGGAGAAAAACTCATTCCACCTAGGTCCAATGTGTTTCCGTGATAAATTTTTTTTTATTTCTCTAAATAGTTCCTTCAAATGTCACTACAATCTTGGTCAAACCTCTTAAGTGATCAACCAATTCAATTTAATGATCTAAGCAATCACAATAAGATAAAAGAGTTGATAATCCAGTTCCATCACGAAAGATTATACATCTGGGAGAAGGGCGATACTTACAAATATTCACTAACAAATAACAATAATACAATCTTTCTTTTTCTCTCAGATTACTTAAGAGAGGGTCTCCCTTAGCTATTTATAATTGTGTGATTGGTCATTTTGTAATATCTTCTGGCTAGATATATCTATTACTAAGGTATGTATGTTGTCAAGTTATTAACTGCAGCAGCCAGGCCATCATTTATTGATGGTATGGCCATTTTGGACATTTTTCGCCATCTCCTTGTCACCGGTTGGCACCGGATCCTTAGGTGGGTCGAGTTTCCTAGACCCACCTATATCCGGGCCTTTTCAGGTGTAGGCAAGTCGGATCTATACTTTCGGGTGTTCGAACCTCTTGTTAGGCTTTTCATGGAGTTTTAAATTTGATGGCACTTTTTACCTCTCATTATATGCCCCTTACTCTCTAGCTAACAAATGTTTGCTACGAGAGTAACTGAAGTGGTTAAAACTCTGCGGTAGGTGATGCCCCCAAATGCTGCCTCAACTTTTTGTTTAAGCGGAGGAGCATTTTTATGGAGCCGAAATGACAATTTTAAGCGGCCAAGTCACTCTCGATGTTGCCATCTTCGGAAAAGTGATTCTGTAATAAAGAGGTGGATTTACCAGTAAGGGGAACGTGGACACCCGTTTTCTTGGTTGACCTTAAGAGGCAACATAAGGCACGTTTGCCTGTTATGTTGCCTGCCTTAAGAGGCGGCTTGAGGCGTATCCTATTATACCTCTGTGAGTAATGGCTAATTAGTGCAGGATTTAATATTTGTCTTGTTATACGACAAGATCGACATTAATTGTCGTCATGATGAAGCGTAAAGGCCTAAAATACCGAGCTTGGCAAGGAAGTGACTGACATTATTGTTGTAAGGTATGTGCGCATAGGCATTAAATGTTGGTAATGATTACCAAAGTATCCCTGCCTTAAAGGGGTATTTTTTGAAACTCACGTTGTGTCCACTGGATTTTATTTTTTGAAATCCGTGCCCCAAAAGTAGGGAACCACCCTGGTATGGGGGTTATAAATAAGGGGTATGGGGCACAATTAATGCCCCACCTACCCCTTTGTGAGCGCTCTTCGCTACTGGTGCAGGCTCTTTCATCTCATGCGAGGCACGAGGAGGTGGTTCTTTCAAAGCTTATTTCCCCAACGAGTGTCAGAGACGTTCATAATGTCTAGACTCAAGTGCAAGGTAAATCCTCCTCGTCTTTGTCCGGCATGTCACCTGGGGCAAGGAAGCTTTACACCTTTCCTTCCAACTTTCGTAGTCGTTCTGCCATTAGGGTGTTTTTGAGTAGAGACTTAATGGAGTTCCATTTCACCCTTGTGAGTCGCAGGCCTGCTTATGCTCGGATGGCTCTAAGGACTCGTTCATCATTTGTAAATATATCATTGAATATGGTGTTTGGATTCCTTTGAACCTGTTCTTGTGTTCATTCCTTTGTTATTACCACCTAGCCCCCTGCTTGAATAAGAGCATGATCCAGCTGCTCAGGCGAACTCTAATAGGATTATTGACTTCGGGCTGATTGCCTGCTCGAAGATCAAGGGGAAGACGTCCAGGCAACTTTGTGGTTGGTTGCAGATTCCTATCCCATGCCATGTAAGTAGGGAGGAGGTGATAGCTCTAGAACGTGTATCCTCCTCGCTCGTTACTTAATGGCTTGATAGTTCTATTATTTGTTTGCAGCCTTTGGATGATTTGCTCGACCAGAAACTCCCAGGCATCGAGGCAGTGGTTCCTCCTAGCATCAATCACACTGTGGGGAGGAGAGGCTCGTGGAGCGAAGCGAGGGAAGCTAGTCCTCTCGCTCTAGGGAACCCAAGAGGAAGAAAGCGAGGGGGAGCGAGAAGGTGGAGACCCCTCCCAAGCGCCCAAAGAGGGGTTCAGAGAGTGTTTAGCCAGCTCCATCTGCTCGTGAGAATTCAAGCGGGGCTAAGGTGGGGGAGGCCCCAGTGGACTCGCCAACCCCCTTGGGTCTGCTCAAACTGCCAGAGGGATATGTTATCCTCGACCCTCCGCCTGCTACTTCAGTGGAGAAGGCTCAGTCGAGTGGAGCTAGTGCGTCCAATGCCCCACCCGAATCAACCAATGCCTTTTCTCGACTGGCACAAGAGATGGTCGTGACTGGAAGCTTCCATAATGGGAGTGCTTTTGCGCAATCGCACTATAGGAAGAGCTCGACAGGGGCAAGGGTACCGGTGGACCCTTCGGGCAGAGGGGGCCTGGGATGATAAGGTAGACGGTTGGATCTATTAAGGGATTCGTTTTGGAAGCTGCTAGTGCAGGGCCAATACTTAGCCGGGTAATCCCAATCTCGACAGGCAGTTTGGGGGGTCAAGAGGTTCGGGTAGGGGGCTTAGTGTGGAGAGGTAGCTCATCCAGCATTTGGAGGATGATATATTTTGGGCTGCCACCCGGCTGAGAGGCATGCACCTAAACCATGTGTTCTACTACTGCATTCAAGCGGTAAGTCTTGTCTTGTTTTGCCCTTTACTTCTTATCCTTTGGGAAGGAGTTTTCTCCTTATACCCGCCCATGGTTCTGAATAGGTCAAGCTTCTCGAGACAACTTTTGTCCACGTGGCGGTGCTCCTACCGACTTCACTGGGCCTGGCAAGTCTTTCGAGGCCATTGAAATGACTGTGAAGTGGGCCGTGAAGGCCATGGTGGAGTAGCACAACTTTGCCTGTTGTTTGGAGGAGGTAGCTGCCGCCTGACAGAAGGTGGAAAAGAGAGCAGAGGACACCCTTCGCAAGCTACAATCATAGCAACAAGTGGCCTGCCAAGTCTCCTGGCTAGAGGAGCTGAGGAAAGCCCGCTAGGTGTTGAAGCGGATTGTCGCCCAGGGTGAGAGGCTGGAGGAGAGTCTTATTGAAGCACACAAGACTGAAGTCGTGGCACTACAAGGCTTATCTGAGTGCCTGCAGACTTCTTACGCCAACGACCTTTCCCTGAAGGAGGATGTGCATGTGCTAAGGGCCGAGCGCTCTTCGATAGTAGAGGGCTAGGAAGCAGCTGAAATGACCTGTGGCCTTTTTGGGTTGTTTAAGACGTTTGGATGAGTCGTCAGACGTCTGCCCAGACGTCTGGATGGAGGGTCAAACGTCTGAAAGTAGAAGAACCATACCTTCTTTCTTTTCCGCATGCGTGCTGCACGTGCACTCATCTCTCTCTCCTCACCCCAAACCTTAAGCTTCTTCTATTTAAACCCCCACTTCCCCCACGCCACTCCATCCATCCATCTCCACCAGCCACCACCTCCGTCCTCTACCTTCCTCCCTTCCCTCCAGCGCGTTGAGAGGAGAGGACGAAGAGAGAGAGAGACGGGACGCCAAGGAGGAGGAGAGGGGAGCGGGAGCATAGAAGGAGTTCGAGAGGAGGAGCTAGCGAGGGAGCCGCTGGAGCTCGGAGGAGCTCGTGCGGGAGAAGTCGAGGGCCCGGGCGAGGAGGAGCTTGTGAGCAGGTGCCTTGGCCTCCTGCAGCCGCTAAAGGCACTACTGCAGCTCCTGCGAGCGTGCTCGCGAGTAAGGCAGCTCACAGGCAGAGGTTCTACATACTCGATATTTTCTAGTATCAGACGTCTGGAGCACATCCTAGACGTTTGGAATATCCGAAGGACGTCCAGAGTTGAAGCCAGACGTCTGAAAGCACGCTTTATGCTAAGGTACGTGCTTTTGTGCGATTACGACCATGCAGGCCTCACCGCAGGGATCTTGTCCGACCTTTTCTGAGGTTTGTGCATACGTACGTAGGGGGCAGGCCGTTGGAAAGGCGTGGGGTGCGCCCTTCAAGGTGCTTTTGGACGTCTGGACATATCGCCAAACGTCTAACCGTACCTCCAGACGACCGAAAGAAGAGTCCGACGTCTTCAACTCACCTCAGACGATCACAGAGGGGTCCGGACGTCTGAGGTAGCTACAGGGAACCTAGGGTAAGTGTTGACGTCTTTTAAATTTTGGACTGTGTGAGTGTTTTTAGCCCGTTTAGGGCCCAAACGAAATTAGATTACCACAAACAAAGTACCGTTGTTTTTCGCTTGAGTTTCTCTACGAGTCAGTGTTACTTGTATACGGTTTTGGACTTGTTTGATGTGTTTGGTCAATTGTATAGGTCTCCTGCCAGTCGAGTATGCAGGAGCCGCGGAGGCGACGGGATCTACGATCCAAGCCCTCATTCCTCCCGTATTTGCCGGTAGAGTGGTTTACATTAATATTATGATTTAAATAAATGAACTTCATGTTTAGAATAACTTGAATGAATCCTAAGATGAGAATGAACCCTAGGAAAAAAATAGATGGTTGAGCTATACTGTATACTTGAGAAACATGTAGAACTCTAGGATGAGAATGAACCCTAAGGTAGAAACAGATGGTTGAGCTATACTGTATACTTGAGAAACATGTAGAACCCTAGGATGAGTGATGGAAACACCATCATGAGCCCTAACTAGCTCATTTTGACCCAGAAAAGAGAACAAAAGCTCCTACATAACCAACTGGAGGTCCTAACTCAATGAATAACCCTTCTGAAAGAAAAGTAAGAAACAAGAGGTAAAACTATAATTTTACCATTGCAGTGCAACAACGAGATTTCTCATGGGCTAAACACAGGTCAAATGTTCTTAACAAGATAAAAAGTGGGTTAGTTCAAACAGAAAAAGGTTCATGTGAATTTAGGGAATTAAATGACTTCTTGTAACCCTAAAACAGACCCACTTAATTTAACAAGGTTCTGGTTAGGATAAAATTCACCTAAACCCTCTAAAATTAATGTAAAAATATACTCTAGGTTATAGAACCTTCAATTTGTCCCTTAGAACCTATTTTGACCTAAATTGGGGTCTCAGTCAAATGTTTGCCCTGAATTAGGTTTTTATGTAAATTACCCAGTCAAACGTGGTCAAACCTAAAATCTAAATTCACCATTGGATTCCTTAGGTTCAAATTAGGTTTGTACCAAAATTTGGACCTAAGGGGAATTCACCTTGACCTACTTTGAAAGCAGGTCCAACCTAATTACATTTCTACCCCTAACTTTTGAAAACTTCTGTAGAAACCCCCCTAACTTCCTCTTCGTACTTTTCAATTAAGTCCCTCCACCATTATAGCGGAGGGAATTCTACTCCGGCGAGGTATCGAGGGAAAGATCTCCCTAATTCCTTAGAGAATCCCCTTTAAAATTGAAATGAAGATTCTCTGAGAAATCTCCCGTAGTTTGAACACAGTCAAAGGCTTGATTTGGCACCTAATCTCTCATGCGAATGCATGAGAGATTTGGGTCACCTTCGACCTTCCAACTCAGGCGAGGTTGCCGTGCTTGGAAGCTTGGCTTCCAAGCACATGACCTTTTGCTAGGGCCTATAAAAGCATGCCCAGATCAACCTACAACCTTTAAGCTTGAAATTGGCTAGAGAAACCCCCTATTTCTTCTCTTCCCCCTCCGGTCAGTAACCCAGCAAGCTCCGGCGACCCCTCTCCTTCTCTCTTGTTGCTCTGCCACAATACTAGTGGCAAGGTTCTCTCTATCCTCTTCGTCCCCGTCGCACCGCACCAGCCGACGTCCCTGCTGTAGACTCTTCCCTACCAGGAGGGGGTGACGTAATAAAATGCGGAATAGAATATAAACAATCTCACAAAATACAATCACACAAAGTACACAAAGATTTTTAGGTGGAAACCCAAACCGGGTGAAAACCACCACCTAACCCTCTCGAGTTAGGATTTTCCGATCAACCAAGTTGATCAAAATCCACTAAACGAATCACTTTAAACGAGGGTGATTCAACCTCAATTACAACCACGCTACAAGTGCGAGGGTAACGTTCCTCAACCCCTTCTCTTCACGAGAAGGATTTTGTCCCTCGAAGGAGACAGGAATTCGCAAAGCGAATACCCAACCAAATAACAAAGATAAAATAACAAATAATCCTATAGAGCTAACAAAGTAATTTTTAACCTAAGCTTCTATAGGAATTAGGAAACTCCCCTTTGCAAGGAGTGCGTCGAATCGATGACGCGGGTGCGTGAGCCACGCGACGGCGCAACGTCGCTCTCGTGAACTACGGCGGGAGAGCGGGTGCGCAACAGCTTGATGCTCTCTAGATGAAGAACTTGAGCTTGGAGAGCAAAAGCTTTTCTTCTTAGGATCAAGAGACACAAAAAGGTTTGAAAGTGTATTACAAAGTGTATTTTGGTGTCTCTAGGTGTATATTGGTGTGCAAGAAGTTCCTTTCTATTTATAAAGGCCTTAGGAAGGCTTTGGAAGGCTTAGGAAAGCTTCCATAGCCATTGGGAGCAAAGCCCAAGAGAATCAGGCCGAAATCAGGAACAATGATTGCACTGACAGGCTTATCAGACGTCTGATCCTAACATCAGACGTCTGGAATATCACTTTAAGACGTCTGGGAACAACATCAGACGTCTGATTTTAGGCGGGTTTCTTCCTGCCTTGGATCAGATCTAAACAGGGTTCTAGCGCAAGTCCATCAGACGACATATAGGACGTTTGGCACTATGTCTGGACGTCTGGAAACCTACTTTTTCGTGGGAATGGATTTCCAAGAGAGTGCAACGGCTAGAAAACCTCTGAGAAGAGATTTTGGGTCAGCCGAGGCAAAACGGTCATCTATCAGACGTCTGGAAAGTCTTAGGACGTCTGATAAGGCTCTAACGGTCATATCCTTGAGTGTTTGCTAAGCCAGCCAATGGTCCACTATTTGGACGTCTGGCAAATTCATCATACGTCTTCTAAGATGTCTAGACTAAGGTCTGGACGTCTGATTTCATCAGACAGAACAACAAGTCCAGCCTAAATGTTTATAAGATATCTAAATCAACAGTCAGACATCTTAAAACACATTATTAGACGTCTGATCTTGGAATTAGACGTCTGGAAATGTTGTTTGAAGCCTATATTGGTTTTCTAAGTTCTCTACAGAAAACCTAAGTATCCTAGGGTTGTGCTAGCGTTCCTAGGACTACTGTTAGGGTATTTTGAGGCTCTTTAACATAATGTTCTAAGGAAATAAAGAGCAAGAAAATAAAGACAAAAGTACATGAAAGGAATAAATAGAATTCTATCATATTCTTCTTGTCCTTCCATCTTCAATCTATCGCTCCTCGCGAATCTCCTCTGTTCTCCATCAAGCTCCTCCAATCTGTCTTAGATGCGAGCTTGAATTCCGTCTAATAACGTCTACATTTGCAATTTACCTGAAATCTAAGACTCCAAGTGCAAATGTTAAATGACACGTGTTTTGTTATCATCAAAACAAATGATCGTGGTGCTCTAGCACCAACACCTGCAACCCCCTCGTCGTTGTCATTCTCCCCCACTGGGTACTTCGTCTCCGGCGACGGCAATATGAGCTGGCCGCCTCCTCTGCGTCCCCCTTCCTCTATTTTCACTCAATTAAGTCCTCTCTCTCTTCTCATCATTTTTGTATCATTTATTCTTACAAACACACCTCGACACTCGCAACCACCACCACCTTCTCCACCTCCGACAAAACCTCCAGCGAGGTGTTCCTACTGCTCCACGCCTCCATCCGCCTTGCCAACTACCCCACAACCACTGCCACACCTCACTGACCCTAAACCCTCACTCCATTCACCGCGCCAAGCCCCCAGAACTTCCCCCGAACACACCCACTTTCGCACGCACAAGGTGACCTAGGCACACACACTCCGACCACCCCACGCCACGCCGACCACTGCACTACCTTTGCCGTGTCTCGGCGAAGCTGTCTGCGTTTTCTAACGAGGCCACAAGGCTATTTTTTTGCTAACAGGGTTAGAGGTCTTTGACGCCATTGACGCAACAAGGAGCTTGCTTGGGAGCTTCATCCAGGACTCCTCGCTCCAGGCAACAAGTCCCAGGTCGTGCGGACTCCTTTCGTGCACATCATCAGCCCAGCAATTGGCACTGATGCCCTACACAGCTGCTGCAATCAGAGGAGATCATCCGCTGTGGGCACTCGCGAAGAAGGTGGGATAGTCCCACCTCGGAAGTGGAGCGGACACAGCAAAATAAATTGTAAAAGTGATAGGGGCTTATCGCCTCTTGACCACAGGGTGAGGTCCCACTTTCCTTCACTGCCTCGTCTATGACCCACTGCCCGTGGACCTAGCCCTGACCCGTATACCCGACTAGCCTGCACTCCTCGCCCACCACGCACGCCGGTGGGCCTGGTCCTAGGCACTCATACCAGACCCGATTACCCGAGAAGGCTCTAAGAGAGATAGCCTAAGAGAGAAAGAAGAAGAGAGGTCACGGGGGCGGGTAGGGGTAGGAGCCGCAAAGACAGAGAAGAAGAAGAAAGAGAAGAGCCAAAGGCAAAAGAAGAGAAGGCCAGGACTGAAGAAGAAGCTGAAGGCACGAAGAAATCAGAGAAGAAAGAAGAAGAAGGAAGAAAGCTAGACAGAGATAGAGAACAGAGAAGAGCAATAGAAGCACTGTAGCAACCTTATATTTAAGATGTCTGATTTCCGAAATTAGACGTCCATTTTTTTTGTGCTTCTTTTATATGCATTGACATTGTGTTTTTGCATTATACTCTGATTTTTTTCATTGCATATTATATCCAATCTGAAATTTGTGTTCTTGATTTTTAAACCCTAATTTGCTCTCTGTGTTCGACATTAGATTTATAATTTCAAATAATAAAATTTATTTGTTTTCGAGCGATTTCAACTATACTACGACACATTGATTTTAGCATTGATCTTGCCTTAATAAACAATGAGAATGAACTCTAGGGCAGAAACAGGTGGTTTGAGTTGTATTGTTTACTTGAGATGCCTATAAAAACTTTAAATGCTAGCAAATGTACTAGTTACTTAGTATGATGTCTTATCAATAGAAAATCACAAGCTGCCTGTTTTAAGAATGGAACCAGTAATGCAAATAGAGAAATCGGAAAGACTGGAATATGAAACGAAAGGAATATCAGCATGAACCCTACGGGGAATTAGGAGGAGAGCTCTTATAGACGGGAAGTGAGTTGGCCCTTGTGTACACGATACTAAGGAGAGCCACTGTCCCTTTTGTGTAGAGGGGTACTAGCCGCCCGTTGGTTTGAGCCTCGGGGTCAGGCTTAGACACTCTACACCGATTCTGTTTGGCCTCCATGTGCGTGGTACCGGGGTGAACTACTTAGTGTAGGGAGGGAGCTAGCCACCCCAGGGGGCCCGGGGATAGAACTAGCCACCCTACACCAACTCTTATTAGGCCCATTGGGCAAACTGGGATAGTCGGGAGGGTACGCGGACTGTGGAGGGGCGAGACCCCTGTTCTGTTCTATTTTGAGAGGGCAAGTCCCTGTATTGTTCCGTGTTGTACCTTTAGGCGTACTCGCTAGCGGAAATGACTGACCGCGTGCCTATGTGAGATAGCTACCCGTGTGTTTATCATGCGTGCCGTAGTTACTGCTATGTCGCGACCGTGACCTCGGGGTGATTGACTGGGTGTAGGATTACCACGAGGGACTCTCCCGGCCAGGAGAGCACCACATGTACCTCCTACATCATGGAAAAGACTGCAATCAAGATCGTTCTTGTGAGGAACAGGCCAGATCAAGAATTGATCTAAGTGAATAAAGGAACAACAAATTAGAAGTACTTGGTTGGACTAAATGAAAATGGATAGTTGTTTAATTGCATAAATTAATTGCTTGTCTTAATTACATCTAAATGGATAAATTACCACTCTACTCAGTGTTCGCTGACTCTGGAAATTTTATAATCTTATTTAGGTCGGAGAGTTGAGCAGCCAGCACCACCAGCTGCATAGGGAGCTGGGCCTAGTCGAGCCCAGCCTTAGCTGCGTTTCTTACTGTTTTCCTTAGCTCCTGTTATAGTTGTGAGTATTTTCGGTTCTAGGTAATACTGTTTCAGTACTTTCAGCTGTACTTTTCTCTGTTGTAGTTGTAATGGCATGTAATATTGATAGACTATATCGCTCTGTTTCTCTTACTATCTTTTGATTTATTTCTGCTTAGTTACATTGCATGTGTGATTGTGATTTATTTCCTACTTTTGGTTATTTCTCATTGGATGACTAAGTTTTGGGATTAGTTGAGGCAGGCCGGTCTCGGGTCCTGTAGGGATCTGGGATCGGGTCGTAACAAGATGGTATCAAAGTAAGGTCGTCCCGAGAAATGAACCAATTGAGTTGAGAATTGGTCACCCACATGCATGTAACTAGGATAGCCATCACAACATATCGCTTTGATCTTCGCTTCGAGTTTTATCTCTTGATGTAATTGTTATCATTGACAGTTCCTACTCTTTTTTCCTGTGTCTCCTTGTAGATGCCTCGTCGGGGAGTTCCTGAGGCCAGCCACAGACGTAATCGTGGGCGGGGTCGAAGGGGCAGACGTGCCGGACCTGAGGCACCAGCAACCCACCTCTCCTTCTGGGTATTTAGGCCCAAGATCTAGCTCAGATGATCCGAGATATCGTACGGGAGGAGCTCCAGCAGCCTCCTCGGCCACCCTTTCTTGAGGACATGGAGGGAGAGTCCTTCGTGGGGCAAGGGAACCACCACAGTGCCATACGAGCTGGAGGGGGAGGGGGTGATCCTCCACCACCCCCACCACCCTCATACACTTCTGAGCACGAGCCCTCATTTCTTGGAGGCGTATCTGTTCCCCCATTGCAGGTCCACCACGAGCTTTTCGACCAGTTCCGGAAGCTGAAGCCTCCCTCCTTCAAGGGGGATGAGAGCCCGTATGAGGCAGAGGATTGGATGGAGCAGATAGAGAAGGTGTTTGACACCCTCCGCCCTCCTGCAGAGTGTCGCGTGGCCTTTGCCACATACCAGCTGAAGCACATCCCACAGGTGGTAGAGGGCAGTCAAAGGCCAGGAGGGGAGAGAGCTAACATGGGACTAGTTCGTGGCTCTCTTCTGCGAGCAATACTTCCCACAGACTTGGCAGGATTAGAGGAGGCAGGAGTTCCACACTCTCCGTCAGGGGGCGTGACAGTTAGCGCATACCGCACGCGTTTCCTGGAGCTGTCACGCTTCGCCCTGACAGCTGCGTCTACTAAGGAGGAGTGCCTGTGGAGGTTTACTGAGGGGCTTCGACCGACGATTCGGGGGTATGTGAAACCCTTGAAGTTGCCCATTTTCTCTCGTGTGGTTAAGGTGGCCATGACTTATGAGGAGACAAACCCGACCGCGCGAAACATTGATGGCGGACGGAAGAGGCCCTACCAGCCCAAGTACTCATAAGGTCGTCAGGAGAGGAGGCACACGGTGGTCGCAAGAGAGTAGTCTCATTCTGTGGGGCCACCAGGGGCCTTTGGGAGCCCCAGATAAGGACCAACTGCCAGCACCGGACCCCCGCCCAGCCACTAGTAAAGACCGACTGAGGGAGGAGGCCGTGTTCCTCTTTGCTACCAGTTTGGCCAGCTGGGTCACATCAGGAGGGACTGCCCATCTAAGGCCGAAGCACAGTAGATGCTCCCCGCACCAAGTGTTGGAGGTCGAATTGGTGGTCGCAGTCACTAGGCACGTGGAGGAGGACAGCAGTCACGAGGAGGGTATCGGCCAGCTGCTGCCCTCCCGACCCAGAGCGTGGCCGCTTCGTCTACACCTAGGACTGAGGGACGCATTAATGCCCTAACACACAAAGATGGCAGGGCTTCAGGTTCTATGGTGGTAGGTATGGTTACTGTTTCTGGCATATTAGTATATGTTCTTTTTTATTCTTATGCCACACATTCCTTTGTCTCCTCGAGTTTTGCCGTCAGTTTGGGACCGGGCAGTGTACTGTTAGAGGTTTTGTTCCTGATTAGAGGGCCAGGTGGACAGTTGTTCGTAGCAGAGGTCTTTATAGACTACGAGGTTGCTATAGGGGGACACAGTCTTCCCGCTAACTTGATTGCGATCCCGATGGAGGACTTTGGCGTGATTCTAGGGATGGACTGGCTGTCTGCCTATCATGCCTTGGTGGATTGTTTTAAGAGGAAGATCATCTTCTCCATACCAGAGTTGCCTCCCTTTGAGTTTCACGACCAGCCAATGGACGGAGGTTTTAGGTGCATCTTTGCGCTTCGGGCAGCGAAACTTTTGGGCCAGGGGTGTGAGGGCTTCTTGGCTTGTGTCGTAGCAGAGCCTAGCCCCGTGGCCAACTTTCAAAGTATTCAGGTGGTCTGCGAGTACCCCGACGTTTTCCCAGAGGAGTTGCCAAGACTATCGCCTGAGCGTGAAATCGAGTTTGAGATCTCATTAGTACTGGGGACCAGCCCCATTTCTACTACACCTTACAGGATGGCGCCACTTGAGCTGCAAGAGTTCAAGTTACAGTTACAGGACCTGTTGGAGAAGGGCTTTGTGAGGCCCAATGCATCCCCTTGGGGAGCCCCGGTGTTGTTTATGAAGAAGAAGGATGATACCTTGCGACTTTGTGTCGACTACCGATAGCTGAATCGGGTCATCGTCAAGAACAAGCACCCGCTGCCTCATATCGACGACCTCTTCAACTAGTTGAGAGACGCCACAGTGTTCTCTAAGATATATCTGAGGTCAGGTTACCACCGGTTGAGGATCAAGGAGACTGACGTCTCCAAGACAGCTTTCCGTACACGGTACAGGCACTACAAGTTCTTGGTCATGCTGTTTGGGCTAACCAACGCCCCCACTACTTTCATGGACATGATGAACCATGTTTTCAAACCGTATTTAGACCAGTTTGTGGTGGTGTTCATCGACGACGTCCTAGTCTACTCATGGGATCAGGCACAGCATGGACAGCATTTACGCATGGTCTTGGATACCTTGAGGCATCGTAGGTTGTATGCCAAGTACAGTGAGTGAGAGTTTTGGCTGAGGCAGGTGACTTTCTTGGGGCACGTGATATCGAGAGACGAATTGGTTATGGATCTAGCCAAGGTTGAGGCCGTGCTCAGGTGGGAGAGACCACGTACAATGACAGAGGTACGCAGTTTTCTGGGACCGGCAGGCTACTATCTGTGATTTATCAGAGGGTCCTCTCAGATTGTGCATCCTATGACTCAGCTGACTCAGAAGGACGTGCCCTTTTCTTGGACCGATGAGTGCGAGACGTGTTTTCAGGAGTTGAAGGAGAGATTGACTTCAGCTCCTGCACTTACCATTCTAGACAGTAGTGGCGGGTTCGTGGTTTACACCGGCGCATCATTGCAGGGGTTGGGTGGTGTGCTCATGCAAAGGGGTCATGTTGTCGCTTACGCTTCGCGGCAACTGAAGCCCCATGAGCATAATTACCCTACCCATGAGTTAGAGCTGGCAGCAGTTGTTTTCGCACTGAAAACATGGAGGCACTACCTGTATGGTGAGACATTCTAGATCTTCACGGATCACAAGAACCTCAGGTACCTATTTGACCAGAAGGAGCTCAACCTGAGACAGAGGCGTTGGTTAGAACTCCTGAAGGATTACGACTGCAACATCTCCTACCACCTAGGAAAGGCTAATGTGATGGCTGACGCCTTGAGCCGGAAGGCGCTCGCCCACTTGGCCAGCTTGCAAGCACAGAGTTGGAGACTCATGGAGGAGGTAGGAGTTGGCAACCTCAAGAATCATAAGAGTACTACGAAGCAGTGACAGTTATGTGACAGGCATGACCAGTGCTGATAAACCGCATCATTGCAGGACAGATGGCCGATTCGTACTTACAGACACTGCGAGATAGGGTGCTGACTGGGGACCCAGGAGACTTTTCCTTCTCAAACGAGATACCGTGCATGAGGGGACGCCTATGCGTTCCTAGAGACGAGGAGTTGTTGAGAGAGCTCTTGACCGAGGCGCACGGGTCTCAGTTCAGCATACATCCCAGGAATACAAAAATGTAACATGATTTGCGACGTGACTTCTGGTGAAGAGGGATGAAGTGGGATGTTAGTGAGTTTGTCCAGCAGTGCTTGGTATGCCAGCAGGTGAAGGTCGAGCACTAGAGGCCTATAGGGCCATTACAGCCACTTCCTATGCTAGAGTAGAAGTGAGAGAGCATTATCATGGACTTAGTGGTGGGTCTGGCAGTCACCCAGCGGGGATATGATGCAGTTTGGGTGATAGTAGACTGGTTGACGAAGACGGCACAGTTCCTGCCGATCCGAGTCACTTTTGGGCCAGCACAGCTAGCAGAAAGATACGTCAGAGATGTGGTGCGTCTACACGGAGTCCCTCACGAGATCGTATCCGACAGGGATACTCATTTCACTTCCCAGTTCTGAGCAGAGTTTCAGCAGGCATTAGGGACCTGTTTAAGGTTCAGTATCGCCTACCACCTACAGACCGACGGGTAGTCAGAGCGCACCATACAGACACTTGAGTACCTCCTACGTGCTTGTGTTCTAGACTTGAAGGGCTCTTAGGAGGAGCATTTGCCCCTGGCAGAGTTTGCATACAATAACTACAATTTTAGCATCGGTGTGGCACCTTACGAGGCTCCGTACGGATGGAGGTATACCGCACCCTTGAGTTGGGTCAAGGTAGGGACCAAGTGGGAGGTTGGCCTCAGGCTGATCCGGTAGAGTCAGGAGGTGATAGAGCAGATTCACAGGCGACTCCGCACTGTCAGGAGCAGGCAGAAGAGCAACGCTGACAAGAAGCGTAGGGAGGTACAGTTCGAGGTTGGGGATCACGTCTTTCTCTGTGTTTCTCCCATGAAGGGCTTGTAACGATTTAGGGTGAAAGGGTAGCTTGCGTCGAGATTTGTGGGACCATTTGAGATTTTGGAGTAGGTTGGACCTGTTGCTTACCGGCTTGCCCTTCCTCCCCAGCTCTCTGGAGTGCACGACGTGTTCCACGTGTCCAACCTCAGGAAGTGCGTCGCCGATCCCAGCCTTGTTCTGAGCTACGAGAGCGTCGAGGTGGGAGATGACCTGACCCATCCTGAGAGGCTAGTACAGATATTAGATAGAGCCGTTCGGAGTCTGAGACGGAAGCAGGTATCACTGGTGAAAGTGTTATGGAGAAGCCAGCGATACTATGAGGCCACTTGGGAGCCTGAGGTGGCAATGCGAGAACAGTACCTTGAATGTTTTGAGGGTACGTCTTCTCAGACCTACTTTGATCCTCTTTAAGTTTGTTATGCGCTTTTACACTACTTTTCCACACTCTACTTGGCTCAAGTTTCGTTAAGTTTGTTATGTTGAAATGACCTGTGGCCTTTTTGGGTTGTTTAAGACGTCTGGATGAGCCATCAGACGTCTGTTCAGACATCTGGATGGAGGGTCAGACGTCTGAAAGTAGAAGAACCGTACCTTATTTCTTTTATGCGCGCTGCACGCGCACTCATCTCTCTCTCTCCTCACCCCAAACCCTAAGCTTCTTCTATTTAAACCCCCACTTCCCCCACGCCACTCCATCCATCCATCTCCACCAAGCAGCATCTCCGTCCTCCACCTTCCTCCCTTCCCTCTAGCGTGTTGAGAGGAGAGGGGAGCGGGAGTGTGGGAGGAGCTTGAGAGGAGGAGCTCGTGAGGGAGCCGCAGGAGCTCGGAGGAGCTCATGCTGGAGGAGTTGAGGGTGCGGGCGAGGAGGAGCTTGCGAGCAGGCGCCTTGGCCTCCTGCAACCGCTGAGGGCACTGCTGCATCTCCTGTGAGCGCGTTCGCGAGGGAGGCAGCTCGCAGGCAGAGGTTCTGCGTACTAGATATTTTCTAGTATCAGACGTCTGGAGTACATCCCAGATGTCTAGAATATTTGAAGGACATCCGGAGCTGAAGCCAGACGTCTGAAAGCACGCTCTGTGCTAAGGTACGTGCTTTTGTGCGGTTACGGCCATGCAAGGCTCACCGCAGGGATCTTGTCCGACCTTTTTTGAGGTCTGTGCCGACTTACGCAGGGGGCAGGCTGTTGGAAAGGCGCGGGGTGCATCCTTCGAGGTGTTTTTGGACGTCTGGATACATCGCTAGACGTCTGATCGTACCTCCAGACGACCAGAAGAAGAGTCCGATGTCTGAAACTCACCTCAAACGATCACGGAGGGGTTCGGACATCCAAGGTAGCTGCAGGGAACCCAGGATAAGTGTTGACGTCTTTTAAGACGTCTGGGATTAGAACTAGATGTCTGATTTTGGACAGTGTGAGTGTTTTTGGCTTGTTTAGGGCCCAAACAGAATCTGATTATCGCAAACGAAGTACTGTTGTTTTCGCTTGAGTTTCTCTACGAGTTAGTGTCACTTGTATACGATTTTGGACTCATTTGGCGTGGTTGGTCAATTGTATAGGTCTCCTACCAGTCGAGTACGTGCGAGCCGCGGAGGTGACATGATCTGTGATCCGAGCCCCATTCCTCCCGTATTTGCCGGTAGAGTGGTTTACATTAATATTATGATTTAAATAAATGAACTGCATGTTTAGAATAACTTGAATGAATCCTAAGATGAGAATGAACCCTAGGGTAGAAACAGATGGTTGAACTATACTGTATACTTGAGAAACATGTAGAACCCTAGGATGAGAATGAACCCTAGGGTAGAAACAGATGGTTGAGCTATACTGTATACTTGAGAAACATGTAGAACCTTAGGATGAGAACGAATCGTAGGGTAGAAACAGGTGGTTCGAGCTATACTGTTTACTTGAGATGCCTATAAAAACTTTAAATGTTAGCAAATGTATTGGTTACTTAGTATGATGTATTGTCAGTAGATGTTAAGACCCAAGACATCAAACGCTTTTTAAGACATCTGGGAATTGGTCTAGATGTCTGGTCGCCTTCCCAGACGTCTGGAATTAATTTTTTGCGGCGTATGATTGCGAGTCTACGCGCATGCGCGCGCAGACTGAACTTGCCGCCCTCTTTTCTTCTCTCTCTTCCCATCCTGCAAACACCTTTCCCACCCCGCCACGCCTTCAAATACCCTCTACCTCCCTTCCCTCTCCCTCACCACCACTCCACCGTCTCCCTCCTTCTTTCAGTTAGCGTGAGAGTGAGAGAGCGAGGGCAGCAGCTGCTGCCGGGCGCGCGCGGGGAGGAGGTGCAGCGAGAGGGAGAAGAGGTAGAGCGCGTGAGGAAGAGAGAGCAAGCTCGCAAGAGCAGCCAGGGTTGGTCGCGCGAGCGCGCAGCGGGAGCGTGGTGCTGGGGAGGTTACCCCGGTGCTGCTGCAGCTCAGATAGCAGGCGAGCACGGCGCGGCACGACCATGCGCAGCAGGTGGAGGGAGAGGAGGTCCTAATTCTGGGAAATTTTCCCAGAATCAGACATCTGGACCTACGTCCAGACGACTCGGGAGACATCTAGAGGAAGATCTAGACGTCTGAAAGGTACAATATTTCTTTTCTTCTTCCTTTCGCGGGTACGGCCATGCAGGTCGTTCCGCCGAGGGTTCTGCCTCATTGACATGTTAAGGACAGTTGCGTACGCGTGCAGGTTTCATTCGGGAAGGCGTAAGGGCACGCCCTCCCACACAGATCAGACGTCTGGGCATAGCACCAGACGACAGAGAAGGTCTCCAAACGTCCGAGGTGATAGTCGGACGTCTAGAACTAGGTCCAGATGGTTTAGCGGGATCCTGGACATCTGAAGAACAGCGCAGAAGTGAGGTATGACCTGAACCATCATTTAAGACGTCTGGAAGGTGTTCCAGACATCTGATTTGGGGCGGAATTGTCATTTTTGACCCTTTTAGGGTCCATTCGAAGTCCGATTTCCGCGTTTCAAATTTCGTTCTTTTCAGAATTAGTTCCTCTACTTGTTTAAAGTACTCGTATCCTATTCTGAGTAGTTGCTTGTGTTTGATCCTTGTGTTAGGACCTCATTCTGTTGTAGATCTGGGGGTTGCTGAGGCACGTGGACCTGCCAATCACGCCCCCATCACTTCCGATTTTGCGGGTAGAGTGGCTTCCCTTGGTTGATTACCAACATTAGTGCATATTTGAGATAAATAATAGATCTAGGGTATGGTATGAATCCTAGGATCTGAAAACTAGATTGAATAATAGATCCTAGGGTATGGCATGAATCCTAGAACTGGAAAACTAGATTGAATAATAGATCTTAGGGTATGGCATGAATCCTAGGACTGGAAAACTAGATTGAATGATAGATCCTAGGGTGTGGCATGAATCCTAGGGACAAAAACACTGAAATGAATGTCGTGAATGCATGAATTGCAGTCTTGAAAAAGTAGATAGAATAATGATAATTGCCTGTAATTGGATAACAATTGCTTGTATATGAATGGATATTAACTGCTGGGAACATGGGCTATATGGCAATAAAGCTAAAATGATAAAACCTAAATTGGCTTGGTTAAAGAAATATGAGCATGAACCTTACGGGGAATTTGGAGTAGAGCTCCTGAAAGGTAAATGGAATGGAATTGGGGAAGTGAGCTGGCCCTTGAGTACGGAGTACTAAGGAGAGCGACTGTCCCCCTATTTAGTACAGAGCGGAGCTAGCCGCCACAGGGACCTGGGGTTAGGTCTGGCCACTTTGTACTGACTTTTGGCCCTTGCGTACACAGTACCAGGGAGAGCTACTAGTGTAGAGAGAGCGCTAGCCACCCCACCGGCCTCGGGGTTCTACTAGCCGTCCTACACCGACTTGTTAGGCCCACTGGGCAAACCAGGGTAGTCAGGCAAGGGTGCGCGGACTGAGGGGGCAAGACCCCTGTTTGGTTACTGTGGAGGGGCTGGACCCCTGTTACTGAGAGGGCTCTGCCCTATACTGGTTCCGTGCTGTGCTTTGGGGTGCACCCATTAACGGAAACGACTGACCGCGTGCCAGTGCGGGGTAGCTACCCATGTGTTTATCGCGCATGCCGTAGTCACCGCCACGTCTGTCAGTGACCTTGGGGTGGTTGACTGAGGGTAGGACCACCACGGGAGACTCTCCCGGCCAGGAGAGCACCACGTGCTACTTCTACTTTTCGGAAAAGACTGCAATCAAGATCGTTCCCACGAGGAATATTCGAGATCAAGAGAAAGATCTGAGGAATAATTCAAGAATGAGTAAATAGAAAATAAAGAAATAAATTAAAAATAACAGTTACTTGTCCACCTTACTGCTTTTCTTAGCTAGATGGTTGCCACTCTACTAAACGTTTCGCTGACGTGTCACCTTTGTCACCTTATCAGGACCAGGTGTTGAGCAGCCAGAGCCTGCGGTTGCAGAGGGTGCTGGGCCTAGTAAAGGCCAGTAGTTTTACTTGTGTTGTACCTACTGTACCGTTTCTTCTGATGTAGTGAGTATTTTCTGTTACAATTGTACTCTTTTATCGTAAGCATCATGTTTATGTACCTGTTTAATTCTCTACTATTGTGGTGGTGTGTACTGTAGTAGTTCTTTCCTTTACTGCTGTACTTTTGTTGCTGTTAGTTACATGCATGATGAATGTGATTTATTTTACTGCCCTTTTGGTTGCTTTCTCGTTGGACGACTGGGTCTTGGGATCAGTCGAGTCGGTCCGATTCTCGTGTCTCGTAGGGATTCGGGAATCGGGTCATAACAGTAGAAAATCACGAGCTGCATGTTTTAAGAATGGAACCGGTAATGTTAAATAGAGAAATCGGAAAGACTGGAATATGAAATGAAAGGAATACCAACATGAACCCTACAAGGAATTAGGAAGAGAGCTCCTATAGACGGGAAGTGAGTTGGCCCTTGTGTACGCGATACCAAGGAGAGCCACTGTCCCTTTTGTGTAGAGGGTTACTAGCTGCCCGTTGGGTTGAGCCTCGGGGTTAGGCCTAGACACTCTACACCGACTCTATTTGGCCCTCGTGTACGTGGTACCGGGGTGAGCTACTTTGTGTAGGGAGGGAGCTAGCCTCCCCAGGGGACCCGGGGATAGGACTAGCTGCCCTACAGTGACTCTTGTTAGGCCTACTGGGCAAACCGGGATAGTCGGACGAGGGTACGCGGACTGTGTAAGGGTGAGACTCCTGTTCTGTTCTGTTCTGAGTGGGCAAGACCCTATACTGTTCCGTGTTGTATCTTTAGGTGTACCTGCTAGCGGAAATGACTGACCGCGTGCCTGTGCGGGATAGCTACCCGTGCATTTATCACACATGCCGTAGTCACCGCTACATCGCGACTGTGACCTCGAGGTGGTTGACTGGGTGTAGGATTACCACGGGGGACTCTCCCGGCCAGGAGAGCACCACGTGTACCTCCTACATCATGGAAAAGACTGCAATCAAGATCGTTCTCGTGAGGAACAGGCCAGATCAAGAAATGATCTAAGTGAATAAAGGAATAACAAATTAGAAGTACTTGGTTGGACTAAATGAAAATGGATATTTGTTTAATTACATAAATTAATTGTTTGTCTTAATTACATGTAAATGGCTAAATTACCACTCTACTCAGCATTCGCTGACTCCGGAAATTTTATAACCTTATTCAGGTCAGGGAGTTAAGCAGCCAGCACCACCGACTGCAGAGGGAGCTGGGCCCAGTTGAGCCCATCCTTAAATGCGTTTATTACTGTTTTCCTTAGCTCCTGTTATAGTTGTGAGTATTTTCGGTTCTATGTAATACTGTTTCAGTACTTTCAGTTATACTTTTCTCTGTCGTAGTTGTGATGGCCTGTAATATTAATAGACTATATCGCTCTGTTTCTCTTACCATCTTTTGATTTATTTCTGCTTAGTTACATTGCATGTGTGGTTGTGAATTATTTCCTGCTTTTGGTTATTTCTCGTTGGATGACTAGGTCTTGGGATTAGTCGAGGCGGGCCGGCCTCAAGTCTTGTGGGAATTTGGGATTGGATTGTAACAATAGCCCTTCAGGAAGAGCGCCTTCACTTGGGTGTGGCTATTGACGAACTTACCGAGGTGTCAGCAAGTGAGGAGTCACTGAAAGACGACCTTGGCGAGGCTTAACAACTCGTAGAGGACTGAGGTAAGGCAGTGCTCGAGTTGGAGAAGGCTGGCCAGCCAAAGCTCGATCCCGACATGGTGATTGGGTTCTTTTCTACTGACCCATCCATGTAGGAGAACCAAGAGTCCTTGTCGAGGGAGGTGGGGAAGCACACCTTGGCAGCGGTACAAGCCCTACTTGAGGGCAAACGCACCTCGGTGGTGGAGCTGTGCGGTTGGTCTATGGACCAAGTTTTGTCCGATTATGACAGTCAAAAAGCCAACGGTCACATTGTGGATAAGGTTCCTATAGAATCTCTCAAGGAGAAGCCAAAGTTGGAACCCACGAGCCAGCCGGGAAGCCCAACCCCTGAGGAGGAGGCGCCCAAGCCGGGTCCGTCAGAGGCTATTGTATCGCCAGTCTAACCGTGTGACTCTCCTCGTGCCACCTCATCGCCACCCAAAATGTCTAGAGCAGCCATCTTCGAAGACTGGGAGTGAAGTCACTTAGTCTTCGGAGTTGTCCTATTATCTTTCTTTTTTTTCTTTTTTTCTTTTGGAATGTAACAAGCAACACTCCTCTTGAATGAATGAAAAGAAAATTTCTATCTTTATCATTTGTCTATATTCATACATGATACAAACATAAGTTGCTCGCATGCCAAGTGCAGGGGATACTTTTTCCGCCTAGGGTCTGTAGCTCATAGAAGTCTCCTGGACTATCTTTGCAAACCTTGTAAGGCCCTTCCTAAAGGGCATCTAGTTTCCAGCTTGACTTGCTTGTCATGGAGATTTTACACTTGTGCAGGACTAAGTCTCCTTAGGAGAATGTCCACTTGCGGACCCGCCTATTATAGGTAGTAGTAGTTGTTTATTTTATACTTGAGCGATGCATTTGAAGCCTTATTCCTTAGCTCATCCACGAGGTCTAAGGATAAGAAAACTTGATCATTGTAACGACCCGATTCCCGAGTCCCTACGAGACACGAGAATCGGACCGACTCGACTAATCCCAAGACCTAGTCGTCCAACGAGGAAGTAACCAAAAGAGCAGTAAAATAAACCACATTCAGCATGAATATAACTAGTAGTAACAAAATACAGTAGTAAGAAAAGGTACTACTACGATATACACCACCACAACATAGAACAACAAATATGTACATAACATGAAGCTTACAATAAAGAAGTACAAGGAGTAACAAGGAAACTACTCACTACAGTGGAAGAAAAGTACAAAAAGAGCTGCGGGTAACTCTACTGGACCCTACTAGGCCTAGTGTCCTCTGCAGCTGCTGACCCTGGTTGCTCAACACCTGATCCTGAAAAGTAACGAGTGCAACACGTCAGCGAAACGCTGAGTAGAGTGGCAACTAAAAGCTAAAGAAGCAGTAGAGTGTACAGTAGCTGTTATATTTTTACTTTCTTTATTTACGTCTTTTTATTATTCCACGATTTATTTATTTCTCAGATCCTTCACTTGATCTCGAATGTTCCTCTTGGGAACGATCTTGATTGCAGTCTTTTCCGAAAAGTAGAAGTAACATGTGGTGCTCCCCTGGCCAGGAGAGTCCCTCGTGGTGGTCCTACCCCTAGTCAACCACCCCAAGGTCGATGACAAACGTAACGGTGACTACGACACGCGCAATAAGCGCACGGGTAGCTACCCCGCACTGGCACGCGGTCAGTCGTTTCCGTTAACGGGTGCACTCAAAACACAGCACGGAACCAGTATGTGGCAGAGCCCTCTCAGTAACAGGGGTCTAACCCCTCCACAGTTCGCGCACCCTCGCCTGACTACCCTGGTATGCCTAGTGGGCCTAACAAGTCGGTGTAGGAGGCTAGCAGAACTCCGGGGCCCGTGGGGTAGCTAGTGCTCTCCCTACACTAGTAGCTCTCCTCGGTACTGCGTACGCGAGGGCCAGCAAGTCGATGTACAGTGGTCAAACCCACCCCGGTCTCAACCCGAAGGCGGCAAGCTCCCCTCTACACTAAGAGGTAAGGTGTGCTCTCTTTGGTACCACGTACCCAAGGGACAGCACACTTCCCTGTTCAACTTTCTCAGTTCCATTCTATTCTCTTTCCAGGAGTTCTACTCCTAATTCCCCGTAGGGTTCATGTTCTTTTCCTTTGGCCATTTAGGTTTCACCGTTCCAGTTTTACGTTCATACAACCCATATTCTCAATCATATTTATTTATTCATAACAGGTAGCTGTTAATCAATTTACAGGCAGCTATTATTTCCTCTCTACTTTCCAAGACTGCAATATTTATATATTTCACTAGTTTTCCAGTCCTAGGATTCATGCCGTACCCTAGGATCTATCATTCAATCTAGTTTTCCAGTCCAAGGTTTCATGCAATACCCTAGGATCTATCATTCAATCTAGTTTCTCAGTCCTAGGGTTCATGCAATGCTCTAGACTCTATTAATTGTTCCACAATTGCAACAAATTTTGTTAAATAAATTAAAAGCTACTCTACCAGCGAAACCGGGAGTACTGGGGGCGTGGTTAACAATCCCACGCGCCTCCGCAACCCCCAAGACTGCAACGGAACGGGGTCCTAACACAAGGATCAAACACAAGGAGTTTCTCAGAACGGTATACAATTACTGTAAACAGGTAGAGGATTTTATTCTGGAAAGAACGCCACTCGAAACGTGGAAAACGGACTCCGAACGGGCCCTAAACGGGTCGAAAACGAGGAAACTGTCCAAAATAAGACGTCTGGAACCTCTTCCAGACGTCTTAAAAGGTGGGTCAGATTGTACCTTCGCTCTGTGTAGTCCTTCAGACGTCCAGAAGCCTGCTGGAACGTCTAACCCCGGTTCACAGACGTCCGATGGTCACCCCGGACGTCTGGAAGTCCTCTCCGTCGTCTGGCACTGCAGCCAGACATCCGATTCACGTGGGATGACGAGTCCTCGCACCCTCCCGAGCAGAACCTGCACGCACCCACACCTGCTCTCAGCACGACGGATCGCAGATGAAGGTGCGGCGGACGGCTACATGGCCGTACACGCGAAAAAGGAAGAAGATAGAAATATCTTACCCGCCAGACGTCTGGATAGTCCTCTAGACGTCTTCACCATCGTCTGGTCGTAAGCCCAGACGTCTGATTCTGGAAAATTTTCCAGAATCAGAGCCCGACTTGCTCTCTGCCCGCGACGCACGGCCGCGCCGCGCCCCGTCCGCCTGCTGCCCGAGTTGCAGCAGCCCCTCCGCGACACTCCACGCCCGCTGCTCCCCCGTCGGTCGGCTCTAGCTGCCCCGGCAAGCTCGAGCCCTCACGGTCGAGCGTCTTCTTCTTCTCGCAACACCCCCTCCCGCACACTCGCCGCGGCCGCTGCTGCCACCACTCGCTCGCGCTTTCGCACTGGCAGGGAGGAAGAGAAGAGGAAGGCGGAGGAGATGAGGGTGAGGGAGAGCGCGTCCTTATAAGGCGATGCGGGGAGAGAGAAAAAAGAGCTGCACGCCTGTAGGAGGAGAGAGAGAAAAAGAAGACGAAGGCGGCGGGTGCAATCTGCGCGTAGACGCAACCTGGTACGCCGAAAAAATTTATTACCAGACGTCTGGGCCACTTCCCAGACGTCTTAAAAGTCCGTCTGATGCCACGTTCGTAACAATATAACAAACTCAAAGGAAGTTTTGTCTCCGAAACTTGCGCTAACTAGGGTGCAGAAAAGAACAACATATATATACATAACAAACTCAAAGAGGACCGAAGCCGGTCCGAAAAGACGTACCCGCGAAGAGCTCCGGGTACCACTCCCGCATTGCCGCCTCAGGCTCCTAGGTAGCCTCCTTGTACCGCTGGCTCCACAAAACCTTCACCAGGGGTACTTGCTTTCGTCTCAAACTGCGGACGGCTCGGTGGAGAATATGTACTGGCCGCTCGGGGTAGGTCAGGTCGTCGCCCACCTCGACACTCTCGTGACTCAGGACGTGACTGGGATCGGCAACGTACTTCCTGAGGTTGGACACGTGGAACACGTCGTGCACACCAGAAAGCTGAGGGAGGGCAAGTCTGTAAGCAATGGGTCCAACCCGCTCCAGGACCTCAAAGGGCCCCACGAACCTCGACGTGAGCTTCCCTCTCACCCCAAACTGCTGCAGGCTCTTCATGGGCGAAACACGATGGAAGACGTGGTCCCCAACTTCAAACTGCACCTCTCTGCATCTCCGATCCGCATAGCTCTTCTGCCTGTTTCTGACAGTGCGGAGTCGCTTGTGGATCTGCTCGACTACCTCCTGACTCTGCCGAATCAACCTGGGGCCAACCTCCCACTTGGGCACTGCCTCGACCTCGGCGGGGTCCACCGCCAGGCCGTCCCCAGAGATCACATGACCTAAGAAGGTCACCTCCCTCAACCAGAACTCGCACTTGCTGCATTTGGCGTACAGCCTACGTCGTCTCAGTGTGTCCAGAACCATCCGCAAGTGCTATCCATGATGCGTCTGATCTCGAGAATAGATGAGTACATCATCAATAAATACCACCACGAACTTGTCCAAGTACGGTCTAAACACTCGGTTCATCAGGTCCATGAAGGCAGCGGGGGCATCGGTCAGCCCAAACGGCATGACCAAAAACTCGTAGTGTTCGTACCGGGTGCGGAAAGCTATCTTGGAGACGTCTGCCTCCCTGATCCTCAACTGGTGGTATCCAGACCTCAAGTCGATCTTGGAGAACACCGTGGCCTCGCAACTGGTCGAACAAGTTGTCGATCCTCGACAGCAGATATCTATTCTTGATGGTGACCCTATTCAGCTGTCGATAGTCCACACAAAGGCGTAGGGTACCATCCTTCTTCTTCACAAACAGTACCGGGGCTCCCCATGGAGACGCACTGGGCCTCACAAAGCCCTTCTCCAAAAGGTCCTGCAACTGAGACTTGAGCTCTCATAGCTCAAGCGGTGCCATCCTGTATGGTGCGGTGGAGATGGGGCTGGTCCGTGGTATTAGTGAGATCTCAAACTCGATCTCACGCTCGGGCTGTAATCCTAGTAACTCGTCTGGGAACACGTCAGGGTACTCTCTGACCACCGGGATGCTCTGGAAGTCTGCCACAGGGCTGGGCTCTGCCACCACACAAGCTAGGAAGCCCTCACACCCCTGGCTTAAAAGTCTCGCCGCCTAAAGTGCCGAAATGCACCTGAAGCCTACGTCCACTGGCTGTTCGTGAAACTCGAAAGAAGGTAACTCCGGTATGAAGAAGACGATCTTCCTCTCAAAACAGTCCACCAAAGCGTGGTAAGCGGACAGGCAGTTCATCCCCAGAATTACGCCAAAGTCCTCCATCTGTATCATAATCAGGTCAGCTGGCAAACTATGTCCCCCGATACTGACCTCGCAACCTGTGTACACCTCCTCAGCTACAAACAGCTGACCACTCGGACCTCTGATTACGAACGGATTCTCTAACAACACAAAATCCTGCCCCAAATTAACTGCGAAATTGGCTGCGACAAAAGAGTGCGTAGCGCTGAAATCGAAAAGTGTGTCAACGAGTCTGCCAGAAACTGAAACCATACCTGCCACCACCGATCCAGAAGCTCTGGCATCCCTATGTGTCAGGGCGTTGATGCGCCCCTCAGCTCTAGGTGCGGACGAAACAGCCACACTCTACGTCGGACGGGTAGGTGCTGGCCGGTACCCTCCTCGTGACTGCTGTCCTCCTCCCCGCGTCTGGGAACCGCGGCCTCCTGTGCGTCCTCCAGTGCTTGGCGCGGGAAGTATCTACTGACCTCCTGCCCTAGACGGGCAGTCCCTCCTAATGTGGCCCGGCTGGCCACACTGGTAGTAGAGGGGAACCCGACTCCCGCCCTCAGTGGGTCCCTGTTGTCGGCTGGGCAGGGGTCCGGTGCTGGCAACCGGCCCTTGTCGTGGGCCCCTAAAGACCACTAATGGCCCTGCAAAACGTGACGGCTCTCCTGCGGACGCCACGTGTCTCCTCTCTCGCCGGCCCTGTGAAAAGTCTAGCTGGAAGGGCCTCTTCCGCCCGCCGTCAGTGTCTCGCGCGGACGGGTTGGTCTCCTCGTAGGTCATAGCTACCTCCACCACCCTCGAAAACGTAGGCAGCTTCAGGGGTTTGACATACCCCCGAATCGCAGGCCGGTGCCCCTCGGTGAACCTCCAAAGGCGCTCCTCCTCAGTGGCTACCGCTGTCGCTGTAAAGCGAGACAGCTCCAGGAAACGCGTGTGGTACGCGCTCACGGTCATCGTCCCCTGGCGGAGAGTGTGGAACTCTCGCCTCCTCGGGTCCTGCCACGTCTGGGGAAAGTACTGCTCGTAGAAGAGGGTGACGAACCGGTCCCACAGAGGACTCCCCCTCCGCCGGCCCAGGGAGAGGCACTCGGGGCGGTGGGTGGAGCTCCTCTCCCACAATATCCCGTATCAGCTGGCCAAGGTCCTGGGCCTGAATGCCCGGGAGCAGTAGCTGGTCCACTAAGGCGTCGACAGCAGCATGCCCACCTCGCCGACCTCGTCCCCGGCCGCGCCTGCGGCCCGCCTCACTAGTCCCGCGAAGAGGCATCTCTTGCAAAGAGACGCAAAACAGAACAGAAACACGTCAATATGGAACAATACCTAACGAAAAATTCTAACAGCTTATGCCAAAAGAAATGTTGTGGTGGCTACTCTAGTCGCAGACATGTGAATTGGTTATTTTCCAGTCAGTTGGTTCACTTCTCGGGATGACCTTACTCTGGTACCATCTTGTAACGACCCGATTCCTGAGTCCTTACGAGACACGAGAATCAGACCGACTCGACTAATCCCAAGACCTAGTCGTCCAACGAGGAAGTAACCAAAAGAGCAGTAAAATAAACCACATTCAGCATGAATATAACTAGCAGTAACAAAATACAGTTGTAAGAAAAGGTACTACTACGGTATACACCACCACAACATAGAACAACAAATATGTACATAACATGAAGCTTACAATAAAGAAGTACAAGGAGTAACAAGGAAACTACTCACTACAGTGGAAGAAAAGTACAAAAAGAACTGCGGGTAACTCTACTGGACCCTACTAGGCCTAGTGTCCTCTGCAGCCGCTGACCCTGGTTGCTCTACACCTGGTCCTGAAAAGTAACGAGTGCAACACGTCAGCGAAACGCTGAGTAGAGTGGCAACTAAAAGCTAAAGAAGCTGTAGAGTGTACAGTAGCTGTTATATTTTTACTTTCTTTATTTACGTCTTTCTATTATTCCACGATTTATTTATTTCTCAGATCCTTCACTTGATCTCGAATGTTCCTCGTGGGAACGATCTTGATTGCAGTATTTTCCAAAAAGTAGAAGTAACACGTGGTGCTCCCCTGGCCGGGAGAGTCCCCCGTGGTGGTCCTACCCCCAGTCAACCACCCCAAGATCGCTGACAAACGTAACGGTGACTACGGCACGCGCAATAAGCGCACAGGTGCTACCCCGCACTAGCACGCGGTCAGTCGTTTCCGTTAACGGGTGCGCTCAAAACACAGCACGGAACCAGTATATGGCAGAGCCCTCTCAGTAACAGGGGTCCAACCCCTCCACAGTTCGCGCACCCTCGCCTGACTACCCTAGTTTGCCCAGTGGGCCTAACAAGTCGGTGTAGGAGGCTAGCAGAACCCCGGGGCCCGTGGGGTAGCTAATGCTCTCCCTACACTAGTAGGTCTCCTCGGTACTGCGTACGCGAGGGCCAGCAAGTCGGTGTACAGTGGTCAAACCCACCCCGGTCTCAACCCGAAGGCGGCAAGCTCCCCTCTACACTAAGAGGTAAGGTGTGCTCTTGTTGAACGATTACGAACCTACGCTAACGTGTTTGGTTTTGGAAAACCCGTCGTTGTAGTTCGAAAGCGAAGGATTCGTGTTCAACAAATAAAATTTATACCGAAATAAGAATTCCGGGTCGAACTCAGGGAGGCTACGTTGATTTATATTCGCAATTATGTTTTTTTAGGATTTTTTTTTTGATAAACAAGGCGAAATAATTACAATGGAGCTATCAAACTGAGAGAGAGAGAGAGAAAGAGAGAGAGAAAGAGAACATGCATTCAATATTTCAATTGTTTATACAAGCAAACGAAATGAAAGTTACACTAGAAAGCGGGAAATCAATTACACTATAAAGCAGGAAAATTCTACACTAGAAAAGCTGTAAATAAGAATGGGAGAGAGAAGTTATCCTCCTCGACGGTCGCTTGGAGGACGAGCCGGACGGGACGACGCCTGGACGAAGGAGAACGAAGTGGGACGAAGGAGGACGAAGCAGAAGAACGGGAACGAAGCAGCACGCCGTCGTCGTCGCGGGATCCACTTCCGAAGGGGGACGAAAATTTGGACTTTATCTCGCGAGAAGCATCCCGGGTGTGGGATAAGCTTTTCTTGAGCTTTGGAGAGGTAGAGAGGAGAAGGAAGGGATGAAAATTTCGTATGGAGGGGGTCTCCTTTTATAGTTGCAAGGAGTGGGGGCAAAATGGACATTACATCTTCAAAATAATAAATAAGGGGTCTTTAGTGACGGATAAAACCGTCGCTAAAGCCCCGCCGTCGCCGCCGCGCCCACGCGCGCGTAACGCATACGCACGTCGCTTGATTTTCAGCCGTCCGATCGCGAGATCGGACGGCTTAGAACGCGTCCGCGCCCGCTGCGTAGCGCACCGCCCGCATGTGATCGCGCGTTCACCAGAGCGTCCAATTGCGCGTCGGCGCTATCGGGCGCGCGCGGCCGTTGGATCTTCATCTGACGCTCGTGCGCACCCGCTCGCCCGCGCCTTCCACCCCCTCACCGCGGCTCGAACCCGCGACCTCCGCTTCGCCCGCAGCTGCGTCGCCGCTGCGCTACGCGGGCGAAATGGTCGCGCAGACGTTTTTAAGCGCGAGCGACCTCCGCCGTTGGATCGAGATCCAACGGCGGAGAGGAGACGGTGCGCGGTCTTCACAAGACTCCTGCGACCGATTGGGCGGCTGGGATGGCGCCACGTGGCGCCATCTTGGCCGTCCATCTTCTGGAAGTTGTAGATGGTGCCACGGATGTCGGATTGACTCGATTTGTGTGTCGTTCGGCTGCGATCGTCGATCCGAATTCATCCGTGTGGTCGGATTTTCCATCTGAAGTGCGGATTTACACCATCCTGGCCCTTGATCTTCTAGGGTTCCCCGGTCTCTATCTGATGCTACGGATGCCTGATTAGGGCGATCTTGGAGTCGTTGAACTCCAATCGTCGCCCTGATCATATCCATACGGTTGGATCTTTGATCCGAGGCCCCGATAAAATATTTGCCCTGTCCAAGCACATAAAATGAGACAATTAACCTCCATTTTATTCAAACTACTCTAAATGCAAGATGATGCATGTAATGCAATATTTATATCATGAAATGCAATCCTATGCTTAAGAACATGCATAAATAGACATTTTAAGTAGTGTAAATGTGTTTACATCATACCCCCATGCCTATCTTTTGCTAGTCCCTAGCAAAAACTATATGCTGTTTATAAAAGAATTAGGTTAGATTATTTGGACCTGAGTTATTTTCAATCATTAAGAAATTGTCTACTTAAGAACTGAACTTTCAAAGACACAACAGTGCCCGGGTATCAGCCAAAATGCAGACCGCCTCAAGCCTCGCCTTATTCAAAGAAAAATTTCTTTTTCTATTTTTACTCTCTCTTTTTTTTTTTGGATTTTCAAATTTTAGGGTTTAAGAGTGGCTTTCTACGGCCATTCAACTCACCCAAGATTTGATGAGAACCCTAAGTTTTAAGCATCTTATTGTGATTGTGATAGACTTGTTGACCGGCAATTAAAACGGACTTCGAATTTCTACGCCTCTAGGTGACCTCAAAAAGAATTCTGCCTAAAGGTGTATCCTTACAACCGGTAGCTTTCTCCCTACTTTTATTTTTTTAACGGGGTCAACACAAGGGTGAATCCAGTGTATATCTCCCCGGTTTATTCTACTTCTCCGCTTCTTCCTAAGTGTTTTGGGAATTTTTAGTGCATTTTCTGAGCTGGGTTCTGGACAACCGGTCGATGAGCTGTTACCACCGACAACTTGCCAGCCATACTCGTGCGGCGAAGTGTGGCTTATTTCTTTTTGTTCTTTTCTCCTTTTTGATTTTTTTTTTTTTTTTTTAAGTAGGTGGCTTCCCTGGTCTAAGATTTACCTAAAGGCAGCAAAAGGAGAAAGGTCCAGTGACTGGGCTCTGGACAACCTACCTATGGGCTGTTACCCACGATAACTTGCCAGCCATATCACCCTAGAAGGTTTATTAGCTACCCAATTTCCGTTAAAATCGCCAAACAACGAGTCAGTGCAAAGAAAGTGTGTAGATGCTTAAAACTCAAAATTCCCTTAAATCAGTGGGCGGGTTGACAAGTCGTGTACTTATCACCCAAACTTATTTATTCCAATTATAATAAAATTCAGGTTGGCGAGAACTCGAAAAACAAATCCACATTTTAGTGGATACATAGGCTGATTAAGTCCAAAGACCTGAAGGGTCTTTGTGTTCAAACCATAATATAGTATTTCTTAAGATCGAAAATTTTCTTAAACCCAAATTCTCTTTCCTAATTTCGATTTTTTTTTTTTTAATAAAACAAATCTACGGAGCTGACGAATGAATTCAAAGATAAATATCCACCCCCCCATGCCTATCTAATGCAATGTCCTCATTGTATTAAAAAGACATAAAACAGAGTGGAAAAGCGTAGAAAGCACCTGAATTGCGTGGATATCGGGTCCGCTCCGAGATGAAAATGAAAAAGAACTGTATATGTGCTGAGTTTAGTGCCTTCAGCTAGGCACACTATACAAAGAAAAGAAATGAAGAATTCAGAAGTGCAGGTCAAAATTAGAATAAACAGAAGAATCCTTCGACCTGTCAACAGAGGTCCACAGATGTGGACCAGATTGTGGTGCAGACCCACACCCCATAATCGAGAATATCTTAGGTTCTGGATAAAAATTACCCAAAACCTAAAATCAGAATGCAAGCGGGGTCGGGCCTGCGATTTGTGAGGATGCAACCCAAGGCCAAAATGTCGGGTTACAGAGAATTGAAGCTCAAAAGGATAATCGTTAAATGTGTGCTTGAGTTTGACATCCTCGAAACAACTGTCGTAAGGGTTCTGATTTGATGGTTTCAGCTTAAAAGGAACCCTTCGACTCAATCTTCCATATCCTCCAAAATTAACTTCCCAAATTAGAACTTCCCCGCTCCTATCCTCCGCATTAAGTGTATCAAATTCCAAGACCTCTTGTATATTCATCACCCCGTCTGAAATCTCCAAGTCTAGATGATGTGGCAAAATCAAAATTGACTTGGGTCTAATTATCTCAGAATTAGAATCATCAATAAGCTCAACAGGGTGTAACTGATAATCAGGGCATTGAATTAATTCCTCCAGAAAATGCGATTCTGGATCCGTATCGTGTGCCCTAATAAGATCAGTTTCCTCAGTTATTGGGCTATCAAATGATCTATCAGATTCCTCAGGCCCAATCGTCTCACAAAAATCGTGATCTGAAAACTCGTGTGAGACTTCGCAACTTGAATCTTCACCATCAAAGAAATCAGGATCCGTATCAATGTATGTCCCAAAATCAGTTGTCACTTTGTGTTCCCAGGAGACATACGTTTTCTCGTAACCCGGCTCAGGGATCTCAGGTGAAGAAATCAGATCATCCTTAATTGGTTGCTTTAATTCAATCTGGTCAGCCTCGTAACACATGTTCCCCCCAACAGGTGCGTGAGCGGGTTCTGTCATTGGCTTTCCTGAAGAGGGTTCATCCTGGGAATCATCCCAAGATTGAATCAAAGCAACCACGAATCTCATCCTCAATTTCGCTAATTTCCTGAGTAGAAACTCACCCGGGTTCTTATCATTAACATCCTGGAGCCAATCCAACAAAGACTTGTTTAAATCATCAATCATTTCAATCAGGGGCTCCAATCTCTCAATGCAAGGTATTGGCTGAACTTCTAAAGATTGTATGATATTTCTCAAGTTAGCCAGAACCTTATCTTGAACCTGATTAACCGGAACCAAATGAGTTGGTTCAGGATTGGGCGGGTTTGACGTCAAAGCAGAGGAATTAACGAATTGAGATTCGTTATACCCTTCCTGAAAATAGGTCATTTCAGAATGTTCAAAGGATGGTGATGACCTAAAGGCAGTGAAATCAGAGGATGGGTAAGGATCAGTGTATCCTTCTTGATTGTAGATCGTATTAGGTTGTTCATGAAAGGAGGACGATCTATAATCGATGCAACTCTGAGAAGGATAGAATTGAGAATCAAAGTGTTCAGGGTTAGACCCTAAACACGGGGGTCCGGAATTGTATCCCCAATCCGAATTATCCCAACTAACTGATGGTCGATTACAATACGAGTTGGGATAATCGTCATGTTGAGGATAATTTACAACAGGAGGGAAAGAGCGGGAATGCGTGAAATATGTGGAAGGATTCATGAGACACGGGAGGAAGAAAGGTACCCTGCAATACAAACAATCAAACCTGTCCTTAAATGGGTTAGCCTACAGACCTACAGACTCCCAAAACCCGTCTTGAGATAAAGGAACGATTTGATCTACTTCTGTCTGTTCAATCCAACCAGTTAGAAGGAGGGACTGGGGAGAAGGTTCTTCCTTCGGCTTGCGCCTCCGGTTCCTAGTGTACCCCCCAGCCGCGATCGTTTGACTCTGCTCCCCTAGCTAGACATCAGATTGAACAGTAGAAACAGACTAATCGAAAATAATCTCATTCTGAGTTCTGAAGAGCGAGTCCAATCCTTAAGGCCAACGTCTACTCTATTTTAGGGCTAGCTTTGAATGTGCTTTGGAATGTGATGGGCCCTTTAAATGGGTTGTGCCCTTAATGATTGATTGCTTTGTGTGTGCGTGCACAACCAGTGGTTTTCAAGCAAGATTATTTTTGATGTGGTGAATTTTAAGGTTCAAATCTTGCTTAGTAGCTTTTAGGATTCATCTTTAGGTGTTTTCAATCAAGTTTCATTGGCACACCAGGTTTTGCAAGCACAGGTGAAGATATTTTCCTTTAAAGTTTAAAAAGAATGTGGAGTGCCTGGTAGATCCCTAAGAGTTGAACCTAATAGGAAACTACTTGATGAGTTGATTTTATTTGAAGTGGTGCGGCCCAATCAACTCAAACAATTGGCCTCAAATGCACCACTAAGTTAGGCACACAAAGATGGTTAACTTAGAATGATTTCTACTCTTTTATGTGTTGCTTTATGTGTACTGGTCCCACAAATCAGAACCCAGTTGAGTAGAAACAAATCAATTCGGTTAAGTGCCTTTAAATGTGGGTGTACATTGTGTATTTGTTGAAAATTACCCCACAAAATTATCTTTTTACTTTTTTTTTTTATATAAATGAAGGTGGAATGAATGTGAGTGAGAATCCAAACAACCAAACTATTCCTAGGATTTATGCAAACGCCTAGGTTAATTGGAATTTGGATTCAATGTGGCGAATGAAATCTATGGAGGGGGAAAGAATGGGTGATAACTTACAAAACCTTTCACAGCACTTTCCTCCAATCTACCGCTTTTGCTTGCCTCAAAAGAGTACCTGCAATTACAATAAGAAAGGACAAAAGTGAGGTAAATGATTTGTAAGTTACAAAACGTGAAGAGAAATCAAAGATCGTTGCCTCCCCGGCAACGGCGCCAAATTGTTGAACGATTACGAACCTACGCTAACGTGTTTGGTTTTGGAAAACCCGTCGTTGTAGTTCGAAAGCGAAGGATTCGTGTTCAACAAATAAAATTTATACCGAAATAAGAATTCCGGGTCGAACTCAGGGAGGCTACGTTGATCTATATTCGCAATTATGTTTTTTTAGGATTTTTTTTTTGATAAACAAGGCGAAATAATTACAATGGAACTATCAAACTGAGAGAGAGAGAGAGAGAGAGAGAGAGAGAGAGAGAGAAAGAGAACATGCATTCAATATTTCAATTGTTTATACAAGCAAACGAAATGAAAGTTACACTAGAAAGCGGGAAATCAATTACACTATAAAGCAGGAAAATTCTACACTAGAAAAGCTGTAAATAAGAATGGGAGAGAGAAGTTATCCTCCTCGACGGTCGCTTGGAGGACGAGCCGGACGAGACGACGCCTGGATGAAGGAGAACGAAGCGGGACGAAGGAGGACGAAGCAGAAGAACGGGAACGAAGCAGCACGCCGTCGTCGTCGCGGGATCCACTTCCGAAGGGGGACGAAAATTTGGACTTTATCTCGCGAGAAGCATCCCGGGTGTGGGACAAGCTTTTCTTGAGCTTTGGAGAGGTAGAGAGGAGAAGGAAGGGATGAAAATTTCGTATGGAGGGGGTCTCCTTTTATAGTTGCAAGGAGTGGGGGCAAAATGGACATTACATCTTCAAAATAATAAATAAGGGGTCTTTAGTGACGGATAAAACCGTCGCTAAAGCCCCGCCGTCGCCGCCGCGCCCACGCGCGCGTAACGCATACGCACGTCGCTTGATTTTCAGCCGTCCGATCGCGAGATCGGACGGCTTAGAACGCGTCCGCGCCCGCTGCGTAGCGCACCACCCGCGTGTGATCGCGCGTTCACCAGAGCGTCCAATTGCGCGTCGGCGCTATCGGGCGCGCGCGGCCGTTGGATCTTCATCTGACGCTCGTGCGCGCCCGCTCGCCCGCGCCTTCCACCCCCTCACCGCGGCTCAAACCCGCGACCTCCGCTTCGCCCGCAGCTGCGTCGCCGCTGCGCTACGCGGGCGAAATGGTCGCGCGGACGTTTTTAAGCGCGAGCGACCGCAGCCGTTGGATCGAGATCCAACGGCGGAGAGGAGACGGTGCGCGGTCTTCACAAGACTCCTGCGGCCGATTGGGCGGCTGGGATGGCGCCACGTGGCGCCATCTTGGCCGTCCATCTTCTGGAAGTTGTAGATGGTGCCACGGATGTCGGATTGACTCGATTTTTGTGTCGTTCGGCTGCGATCGTCGATCCGAATTCATCCATGTGGTCGGATTTTCCATCTGAAGTGCGGATTTACACCATCCTGGCCCTTGATCTTCTAGGGTTCCCCGGTCTCTATCTGATGCTACGGATGCCTGATTAGGGCGATCTTGGAGTCGTTGAACTCCAATCGTCGCCCTGATCATATCCATACGGTTGGATCTTTGATCCGAGGCCCCGATAAAATATTTGCCCTGTCCAAGCACATAAAAGGAGACAATTAACCTCCATTTTATTCAAACTACTCTAAATGCAAGATGATGCATGTAATGCAATATTTATATCATGAAATGCAATCCTATGCTTAAGAACATGCATAAATAGACATTTTAAGTAGTGTAAATGTGTTTACATCAGCTCTCTTTGGTACCACGTACCCAAGGGACAGCACACTTCCCTGTTCCACTTTCTCAGTTCCATTCTATTCTCTTTCTAGGAGTTCTACTCCTAATTCCCCGTAGGGTTCATGTTCTTTTCCTTTGGCCATTTAGGTTTCACCGTTCCAGTTTTACGTTCATACAACCCATATTCTCAATCATATTTATTTATTCATAACAGGCAGCTGTTAATCAATTTACAGGCAGCTATTATTTCCGCTCTACTTTCCAAGACTGCAATATTTATATATTTCACTAGTTTTCCAGTCCTATGATTCATGCCGTACCCTAGGATCTATCATTCAATCTAGTTTTCCAGTCCTAGGTTTCATGCAATACCCTAGGATCTATCATTCAATCTAGTTTCTCAGTCCTACGGTTCATGCAATGCCCTAGACTCTATTAATTGTTCTACAATTGTAACAAATTTTGTTAAATAAATTAAAAGCTACCCTACCAGCGAAACCGGGAGTACTGGGGGCGTGGTCAACAATCCTGCGCGCTTCCGCAACCCCCAAGACTGCAACGGAATGGGGTCCTAACACAAGGATCAAACACAAGGAGTTTCTTAGAACGGTATACAATTACTGTAAACAGGTAGAGGATTTTATTCTGGAAAGAACGCCACTCGAAACGCGGAAAATGGACTCCGAACGGGCCCTAAACTGGTCGAAAACGATGAAACTGTCCAAAATCAGACGTCTGGAACCTCTTCCAGACGTCTTAAAAGGTGGGCCAGATTGTACCTTTGCTCAGTGTAGTCCTTCAGACGTCCAGAAGCCTGCTGGAACGTCTGACCCTGGTTCCCAGACGTCCGATGGTCACCCCGGACGTCTGGAAGTCCTCTCCGTTGTCTGGCACTGCGGCCAGACATCCGATTCACGTGGGATGACGAGTCCTCGCGCCCTCTCGAGCAAAACCTGCACGCACCCACACCTGCTCTCAGCACGACGAATCACAGACGAAGGCGCAGCGGACGGCTGCATGGCCGTACACGCGAAAAAGGAAGAAGATAGAAATATCTTACCTACCAGACGTCTGGACTGTCCTCCAGACGTCTTCACCGTCGTCTGGTCGTAAGCCCAGATGTTTGATTCTGGAAAATTTTCCAGAATTAGAGCCCAACTCGCTCTCCGCCCGCGACGCACGGCCGTGTTGCGCCCCGTCCGCCTGCTGCCCGAGCTGCAGCAGCCCCTCCGCGACACTCCATGCCCGCTGCTCCCCCGTCGGGCGGCTCTAGCTGCCCCAGCAAGCTCGAGCCCTCACGGTCGAGCGTCTTCTTCTTCTCGCAACACCCCCTCCCGCACACTCGCTGCGGCCGCTACTGCCGCTGCTTGCTCCCTCGCACTCTCGCACTAGCAGGGAGAAAGAGAAGAGGAAGGCGGAGGAGATGAGGGTGAGGGAGAGAGCGTCCTTATAAGGCCGCGCGGGAGGAGAGAGAGAAAAAGAAAACGAAGGTGGCGGGTACAGTCTGCGCGCAGACGCAACCTGGTACGCCGAAAAAATTTATTACCAGACGTCTGGGAAGGGTCCCAGATGTCTGGACAGACGTCTGGACCACTTCCCAGATGTCTTAAAAGTCCGTCTGATGCCACGTTCGTAACAATCATCATTGGTGGCAGGGTCATAGAGTTGTGTCCTATAAGTGGAGAGACTATTTCGATAAGCAGTTGAGGTTCCATACCATATATCAGGCTGAATGGTGTGTGACTCGTGGAAGTCCTTTGGCAAGTCCTGTAGCCCCATAGCACGTCTGGCAACTTTTCCACCTGTCTCTCTTTAGTTAAATCTAGTCGGTGTTTTAGCGCTAAGATGATGGTGCAGTTGGTCACTTTCGCTTGCCTGTTCGCTTAGGAATGTCCCACGGATGTAAAGCATAGGCTGATACCCCAGCTGGTGCAAAATTCCGTGATTTTTTTGTAGGTGAACTAAGTGCCATTGCCTATGACAATGTACTAGGACATCCCATAGCGAGCTACAATGCCTTTGCGAAGAAGGAGATAACTTTATCAGCTATTGGGTTGTCCATAGCCTCAGCTTCGACCCATTTGGAGAAGCAATCAACTACCACCAGTATGATTCGCTTTTGAGCCAAGGCTAGCGAAAGGGCCAACGAAGTCCATGCCCCATTTTGCAAACGGGATGGGTGACATCACATGCACTAGCTTTCTAGTCGGCAAGTGGTGCATGGTAGCGAATCGATGGCACTTGTCACACTTACAAAGTCCTTGCAATGTTGCTTCATTTGGGGCCAAAAGTAGCCCGCCTGGAATAGCTAGGCCAGAAGTACCTTATACTCTTCGTGATTCCTGATAACGCTACATTTTATGGTGATAATTTTGCCAATCAGGATTTGTCTTAAGGATAATACGGACAAAGAATACACCATAAATGGGCATGGGATCATGACATGCATCGCACATCAAGATTGCTTGTAATTCAATGTTAATAGCCATTTGTACAAGTTCATGTCAAAACAGGCTTCATATGAGCAATCGAACTGCATGGATGGATTTAGAACGACGAACGAAGTCCAACGGACTCAAAATCAACCCAATTCGGTGCATCCAGGCCACCGCCCCACCTCTTCCATCATCGCAGAGACAAATCTGAGCTGTTCGATCTTCGATTGGACGGCTGAGAGCCGTGCACCCTCCGCGACAATCCGCGCTCTCAGCGCAGCGATCCGCACCTCAACTTCAAGCTGAGAGGCGAGGGATCGAGCCACAGCACGCATCAAATCCAAGAAAAGGAGCGTGCAGGAGAAATTGAACCGTTGATAAGCGTGCGGAAAGAGTGGATGAAGGCACGCGGCCTGATCTCGAGCACTCATTCCAGATGCACGCGATGACGCGTGAGGCACGCGTTGCACAAGTGTGATCCGCGAGTGTGCCCTCCACGCAATCTCAACCATTCGATCTTCGACCGGACGGTCCTTAAGGCGTGCACTTGGATTGCGAAGAGGAAGCAGCACAGTGCGCGTGGAGGATCGGCGGGCAAGGAGGCTACACCAACAGTTTTGGCATGGGTTTAGTGACGTCCCGAACGTCGCTAAAGCCCCTACTTCATTTATAAAGCCCTTCCTCCTATATAAACCCCTTCCAACTACCCATGTAAAGCATTCAATTCCCTTGCAAGTCTTCTACCCTACTCCTAGCCACCCTTGGCACCCTTTTGTAAATCGTCAGAGTCGATGAACCGCCGACGGAGCCCTCCTCCACCGCCATGGCCGTCTCACCGTCTCCTTTCTCTCTCTCCTCTATCTTAGCATTACTTTACTTTAACTTAAACATTTGTCTATGGTTGTATTTACAAAAACTTAAGTTGCATGTTAAATGAAGATGTTTCTTTTCTAGCTATTGTCGCTCTTTTTTTTCCACCAAGTTTTTTTTCCTTATCGTGAGTTGCATGAATGACATGATCAAAAGATTCTAGCCCTACTCTCTCTCTCCCCCTCACTCGTTTCTCTTCTCCCATGTTTTTTCGTAAGTAAAACCCGCCATTTTCGTGACAACGAAGTGACAGAAAACTTGATTTTCATGCCTCCCTGTGTTCGACACTCAGACTCACGTCCATTTCTTTATTCAAAACCGACGTGCAAACGCAAGTTACAACGACACTCTTAAACAAACGCATCCGGACCACGTCATCTTTTGGCACCGTTGCCGGGGAGGCAACGGATTTATTTTGTCGCTTCCATTCTACATCCATACTCACATCGTCTGACTCATTTTCTCCCTCTACTTGATTGATCGCAGGAACTCGACGTCGGGGCGACGAAGGAGTGCGACTCGTGATGGCAAGGATGGAGTAAGCGCAGCAAGGACCGATTGTGAGTATTTCTTTTCCCGTGGTTGTTTGCTTGCTTAAAAAAATCTAAAAAAATTTTAAAATCAGAAAAAAAATTGGCGTGGTGAATGATTGCTTGATCCTCATCCTTAACTCATCACCCAACAAAAAAAAATAGTCCAACGTTCTTAAAGACTTAATCTTTTTGGAGTGTTTTCTATCTTTTTGAGTGGTGTTTGCGAAGCCACCATAAATTGACATGGGCTGCACCACTCACCCCTAAAATCGACTCATCTGGTAGAAGTTGCATGAACACTAGGATGAGCACATTAGGATTCTAGAGCCTCATCACTCTAAAGGAAATTCACTCTTACCTGTTGTGTGAAAAACTTGGCGTGCCCACTTGAAACTTGCCTGAAAACACTAAGATACGTCAACCCTAAAAGACACTAAAGTAAGGATAAATGTTAAAAGACACCATATCTTAAATCCTTGCTTGAAAATCATGTCTTGTTAAGACCACGCACATCTAAATTAAATAACTAAGAGGCATTACCCTAATTAACGCCTCATCACATAACCCGAGCACAAGCACTGCCCTAGCCCCATTAAAATAGAGTAGACGTGCCCTAGGTAGGACTGGGTCAAGTCTCAAGAGGCGTGGTTTTGTTTGCTGGGCACTTGGCCTTCATTCCCTTAGTAGAATCTGGTGACTAGATTGCGGGGAAGTGTCAAACAATCGCGGTTGTGGGGTCTACGGAACTGGCGACACAAGCCAAAGGAAGAACCTTCCCCACAATCCCCTTGTAATCAACCTGGCCAGATTAGCTTTGGGAAGGGTGGTCCTGTGCTTACAGACTTGATTGTTCCTTTGGAGATTTCTAGGTCTCCTAAGGAATACCCTATAAGGACTAGGCTTGTCTGCTTTGTTGTGCACACATGCTTCTCACATCTGTCTCTCTCTGCATCCTTTCCCTGTTCTTCTTTAGTTTATGCACGAGAGACGATCACTTCATCCCGAGTTGTTTATTTTAGGACGAGAAACCAGGAGACTTGACCTTGCTAGAGATATGGCCTAACCAAGAGTAGATGAGGTTGAAGACTAACCTCCACCAGATACGATGGCCATCATCCAGGCCCAGATTAATGCAAACCAACAGCTTCAGCAGCAACAGATCCACACTATCATGCAAGCCATACACCGGTTGCAAAACCCGCAGGGACAACCACCACCACCTTTGCAGGACCCGCAAGGGCAACCACCACTTGATCCACCACAATTCCAAGGCCAACCTAGGCCCCTCCGCAACTTCTACGTTCCTTCTACGATTCGGATTGAACCACACCTTAGGGTCCCCGAGGGGGGAGATGATTTTGAGCTGAAACCAAAGGTCCTAAGCCTGATTCAGAGCCACTTTCATGGGAGCTCAAATGAGGACCCCTTTCAGCACCTAAAGGATCTTGACCGGATTTCCCAGACAGTAAAACCAAGGAACATTAGCCTAGACATTGTTTTGATCAAGATGTTCCCCTTCTCGTTGAGAGACAAAGCGTCTCACTGGCTTAGAACTCTAGGAAGACCTATCTCCACCTAGGAAGAACTGAGGCATGCATTCCTAAAGAAATTCTTCCCCATAGGAAAGACCAATGCCCATAAAAGAGCCATTACCACCTTTACACTCTAGGGCAGGGAACAGTTCCATGAGGCATGGGAGAGATTTAACGAATTATTAAGGAAATGCCCACACCATGAGGTTCTGAGGTGGCAATTGGCCCAGATCTTCTACCACGGTCTGGACAGCAACCTTCGGAACTTCGTCGATGCCTCATGCGGGGGAAACTTCCTGAACAAAGAAGAGGAGAGCACGTTTGAGCTCTTCGAGTCTATGAGCGAAAATTCGCTCAACAATGCCTCCATGACCTAGTTTAGTCTATCCAGTCAATCCCGTGGTGGGATCTATGAGGTACAAGCGAATTCTGGAACGGTTGACATGGATATCATTGCTAAGAAATTGGATCGAGTGGAATTGGTAGATAAGAAAATAGATGAACTGTTGAACCAAACTAGGAACCCGCTACAGACTCTCTCCCTAGCAAAGGGAGCTCACAACGTAGACCTGATCCAGCCACTAAGCCAGATGCACCTGGAACAACCCCTAACCATGTTCTAGGGAGGGACCTTTGCTCCCTTAACCCCTGATTATTCTTTTCCCTCCCCCTCGACACCTTCTATCTTTAAAGATGTCCAGGCTATCCAAGGTTATTCCAAACCTAACCCCTTCTCCAACACCTACAACGCTGGATGGCGTAATCACCCAAACATTGCTTGGACGAACCAGAAACCACCTCAATTCTAGAACCAGCCCAGGCCAAACCATCAGCCAAACCTACCCTCCTATCAGCAAGGTCCACCGGTTAGACCCCCCTATAACCCAAAGAGGGCGGCCCCTCCCCCACAAAACCAAATGGACATCTTGATAAAAATGATGGCTAAAATGAACCAAAAACACTAGGAGGAAATGGCTTTAGTGAAGGGATAGTTGAGCCAGCTATTGGATTGTAAACAACAGGGATCCCTTCCTTCTCAGCCACAGCCACAACCAAACCTGCGAAACGTGATTAACAGAGGCCCCAATTTGCAAGGGTTCCAAGGCAATCCCGGGCAGGCCCACATGGCCCAGCCAACCCCACAAACACCCCCTGGGTTCGGTGCTTCTTCTTCCTCTTCTTCTCAAGGATCAACCCATGGTCCCAATGGCTTTGCAAATGCGGTGACCTTGAGAAGTGGCACTAAAACCTAGGAGCCCAAATGGCCGACACCTCCCGAGACTTCACCCCCTGAAATATCCGACTCTAAAGACGAGCAGGAAAGACCCAAGGACCTGGAGACGAACCCTAGTCACATTCAGACACCATATCCCGAGGCCTTAGAAAAGATAAAGAAAAGAAAGTTATTGTGGAAAATGAGGAGCTTTTGGAAATCTTCAAGCAGGTTCAAATTAATATCCCACTCCTTGAGGCCGTCAAGCACATCCCGACTTATGCTAAGTTCTTAAAGGACGCCTGTACGCCAAAGCGTAAGCCACAACCCCAAGCACCTAAGAAGGTTGTGCTCTCAAAGCAAGCCAGTTCTGTGATCTCTAGCAACCTTCCGCTCAAACGAACTGACCCAGGAGCACCTCTGATATCTTGCAATATCGGGGATATGCCATTTGATAGAGCGCTCATGGACTTAGGTGCTTCAATCAATCTGATTCTGACAACCCTGTATCACCAATTTGGATTTGGAAAGTTGATGCCTACACCTGTGACCATCCAGTTGGCTGATAGATCCATGAAGACCCCGAAGGGGTTGTCGAGGACGTGATTGTTCAGGTCAAGGACTTCTATTTCCCGCTCGACTTCTTGGTGCTCGACATGGAAGTCCCTGAACAGCTATAGAACACACCCATCATCCTAGGTAGACCTTTCTTAGCTACGGCTAAGGTGAACATCGATTGTGACACGGGATGCATGGAAATCGCCTTCGGAGACAGAAAGATGCAGTTGGATATCTTCAGGGTGACCAAGTCTTTCGATTGCGACTGGATTGAGGAGAACGACCCCGTGGAACCTCTGCTTGAGGAATGCCTTCCCCTTAGTTCCTTATCCGACCATCAGACCCAACCCTGTGATGACTGTTCTGGCCCATCCCCAACTGTGCATACTGACCTCTGTAGGGCTGATTACCATCAGCAGCCACGTTTGAGGAGATTGATGTGGATCAACTCCCACCTTTCCCCTATCCGTCAAGTATCATTCAACCCACACTCGAGCTGAAGCCGCTACCCGATAATCTCAAGTACGTCTTCCTTGGACCTGACCAAACTTTCCCAGTGATTATTAACACCCATATAATCAAGGATCAGGAACTCAGGTTGACAGTGACCCTATCAGAACATTGGGCCACCATTGGATGGACTATCTCAGATTTGAGAGGAATTAGCCTCACCTATTGCACTCACAAGATTATCTGGAAGATGGAGCTCAACCTTCCCGCCAGATGCAAAGATGACTAAACTCGAATATGCGGGAAGTCATTAAGAAGGAAATTATCAAATGGCTTGACGCTGATATCATCTACCCAATCTTCGATAGCCCCAGGGTGAGCCCCACTCAAGTTGTTCCCAAGAAAGCCGGGCTCACCGTGGTCACCAATTAACATGGCGAATCCATCCCCACTCGCACCACCACTACATGACGGGTGTGCATTGATTATAGAAAGCTCAATGCGGTGACCAAGAAAGATCATTTCCCCTGCCATTCATTGACTAGATTCTTGAGTGATTAGCAAGGCAAAAATATTTTTGCTTCCTAGATGGATATTCAGGATACAACCAAGTCGCAATTGCTCCTGAAGATCAAGAGAAGATCACATTTACTTACCCATGTGGCACATTCGCATTCCGTCATATGCCATTCGGGTTATGCAACGCACCCACTACCTTTCAACGTTGCATGCTAGACATCTTTTCAGAGATGGTAGGTGAATACCTAGAGGTCTTTATGGATGATTTCTCAATTTTGGGAACTCATTCGACCATTGTCTGAGCAACCTGGAGAAAATCCTGAAATGATGTATCGAGGCTAATTTGGTGTTAAGCTGGGAAAAGAGCCATTTCATGATTCAAGAAGGAATTGTCCTTGCTAAGGGCATTGAGGTGGATTGAGCTAAAGTTTATTTGATTTCCAAACTTCCCCACCTATCTCGATCATGCAAATTCGCTCGTTCCTTGAACATGTTGGCTTCTATCGAAGGTTCATCAAAGACTTCTCCAAACTCTCTAAACCCTTGACCGACCTTCTGGCCAACGATGTCCTATTTCACATAACATCTGATTGCATCCAGGCTTACCACACTCTCAGGGAATTAGTCTCCATCGCACCTGTGTTACAGCCCCCAGGCTAGTCCGAGGATTTTAAGATCATGTGTGATGCATCAGACTTTGCCATCGGCGCAATTCTGGGATAGAGATGAGACAAGAAACCTGTGGTGATCTACTACGCGAGCAAGACATTGGACAAGTGTGGGTGCAAGACCAGTTTGATTTTTTTTATTACTCTGATGATAACCTCATCATGAACCCTAACTAGCACATTTTGACCTAATAAATTGAACAAAAGCTCCTACAAAATCTAAGGGAAAGACTAAATCAGGGAATTGCAACTCTAAGAATGAAACAATACACAAGGGGTAAAACTATAATTTTACCATTGCAGTGAATGAATGGGATTTCTAAGGGTCTAGACACAGGTCAAATGGACTTAATAAGAGAAAAAGTGGGATGGTTTGATCAGGAAAGGGTTATGACAAAATCTGGGAATTAAATGACATTCTATAACCTTAAAACAAATCCACTTTAATTCACAAAGTTTCAGGCACGATAAAAATCAATTAAACCCTCTAAATTTCATAAAAAATTATCCCCTAGGGTTTAGAACCTTTAATTTGGCCATTGGAACCTATCTTGACCTAGATTGAGAACTATACCCAATTTTTGACCTAATTTAAGTTTTTGTGCAAATTATCTGATCAAACATGGTCAAACCTAAAATCCAACCTCACCATTGGATTTCTTAGGTCTAAATTAGGTTTATACCAAATTTTGGACCTAAGGAAAGGTCGCCTTGAGCCACTTTACAAAACAGTCCTCAATAATTACTTTTTGACCCTTAGCTTTTTAGACTCTTGCAGATGTCCCCTAGCTTTCCCGTCATTTTCTTCAAACGGGTCCCTCTGCCACCCGCGTGTGCAGCCATACCTTCAGCGACTTTGCGCGGAGGATGGCGCCACGCAGGCCTCGGGAGCCGACCCTACATTTGAAAGGGAGACTCCTTGCGTTGTCCCCTACAGCATGAGCTAGCTCCCATGCCATATCGGCCACCATACCTCTCGTGCGAATGCTCGAGAGGTATGGATCTTTTTTCAGCCGTACCTCCGACGAGGTACCTCCGTCTCCTCCTTGTGACTCTCTCTGCCAACACCTATTTAAGGAATGGCAACCCCTGCCACTTCCTTCAAGCCTGTTTTGGCCGAAGAAAACCCTCAAATTTTGTCTCCTCCTCCGGCCATTTGCCCGCAGGCTCCGGCGACCCTCCTCCTCTCTCATTGCCCTACCACCATACCAGTGGCAGGGTTACCTCCGCTGTCGTCCGCCGCGCCTTGCCGGACCAGCAGGCGCCCTCCAGCCTCTCTTCCTCGTCGTCGTCCCTTCCCTGGGCACCTTCGTCTCCGATGACGGCAACACAGCCGTTCGCTACCACCACTTCCCCCTTTGTCCAGAGACTCATAGATAAGTTCCCTCTGTCCTCTTTATTTCCCCTCTCTAATTTTGCATTTTCGATCCTTCTACGCCACTGTCCATCGCCACCTTCTCCACCTCCGGCAGACCACCGATGAGGCGCAGCCACCGCGTCGCACCTCCACACACCTCACCAGTCACCCCATGAGCTCCGCCACGATCCACTGATCACCTTCCGCACATTCACTAACCGCCAGAACCGCCCCACACACCCCCCGAACACACCCACCTACATAGCCACAGGGTGACCTAGGCACACATGCCCAGACCACCGGGCCAGCTTCACGAGTAATTTGATGAGGCCGTGAGGCTGTTTTTCTTGTCAACAGGTATATGGCCTTGACCGCCATTAGAGCGAGCTTGAAGAAGCTCGCAAGTCTCTTCTTTGGCCCCAGGCATCAGGATCCCAGGTCCTTGACGCGCGGGCATCCTTCACGAACAAAGCCCGCCCATCAATTGGAAGCCAAGGCAGCTGCAGCCTCTGCAATTGGGCGACGACCTGCTGCGGGCGCAAATGCAGAAGCGGACCTGGCCCGACCCGAATACCCTGCCTGTGCACACCTCGCACACCACCCACACCGGTGCGCTTGGTCCCAGGCGCGTCACCCAACTCGCATACCTGATTAAGGCTCTGGGAGAGCGAACCTTGGAGTGAAATAAAGAGAGAGACGCGGGGAGGGTAGGGGTTAGGTTTTGCCTAACTGGACGCCTGTGCAGGGAACAAAAGAGGAAGCAAAGGAGGAGGAGCGGCAAGGACTTAGCCGCAGAAAGGCAGCTGCGGCCAAAGACAAAGGATAAAGGACTTGGAGCAGCAAAAGGAAGCAAAGGAAGAAGAAGACGGCATTGTAGCTGTAGAGAAGCTGAGGCAAAAGGAGAAAGAAGAAAGCAATAGGCGCAGCTAAGACTATGCCGCACCAAGTAGCTAAAGCAGGAAGAGAAGAAAAGAGAGAGTAGAGGCACAGGGCAGAAAGAAAGGAAGAAAAAGGAGGCGCAGCTCAACAGAGAAGAAGAAGAATCCAAGAGGAAGAAGAAGAACTAGCAGCAGCGGCAGCTGAAAAGAAAAGGCAAAACACTGTAGCAAGTGGCGTTTAAGTCGTCTGACCCTTGGAGTCAGACGTCTGAAAAGAGAGAGAGAAAGGAAGACAAAAGAAGAAAGAGATAAGAAAAGAAGAAGGCATTTTTTCCTTTCTTTAGTTGTTTTCTTTTGTAAAACAATATCTATTGTAAATTGAGATTTTCTACGCTTCTAGAATCAAGTTTTGCTCCCTGAGTTCAACCTCGAAGAATTTTTATTTTCGAGTAATAAAATATAATCAAACCATTCGATCTTAACCCCGACCAGTTTTTGGCGCCATTGCCGGGTAGCAACGGGCATTCTAGAAGCTACAAAATCACAATTTCTGATTGAATACTGACTTGATCGCTCTTCTATTGTGCAGGCGCAAGAAGGCAAGAAGGAACAAGCAGCCGGACAACAACCACGCCAAGGGACAAGTAACCTTCTACTCTTTCTCTTAAGCCCCTTAAATTCTAAAAAGGAAAAAGAAAAGAAAAATCAATCTAGGGTTACCTGTCTTCTATACATAGTAATTCACAGAGTTGCCTGCTTTGAAATTTGAACACATTTTATCTGCATATCCACTTAAGGTAACTAGGGCTAAAACCTTCTTGCTTGAGCCCTAGTTACCTAACTTTGAGGCAACTAATTGGACCAATTAGATCCAACCTAGGATTCTAAGTTAGGGTTTTAGAGACACATCTTCTAATCAAGAACTGAAAATTCCCAAAAGAGGTGTGCCTAAACCATTACTTGAAAAGACCTATTAAGAGAAACCCTAAGCAATCTGGCACTTAATTCACTTGAACACTAAAAGAAAGGACCTAATAAGCTCTCACAGGAACTAATAAGTGAAGTTAATCCCTTGGATCAACCAACCTTTAAATTAGGTCACTTTTTACACACAAAAGGCTTAAAGTTCAAGTGAAAACCTAAGCACCTTGAGCTTAAGTAAAAGTGGTAGAGTTAAGAGGTCAAGGTCCCCATTCTGGTCTACCTGGAATCTCAGTGACAAGAGAGTTCGGGTGGGGGAAAACCTGTAACCCGTGGGGGCGCTCTTCCTTGTAGGGATCTTCGCGGGACTCACCCTCTCTGGCTGCCCAGATAATTCTCAACTGGATGACCTTCTGATCAAGGGGTATCATCCACCCTGAACCTCTATAGTCACCCAGCATTGTGGGTGTCTTGATTGGGTCCAACACCTTCTAACCTCGTCTAATCCATTAGTGCATGTTCGATAAGAGGTCCTTGAAACCTCCTCTAGAAATCCACTCTCCTCAAGGTCAAGCCTCGGTACCCTTGTTTGTACGACAACCACTCCACATAGACCTCTCTTCTGACTCTGAACCTAATTCCCCTTCTTCCACCATGGCTCAGCCTGTTGAAGAAGAGAATAATCTTGAGCACCAGCACCAGCATCTTAATGATCTCTTCCAAAACATCATGAACCCACCGCAGCGTCCCATGATGCGAGATCACTATATTCCCACTGCGGTAGCAATTGAGCCTCGACTCAGAATCCCGACTGGAGGACCTGATTCCGAATTGAAGCCCAACATGATTCATGCCATACCTAAATTCTATGGGCTTAACTCTAAAAATCCCTTCCAACATATCAAACAGCTTAAGCATATGGCCCAGACCTTCGCGTCAGATGTGCAGAATCGGGATATCTTACTCATGAAGATGTTCTCTTTCTCCCTTATGAACAAGGTGACTCATTGGTATCAGACACAGACCTGCCCAATCAACACTTGGGAAGAACTTCAGTCCGAGTTTTTGAAGTTCTTTCCCATTGGTCGAACAAACGCCTTGCGCCATCAGATTACTCCTTCACGCAGCAGACGGGAGAACCTCTTCATGAAGCATGGGATTGATTCCAGGATCTCATGAGAAAGTGCCCCCATCACGGAGTTCCTAAATGGGAACAAGTCCAGTCTTTTTACCATGGACTCCGTGAAGATATTAGATTGTTCATCAATGCAACTTGCGGAGGGAATATCATGGGTCAACATGAAGACACCGTGTGGGAGATTCTCGAGAATATGTGCGGGAACTCCATCAACAATGACTCCATGGGATTATTCGACTAGACGAATACCCGCGCAGCAACGAACCTTAGGGGAGCACATGAGACGCAGGACCTATCCGCATCAGTCGACCTGGAATTAATGGTCTGTCGGTTGGACAATGTCTCAATTATTGAGAAGAAGGTGGACGAGCAAACTCAGCACTTGCAGCGAGCCACCTCTGCATAGAACTCCTTCGCACAGCCACCTCCTGCACGAGAAACTGTGCAGAACATTTTCCACCGACCTTCTCCAGGGATGGACCCGTATCCACCCCCATCTGACTCCAAGACCGGAGGGACCTCCGATCCTTTCTATCCTTGCCGGGGGAACCCTACTCCCCCATTTTCCGACTTTCCTGAGTCTCCTCAGACCTGCGAGGACCTTAACGCCATCCAGAATGACCCATTTTCTAACACCTACAACCTTAGATGGCGAAACCATCCCAATTTCCAGTGGGCGAGAAATTCGCAAAACCCAAGACCACCCTTTCAGCCCCGTCCACAAGCCCCTCATCCTTATTAGCCGCCTCAGCCTCGGCCCAACCCCACTTATCCATCCCGGCTCAACCAAGACCAAATGTCCCTTATCCTCCAAACTCTGGCTGACATTCAAAGAACGAATGCGGCTATCCAAAAGCAACATAAGGACGAAATCACAGAGGTCTACAACCAACTCGTCCAGTTGGCAAATTCTCCCCAACCAGGTACACTTCCTTTTCAACCTCTGCTTAACTTGAATAGCGTGCCGGCCTAGCGGCACGTTATGAACCCAAACCCGGGCCAAGCACATTTAATCTATCAGGCCCCTTATGTTCCATCACCTGACGGGATGGAAGCATCAACCTCCTATGCGGGTTACTAATAGCAGCAGCCCATCCTACCAACCCCCAACCAGAACCAGGTAGAACTAAATTCTGTAACAACCCGTAGTGGTAAAGCAACCTTAGATCCACCTTATCCAGACCACTCCAAGTCTGGTAGTGACCCAAACCCTAGGATAGTTATCCAGGATGTTCCTATCCCTGTCCCAGATCAAAAACCTAGACCTATCCTAGAGGAACCAACCAAGGTTCCATTTCCCGAGGCCTTGACCAAGGGAAAGAGGACAACTAAACCCGTGGCTCCTGAGGAGAACCTGATCAAGCTCTTTGAGCAGGTCCAAATAAACATCCCTTTGATGGATGCAATCCGCCACGTACCGGCTTACGCACGATTCTTGAAGAACGTGTGTACACCTCAGTGTAAGTCGCGAACTAAGAGTGGGAGTCCAATTGTCCTATCAGAGCAAGCTAGCTCTGTGATCCTGAGTAAACTCCCACCCAAGGCAAAAGACCTAGGCACTCCCCTAATTTCATGTAAGATTGGTGAAACCTAGTTTGATAGAGCATTATTAGACCTAAGTGCCTCCATAAACTTGATACCCACATCCCTACTTAACCACCTAGAAGAATCTAAAATGAAATCAATTGAGGTGACATTGCAGTTAGCCGATCGATCTATCAAGTCACCTAAGGGAATTCTTGAAGACGTTATTGTTAGGGTGCGGGATTTCTACTTCCTTGTAGATTTCATAGTTCTAGACATGGATGCACCTGAGAATCCAAGGGATACACCGATCATACTAGGGAGACCTTTTCTGGTCAACGCAAGGGCCAGGATAAGTTGTGAAGAGGGCCAAATATAGCTGAAATTTGGGAATCAGACTCTCAAGATTGATATCTTTAAGGCCCAACAAGGGATTAATTGCGGTGTCGTTGAATAAATTTGTGATATCAAAGTAGTGGTTGATGAACCACAAATTGATGACAACATGATTATCCCTCATCAATCACAAGAAGATCTAAAATCGCAATTAGAGGAGTCAGAACTTGATCTAGACTGACCCATAACTCCTACCCTTGTACCCCACACTCACTCTGAACCACCCGCTGCTGCTGATAACCCCATTCTTGAACTCAAGCCCCTTCCCAATCATTTGAAATGTCTTTTTGGGTTCCAATCAGACACTTCCGGTGATTATAAACTCCAAACTCACACCTAACCAGGAATCCCGTTTGATTGCAGTTCTCGAGCAACATCGCAGAGCCATTGGTTGGACTCTCAATGATTTGACTGGAATAAGTCCCTCTTACTACACACACCACATCTATTCTGAGGAGGGCGCACGACCTTCGCGTGAGATGCAGAGACGTCTGAACCCCAATCTACAGGAAGTCGTGAAAAAGGAGATCATTAAGTGGTTAGATGCAGGAATCATCTACCCAATCTCCGACAGTCATTGGGAGAGCCCAATCCAGGTTGTGCCCAAGAAGACAGGGCTCACCACCATCACGACTGAAATCGAAGAGGTCATACCTACCCATATAGCCAGCTTGTGGAGAGTCTGCATAGATTACCGAAGACTCAATTCCTCCACGAAGAAGGATCATTTCCCACTACCATTTATTGATCAGATTCTCGAAAAACTAGCGGGAAATAGATTCTTCTGCTTTCTTGACGGGTACTCCGATTACAACCAAGTGGCGATTCATTAAAAGGACCAAGAGAAGACCACATTCACCTGCCCCTTCGGGACTTACGCGTTCCAAAGGATGCCTTTCGGTTGCTGCAATGCACCTGCGACTTTTCAGCGGTGCATGCTTGCCATATTCTCTGATATGGTAGGTGATTATCTGAAAGTCTTCATGGATGACTTCTCAGTTTTTAGGGCATCATTTGACGATTGCCTCCAGCACTTGGTTCACATACTCAGGCATTACATTGATGTAAATCTGGTTCTTTCCTGGGAAAAGAGCCACTTTATGGTGCCTGAGGGGATCGTCCTGGGACACTTAATTTCTGAGAGAGGCATCCAAGTGGATCGAGCCAAGGTTAACCTGATTTCTAAACTTCCTATGCCTAGCACGATCAGGGACATCCAATCTTTTTTGGGGCACGTCGATTTTTACCGTCGTTTCATCCCTGAATTCTCAAAAATCGTGTGCTTTCGGACCACTCTTCTCTCTAAGGATGTACCCTTTGAGATTTCTAAGGAATACACTCAAGATTTTGAGATCCTTCGTGACCGAGTCACCCAAGTCCCGATCCTATAGTCCCCTGATTGGTCTCAACCCTTTGAGATCATGTGCGATGCATCTAACTTCACTGTAGGAGCGGTTCTATGGCAGAAGATTGACGGGAAACCCATGGTCATCTACTACGCTTGCAAGACACTTGACGAGGCTCGGCGTAACTACACGGTTATGGAGAAAGAGCTGCTAGCTATAGTATTTGCCCTTGAAAAATTCAGATCTTATCTTCTGGGTTCCCACGTCATAATCTACTCGGATCACACAGCTGTGAGGCATCTCCTTGCAAAGAAGGACGCGAAGCCTCGATTAATCCGATGGATCTTGCTATTGCAAGAGTTCGACCTCGAGATTCGCGACAAGGCGGGAAGACAAAATGTGGTAGCTGACCACTTGTCTCTCTTTCCTTCTGAGATCATCGACCCTTCTGGACCCATCACGGAGCATTTTCCTGATCAGCACCTCTTGACTATTGGTACCGGACTTCCATGGTTTGCTGATATAGTAAATTACCTAGCATCACACCAGATCCCGTCTGATTGGCCGAAGGCTAAGAAAGACAAGTTGCTCTCCGAGAACAAGTACTACATCTGGGAAGACCCGTACTTATTCCGCATAGGTGCTGACCAAATTATCCGGTGATGTGTCCCAGAGGTTGAAATCAATGACATACTCTCTTTCTACCATAACCAGGCTTGCGGTGGCTGTTTTTCTGGGCATAAAGCCGCATCAAAAATCCTCCAGTGTGGCTTTTACTGGCCCACTATCTTCAAGGATGCATACAGTCACTATAAGGCATGCAGTCATTGCCAAACTTTGGGCAACATGAGCCATTGCGACATGATGCCTTTATAGCCGATTCTCATATGCGAGATTTTCGATAATTGGGGGATTGATTTTATGGGCCCCTTCCCTATCTCGGACGGCTTCAAGTACATTTTACTCGCTGCTGACTGCGTGTCCAAATGGATCGAAGCCATTCCGACCCGAACCTATGATCACAAGATTGTCCTCAAATTCATTCATCAAAATGTCTCTGATGGAGGGACCCATTTTACCAATGCTCAGTTCAGGTCACTGATGACCAAATACGGGGTGTCGCATCGAATCTCTACTCCTTATAACCCCCAGACTAATGGTCTAGTAGAGCTATCAAATCGGGAGATCAATAAAATCCTGCAGGTTACTGTTTGACTTGACAAGAAGGACTGGTCATCCCGACTTCCAAAAGCTTTGTGAGCTTATAGGACCGCCCACAAAACCCAATTAGGTATGTCTCCTTTTAGATTTGTCTACGGGAAGGTGTTCCACCTTCCTGTCGAATTGGAGCACAAAGCCTATTGGGCAGTACGGAACTGCAACCTAGATCTTTCTAAGGCTGGAACCCACAGAAAGCCTCAGATAAGCGAGATTGATGAATTACGTCCTGATGCGTATGATAACTCGCAAATCTATAAAGAGCGGGTTAAAGCCATTCATGACAAGCACATATCTAGAAAGATCTTCCACCTTGGTTAGAAGGTCTTACTCTTCTATGCCCGACTTAAATTGTTCCCTCGGAAACTGCGATCCAAGTGGGTCAGACCATACCTTGTCCGACAGATTTTTGGAAATGGAGCCGTCGAGATCAATCCGCTCAGCCATGATTCCGAACCTTTCGTCGTGAACGGCCAAAGACTCAAACCGTTCATTGACGTAACCAATACAGATTTGGCTGAGTCATCATTTATCCTCCATTCTCCCTGAGCTTATTGCGCCCATCCGATGGCGTAAAACTCAGCGCTTAACAGGAAGTAGCTCGTCATTCTTTTTTAAAAATCGAAACCTTTTTCTGACAATTCTTTGCAGTTTAGGTTCATTCCTTAGGACAGCCGACTTCACCTCAGGTACTCGTATCTGAGATTAGAAATCATCAGCAACAGTCACCTCGACCCATCCACTCACCTAATATCTGTCATAATGCTTGAACCTGGCCAAATAAAAACCCACCTAATGTACAATGAGGACATTGCAAACCTTAGGCATGGGGGTTTGGGGTATGAAAAGTGCAATAAAAAGTCACAACAAGAAAAGGTTTCAGCACAAAAATTAACATATTCAAAAAAAAAATTGAGAGGAGGGAAGAAAGTGCTGGTAAACTTCATAAAGGAGGAGGAAAAGAGCAGAATATTAAAAAGGAGCACAAAATGAAAAAGAAAAGAGATAGTCATTAGTAAGAAATTAATGAATTAACCAAAGTTCTAGACCACTTCAAAGAAAAGTAAAGAGAAAGTGCATAACAAGATTGGTAAGAATGCGAACCCTAAGCATTCTTGGCTAGACTCTTAGTACCCGTTAAGATCTAGATATTCCTAAAAAGGTTGAAGAAAATGAAAAGTTTAAGTATTAGGTCTAAGGATTAAGTAGTATTCGGCCTTGTTAACTGACCTTTGGTTTACGGGACTCAGTAACCTAAGCACCCAAATTCACACACACAGTCTTGTTTAGCGAGCATAAATATCAAAATCACGCAGAAGCGTTTCAAATATTTTGAAAATGTCACCTAGATTAAGAGCGGTCAATCAACATAAGTTGATTTGGATGAGTTCCTGGCGCAGAGAGGTGGGAAATTTCCCTCGAAGATGCGTAACAACATATCATTTCCTCGGTGCTTATCTCCTAGGATATTTACATATCCTACTGGGGGCATGTAAGCACTCTGCTGGTTTAGATTCCATGGATGACATTATCACGAAATGTCAATTGCTAGGGTCTGAATTCGGCCATGGAACACCATGGTCGGGATTATCTCGAAATCTCGAAAGCTAGGGTTCTGGGGGTTACCATTGGCGGAGCTATCTCGAAGCATCAATTGCCAAGAACCTTCAAGGATTGATGATGGGGACGAGGAATCCGATACAGACCGTGTTGTGAAGCCAATCCTAAGCCAGAATTAAAAAGAGAGAGAAAACTCTCCAAACAAATAAACCCTCTGTCTCTCTCTAACAAAATGCACTGCAAACTGAACTAAGGCTAAAAATTTTTCAATCATGGGTGCTTTAACCATGGAGTCCAATAAACTTTAGGGTAGTTCCTATGGGCCTTAAAAACCTTTGCTAAAGACAGAGGCTAAAGCTAAACAAATCTGGATCTTAGTTGGTACTAAAGTACCTTGTAGGCCCATGGTTGGCATTCTGACCTAATCAAGGAGACAAGAAAAGAAAGCACTTATCAAATTTGATGAAAGGAATTCATGGTCTAGATTTGAGGTTAAAACCTTAAATTTTTGCTAAGGGACTAGCAAAAGCTAGGCATGGGGGTATGATTAGAACCTCATCATAAACCCTAACTAGCACATTTTGACCTAATAAATTGAACAAAAGCTCCTACAAAATCTAAGGGAAAGCCTAAATCAGGGAATTGCAAATCTGAGAATAAAATAATACACAAGGGGTAAAACTACAATTTTACCATTGCAGTGCATGAATGGGATTTCTAAGGATCTAGACACAGGTCAAATGGGCTTAATAAGAGAAAAAGTGGGATGGTTTGATCAGGAAAGGGTTATGACAAAATTTGGGAATTAAATGACATTCTGTAACCCTAAAACAAACCCACTTTAATTCACAAAGTTTCAGGCAGGATAAAAATCAATTAAACCCTCTAAAATTCATAAAAAATTGTCCCCTAGGGTTTAGAACCTTCAATTTGGCCATTGGAACCTATCTTGACCTAAATTGAGAACCATACTCAATTTTTGACCTAATTTGGGTTTTTGTGCAAATTATCCGATCAAACATGGTCAAACCTAAAATCCAACCTCACCATTGGATTCCTTAGGTCTAAATTAGGTTTTTACCAAAATTTGGACCAAAGGAAAGGTCACCTTGACCCACTTTACAAATTGGTCCTCAACAATTACTTTTTGACCCTTAGCTTTTTGGACTCTTGCAGATGCCCCCTAGCTTTCCCATCATTTTCTTCAAACGGGTCCCTCTACCACTCGCCTGCGTAGCCATACCTCCGGCGACTTTGCGCGGAGAATGGCGCCGCGCAGGCCTGGGGAGCCGGCCCCAGATTTGAAAGGGAGACTCCTTGTGCTGTCCCCTATAGCATGAGCCATTTCCTATGCCCTGTCCGCCACCATACCTCTCGTGCGAATGCTCGAGAGGTATGGGTCTTTTTTCGATCGTACCGCCGGCGAGGTACCCCCGTTTCCTCCTTCCGACTCTCTTTCTGCCAACACTTATTTAAGGAACGGCAACCCCTGCCGCTTCCTTCAAACCTGTTTTGGCCGAAGAAAACCCTTAAATTTCATCTCCTCCTCCTCCGGCCATTCGTCCGCAGGCTCTGGTGACCCTTCTCCTCTCTCGTCACCCTGCCACCATACCAGTGGCAGGGTTACCTCCGCCGTCGTCCGCCTTGCCGTACTAGCAGGCGTCCTCCAGCCTCTTCCTCGTCGCCATCCCTTCCCCTGGACACCTTCGTCTTCGGCGACGGCAACAAAGCCGTTAGCTACCACCACTTCGCCCCTTCGTCCAGAGACTCATAGATAAGTTCCCTTTCCCCTCCTCTTCATTTCCCCTCTCTAATTTTGCATTTTCGATCCTTCTACGCCATTGTCCACCGCCACCTTCTCCACCTCCAGTAGACCACTGGCGAGGCACAGCCACCGCATCGCACCTCCACACGCCTCGTCAGTCACCCCACGAGCTCCGCCACGATCCATTGATCACCTTCCGCTAGCACCGCCCCACACACCTCCCGAACACACCCACTTGCACAGCCACAGGATGACCTAGGCACGCACGCCCAGGCCACCCTACGCCACGCCGACCACCGGGCCAGCTTCACCGTGTCACGACGAAGCTTCCTGAGTAATCTGATGAGGCCGTGAGGCTGTTTTTCTTGTCAACAGGTACAGGGCCTTGACCACCATTAGAGCGAGCTTGAAGAAGCTCGCAAGCCTCTTCTTTGGCCCTAGGCATCAGGATTCCAGGTCCTCGACGCGCGTGCATCCTTTGCCAACAAAGCCTACCCATCAATTGGAAGCCAAGGCAGCTGCAGCCTCTGCAATTGGGTGATGACCTGCTGCGGGCGCAAGCGCAGAAGTGGGTGGGACATTTAGTCCCACCTCATTAGTTTGCAAGTGCCCCACCGCGCATAAGTTGCAAAAGTGACTTAGGCTTATCGCCTCAAGTCACACAAGGGTGAGGTCCCTCGCCCTCACTCACCCAGCCTCGTCCGTGACTATCCCCCGCGGACCTGGCCTGACCCGAATACCCTGCCTGTGCACACCTCGCACACCACCCACGCCGGTGTGCCTGGTCCCGGGCACATCACCCAACTCGCATACCCGATTAAGGCTCTGGGAGAGACAACCTTGGAGTGAAATAAAGAGAGAGACGCGGGGAGGGCAGGGGTTAGGTTTTGCCTAACCGAACTCTGGTGCAGGGAACAGAAGAGGAAGCAAAGGAGGAGGAGCGGCAATGATTTAGCCGCAGAAAGGAAACTACGGCCAAAGAGAAAGGGTGAAGGACTTGGAGCAGCAAAAGGAAGCAAAGGAAGAAGAAGAAGACGGCATTGTAGCCGCAGAGAAGCTGAGGCAAAAGGAGAAAGAAGAAAGCAATAGGCACAGCTAAGACTTAGCCGCACCAAGTAGCTAAAGCAGGAAGAGAAGAAAAGAGAGAGTAGAGGCACAGGGCAGAAAGAAAGGAAGAAAAAGGAGGAGGTGCAGCTCAACAGAGAAGAAGAAGCCAAGAGGAAGAAGAAGAACTAGCAGCAGCAGCAGCTGACAAGAAAAGGCAAAACACTGTAGCAAGTGGCGTTTAAGTCGTCTAACCCTTGGAGTCAGACGTCTGAAGAGAGAGAGAGAGAAAGGAAGACAAAAGAAGAAAGAGAGAAGAAAAGAAGACATTTTTTTCCTTTCTTTAGTCTTTTTCTTTTGTAAAATAGTATCTATTGTAAATTGAGATTTTCTACGCTTTTAGAATCAAGTTTTGCTCCCTGAGTTCGACCTCGGAGAATTTTTGTTTTCGAATAATAAAATATAATCAAACTGGTTGATCTTAACCCCGACCATACTCAAATACAAAAATTCTCCAAGGTCGAACTCAGGGAGCAAGCTTGATTCTACAAGCGTAGAAAATCACAATTTACAATATACTGTTTTACAAAACGATTAAAGAGAGGAAATAAAAATTTGTCTCTTTTCTTCTCTTTCTTCTTTGTCCTTTCTCTCTGTCTTCAGACGTCTGACTCCATGGATCAGACACCTTAAGTAGCCACTTGCTACAGTGTTTTTGCACTCTTTCTTCTGTTGCTGCTGCTTCTTCTCCTTGGCTCCTTTTTCTCTTCAGCAGCTTGGCCTTCCTCTCTGCGGCAGCTTCTTTTCTTCCTCAGGTGGCTTCTCCCTTTCCTCTTCTTTTGCTTCAGCTTCAGTCTTCTTCTTTCTCTTCCTTTTCTCCTTCTACTCCTGAGCCTTCTTCTTCTCCTCTCTACCCGCAACTGCTTTCGCGGCTAAGTCTTCAGCCGCTCCTTCCTTACTTCTTCTTCTGTTCCCTGCACAGGAATATGGTTAGGCAAAACCTAACCCCTACCCTCCCGACATCTCTCTCTGTTCCACTCCAGGGTTCGCTCTCCCAGAGCCTATTCGGGTATGCGGGTCCGGTGACGCGCCCGGGACCAGGCCCATCGGCGTGCGGTGGTGGGCGAGGTGTGCACAGGTTGGGTAATTGGGTCAGGCTAGGTCCTCGAGGGGCGGTCGCGGATGAGGTCGGGTGAGCGAGTGAGAGGGACCTCACCCCGTGTCACTGAGGCAATAAGCCTCAATCACTTTTGCAATTTATGCGTCTCAGGGTGCTTGAAAACGCCCGAGGTGGGACTATCTGCGCCCCACCTCTCGTGCGCACCCGTAGCAGGGAGTGCAAGCAAAAGCCACCCCAGCCGAGGTCTTCGCTGCCAATTGAAGACCTGGAGCTATGCGCGGAAGCCTTCCGCGCAACCTGGGCTCACCTCCTGGAGCTGAAAGAGCTTGGAGCTGCTTGCAAGCTTGCTCCAAGCTCGACGCTAATGGCGACGAAGGCTGGAGTCCTGAAATCAGCAAAACGGCCTCTCGGCCACGTAAGGACGCTCAGCAGGCTTCTCCAGAGCATGACGAAGTTACTGCAGTGGTCAGCGTGGCTCAAAGAGACCTAGGAGTGCGTGCCCAGGTCGGTCTTAGTCTATGTGAGAGGGTTTGTTCGGGGGAGGCAACAGTGGTTGGCGCGGTGAATGAAGGGTAGCAGGGTGATCAATGGGTGGAGGTGATGCTCAGGGATCAGTTGGAGAGGGGTGGATCTGTCTGTGGTGGTGAAATGACCTTGCCGGAGTTGATGGCCGGAGGTGGAGATGGTGAGGGTGGACAGTGGTATAGAGGAGTGGAAACAACAAATTGACAGAGGGGAATTAAAGAGAAGGGTAAGAGGGACTTAGCTGGTAGGTAAGGAGTGAACGGAGGAGGCGGAGGTGGCGAGCAGTTGGTACTGCCGTCGCCAGAGACGAAGGTGCCCAAGGGAAGAGATGGGGACGAGGAAGAGGGGCTGGAGGGCGCCTGCTGGTATGGTGAGGCACGGCAGAAGACGGCGGAGGTAACCCTGCCACTGGTATGGTGGCGGGGCAACGAGAGAGGAGGAGAGTCGCTGGAAGCTCGCGGGCAGATGGAAGGAGGAGGAGACGAAATTGGGGGTTATCTCTGGCCAAAACAGGCTTGAAGGATGCGGCAGAGGGTGCCACTCCTTAAATAGGCGTTGACCGACCGTGAAGCATGCGAAAGCGACGGGAAAAACCCCGCCAGAGATGTGGGCAGACGGAGACCCATACCTCTCGGCGTTTGCACGAGAGGTATGGCGGCCGACAGGGCATGGGAGCCGGCCTATGCAGTAGGGGGCTTCGCAGGGAGCTCCCCTTTCAAATCTAGGGCCGGCTCCGCATGCATGCGCGGCGCCATCCTCTGCGCAAAGTCGCCGAAGGTATGGCCTGCACATGCGGGTGGCAGAGGGATCTGATTAAAGAAGATGACGGGAAAGATAGGGGGTCTTTGCAAGGTTTCAAAAAGCTAAGGGTCAAAAAGTAATTATTGAGGATCATTTTGTAAAGTGGGTCAAAACGACCTTCCCTTAGGTCCAAATTTTAGTATAAACCTACTTTTGACCTAAGGAATCCAATGGTGAAGTTGGATTTTAGGTTTGTCTATGTTTGACTAGACAATTTGCAAAAAAATTCAAATTAGGTCAAAAATTGGGTATGGTTCTCAATCTAGGTCAAGATAGGTTCCAACGGCCAAATTGAAGGTTCTAAACCCTAAGAGATATTTTTTCATGAATTTTAGAGGATTTAGTTGATTTTTATCTTGCTTGGAACTTCATGAATTAAAGTGGGTTTGTTTTAGGGTTATAGAATGTCATTTAATTCCCAGATTTTGTCATGACTCTTTTCTGACCAAACCATCACACCTTTTCTCTTTTTAAGTCCACTTGACCTGTGTCTAGATCCATAGAAATCCCATTCATGCACTGCAATGGTAAAATTGTAGTTTTACCCCTTGTGTATTGTTTTATTCTCAGATTTATAATTCCCTGATTTAGGCTTTCCCTTAGGTTTTGTAGGAGCTTTTGTTCAATTTATTAGGTCAAAATGTGCTAGTTAGGGTTCATGATGAGGTTCTCATCATACCCCCATGCCAAGCTTTTGCTAGTCCCTTAGAAAAAATTTAAGGTTTTAACCTCTATTCTAGACCATGAATTTCTTTCATCAAATTTGATAAGTGCTTTTTTCTCTTGTCTCCTTGATTAGGTCAGAATGCCAACCATGGGCCTAAAAGGTACTCTAATACCAACCAAGATCAAGATCTGTCTAGCTTTAGCCTCTATCTTTAGTAAAGGTTTTTAAGGCCCACAGGAACTACCCTAAAGTTTATTGGACTCCGTGGTTAAAGCACCTGTGCTTGAGACATTTTTAGCCTTGGTTCAGTTTGCAGTGTGTTTTGTAAGAGAGAGACAAAGGGTTTATTTGTTTGGAGAGTTTTCTCTCTCTTTTCTTTTTAATTCTAGCTTAGGATTGGCTTCACAACACTGTCTGTATCGGATTCCTCGTTCCCATCATCAATCCACAAAGGTTCCTACCAATCGATGCTTCGAGATAGCACCGCCCATGATAACCCCCAGAACCCTGGCTTTTGAGATTTTGAGATAATCCCGCCCATGGTGTTCCGTGGCCGAATTCAAATCTTGCCAATTGACATTTCGTGATAATGCCATCTATGGAATCTGAACCAGCAGAGTGCTTACATGCCCCCAATAGGATATGTAAATATCCTAGGAGATAAGCACCAAGGAGATGATATGTTGTTACGCATCTTCGAGGGGAATTTCCCAACTCTCCGCGCCGGGAACTCGTCCAAATCAACTTGTGTCGATCGGTCGCTCCTAATCTATGTGACATTTTCAGAACATTTGAAACGCTTCTGCGTGATTTTGATATTTATGCTCCCTGAACCAGACTGTGTGTGTGAATTTGGGTGCTTAGGTTACTGAGTCCCGTAAACCAAAAGTCAGTTAACGATGTTGAATACTCCCTAAGCCTTAAACCTAATACTTAAGCTTTTCATTTTCCTCAACCTCTTGAGGAATATTTAGATCTTAACGGGTACTAAGAGTTTAGCCAAGAAGGCCTAAGGTTAGCGTTCTTACTAATCTTTTTGTGCACCTTCACTTTACTTTTCTTTAATGTGGTCTAGAACTTTGGTTAATTCCTTAATTTCTTACTTATGACTATCCCTTTTCTTTTTCATTTTGTGCCCCTTTTTAATATTCTGCTCTTTTCCTTCTCCTCCTTTTGTAAAGCTCACCAAAAAGTGCTTCCCTCTTTCTCCCCCCCCCCCCCCGTTTTTTTTTGTTTGACATATGTGAATTTTTTTTGCTGAAACCTTTTCTGGTTATGAATTTTTATTGCACTTTCATACCCCCCATGCCTAAAGTTTGTAATGTCTTCACTGTATATTAGGTGGGTTTTTATTTGGCTTGGTCCATGCATTATGACAGATATTAGGTGAGTGGATGGGTCGAGGTGACTGTTGCGGACGATTTCTAATCTCAGGTACGAGTACCTGAGGTGAAGTCAGCTGTCCTAAAGTGCAAAGAAATGTCAGAAAAAGGTTTTGGGTTTTCAAAAAGAATGACGGGCTGCCTCCCATTAAGTGCTGAGTTTTACGCCATCGGCTGGGTGCAATTAGCTCAGGGAGAATGGAGGATAAATGATGACTGAACCGAATCTGTATTGGTTACATCAATGAACGGTTTAAGTCTCTGGCCGTTCACGATGAAAGGTTCGAAATCGTGGCTGAGCGGACTGATCTCGACGGCTCCATTTCCAAATATCTGTCGGACAAGATATGGTTCGACCCACTCGGATCGCAGTTTTCTAGGGAACAATTTAAGTCGGGCATCGAAGAGTAGAACCTTTTGACCAGGGTGAAAGATCTTTCTAGATATGTGCTTGTCATGAAAGGCTTTAACCCGTTCTTTGTAGAATCGCGAGTTTTCATACGCATCGAGGCGTAATTCATCAATGTCGCTTATTTGAAGCTTTTTGTGGGTTCCAGCCTTAGAAAGATCTAGGTTGCAGTTCCGTATTGCCTAATAGGCTTTATGCTCCAGTTCGACGGGAATGTGACACACCTTCCATTACACCAGTCTAAAAGAAGACATGCCTAATTGGGTCTTGTGGGCGGTCCTATAAGCCCACAAAGCTTCTGGAAGTCGGGATGACCAGTCCTTCCTGTCAGGTCGAACAGTAACCTGAAGAATTTTCTTGATCTCCCGATTTGATAGCTCAGCTAGACCATTAGTCTGGGGGTGGTAAGGAGTAGTGATTCGGTGCGACACCCCGTATTTGGTCATCAGTAACCTGAACAGAGCATTGGTAAAGTGGGTCCTTCTATCAGAAATGATTGCACGAGGAATCTCGAACCGTGAGAAAATATTCTGATGAATGAATTTGATGATGATCTAGTGATCACAGGTTCGAGTCGAAATGGCTTCGATCCATTTGGACACGTAGTCAATAGCGAGTAAAATGTACTCGAAGCTGTCCGAGATAAGGAAGGGGCTCATAAAATCAATCCCCCAAATATCAAAAATCTCGCATACGAGAATCGGCTGTAAAGGCATCATGTCGCAATGGCTTATGTTGCCCAATGTTTGGCATCGAATGCATGCCTTACAGTGACTGTATGCATCCTTAAAGATAGTGGGCCAGTAAAAGCCACACTGGAGGATTTTTTATGCGATTTTATGCCCAGAGAAATGGCCATCGCATGCCTGGTCATGGTAGAAAGAGAGTATGTCATTGATTTCGACCTCTAGGACACATCGTCGGATAATTTGGTTAACACCTATGCGGAATAAGTACGGGTATTCCCAGATGTAGTATTTGGCATCGGAGCACAATTTCTCTTTCTTGGCCTTCGGCCAATCAGACGAAATCTGGTGTGATGCCAAGTAGTTTACTATATCAACAAACCATGGAAGCCCGGTACCAATAGTTAAGAGGTGCTCATCAAGAAAATGCTCCATGATGAGTCTAGAAGGGTTGATGACCTCAGAAGGAAGGTGGGACAAATGGTCAGCTACCACGTTCTATCTTCCCACCTTGTCACGAATCTCGAGGTTAAATTCTTGCAACAGTAAGATCCATCAGATTAATCAAGGCTTCGCATCCTTCTTTGCAAGGAGATGCCTCACAGCAGTGTGATCTGAGTAGATTATAACATGGGAACCCAGGAGATAAGATCTGAATTTTTCGAGGGCAAATACTACAACCAGCAGCTCTTTCTCCGTAACCGTGTAGTTACGTTGAGCCTCGTCAAGTGTCTTGCTAGCGTAGTAGATGACCATGGGTTTCCTGTCAATCTTCTACCCCAAAACCGCTCCTACAGCGAAGTCAGATGCATTGCACATGATCTCAAAGGGTTGAGACCAATTAGGGGACTATAGGATCGGGGCTTGGGTGACTCGGTCACGAAGGATCTCAAAAGCTTGAGTGCATTCCTTAGAAATATCAAAGGGTACATCTTTGGAGAGAAGAGTGGTCAGGGGGCACGCGATTTTCGAGAAATCAGGGATGAAACGACGGTAAAAATCGACGTGCCCCAGAAAAGATCGGATGTCCCTGATCGATTTGGGCATAGGAAGTTTAGAAATCAGGTTAACCTTGGCTCGATCCACTTGGATGCCTCTCTCAGAAATCAAATGTCCCAGGATAATCCCCTCAGGCACCATAAAGTGGCTCTTTTCCCAGGAAAGAGCCAGATTTACGTCTATGCATCACCTGAGTATGTGAACCAAGTGCTGGAGGCAATCGTCAAATGATGCCCCAAAAACTGAGAAGTCATCCATGAAGACTTCTAAATAATCACCTACCATATCAGAGAATATGGCAAGCATGCACCGCTGAAAAGTCGCAGGTGGATTGCAGAGACCGAAAGGCATCCTTCGGAACGCGTATGTCCCGAAGGGGCAGGTGAACGTGGTCTTCTCTTGGTCCTCTGGATGAATCGCCACTTGGTTATAACCAGAGTACCCGTCAAGAAAGCAGAAGAATCTATTTGCCGCTAGTTTTTTGACAATTTGATCAATAAACGGTAGTGGGAAATGATCCTTCTTCGTGGAGGAATTGAGTCTTCAGTAATCTATGCAGACTCTCCACGAGTTGGCTATACAGGTAGGTATGACCTCTCCGGTTTCAATCGTGATGGTGGTGAGTCCTGCGTTCTTAGGCACAACCTAGATTGGGCTCACCCAGCGACTGTCGGAGATTGGGTAGATGATCCCTGCATCTAACCACTTAATGATCTCCTTTTTCACGACCTCTTGCAGATTGGGGTTCAAACGTCTCTGCATCTCACGTGAAGTCGTGCACCCTCTTTAGAATAGATGCGGTGTGTACAATAAGAGGGACTTATTACAGTCAAATCATCGAGGGACTTGGCTCTGCGATGTTGCTGGAGAACAGCAATTAGACGGGATTCCTGATCAGGTGTGAGTCTGGAATTTATAATCACCGAAAATGTTTGATTGGAACCCAAAAAGACATATTTCAAATGATCGGGAAGGGGCTTGAGTTCTAGAACGGGGTTATCAGCAGCAGCGGGTGGTTCGGAATGGGTGTGAGGAACAAGGGTAGGAGTTAAGGGTGTGTCTAGATTGGTTTCAGATTCTCCTAATTGCAGTTGTAGGTCTTCTTGTGGTTGATGAGGGATAATCATGTTGTCCTCAATTTGTGGTTCATCAACCACGGCTCTGATGTCACAAATTTGCTCTACCACACCGCAATTAATCCCTTGTTGGGCCATAAAGATATCAATCTTGAGAGTCTGATTCCCAAATTTTAGCTCTATTTGGCCATCTTCACAACTTATGTTGGCCCTTGCAGTGGCCAGAAAAGGTCTCCCTAGTATGATTGGTGTATCCCTTGGATTCTCAGGTGCGTCCATGTCTAGAACTATAAAATTTACAGGGAAGTAGAAGTCCCTCACCCTAACAATAACATTCTCAAGAATTCCCTTAGGTGACTTGATGGATCGATCGGCTAACTGCAATGTCACCTCAATCTCTTTTAGTTCAGATTCTTCTAGGTGGTTAAGCAGGGATGTGGGTATCAAGTTTATGGAGACACTAATTAAGAGTAGAAAAGTCACTTAGGTTAACTCGAAATTATGTCGATTGTGTAGTATAGGGTCAAATTAACTTAACATTTTAGAAATTTTTACTGGTTGAGTCCAGGTCGTTCGCTGGGAGGTATAATTTTTTTCCAAATTCACCAATTTTCTTTTATTTCTTTATAAGTTTAGAAGGTATAACTAGGTTGATTTTAAGAATATGAATTTTGCCAAGATATTTAAACTATAAAGAATATATAAAATTCCATATGACAAACATATTTACTCAAAATGATGTATTTTATTAACAAGTAAACATGTTTGTTTTCCAATTTTATTTCAAAGAAATTAAGGTAATAAGAATTGTTCTATTAAAATATGCCTTATTACAAATTTAAGAACAAAAAGAAATGAAAATAATGCAAGAGAAACAAATTCTTTTATTTATTTCTTCAGCCTCTCTCTTCTTCTCTTTACTTAATTCTTTTTTTCTCTTCTTTTGCTTCTTGACTCTCTTTCTTACCTTTCTTCTTCTGTTCTGTTCCTGCCTTCTCCTTTTCTTCCCTTAGTCTTCTCCTTCTTTTGTTCCTTGGTAGTGCCTGTTCCCCTTAGCCATCAACTTCTTCCTTCAGCTTAACCTTTAGCACTTAGCCATCGACTTCTCTTTCAATTCCCTTAGACTTAACCTTCAGCTCTCAGCTTACCTTAACCTTCAGCGGCTCCTCTTTCCTTAAGCTTTCTTTTGAACCATCAGTTGAACCGGGTTTTTCTTTTTTTTACCCAAAAGTTATTTTATTTGCGGCGAGGTTCTTTCGAGGATACACAGCACCTTGAGATCAAGGTGGGACCAGACCCTACTCGGTCCTCGCCTGATTTCAATTTGGTTCGATTTCGATTTATTTCATTTCGGTTCATAGTATCGAGCCAATCCGGCTCAACCAACTTCCCAGGCCTCGCCCTCCCAGGGCACACTTGCTCACGCCCACTTGGGCGCACACCCGCAGGCACACAAGCCCACACACACACATACACATGCTCAGATAGGTTCAGAATGCTCAGATCGGTAACCGGTGTGCCGAGCGCTGAAGACTGAAGAGCCCATGTAACAAATTGCTTTTATTCCCAGGTGTGCGCTCAAAATCTACCGATGTGGGACTATATTCCCCCTTTCCAGACCCAACTTCAAATGATCATAACTCCCTACCCAAAGCTCCAAATCAAGTGATTCAAAGTTTTTTAGAAAGCTATAAGGTAGATCTACACAATTGCAGGGTCAATTTAAGGTTTAGATGATATTTTCCTCTTCAATTTGAAGAGTAAAATCAAGGGTTTCCTACGGGTAAAATTGCCTGGAAATGAAAATTAACTTCATAGAGTCCTCAGATGGACTTTTCTCTCTCATTTAAAGGTCGTATAGGTTCTAAATATTATTCTGCATCTGCTGGTGTAGTCTTGAAGCTCTTAAGACCTTCAGGAACATCCTGAAAGCTCTACACTTCTCTGAAAGCTTCAGAGTTCGAATTTTCAGACTAAAAATAGATGAATAGACACTTAAAAATGTTTATAATCAATTTCAACAAATTCTAAAGATTAAAACTAAATGATCTGGGCAGGATTCAAGTTCAAATCTCATCAAAATGCTTCTGCTGTTAGTTTGGGTTCGAAAATAACCCAAACTGACATGAATTAAAATCCTATCAAAAACATATTTGAGCTTAGTTAAATCTCTCTAAAACAATCCAACAGAATCTCAGAATCTGTTTAAGCTTCTCAATTCATCAAATCATACTCGGATTCAGAATATCAAACTCATGTTTGACTATAAGACCTCAAGTTTTGACTTTCTGATTAGTGCCTTCTCCCAAGAAATTAAAGCCCCAAATAGGATCTTTTTAACCTCAGGAACTCATTTAGATTCTTAGATAAGTTCTCTGACCAAGATTTTTAGGGTTTCAGGCTCGCCATCTGAGCTTCAAAATGTGTTCGTTCAACAGAGCAATTGGAAGGTTGTTATAGTATTCTAAGGGTTTAAACAGCTTCAGTGCATTACACTGAAGCTTCTAGGTTCCTTCAATGCTTCTTAAATCTCTCTATCAGACTTCTCCAACTCCTCCGGAGTTCGAGAAGACGAAGATCTATCTACAGCTCCAGTGGCTAAATCCTCAAATAAACTTTTGCAAATTAATCAGTGATCCATATTATATCATTATGGAGCTTCTTAATAAGTTTCATAGGCTGAACCTCAAGAATGACTCGCCGGAGCTCGCCGGAGCTCCGGTGAGTCCAGAAAATATGAAAACTGTGTTCAGATTGTGAAAATGTGCCATTTTAAATCTAAAAAGGTTCTTGAGGTTGCAAGGAACCTCAAGAACTCAATTAATTCCCATTTTGTTCATTAGAGTTAAGATTTGACAGTGAATTCATTTCTTTAAAAATCTGATTTGAAATAAGCTCAGGACTTGTTTAACCACTCAATTGAGAGGTTACAACAAGTCAACAGATAATAGCAGTCATAATTATATAGTTAATTAATAGTTTGAACTGCTCCTAAGCCGCCATTGACAGCGAGCTCAGGAGCTTAATTAAGATTGGACGTTTAATTTATATGTGATATTTATATGTATTATAGTATCGATTAGGGTCCATAAGTGATGGATAGATGATGATAGACCCTATGAAGGTGGAATTAACTCGACTACTGTCGCCATGGACAATAACAGTAGTCGGTGGAGGTGAAATTGATTTAGGTGATTAGGTGATTCAATTAATGATTAAGTGGATTAGAAATGGTCGTGGAAGATAAAGGAAGGTGGACAATGATTTCAAAAGATGAAATTAAGGCTCTGGCAAGCTCAAGGAGTTCGCCGGAGTCGGAGAAGATGAAACTAAAATCTGACATTAACAATAATCTATCAAACTATCAACTAACTAAGCTAACCTACTCCTACTCCTACTCTTAATCTAATATTACCTGGACGAAGGGGTCAATAGGGTTCCGCCGAAGGTTCATAGCGGACGACGAAATCAGAGGGTGAAAGAAAGATCTCTGGCGGGCGGATTTGAGGTGAAACAGAGGATTTCTTTGGTCGGCGCCTGTGTCAGAGACATAGTTGACCACGACGGATCTCCTCGGCAAGTCAAGATGGACGAAGGGAGTTGAAAATTGAAATGGAAGGTCGTCGGAGTTTTGGACGAATAGCCTATCAAAGTCGGCTGCAGTGTTAGAAGAGGGAAGGGAGCCAACTTGAGTGAAATTAGAGGGGTTAGGGGGTATTTATAATAGTTGGCGGCAAAGAGAATGGCGGGGTCTGGTCAAAGAAAGATCTTGAGGAGCTTAACCTCCGGCGTCGTCTCCGACGACGATGAGGTTATCTCCCACTGGAAATTAGGATTTCCGGTTAATCCAGACCGGTGGATGAAGAGGAGGTGGTGAGCGCAAGCTGCAAGAGCTTGGAGAAAAAAGAGTGGTGTCGGCAGGGCGATAATCGCGCGATGGTGTGACCCTCTGCCTCCAGCTGTTCATTCGGCTGAAGAAGAAGAAGAAGAAGGAAAGGGACTTCAATGTAATAAATCTTAAGGACCTATGTGAGAAATAAGGACCCGACTGTAATGAATTTTAAGGACCAAAATATAAACTCAGGTTTTGAAGGTTTATTTTAATTTAGATCTTTTTCAACTTTTTATATATGTTAGTAAATAAGGTAAATATTACGTTTACACCTTGAATTTACATTTTTGACCTTTTTAGATTAATTTATTAGATTAAATAAAATTACTTAAGTTATTATATACTTAGGTATACATTATATTTAAGTTACTTAACTTATTAATTAAGGAAATGATTAATAGGATTTCGAGTCCAATTCTTAACTAAATTATTAATAATGTTAATTGAATGATAAAATGTCATTTTTAACTTATTTTAAGGTCCTTTACTAAATATCCTTTATTCTATAATTAACCCTTATAAACTCATAACCTTAGCCAATTAACTAGGAAGACCAGTTAATTAGCGGTAATTAGAGATCATGATGTGTGTCTCATCAGGCACCTAGGTCTAATAATGCTCTATTAAACTGGGTTTCACCAATCTTACATGAAATCAGGGGAGTGCCTGGGTCTTTTGCCTTAGGTGGGAGTTTACTTAGGATTACAAAGCTAGCTTGCTCTGATAGTACAATTGGACTCTCACTCTTGGTTTGCGACTTACGCTGGAGTGTACACACGTTTTTCAAGAATCATGCGCAAGCTGGTACATGACGGATTGCATCCAACAAGGGAATGTTTATTTGGACCTGCTCAAAGAGCTTGATCAGGTCCTCCTCGAGAGCCACGGGTTTAGCTGTCCTCTTTCCCTTGGTCAAGGCCTCGGGAAATGGAACCTTGGTTGGTTCCTCTAGGATAGGTCCAGGTTTTTGATCTGGGACAGGGATATGAACATCCTGGATAACTATCCTAGGGTTTGGATCACTACCAGGCTTGGAGGGGTTTGGATAAGGTGGGCCTTGGGTTGCTTTACCACTACGGGTTGTCACAGAATTTAGTCCTGCCTAGTTCTGGTTGGGGGTTGGTAAGATGGGCTGCTGCTGTTGGTAACCCGCATAGGAGGTTGATGCTTCCATCCCGTCGAGTGATGGAACAGAAGGGGCCTGATAGATCAAGTGTGCTTGGCCCGAGTTCGGGTTCATAACGCGCCGCTGGGTCAGCACGTTATTCGGGTTAGGCAGAGGTTAAGAAGGAAGTGTGCCCAGTTGGCGAGAATTCGCCAATTGGGCGAGTTGGTTGCCAACCTCTATAATTTCGTCCTTGTGTTATTTCTGGATAGCCGCATTTGTTCTTTGAATGTCAGCCAAAGTTTGGTGGATGAGGGACATTTGGTCTTGGTTGGGCCTGGATGGATAAGTGGGGTTGGGCCGAGGTTGAGACGGTTGATAAGGACGAGGGGCTTGTGGACGGGGCTAAAAGGGTGGTCTTGGGTTCTGAGAATTTCCCTCCCACTGGAAATTGGGATAGTTTCGCCATCCAGGGTTGTAGGTGTTGGAATATAGGTCATTATAGATGGCATTGAGGTCCTCGCAGGTCTGAGGAGCCTCAGGAAAGTCAGAGAATGGGGGAGTAGAGTTCCCCCGGCAAGAATAAAAAGGATCGAAGGTCCCTCTGGTCCTGGAGTCAGATGGGGGTGGATACAGGTCCATCCCAAGAGAAGGTCTGTGGAAAATGTTTTTGTACAGTTTCCCTTGTGGGAGGTGGCTGTGCGAAGGAGTTCTGTGTAGAGGTGGCTTACTGCAAGTGCTGAGTCAACTCGTCCACATTCTTCTCAATAATTGAAACCTTGTCCAATCGACTAGCCATTAGTTCCAGGTTGACTGATGCGAACAGGCCCTACGCCTCATGTGCTCCCCTAAGATTCGTCGCTGCGCGGGTATTCGTCCAGTCAAATAATCCCATGGAGTCATTGTTGATGGAGTTATCGCACATATTCTCGAGAATCTCCCACACGGTGTCTTCATGTTGACCCATGATATTCCCTCTGCAAGTTGCATTGACGAACAATCTAATATCTTCACGGAGTCCCTGGTAAAAAGATTGGACCTTTTCCCATTTAGGAATTCCGTGATGGGGCACTTTCTCATGAGATCCTAGAATCGATCCCATGCCTCATGAAGAGGTTCTCCTGTCTGCTGTGTGAAGTAGGTAATCTGATGGCGCAAGGTGTTTATCTGACCAACAGGAAAGAACTTCTTCAAAAACTCAGACTGAAGTTCTTCCCAAGTGTTGATCGAGCGGGTCTGTGTGTGATACCAATGAGCCACCTTGTCCATAAGGGAGAAAGAGAACATCTTCATGAGTAAGATATCCTGATTCTGCGCATCTGACCCGAAGGTCTGGGCCAAATACTTAAGCTGTTTGATATACTAGAAGGGTTCTTTAGAGTTAAGCCCATGAAATTTAGGTGTGGCATGAATCATATTGGGCTTCAATTCGGAATCAGGTCCTCCAGTCGAGATTCTGACTTGAGGCTCAATTTCCACCACAACGGGATTATAGTGATCTCGCATCATGGGGCGCTGCGGTGGGTTCATGAAATTGTGGAAGAGATCATTAAGACACTGGAGCTGGTGCTCAAGATTATTCTCTTCTTCAACAGGTTGAGCCATGATGGAAGAAGAAGGGGAACTAGATTCAGAATCAGAAGAGAGGTCTATGTGGAGTGGTTGTCGCATAAACAAGGGTGCCGAGGCTTGGCCTCGAGGAGAGTGGATTTCTAGAGGAGGTTTCAAGGACCTCCTACCGAACATGCACTGATGGATTGGATGAGGTTAGAATGTGTTAGACCCAATCAAGACACCCAAAATATGTTGGGTGACTATATTGGTTCAGGGTGGATGATACCCCTTGATCAGAAGGTCGTCCACCTGAGAATTACCTAGGCAGCCAGAGAGGGTGAGTCTCGCGAAGACCCCTACATAGTAGAGCGCCCCCACGGGTTACAGGGTTTCCTCCACCCGACCTCTCTTGTCACTGATATTCCAGGTAGACCAGAATGGGGACCTTGACCTCTTAAGTCTACCACTTTTAATTAAGATCAAGGTGCTTAGGGTTTCACTTGAACTTTAAGCCTTTTGTGTGCAAAAAGTGACCTAATTTGAAGGTTGGTTGATCCAAGGGATCAACTTTACCTCTTCGTTCCTGTGAGAGCTTATTAGGTCCTTTCTTTTAGTGTTCAAGTGAATTAAGAGCTGGATTTCTTAAGGTTTCTCTTAATAGATTTTTTCAAGCAATGGTTTAGGCACACCTCCTTTTGGAATTTTCAGTTCTTGATTAGAAGATGTGTCTCTAAAACCCTAGCTTAAAATCCTAGGTTGGATATAATTGGTCCAATTAGTTGCCTCAGAAATGGGTAACTAGGGCTTAATCAAGAAAGTTTTAGCTCTAGTTACTTTAAGTGGATATGCAGTTAAGATGTGTTGAAATGTAAAAACCAGGCAACTTTGTGAATTACTAGATATGGAAGACAGGTAGCCCTAGATTGATTTTTCTTTTTCCTCTTTAGAATGTGAGGGGCTTAAAAGAGAGAGGGTTGAGGGTTACCTATCCTCTAGTGTGTTTGTTGTGCGGCTACTTTGTTCTTCCTTGCCTTCCTTTCCTGCACAACAAAAGAGAGATTGAATTAGTATAAAATCAGAAATTGTGATTTTGAAGCTTCTAAAATGCCCGTTGCTCCCCGGCAACGACGCCAAAAACTGGTGCAGGGTAAAACCAACTGGTTTGATTTTTTTTTATTACTCGAATACAAAAATTCTCCGAGGTTGAACTCAGGGAGCAAGCTTGATTCTAGAAGCGTAGAAAATCACAATTTATAATATACTGTTTTACAAAAAGATTAAAGAGAGGAAATAAAAATTTGTCTCCTCTTTTCTTCTCTCTTTCTTCTTTTGTCCTCCTTTCTCTCTGTATTCAGACGTCTGACTCCATGGATCAGACGTCTTAAGTAGCCACTTGCTATAGTGCTTTTGCTCTCTTTCTGCTGCTGCTGCTGCTTCTTCTCCTTGGCTCCCTTTTCTCTTCAGCAGCTTGGCCTTCCTCTCTGCGGCAGCTTCTTCTTTTCTTCCTCAGGTGGCTTCTCCCCTTCCTCTTCGTTTGCTTCAGCTTCAGTCTTCTTCTTTCTCTTCCTTTTCTCCTTCTGCTCCTGAGCCTTCTTCTTCTCTTCTCTCTGCCCGCAGCTGCTTTCGCAGCTAAGTCTTCAGCCGTTCCTTCCTTGCTTCTTCTTATGTTCCCTGCACAGGCATATGGTTAGGCAAAACCTAACCCCTACCCTCCCTACGTCTCTCTCTCTCTCTGTTCCACTCGAGGGTTCGCTCTCCCAGAGCCTATTAGGGTATGCAGGTCGGGTGACGCGCCCGGGACCAGGCCCACCGGCGTGTGGTGGTGGGCGAGGTGTGCACAGGTTGGGTAACCGGGTCGGGCCAGGTCTGCGGGGGGTGGTCGCGGACAAGGCCGGGTGAGAGGGTGAGAGAGACCTCACCCCGTGTGACTGAGGCGATAAGCCTTGATCACTTTTGCAATTTATGCATCACGGGGCGCTTGAAAACGCTCGAGGTAGGACTATCTGCGCCCCACCTCTCTTGCGCACCCGCAGCAGGGAGTGTAAGCAAAAGCCTCCCCCAGCCGAGGTCTTCGCTGCCAATTGAAGACCTGGAGCTGTACGCGGAAGCCTTCCACGCAACCTGGGCGCACCTCCTGGAGCTGGAAGAGCCTAGAGCTGCTTACAAGCTTGCTCCAAGCTCGGCGCTAATGGCGACGGAGGCCGGAGACCTGAAATCAGCAAAACGGCCTCTCGGCCACGTCAGGACACTCGGCAAGCTTCACTAGAGCATGGCGAAGTTACTGCAGTGGTCAGTGTGGCTCAGAGCGACCTAGTCGTGCGTGCCCAGGTCGGTCTGAGTCTGTGTGAGTGGGTTTGTTCGGGGGGAGGCGACAGTGGTTGGCGCGGTGAATGAAGGGTCGCAGGGTGATCAGTGGGTGGAGGTGATGCTCAGGGATCGATTGGCGAGGGGTGGATCTATCTGTGGTGGTGAAATGACCTCGCCGGAGTTGATGGCCGGAGGTGGAGATGGTGAGGGTGGACAGTGGTGTAGAGGAGTGGAAACAACAAATTGACAGAGGGGAATTAAAGAGAAGGGTAAGAGGGACTTAGCTGGTAGGTAAGGAGTGAACGGAGGAGGCGGAGGTGGTGAGCGGCTGGTACTGCCGTCGCCGAAGACGAAGACGCCTAGCGGAAGAGACGGCGACGAGGAAGAGGGGCTGGAGGGTGCCTACTGGTACGGTGAGGCGCGGCGGAAGACGGCAGAGGTAACCCTACCACTGGTATGGTGGCAGGGCGACGAGAGAGGAGGAAGAGAGTCGCTGGAAGCTCGCAGGCAAATGGCCAGAGGAGGAGGAGGCGAAATTGGGGGTTATCTCTGGCCAAAATAGGCTTGAAGGATGCGGCAGAGGGTGCCGCTCCTTAAATAGGCGTCGACCGGCCGCGAAGCGTGCAAAAGCGATGAGAAAAACCCCGCCAGAGACGTGGGTAGACGGAGACCCATACCTCTCGTGCGTTCGCTCGAGAGGTATGGCGGCCGACAGGGCATGGGAGCCGGCCTATGCAGTAGGGGGCTTTGCAGGGAGCTCCCCTTTCAAATCTAGGGCTGGCTCCCCATGCATGCGCAGCGCCATCCTATGCGCAAAGTCACCGGAGGCCTGCGCATTCGAGTGGCAGAGGGACCTGATTGAAGAAGACGACGGGAAAGATAGGGGGGTCTTTGCAACATTTCAAAAAGCTAAGAGTCAAAAAGTAACTATTGAGGATCATTTTGTAAAGTGGGTCAAGACGACCTTCCCTTAAGTCCAAATTTTAGTATAAACCTAATTTGGACCTAAGGAATAAAATGGTGAAGTTGGATTTAGGTTTGACCATGTTTGACCAGACAATTTGCATAAAAACCCAAATTAGGTAAAAAAATTAGGTATGATTCTCAATCTAGGTCAAGATAGGTTCCAACGGCCAAATTGAAGATTCTAAACCCTAGGAGATATTTTTTCATGAATTTTAGAAGATTTAGTTGATTTTTATCTTTCCTAGAACTTCGTAAATTAAAGTGGGTTTATTTTAGGGTTATAAAATGTCATGTAATTCCCAGATTTTATCATAACCCTTTTCTGACCAAACCATCCCACATTTTCTCTTATTAAGTCCACTTAACCTGTGTATAGACCCTTAGAAATCCCTTTCATGTACTGCAATGGTAAAATTACAGTTTTACCCCTTGTATAATGTTTTATTCTCTACTCAACAATTTCCTGATTTAGGCCTTCCCTTAGGTTTTGTAGGAGCTTTTATTCAATTTATTAGGTCAAAATGTGTTAGTCAGGGTTCATGATGTGGTTCTCATCAATGAGGCCCAACGAAATTTTACGATCACAGAAAAAGAGCTGCTCACTGTAGTTTTTGGACTCGAAAAGTTCTGATCTTACCATCTGGGATCCCACGTGACCATCTATACGAACCACTCGACCATCCGGCATTTGTTGGCCAAAAGGGATGCTAAACCCAGGCTCATCAGATGGATCCTACTCTTGTAGGAATTAGACCTGGAAATTCACGACAAAGTTAAGTCCAAGAATGTCGTGGCCGATCACCTGCTTAGACTCCACCCGGACCACATTGGGCCCTCCTTGCCCTTGACTGATACCACTCCTGATGAACAAATTCTGGCTGTGCATGAAAGGAAACTACCCTGGTATGCCGACTTTGTCAACTATCTGGTAGTAGGACAGACCCCGCACTACTGGTCCAGATAGCAATGGGATAAGTTCTTAGCTGAAGCCAAACATTATTTCTGTGATGATCCCATGCTGTTTTGCCTCTGTACCGACCAAATTATCTGGAGGTGTATTCCGGAGGAAGAAGTTCAAAGTGTGCTCTCCTTTTGTCATGACCAAGCTAGTGGTGGCCACTTTTTAGGGAAGAAGACAACTACAAAGGTTTTGTAGTCCGGATTTTACTGGCCTTCCTTATTCAAGGATGCACACAACTTTGCTAAGACTTGCTCTCGCTGCTAGACTTTGGGGACCATGATCAAAAAAGACATGATGCCCCTCCAGCCCATTTTGATTGTTGAGATCTTCGACGTTTGGGGGATCGATTTCATGGGTCCCTTCCCACCATCCAACGGATTTGAGTACATCTTAGTCTCAGTAGACTATGTCTCAAAATGGATTGAAGCCGTCGCCACCCGTCGATGCGATCATAAGGCTATTGTAATGACCCGTCGCACTTTTAGCATTTTAAGATGTCTGGAATCTCAGTCAGACGTCTATCCAGATGTCTGGACCCGTTCCCAGATGTCTAAAAATGAAATTTTGGTACTGCTCATTGCGCTCTGCGTGCGGGCGACGCGCAGAACACTCCTCTTCTCTCTCCCTTCCTCTTTCTTCCCCAAACCCTAAACCCCACTCCTTCTATATAAACCCCTATCTCCTCTCCACTCCACACACCAGCCACCACCACCTTCAGTGCTGTGCAGGAGTGGCGAGAGGGGGCGAGAGAGGGAGGAAGGAGAGCGCGGGAGGAGGAGGAGGCCGAGGTTGGAGGAGCTTCGGTGGAAGCTCGCACAGCCACCGCGGCGTGTGCGGGAGGAGGAGAGGGCTCGGGAAGGCAACCTCCCGGCCCTCTGCAGCGGCTGGAGCTACTGCAGCGCAAGGCGGAGAGAGCTGCGATCAGGTCTTGGTACTGGAAGTTTTCCAGTATCAGACGTCTGTAGTAGAGTCTAGACAACTGACGGGGTACTTGGACGTCTAGATTTAAAGCCAGATGTCTGAAAGCTCATTTATCGCAAGGTACGTATCTCCCTACGCCATGCATATCGCAATGCAAGGGAATATGTCGGTTAACCGCGCCTGTGATGTCATACGCAAGTGCAGTCTTGGGAAGGAGAACAAAATGCTTTCCCATGCACTTTTGGACGTCTGATCACATCACCAGACGTCCGGAGGTGCTTCCAGACGACCGGAGGCATTGTTCGACATCTGGAACTACCTTTAGACGATCGCAAAGAGGGTCTGGACGTCTGAGGATACCGCAAGGACTTAAGGTAAAGATCTGGCACCTTTTAAGACGTCTGAAATTTTTCCCAGACGTCTGATTTTGAACAGTAGGCACGTTTTTTACTCGTTTGGAGTTAGATTGGGGTCTGTTTTACGCAAACGAAATACCTGTACTTTTCTCGCAAGTTCCTCTACGTACTAGAGTCCTTTGTACACTATTCTAAACTCTCCTTTTGTGATGTATTCCCTTGTATAGGATTTCAACCTGTTGCGTGTTTGGGGCTCACAGAGACGCCTGGGTCTGCGGTTCGAGCCCCCATTACTCCAGTGTTGCTTGGTAGAGTGGTTTAATTCCTTTAATAATATTTAAATAAGAATGTGCTTGTGGAAATAGCCGAATGGAACCCTAGGATGTGGCATGAACCCTAGGATAGAGAAATAAATGAACCGTTTGAGCTGTATGATGTACTTGCATGCATGATAGAGATAAACTACCAGAAATTGCCTGTATTATAATTGTGAGTTGCCCGTTAGAATACGAGCTACCTATAATTAATGACCAATTACCTGTGAAATCACTAGCTGCATGTATCAAATTATGGAAACATGAGCTATCTGTATATGGATGAGAAATGAATTGTGAAAGGTGAAATCTGGACCGGAATAAATGAGGTAAACATGAGCATGAACCCTATGGGAAATTAGGAGTAGAACTCTTGTGGATAGACGGAAACCTGGATTGTAGATGGGAAGTGTGCTGGCCCTTGAGTACGTGGTACCAAGGAGAGAACTGGCCCCTTTTTGTGTAGAGCGGAGCTAGCCTCCCTTGGGTTGAAACCTAGGGTTAGGATTGACCACTCTACACCGACTCCTGTTGGCCCTCATGTACATGGTACCAAGGAGAGCTACTAGTGTAGGGAGGGAGCTAGCCACCCCACGGGGCCCGAGGTTCAGCTAGCCACCCTACACCGACTTGTTAAGCCCTCTGGGCAAACCGGGGTAGTCAGATGAGGGTGCGCGGACTGTGGAGGGGTGAGACCCCTATTTGGTTTGAGGGGCGAGACCCCTGTTCTGAGAGGGTAAGGCCATATACTGTTCCGTGCTATACTTTGGGCGTACCGGCTAGCAGAAACGACTGACCGCGTGTCAGTGCGGGGTAGCTACCATGCGCTTATCACACGTGCCGTAGTCACTGCTACGTCTTGACAGTGACCTCGAGGTGGTTGATTGGGTGTAGGATTACCACGGGAGACTCTCTTAGCCAGGAGAGCACCACGTGTACCTTCTACTCTACGAAAAAGACTACAATCAAGATCGTTCCCACGAGAAACATGCAAGATCAAGAAGATCTGGATGCTTGAGCGAAATGGGTGAAACAGAAATATATATATAACAGATAAATTGAAATAAGAATTAAACATGTTGCTTTTATGATTTTTAGATATTATAGATACCACTCTACTCGACGTTCACTAACTATGTCTTTTCATAATACTGTTTAGGACTAGGAGTTGAGTAGCCTGAGCTTCTGGCCACGGAGGGTGCTAGGCCCAGTCAAGCCCAGCCGTAGTTTTTCAGCACTTCCTTTTCGTTTCTTTACTGTTGTAGTAAGTAATGTACTTTTAGTTACTGTTTGTCTCTGCTATTTACTTCCGCTTTCCGTTGTTATTGTGTTGTGGTGGTATGTACTATAACAGTAGATTTATTTTTCCTTTACTGCTTGTACGTTTCTTCTACTTAGTTATATTGCATATGTGAATGTGGTTTACTTTCTTGCTTTTGGTTATTTCTTGTTGGACGACTAGATCTTGGGATTAGTCAAGGCGAGTCGGTCTCAGGTCCTGTAGGGATCCGGGAATCGGGTCGTAACAGCTATCATGGACTTTCTTAAGCAAAACATCTTTTTTCGATTTGGAATACCAAAGGCCATGATCGGTGATGGTGGAAGTCATTTTATCCACGCCCAGTTCCATTCCCTACTCAGAAAATACGGGGTTACTCACCGCATTGCCACCCCATATCATCCGCAAACCAATGGGCAGACTGAGGTCTCCAACAGGCATATCAAGAATATTCTGCAAAAGTCCTTGAGACTTGATAGGAAGGATTGGTCCACACAACTAGATGATACCCTGTGGGCATATAGGACCGCTTTCAAGACCCCGATAGGCATGTCGCCTTATCACTTGATTTTTGGCAAAGCTTGCCACCTTCCTGTCGAGTTGGAACACCGGGCTTACTGGGTCGTTAAGCAATGTACCATTGATTCTCAGTTAATCGGTACACAGAGGACGCTCCAACTCTCCGAGCTCGAGGAAATTTGTCGGGATGCCTTTGAGAATAGTCGGCTTTACAAGGAAAAGATGAAAGTCGTCCACGACCAACTCATCCATCGAAATACCTTCGAGCCCAACCAGCAAGTCTGGCTTTTTGATGCCCGACTCAAACTCTTTATCGGGAAGCTCAGATCCAAGTGGACAGGACCGTATAGGGTGATCAAACCCTATTCCAATAGGGCAATAGAAATTGTAGATCCGAACACTGGGCACGCTTTCACGGTAAACGATCAGAGATTGAAGCACTTCCTTGCCCAGGTTCCCCCAAAGGAGGTTATCACCCTCATTGAGGGTTGACACGAAGCATCGCCCAGCTGGAGGCATTAAACTCAGCGCTTCTTGGGAGGTAACCCAGAAGATTCAGACTGATCAAGTATACTGCATTACTCAGGTGATTCCTTTCTGAACCCCTGTTGCATCAAGTTATTTATCAATGACGACATTGTCCAATTTAAGCATGGGGGGTGGTAATTTGCATGTTATGAGTTCATTTTATTAGTCTGAATAAAATAAAAAAATGATGAATTTAGGAAAAAAACTTAGGCATTAGGAACTTGTCAACAATGGGAAATAATACGAAAAGAACCTGAACACTTAGACTTTTCAGGTCTTCAGGTTTAATCAGGTCTGGTGTCTGTTAAAATATGGATCTAGCTTCGAATCCTCACAACCTTAATTTATTTTAATCCACCAATAAAATAGGGTGATAGGTATACGACTTATCAACCCTCCCTCTGACTCGGAGGGACTTTTAGTCTAAGCATCTGCACACATTTTTTACACTGACTCACTCCTCGGAGATTCTGACAGAAATTGGGTAGCTAATGAACCTTCTAGGGTAGTATGGCTGGCAAGTTGTCGTGGGTAACAACCCATTGGCCGGTTGTTTAAAGTCCAACCACAAGACCAGTTTCCTCTTATTGCCTCAAGGTAAATTTGAGATCAGGGAACCCACCTACTAAAAAAAAAGAGAGAGAAGAAAAAAGAATAAAATAAGCCACACTTCACCGCACGAGTATGGTTGGCAAGTGGTCGTGGGTAACAGCTCATTAACCGGTTGTCCAGAGCCCAACTCACTAAATGCACAAAAAGATCCAAAACACTAGGAAGAAGCGGGGAAGTAGAGTAATCCAGGGAGATATACACTGAAAACACCCTTGTGTTCACCCCAAATAAAATAAAAGTAAGGAGAAAGCTACTGATCGGACAGATACACCTTCAGGCAAACATTTTCTTTTCCGGTCACCTAGGGGTGTAGAAACTCAAAGTCTGTCTGAATTACCATTGAGTGAGTCTATCACGATCTTCACACCAAGATGCTTAACACTTAGAGTCTTTTTCGAGTTTTGGGTGGGTTGGGTAGTCGTAAAAAGTTACCAATGTAAATCCCTACTTGGAGGGGGTGAGATCAGTGTGACGTAATATAATGCGGAATTATAAATGGAACAATCTCACAAAATAGCAATCACACAAAGTATACAATGATTTTTAGGTGGAAAGCAAAACTGGGTGAAAACCACCACCTAACCCTCTCAAGTTAGGATTTTCCGATAAACCAAGTTGATCAAATCCACTAACATACTACTTAAACGAGGGTAGTACAACCTCAATTACAACCACGCTACAAGTGCGACGGTAGCGTTCCTCAACCCCTTCTCTTCACGAGAAGGATTTTGTCCCTCAATGGAGATGGGAATTCGCAACGCGAATACCCAACCAAATAACAAAGTAAAATACAACAATAATCCTATAGAGCCAACAAAGTGATTCTTAAACTAAGCTTCTATAGGAGTTAGGATGCTTCCCTTTGCTGGAAGTGTGTCGAATCGGTGACACGGTTGCATGAACCACGCGACGGTGCTCTTGTGAACTACGGCGGGAGAGCGGGTGTACAAATGATCGATGCTCTCTAGATGTAGAATTAAGCTTGGAGAGTAAGAGCTTCTTCTATAGATCAATTTGACACAAGGATGTGGAAATTCTTGTACTTGGTGTATCTAAGTGTGTGTTTGAGTGGCAAAGGTTATCCTATATTTACAGAGGCCCTAGGAAGGCTTCCATAGCCATTGGGTGCAAGCTCCAAGAGAATCAGATTGAAATCAGGATTAATCATTACACTGACAAGGTTATCAGACGTCTAATCCTGGCATCGGACGTCTGGAAAACCAGTTTAAGACGTCTGATTATAGGCGGGTTTCGTTCCTGACTTGAATCAGATCAAAACAGGGTTGTAGTGAATTGTCATCAGACGACATACAGGACGTATGGAAAGATGTTTGGATGTCTAGAAACCTACTTTTATGCGGAAATGGATTCCCAAGAGAGTGCAACGGCTATAAAATCTCTGAGAAGAGATTTTGGGTCTGCCGAGCCAAAACTGTCATGTATCAGACGTCTGGGGTCCTCTACGGACGTCTGATACGAGGCTAACGGTAATATCCTTCATTGTTTGCCAAGCTAGCCAACGATCCACTAATTGGATGTCTAGCAAAATCATCAGATGTTTGGACTAAGGTCTAGACGTCTGATTTATCAGATAGAACTAAGTCTAGCCTAAATATAGTTGGACATCTGAGTCAACATTCAGACGTTTTAAAAGTATTTATCAAACGTCTGATTTTCAGATTAGACGTCTGAAAGGGTTGTTTGAACCCTATATTGGTTTTCTAAGTTCTCTACAGAAAACCTAAGTATCCTAGGGTTGTGCAAGTGCTCCTAGGACTACTATTAGGGTTCTTTGAGGCTCTTTAACATGATATTCTAAGTAACAAAACAAAGAGTAACAAAATAAAGACAAAAGTATATAGAAAAAGATTAAAAAAAATCTATCCTATTCTTCTTGTCCTTCCATCTTCAAGCTATCGCTTATCGCGAAGTTCCTTTGTTCTCCATCGAGCTCCTCCAATCCGCCATGGATGCGAACTCAAACTCCATCTAACCACGTCTCCATTTGCAATTAACCTGAAATCTAAGACTTCAAGTGCAAATGTTAAATAACACGTGTTTTGTTATCATTAAAATAAACGATCGCGGTGCTCTAGCACCAACAATCTCCCCATTTTTTATGATGACAAAACCATAAATAATAATGTAAAAAATCATCTCCCTTTTTGACATTATCAAAAAGGTTTAATTGATTTTAAATTTCCTATAACTCCCCCTTGAAACATGCTCTTCTAAAAATGGGTTGAATTTCTTTTAACAAGAGTAATGTCCTCCCCCTTTTTGTAACAACAAGATAGCTATTATTTTTCTCCCCCTTACTAAAGGAAATTTAGTTAACTTACATCTCCCCCTTAATAATTGACAATTAGCTTATAATTTAAACTCCCCCTATCTATATGTTAATGATAAAGAGATAGGGTAATTGGTTTTACCTCACCTACCATGGCCAATAAAATGGCCCAAATGGAGGTGGTGATGCCACATTGGATGGGGCTCCCATTTGTCACTTGGAGGCCCGGGCATCGGCGTCGGTCTCCAATCTAGCGGATGACGTGCAGCGGGTCCGTCATTTATTTGCCGTCTCGTCGGTCTTCTTGTCCTTCTCCTTGGTCTACTTTTTGATCCTCCCAACTCGAGTTGACCAGCCTTGAGCTTGTAGGTCCAGTCTTTTGTGTTATAATCACCCTTGAAACCTACAAAACAAGATTCCAAATCTTTCTCCGATATCCAAGTGAGCTTGGATCTAGATTTGTTAGTGGGTCTCCTTGATGGAGATCCTTTCTCAACCTTAGGGCTATATAAGTTATCTATCTTATTTATCAAATTATTTGATTTTTCCTAAAGACATGCGATTTCTTTTTCTATAATATTCATCTTAGTCTTTAAATCAGAAATTTCTAATTTTAGACTAGCATTTTCCTCAATCAATTTAGTATTTTCATTGATTAAGTCATCATTTTTAGGACTAGCTTCTAAATCCTTAAGTTGTTTTTCCAACATTTCATTTTCATTTTTAAGAAAACTAAGGTTCTTTTTAATATTTTTATTTTCTATTATAAGTGATTTACTAACTTCAAAAAGCTCATTAAATGCATTTTGTAAATCGAAATTTACCTCGTTGTCGGAGTCGCTTCCGCTTTCACTGTCGCTTTCTCCTAAGGCCATGAAACCAAAGCAAGCAATTTCATTCTTCTCAGGATTTTCTTCTTCCTCTTCCTTCGAGCTCGAGTCATCCCAAGTTGCTTGGAACGCCTTCTTCTTAGATTTCTCCTTTTCCTTCTCCTTCTTGAGAAGAGGGCACTCTAGTCGTAGATGCCCTTTCTTGTTGCAGTGGTAGTAACGTCTTGGGCTTTCCTTCTTCTCCTTCTTTTCTTTCTTTGACTCCCTACAAAACTTAGAAATTTTCTTAAGTAAAATTTTAAAGTCTTCGTCGTCAGAACTTACCTTGTTATTTGACGCAGCTCTGAATGTGAGGGTCTTCTTCGGTTTTGGTTCCAGTGTGTCCTTCTTCTTCTGCTTTAGCTTTGTCTCAGAGGCCATTAGGTTGCCTAGGAGATCCTCCATGTTAAGCTCCTCTACTTCATTCGCTTCCTTGATGACGGTGACCTTCTGTTCCCACTCTGGTTCGAGGGAACGAAGAAGCTTCCCTTGAAGCTCCCCCTTGATGAAGGTCTTCCCTAAAGCTTTCAAATTATTTACTATGAGAGTGAACCTAGTGTTCATCTCACTTAAAGTTTCGTTAGTCTTCATAGAAAATGATTCAAATTCTTGTGAAAATAAATTAATTTTAGAAGACTTTACCTTAGTTGTAACTTCGTGTGTAACTTCTAGAGTGTGCCATACCTCTTATGCAGTGGCGCACCGAGATATACGGTTGAATTCCTCCGGGCTAAGGGCGCAGTATAACGCATTCATAGCTTTTGCATTAAGGGAAAGCTCGCGAGTCTGCTGTTGCGAATAGCCTCTCTCTGGTTTCTCCGGGACTTCGTATGGGGTCTCACAACATTCCCATAACGCGAAGTCGGAGGCTTGAAGCCACATCCTCATCCGTAATTTCCAGTAACTATAGTTGCTACCATCGAAAAAAGGCGGTCGGACGGTGGACTGCCCCTCGACGATTCTAGTGGCGGTGACGCTTCCCTCCATCGAATCTTCGCCGGTGTGTTACGCCGTAAATGCAAAACCTGGCTCTGATACCAATTGTAAATCTCTACTTGGAGGGGGTGAGATCAGCGTGACATAATATAATGCGGAATTATAAATGGAACAATCTCACAAAATAGCAATCACATAAAGTACATAATGATGGTTTGGTGGAAACCAAAACTGGGTGAAAACCACAACCTAACCCTCTCGAGTTAGGATTTTCTGATCAACCAAGTTAATCAAATCCATTAACGTACTACTTAAACGAGGGTAGTACAACCTCAATTACAACCACACTACAAATGCGAGGGTAACGTTCCTCCACCCCTTCTCTTCACGAGAAGGATTGTGTCCCTCAATGGAGAAGGGAATTCGCAACGCGAATACCCAACCAAATAACAAAGTAAAATACAACAATAATCCTATAAAGCCAACAAAGTGATTCTTAAAGTAAGCTTCTATAGGAGTTAGGATGCTTCCCTTTGTTGGAAGTGAGTCAAATCGATGACGCAGGTGCGTGAGCCACGCAACGATGCTCTCGTGAACTACGGCGGGAGAGTGGGTGCGCAAATGATCGATGCTCTCTAGATGTAGAACTAAGCTTGGAGAGCAAGAGCTTCTTCTATAGATCAATTTGACACAAGGATGTGGAAATGCTTGTACTTGGTGTATCTAAGTGTGTGTTTGAGTTGTAAAGGTTCTCCTCTATTTATAGAGGCCCTAAGAAGGCTTCCATAGCCGTTGGGCGCAAGCTCCAAGAGAATCAGGCCGAAATCATGATTAATCATTACACTGACAGGGTTATCAGACGTCTGATCTTGGCATCGGACGCCTGGAAAATCAGTTTAAGACGTCTGGGAACAAAGTCAGACATCTGATTATAGGCGGGTTTCCTTCCTGACTTGAATCAGATCGAAACAAGGTTCTAGTGAATTGTCACCAGACGACATACACGACGTCTGGAAACCTACTTTTATGCGGAAATGGATTCCCAAGAGAGTGCTACGGCTATAAAATCTCTGAGAAGAGATTTTGGGTCAGCTGAGGCAAAACGGTCATGTTTCAGATGTTTGGGGTCCTCTATGAACGTCTAATACGAGGCAAATGATCATATCCTTCATTGTTTGCTAAGCCAGCCAACGGTCCACTAATTGGACTTCTGGCAAAATCATCAGACGTCTTCTAAGATGTCTAGACTAAGGCCTGGACGTCTGATTTATTAGATAGAACTAACTAAGTCCAGCCTAAATATAGTCGGACGTCTAAGTCAACATTCAACGTCTTAAAAGTATTCATCAGACGTCTGATTTTCAAATTAGACGTCTGAAAAGGCTGTTTGAACCCTATATTGGTTTTCTAAGTCCTCCACAGAAAACTTAAGTATCCTAGGGTTGTGCAAGTGTTCCTAAGACTACTGTTAGGGTTCTTTGAGGCTCCTTAACATGATATTCTAAGTAACAAAATAAAGAGCAACGAAATAAAAACAAAAGTACATAGAAAAAGATAAACAGAAATCTATCATATTCTTCTTGTCCTTCCATCTTCAAGCTATCACTTCTCGCGAAGTTCCTTTATTCTCCATCAAGCTCCTCCAATCCGCCATGGATGCGAGCTTGAACTCCATCTAACCACGTCTCCATTTGCAATTAACTTGAAATCTAAGACTTCAAGTGCAAATGTTAAATGACATGTGTTTTGTTATCATCAAAATAAACGATCGCAATGCTCTAGCATCAACAACCAACACACTCTCAACTACAAAAATCCAAAAAATGAGAAAAGATGAAAATATATATATGCCTTAAAGCAAGGATTCGGGCGATTCACATTTTCGTAGACACCTGGGCGCTATTTAGTCTCTGTAGATCAGGATCTCAGTATATTTCCTCCTATTGACAAGTAACAAAATGTCTAAGTAATCAATTCCTAAATTGATTGAGAATAATGGCTAAGATGAACCCTGATAGGGATTAGCAAGGAGTAAGCATGGGGGTATGATAATGCTACATTTTATGGTGATAATTCTACCAATCAGGATTTATCTTAAGGATAATATGCACAAAGAATACACCGTAGATGGGCATGGGAGCATGACATGCATCGCACATCAAGATTGCTTGTAATTCAATGTTAATATCCATTTGTACAAGTTCATGTCAAAACAAGCCTCAGATGAGCAATTGGACCGCACTGATAGATTCAGAATGACGAACGGAGTCCAACGGACTCAAAATCAACCCAATTAGACATCCGGAGCTCCCTCAATTGGCTCAAAAAGTTCTGGCTGTTGATCTAATAATCAACGGTCCACAGCGTGCCACGTGGCGCCTGATCGACGCATTCAGGCCACCACCCCGCCTCTTCCATCATCGCAAAGACAAATCTGAGTCGTCCGATCTTTGATCGGACGGCTTAGAGCCACGCACCCTCCGCAACAATCTGCGCTCTCAGCGCAGCGGTCCGCTCCTCAACCTCGCGTTGAGAGGGGAGGGATCGAGCGACACCGTACATCAAATCCAGGCAAAGGCGTGCACAGAAGAAATTGAACCTTCGATGAGCGCGCAGACGGAGTAGATGAAGGCACGCGGCACGATCGCAAGCACTCATTCTAGACGCACGCGAGGCACGCTGCGCAAGCACGATCTGCGAGCGTGCCCTCCGCGCAATCTTAACCATTCGATCTTTGATCGGACGGTCCTCAAGGCGCAGACTTGGATTGCAAAGAGGAAGAGGTACGGTGCGCGCGGAGGACCAGCGGGCAAGGAGGCTACACCGACGATTTTGGCATGGGTTTAGTGACGTCCCGAACGTCGCTAAAGTCCCTACTTCATTTAAAAACCCTTCCTCCTATATAAACCCCTTCCAACTACTCATGTAAAGCATTCAATTTCCTTGCAAGTCTTCTACCCTACTCCTAGCCACCCTTAGCACCCTTTTGTAATCGTCGGAGTTGACGAACCGCCGACGGAGCCCTCCTCCACCACTGTGGCCGCCTCATCGTATCCTTTCTCTCTCTCCATCTTAGCATTACTTTACTTTAGCTTAAACATTTGTATATGGTTGTATTTACAAAAACATAAGTTGCATGTTAAATGAAGATGTTTCTTTTCTAGCTATTTTCGCTCTTTTTTTTTCACCAAGTTTTTTTCCTTATCGTGAGTTGCATGAATGACATGATCAAAAGATTCTAGCCCTACTCTCTCTCTCCCCCTCACTCGTTTCTCTTCTCTCGCATTTTCTCGCAAGCAAAACCTGCCATTTCCGTGACAATGAAGTGACAGAAAACCCGATTTTCACGCCTCCCTATGTTCAACACTCGGACTCACATCCATTTCTTTATTCAAAATCGACGAGCGAACGCAAGCTACAATGACATTCTTAAACAAACGCGTCCGCACCACGTCGATTCCCACAAACGCCTTAGTGGGCTTCTTGAAGGGCCTGCATTGCTACCTCTTTTGTTAGGTAGCAAAACTGGGGGTGGATTACCCCTGCTTGTACAATTGTCCCTCTATAAAGGTGTACCTTGAGGCTTTCAGGCAGAAGGCCTTGGGCCATGGTTCCCTTGGGGTTAACTCACCAAAGTTCAGGTAGGTGATGATAGGCATCATTCAAGAGATGGACTGCTCTCGCCTGCGGTCGCCGCGACAAAGCGCGGGCGTGGCGCAACGGTTAGCGCGCACGCCCGCGTTGCGGCGACGCGCGTTCGATTCGCGCGGAGCGAAAATCATCTGCGGGCGAAGGGCGCGGCAAAATTGAGCCGCGCGATCAGAAGCGAGCGGCTAGGATCGCGCCACGCGGCGCGACGACAGCGCCCCACCTCCCACGCGCGCGCGCACGCACGCCCGAAGCGCGATCCTTGCGCAGGCGCGGGAGGATCTCAGCCGTCCGATCATCAATCGGACGGCTCTCGTTCGACGTCCACGGATCGCGCCTGAAGAGAGAGAGGGGCGGGCGGCTGACCGGCGGCAGAAGACCTTCACCGACGTATATGGAAGCGGTTTTAGCGACGTTCTGGATGTCGCTAAAGCACATTCTTCTTTTAGGAAGCCCTTAACTCTATTTAAACCCCCTTCTACCACCATTCAAGGCATCCTCTCCCACTTGCAACTACTCCACTCCTCTCCTAGCTAGTCTTAGGCACTCTTGTAATCGCCGGAGACGACGAGCCGCCGACGGAGCCTCCTCCACCGCCGTGGCTGCCTCGTCGCTCTCCACTCTCTCTCTACCTCTCTCTCTCTCTTTTAAAGCTTTCATTTACTTTTGTTGAAGCATGTATTTAATATTGTAAACCATGAACTATGAATGCATGTTTAATGAAATTATTTTTCATTTAGTTGCCTTTTTAATTTCTGTTTAAAGTGCATGATCAAAACCAAAGAGCTTTCTAACCCTAAACTCTCTCTATCTCTCGCTTTTCAAAACCATTTCTTTCGCAAGCAAAACTCTGCCTTTTTCGTGACAACAAGTGGTAAACAAAATCCGATTTCCACGCCTCCCTGAGATCGACACTCGGACTCCCTCCGTTTACTTCTTTTAAAACCGACGTATCAAGTGCAACTATAACGACACCTCTTAACACACACGCACGAAGGCACGTCAGTTTTTGGCGCCGTTGCCGGGGAGGCAACGGATTTGTTTTATCACCTCCATTCCACCTTCATTCTCATATCGTCTAATGCCCTACTTTCCTTTTTACTTGACGGATGCAGGAAGTCGGCGCATGGACGACGAAGCGACGCATTCCACTATGGTAGCAAGGAAGTAGACGCCTCGAGGACCGATAGTGAGTACTCTCTCTCTCTCATTGTTTGCTTGCGTGAAAAAAGCTAAAAAAAAATCATAAAAACTGAAAAAAATTGGCGTGGCGAATGATTGCTTGACCCACATTCTTAATACACCACCCTACAAAAAAATGTACACTCTAATATACTGGACAAATTCTTGGAGTGTTCTTTTCTTTCTCTCTTGAGTGGTGTTTGCGAAGCCACCGTGAGTTGACCTGGGCCGCACCACTCAACCCTAAAACTGACTCATCTAATAGAAGCTGCATGATTATCAGGATGAGTACACTAGGGTTTTACAGCCTCTACAAAATAAAAGGAAATCTACTTTCACTAAGTTGTGTGCAGAACTTGACGTGCCCACTGAAACTTGTTTGAAAAAAATTAAGACACGTCAACCCTAAAAAGTACTTAAGTAAGGATGAACACTAAAAAGACACTATATCTTAACAAATCCTTGCTTGAAAATCATGTTTTGCTAAAAGCACACACTTTGAAAGTAAAACATTAAGAGGCACCACCCCAATCAACGCCTCATCACATCACCCTAAGCACAAGCACTATCCTAGCCCTTTAAAACTGAGTAGACGTGTCCTAGGCAGGACTGAGTTAAGTCTCAAAAGGAGAGGTTTTGTCAGCTAGGCACTTGGCTTTCATTCCCTTGGTAGAATCTGGTGACTAGGCTGCGGGGCAGTGTCAAACGACCGTGGTTGTGGGGTCTATGGAACCGGAGGTGTAAGCCAAAGGAAGAACCTTCCCTGCAATCCCCTCGTAATCAACCTGGCCAGATTAGCCTTGAGAAGGGAAGTCCAGTGCTTACGGACTTAATCACCCTTTGTGAGATTTCTAGGTCTCCTAAGGAATACACCATAAGGATTAGGCTTGCGTGCTTGATTGAAACACATTTCTCGCATCTGTCGCCCTCCGCATCCCCTCCAGTTCTTCTCTAGTGTATGCACGGGAGGCGCTCACTGCATCCCGAATTGTGTGTTTTGGGGCAGGAATCTAGGCGACGTAATTCTGTTGAAAACATGGCTGAACCTAGGGTAGATGAGGCTGAAGATCAACCCCCACCAGATGCTATGGCTGTCGTCCAGGCTCAAATCAATGCTAACCATCGGCTTCAGCAACGACAAATCCACACCATCATGCAAGCCATACAACGGTTACAGAACCCGCAAGAACAACCACCACCTTTCAATGACATACCAGGACAACCACCACTTGATTTACCACCGTTTCAGAACCAGCCAAGACCCCTCCGTGATTTCTATAACCCTTCTGCCATTAGAGTCGAGCCACACCTTAGGATCCCCGAAGGGGGAGACGATTTTGAGCTAAAACCTAATGTATTAAGTCTAATCCAAAGCCACTTTCATGGAAGCTCAAATGAAGACCCCTTTCAGCACCTAGAAGATCTCGACCGCATAGCAAGAACAGTAAAACCTAGGAACATTAGCCTTGATATTGTTCTAATCAAGATGTTCCCTTTCTCATTAAGAGACAAGGCTTCTCATTGGCTTAGAACCCTAGGTAGACCCATCACCACCTGGGAGGAACTGAGGCATGCATTTTTAAAGAAATTCTTCCCCATAGGAAAGACCAATGCCCTCAGAAGAGCTATCACTACCTTCACACTCCAGGGTGGGGAACAATTTCATGAGGCGTGGGAAAGATTCAATGAACTTTTGAGGAAATGCCCACACCACGAAGTTCCAAGGTGGCAATTGGCCCAGATCTTCTACCACGGTCTGGATAGCAACCTACGGAACTTCGTCGATGCCTCATGCGGGGGAAACTTCCTAAACAAAGACGAGGAGAGCGCGTTTGAGCTCTTTGAGTCTATGAGCGAGAATTCGCTCAACAATGCCTCCATGAACCAGTTTAACAGATCCAGTCAACCCCGTGGTGGGATTTATGAGGTGCAAGCAAATTCTGGAATGGTTGACATGGACATTATTGCCAAAAAATTGGATCGAGTGGAATTGGTGGACAAGAAGATTGATGAGCTTCTAAACCAGACCAGGAACCCCTTGCCGACTTTCACCCTAGCAAAAGGAGCACATAATGTTGACCTGGTCCAACCCTTCACCCAACTAAACCTGGAACAACCCCCAACCATGTTCCAAGGAGGGACCTTTGCTCCCTCGACCCTTGATTACTCCCTTCCTTCTTCATCAACATCGGCTATTCTAGAAGATGTGCAAGCCGTCCAAGGATATGCAAAACCTGACCCTTTCTCCAACACTTACAACACCGGCTGGCGTAATCACCCCAACTTTGGTTGGACAAACCAGAAACTACCGCAATTCCAAAACCAGCCCAGGCCAAACCAACAGCCACACTTGCCCCCCTATCAGCAAGGACCACCAGTTAGACCCCAATATAACCAAAATAGGGCGGCCCCTCCCCCACAAAACCAAATGGACACCCTAATAAAGATGATGGCTGACATGAACCAAAAACATCAGGAAGAAATGGCCTTGGTAAAGGGACAGTTAAGCCAACTCTTGGACTGTAAACAGCAAGGATCTCTACCTTCCCAACCACAACCAAACCCGCGAAACATAATTAACAGAGGCCCCAATTCGCAAGGGTTCCAAGGCAACCCCGGGCAGGCTCATATGGTCCAACCGGCTCCACAAACACCTCCTGGGTTTGGCGCCTCTTCATCCTCATCCTCTCAAGGATCACCCCATGGCCCCAATGCCTCTGCGAATGCGGTGACCTTGAGAAGCGGCACCAAAACCCAGGATCCCAAATGGCCGACTCTCCCCGAGACTTTACCCGACTTAGAGGAAGCACCAACCAAGGACCCAAACATGGAACCAATCCAGACACCCTATCCTGAGGCCTTGGAAACAATCAAGAGAAAAAAGAATACTGTGGAAACTGAGGAGCTGATGGAAATTTTTAAACAAGTACAGATTAATATTCCGCTTCTAGAAGCTGTCAAACACATCCCCGCTTACGCCAAGTTCTTAAAGGATGCCTGTACACCCAAGCGTAAGCCGAGACCTCAAGCACCTAGGAAGGTTATACTCTCTGAGAAAGCCAGTTCCGTGATATCAAGCAACCTTCCACTCAAACGAACTGACCCAGGAGCACCCCTGATTTCCTGTAACATCGGGGACATGACATTTGATAGAGCGCTCCTGGACCTAGGTGCTTCTATCAACTTAATTCCCACAACCTTGTACCACCAATTTGGTTTTGGGGAGCTGGCACCAACCCCTGTCACCATCCAGCTGGCGGATAGATCAGTGAAAACCCCGAAGGGGGTTGTCGAGGACGTGATTGTACGGGTCAAGGACTTCTATTTCCCAGTCGACTTTTTGGTGCTCGACATGGAAGTCCCTGAAAAATTACAGAACGCACCCATAATCTTAGACAGACCTTTCTTAGCCACGGCTAAAGCAAACATCGATTGCGACACGGGATGTATGGAAATCGCCTTCGGAGACAGGAAAATGCAATTAGATATCTTCCGGGCAACAAAGTCTTTTGATTGTGATTACATTGAGGAACATGATCCCGTGGAAACTTTAATCGAGGAATGCCTTACCCTCAATTCTGTCTCAGACCACCAAACCCGTAGTTCTGACTCGCCACCATCATTACCTGTGGACCTCTGTAAGGCTGAGTATCATCACATGACACCATTTGAAGAAATCAATGTTGATCAACTACCGCCCTTTCCATTCCCATCGACTGTGGTCCCACCCGCACCTGAACTTAAACCATTGCCCGAGAATCTCAAGTACGTCTTCTTGGGACCTGGCCAGACCTTCCCAGTGATTATTAATTCCCATCTAACCAAGGATCAGGAACTAAGGTTGACTGCAACTCTTTCAGAACATCGGGCCGCCATTGGTTGGACCATCTCAGATCTAAGAGGAATTAGCCCCACCTATTGCACCCACAAGATTTACCTGGAAGACGGGGCCCGACCTTCCCGCCAGATGCAGAGACGGTTAAACCCTAACATGCGGGAGGTCGTTAAAAAAGAAATTATCAAGTGGCTCGACGCCGACATCATCTACCCTATCTCTGATAGCCCCTGGGTGAGCCCCACTCAAGTGGTTCCCAAGAAGGCTGGGCTCACCGTTGTCACTAATGATCATGGCGAATCCATTCCCACCCGCACCACCACCGCATGGCGGGTGTGTATTGATTATAGGAAGCTTAACGAAGCCACTAAGAAGGACCACTTTCCCTTGCCATTCATTGACCAAATCCTTGAAAGATTGGCAGGGCAGAAGTATTTTTGCTTCCTGGATGGATATTCAGGATATAACCAAGTCGCAATTGCTCCAGAAGATCAGGAAAAAACCACATTCACTTGCCCGTATGGCACGTTTGCATTCCGTCGAATGCCGTTCGGGTTATGCAACGCACCCGCAACCTTCCAGCGTTGCATGCTAGCCATTTTTTCAGAAATGGTGGGTGAATACTTGGAGGTCTTTATGGATGATTTCTCTGTATTCGGGAATTCATTCGACCATTGTTTGAGCAACTTGGAGAAAATCCTGAAACGATGTATCGAGGTTAACTTGGTGTTAAGTTGGGAAAAGAGCCATTTTATGGTTCAAGAAGGAATTGTCCTCGGACACATCGTTTCGCATAAGGGCATCGAGGTAGATCGAGCTAAGGTTGATTTAATTTCCAAACTTCCTCCACCTAGTTCGGTCCGACAGATTCGCTCTTTTCTAGGACATGTTGGCTTCTACCGAAGGTTCATCAAAGACTTTTCCAAACTTTCCAAACCCTTGACCGACCTTCTAGCCAACGACGCAACTTTCCACATGTCTCCTGATTGCACCCAGGCTTATCATACCCTCCGGGACTTAGTCTCCACCGCACCTGTACTTCAACCCCCAGACTGGTCCCAGGGTTTTGAGATTATGTGTGACGCATCAGATTTTGCCATAGGCGCTGTCCTGGGACAAAGGCAAGACAAGAAGCCCGTGGTGATCTACTACGCGAGCAAAACGTTGGACGAGGCCCAGCGTAATTATACGGTCACAGAAAAAGAGTTGCTTGCTGTAGTCTTTGGACTGGAAAAATTTCGATCATACTTGCTGGGATCCCACGTGACTATCTACACCGACCATTCAGCCATCCGGCACCTGTTGGCCAAAAAGGATGCAAAACCCAGGCTCATCAGATGGATCCTGCTTTTGCAGGAATTTGACCTGGAAATCCAAGACAAGGCTGGATCGAAAAATGTGGTGGCTGACCACCTGTCAAGACTTCATCCAGACCACATTGGACCCTCCCTACCCCTATCTGATACCTTCCCTGATGAACACATCCTAGCCGTGCAAGACAAGAAAATGCCATGGTATGCTGACTATGTCAACTACCTGGTTATAGGACAAACCCCGCACAGCTGGTCCAAACAGCAACGGGACAGGTTCTTGGCTGAGGCCAAGCACTATTTCTGGGATGATCCCATGCTGTTTCGCCTCTGTGCTGATCAGATCATCAGGAGGTGCCTCCCCGAAGACGAGGTTCAGAGTGTGCTTTCCTTTTGTCATGACCAAGCATGTGGCGGCCATTTCTCTGGCAAGAAAACAGCTGCAAAAGTTTTGCAGTCTGGATTTTATTGGCCGTCCCTATTCAAGGATGCACACATCTTTGCCAAGACTTGCTCACGATGCCAAACACTAGGGACAATGACAAAAAAAGATATGATGCCCCTTCAGCCCATTTTGATTGTCGAAATTTTCGACGTTTGGGGTATCGATTTTATGGGCCCCTTTCCACCATCCAACGGCTTCGAGTATATCTTGGTCTCGGTAGACTATGTTTCCAAATGGATTGAAGCCGTCGCCACCCGACGATGCGATCACAAGACGGTCATGGACTTTGTAAAGAAGAACATCTTTTCCCATTTTGGAATACCCAAGGCCATGATCAGTGATGGTGGAAGCCATTTTATCCATTCCCAGTTCCGTGCCCTACTTAGAAAATACGGGGTAAACCACCGCATTGCCACCCCGTATCATCCACAAACAAATGGGCAGACTGAGGTCTCAAACAGACAAATCAAGAACATTTTACAGAAGACTGTGAGACCTGACAGGAAAGACTGGTCCACACGACTTGATGATGCCCTGTGGGCATACAGGACCGCTTTTAAGACCCCGATAGGCATGTCACCTTACCGCTTGGTCTTTGGCAAAGCTTGCCATCTCCCTGTCGAATTGGAACACCGGGCTTACTGGGCTGTTAAGCAATGTAACATGGATCCCCAGTTAGCTGGTGCGCAAAGGACTCTTCAATTATCTGAGCTTGAAGAAATTCGTCGGGACGCCTTTGACAATAGTCGGCTATATAAGGAGAAAATGAAAGCCGTCCACAACCGACTCATTCATAGGAAAACCTTTGAGCCAAACCAACAAGTCTGGCTATTTGATGCACGCCTGAAACTCTTTCCAGGGAAACTTAGGTCCAAATGGACAGGACCATTTCGGGTGGTCAAGCCCTATTCCAATGGGGCAGTTGAAATCGCCGATCTTAATACCGGGCACACCTTTACAGTCAATGGTCAAAGATTGAAGCATTTCCTGGCCCAGGTACCCCCCAAGGAAAGTGTCACCCTTGTTGAGGGCTGACACCAGGCACCGCCCAGCTGGAGGCGTTAAACTCAGCGCTTCCTGGGAGGCAACCCAGCGGATTCAGACTGATCTGGTAGTTTACGTCACTCAGGTACTATCTTTTTGAACCCTTTTGCATCCATGCATCTGCCAATGAGGACATTGTCCAACTTAAGCATGGGGGGATGGTAAACTGCATAATCCTGAGCTTAATTAATCAGTCTGAATGAATAAATTAATTGATTAAAAAAAAAAAAAATGAATTTAGGAAGAAAAAACTTAGGCATTAGAAACTTGTCAATAGTGGGAAATAATACAAAAAGAACTTAAACACTTAGACTTTTCAGGGCTTCAAGCTTAATTAGCCCTGGTGTCCATTAAAATATGGATTTAGCGGCGAACCCTTGCAACTTTAAGCTATTCTAATCCACCTAATAAATAAGGTAATAAGTATACGACTTATCAACTCACCCTCTAACTCAGGAAAACTTTGAGTCTAAGCATCTACACACATTTTTGCACAGACTCACTTCTCGGAGATTTTGACAGAAATGGGGTAGCTAATGAACTCTCTAGGGTGGTATGGCTGGCAAGTTGTCGTGGGTAACAGCCCATTGGCAGGTTGTCCAGAACCCAGTCACAGGCCATTTCTTTTTCACTGCCTCTAGGTACATTTGAGATTAGGGAAGCCACCTACGTAAAAAAAAAAAAAAAAAAAAAAAAAAAACCACACTTCACCGCACAAGTATGGCAGGCAAGTGATCGTGGGTAACAGCCCATTGGTCGGTTGTCCAGAACCCAGCTCAATAATTGCACAAAAAAAGAAGACCAAAAACACCTAAGGAAGAAGCGGGGAAGTAGTACAAGCCGGGGAGATATACACTGGAAAATCCTTGTGTTGACCCCAAGTAAAATGAACGCAGGGAGAAAGCTACCAATCGAACAAATACACCTTCAGGCAAAAATTTATTTTCTTTTCCGGTCACCTAGAGGCGTAGAAACTCGAAGTCTGTCTCAATTACCGTTAAGTGAGTCTATCACAACATTCACACCAAGATGCTTAGCACTTAGGGTTTTGACCGAGTTTTGGGTGGGTTGGGTAGCCGTAAAAAGTTACCAACCCACACTGAATTTTAAAAATTCTAAAAAGACATATATAGATATATACGTATACATAAGTATAAAGCAAGGATTCGGGCGATTCATATTTTGGCAGACACCCGGGCGCTGCTTAGTCTTTGTAGATTAAGATCTTCGTATAGTTCCTCTTATTAACAAGTAACGAAGTGCCTAAGCAATTACTTCTTGAATTCGCCAAAGAAATAAAGGCTAGAATAAACCTTGCTAGGGACTAGCAAGGAGTAAGCATGGGGGTATGATAACACCACGCAAGGGGGTAGTAATTAGGTTGAATATGGCCCATCTTTAGAATAAAAGGCACAACATAAAGTAGAATAGGAGCATTGCATGCATCAAGTACCAAGATTGCTTATAAACTGTATTAATGGCCATTTGTGTAAAGCATTTGTCAAAGCAGGCCTCAGATGAGCAATCGGACCGCACGGATGGATTCAGGACGACGAACGGAGTCTAACGGACTCAAAATCGGCCAAATCCGACATCCGGAGCTCCCACAATGGGCCCAAGAAATCCTGACCGTTGATCTGGAGATCAACGGCCTAGAACGCGCCACGTCGCCTCGCCCCCGCCGTCGCCACGCCCCCAAGCCAGCCAAAGACGCATCTCGGCCGTTGATCTTCGATCGAACGGCCGAGATCCGCGCGCTCGCCCGCGGTCGCCGCGACAAGCGCGGGCGTGGCGCAACGGTTAGCGCGCACGCCCGCGTTGCGGCGACGCGCGTTCGATTCGCGCGGAGCGAAAATCATCTGCGGGCGAAGGACGCGGCAAAATTGAGCCGCGCGATCAGAAGCGAGCGGCTAGGATCGCGCCACGCGGCGCGACGACAGCGCCCCACCTCCCACGCGCGCGCGCACGCACGCCCGAAGCGCGATCCTTGCGCAGGCGCGGGAGGATCTCAGCCGTCCGATCATCAATCGAACGGCTCTCGTTCGACGTCCACGGATCGCGCCTGAAGAGAGAGAGGGGCGGGCGGCTGACCGGCGGCAGAAGACCTTCACCGACGTATATGGAAGCGGTTTTAGCGACGTTCTGGATGTCGCTAAAGCACATTCTTCTTTTAGGAAGCCCTTAACTCTATTTAAACCCCCTTCTACCACCATTCAAGGCATCCTCTCCCACTTGCAACTACTCCACTCCTCTCCTAGCTAGTCTTAGGCACTCTTGTAATCGCCGGAGACGACGAGCCGCCGACGGAGCCTCCTCCACCGCCGTGGCTGCCTCGTCGCTCTCCACTCTCTCTCTACCTCTCTCTCTCTTTTAAAGCTTTCATTTACTTTTGTTGAAGCATGTATTTAATATTGTAAACCATGAACTATGAATGCATGTTTAATGAAATTATTTTTCATTTAGTTGCCTTTTTAATTTCTGTTTAAAGTGCATGATCAAAACCAAAGAGCTTTCTAACCCTAAACTCTCTCTATCTCTCGCTTTTCAAAACCATTTCTTTCGCAAGCAAAACTCCGCCTTTTTCGTGACAACAAGTGGTAAACAAAATCCGATTTCCACGCCTCCCTGAGATCGACACTCGGACTCCCTCCGTTTACTTCTTTTAAAACCGACGTATCAAGTGCAACTATAACGACACCTCTTAACACACACGCACGAAGGCACGTCAGAAGGCCGGAGGGGAGGAGCTCACTGGAGGTAGCTACTGCCAGGCCACTTCTTTTGGTGGTGGTGGCAAGGCACGGTGTGGCCAAAGGTGCAAGGGGACGCACGTGCTAGAGGCGAGGGGGAGCGTAGGGGCACGCTGCTGAAGGGGGCCGCACGCTAGAGGAGAAGAGGGTCGTACGCCCGCGCACGCTGTGGAGAGGGTTGTTGCTATGGGCATGGCGAAGGCGCAAAGAGGGGGATGCGCGTGCGAGGAGGTGTGTGCGAAGATGCTGGTGGTGCACGGCAGTTGCGCACGGGCAAGAAGCCTGCAGATATGCTGCTGGTCATGTGCAAGGGTGTGCACGCAGGCAAGAAGGAGGGCAGTGGCGCTCTGTTGGTGATGATGGTGGTGGGTTTCGTTGAAGTGGAGGAGAAATAGAGGAAGAAGAAATGAAGAGGAAGAAGATACTGTTGGGAGATCAGACGTCTGGGAACATTCCCAGACGTCTTAAATGTGTGGGGGTTGGCTGCTGGTGCGTGGCAGTGGTGGCGGTGACGGTGATAGTGGTGAGGAATGATAACTGCATGGCCTTTAGGCACAAGCTCACAGTAAGCCGCACAAGCCACTGATGGCATGGCGGTTTGTCACCCTGCCTACCCGCGATGGTGTGGACTTGTACACACGATTGAGGCCGGTGGTGATGAGAGGAGAGTTGAACTCTCTACACAGTAGTGGAGTGGGGTGGAGGCCTACTGGTAGTAGTGGCTGGAGTCTTCTTTTATGCTGCAGGAGGATGCATGCGAGCGGACATTGGTTGAAGAGGAGGTGAAGTGACGAACATTGTGAAGAACAGAGATCCATGATTGTCGCTTGTGCATTATAGCTGGTGCAACTCTCTTACATGCATCTGTTGGAGATAAAATAAAGAAAAGAAATGAGGGATTATTTATATGCAAATCCTTACTTTCTATGTTAAAACCAAACAATATATTTAATGCACTCATAAGCTATTCTAACTTAATTCTAAATGCATTTAATTATAAATGCAATGCATGAATTATGCAATTACATTAAAAACATAAACTAATATATTTACATCCCAATACATGCTAAATAAATGTTAAAGATAACTTAATATCTAGGCTTTGAGATACCTAAATAGCCCACAAATATGTGCTCATCAGACAGGAGGACTTCGAAGTGCGGCTATGACTTCCTCTAAGGTTTTCTGGCAATGAGGAGTCCAATGGACAGTAGTATAGCCTTTGCCCTTTTTTATGCACTCGAAGAAAGGGAGGCATTTATTTGAAGATCGAGACAAGAACCTGCCTAACGAGGTGGTCTTGCTGACCAACGACTGCATCCCTTTCAAGGTGTCTGGTGGTTGCAAGTCTATGATCGCTTGGATCTTGTCGGAGTTGGCTTCGATTCCCTGGTTGGAGATCAAGAACCTTAAAAACTTGTCAGCTAAGAACCCCAAAGTACATTTTTCGAGGTTTAAGCGAAGGCAGGTGTCCCTTAGAATTTAGAACACCTCAGCCAAATATTCTCAGTGTTGAGGAAAATTGGATCCCTTTACAAGCATATCATCTATGTACAATTCAAACGTTTTTCTTATTATTTTTTAGAAAACCATATTTACAAAGCGCTAGTAAGTTGCTCCAACATTTTTCAAGCCAAAGGGCATGACTCTATATTGGAACAAACTCCTATTGATGATGAAGGAGGTGTGAAGAATGTCTGCAAGAGCAAGGTTGATCTGGTGGTACCCGCTGTAGGCATCCAAGAAGGACCTGTGAGATTGTCCACTACAGGAGTCCACTAGAGCGTCCACCAGGGAACTCGTCCTTTGGGCAGGCTTTATTGAGGTTGGTGAAGTCTACGTACATGCACCATTTGGCATTGGCTTTTTTCATCATTACCACATTCGAGAGCCATGCCAGGTACAAGGATTCTTCGATGAATCCTACTTCAAGTAGCTTTTGGACTTTAGCCTCAGCCATTTGCCATTATTTGACTAACTTGTGCCAACGCACCTATTTGATTGTGCGGGTGCTTGTCTGGATATTCAAATGGTGCTGAATCAGGGAGGGGTCTACTCTCAATAGGTCGTTGGCGGACCAAGCGAAAATGTCCATGTTGATCCGGAGCAGGAGCAGCAACTCCTGTACTTTGGAGGGATCAAGATCTGCTTTAACCTGGACAAGTTTGGTAGCGTCGTTAAGATACATCTGTATAGAAATGGCTGAAGAGCCCCGCTACAGCCTCGAAGTCGTTGGTGAATCAGCTAGATTTATCTCATGCTGGATTGCCTGGACTTAGTTTCTCTTCTTCCCCCATTTATGTGGCCTAGGGGCCTTAGCTCCATGGATTGTTCTAGCTTTGATCCTTAAGAGCTCGCGCCCAGCCGTTTGATCCTCGTGTACTATTCCTACTCTATGAGGAGACTGGAAAAGCACAAATTGAAAGTATGAAGAGGGGTTAGGTGGAAGGCATGGGTAGTTGGGTGGCCAAGGATGCTGTCGAATGTTGTTGTCAATCCGGCCACTATGGACGTAGTCGTCTGGTTGAAGTACCTGTCCCCGTCGCAGACGGACAAGGGGAGGCTGATCTCTCCTTTTAGCATCACCTTGTGGTTGCTGAACCCTACAACTGGGTGAGTTGATGGGGAGAGCTACTCTTCTTTGAAGCCTAACCGTAGTAGTGTTCTAGAGAAGAGGACGTCAACGACATTGCCCTTGTTCATGAGTCAGGGTTGCTATTGTCCCGCTACTAGAAGCGTTACCAATAGCGGGCCGGTGTGCTCTATTGGGTTCAGTAGAGAGGTAAACAATTTGGAGGCCCCCTGCTTAATGAGACCTCTCTCACCTCACTGAAGAGTGGGGAATGTGCTATGGGCCGCCTGCCTGGAGGGGGCGAGTTGCCGATCCGAGGCGATGTTGACTCTGAAAATTACTTCAACCTTCATGACCGTAGAGGGTGGGAGGCGAGTGTTTTGGGGTAATCTCGGCATAGCCGCCAAAACCTGGAGATGATACTCAGCCAGGGAGAGTAAGGGTGACATTGCCTACTTGAGATGGCGGGTTAAGGTGCCGTCAAGCTTGTGGCCCTCGATGAGGACCATGTTGATTCTACGGAACTGCTGAAGCTTTTCCTTGTGGTAGTCTTCTGGACCCTCCATAGGCCCTTTGCCTTTATCTTGGCTCTCACTCAGCCTGACGAAGTGGGCCAGGTTCCTATGACGGATCCGAAACTCGATATGATCCTGCAAATCACGACAGTCCTCATTGGCATGCCCCCAGGCGTTGTGGTATTTGCAATAGGGCTTGAAGTTGGCCTTCTTTTTCATTGGTTTGGGTGGGGGTAACAAGTATTTGTCTATAGACTATACTTCCGCCGAGTTCACGGCAAGGGGAGTGTACTCTTCCAAGTAATCCTGCCTAGGTTGGTGGGGTCCATTATTTTGGCTCTTGGTTGGCCGATCATTTCTCTGCTCTAGGAAGCTAGCTTTGTGCTTGTTGAAGCGACTGCCTCTGCGGATGGAGATGGGGGCGGAATCTCCCGGGGCCCGCCTCTCCTTGACTGGGCTGGCTTCGTCTCCGTATTCCTCTGCTAATCGACTGTAAGAGTGCGAAGAATTGTCCTGCTCCGTGAACCGTGTGGCTCTATCCCAAATCTCCGTCATATCTCTGGGTGGGAAATCATCGATATCATACCAAAACCTCTGAGTCAGGAGTCCTGACTTGAAGTACTGGATGGCAATAGCATCGTGTGGCCGCTTACATTTGAAATACTGGGCCTTAAACTGGTCTAGGTAGGATCAGAAAGATTCGCTCTTCCGCTGCCGGATCTCTAATAGCCTCTCAGAGTTGTCTCTAACCCTCTGCTGCTTGGCAAAGTACTGGTAGAACTTGTCTGTTAATTCTTGGAAGCATGTGATCTGCCCAGCAAGCAGTTCATTGAACCACTCATGGGCCATACCAGACAGGTAGAATGGGAATACTTGGCAGAGTACTCTGTCGGGGCAGTCATGGACCGGCATCATCTGACGGTAACTTCCAACAAAGCTATTGAGGTCTGCCATCCCGTCATATTTGGTCATAACGAGCTGCTTGAATTTCTTCGACAGGGGGCTGTCATCACCTCCTCAGTGAAAGGGTAGGTGGTGATGTAAGCCCATGGACGTATACTCTGCATTACCCTAGTGACCTGGCAAATGATCGATTCTCCACTGCTGGTCGCCAGGGGTTGAGCCCCTAAGTGCTCTCCTAATGAAGGCGGACGGGGAATTTTAGGCGGATTGGGAGGAGCCTTCATTCTCTGGCTACTAAGCTCTCGTTTTAACTTTTTGAGTTGTTCACGCAAGCGGGCGTTCTCATCCTCCATTGTACGACGCCACCTTTGCTATTTGTCTTCAAGGCTCAATTGGCAAGGCTTCTCTAAGGGGATTTTGCTAAATTTTCGGATATGTTTGATCTCCCGAAGTTTCTCAACGACTGAAAGCTCTTCAGCCTTAAGAGCCGCCAGCCTAGCTTGATATTGTTCCTCCCTCGCATGGATCTCCAGGAGAGGGTCTTGCTTGGGGTCCTCCAGTAGTCAGTCAGGGACTCCTTGCTTCTCGTTGCTTGGCTCGGCCAGCTGAGAGTGTTTCTTGGACACCAAGACACTAAATTCTGCCTGGACCGGTACTTTCTCGGGGCCAATGTGGGAGGACTTGCGAGCCACAGAGGCCATTGGAAGGACTCAAGATCTAGGAAATGTTATCAACTAATAATCACTTCCTACAGACAACACCAATTGATCAGACCTCCTAAGTGATCGAAGGGTTTGACTTAATGATATAAGCAATCACAATAAGACAAGAGGGTTAATAACCTAGTTCCACCATGAAAGGGTGTACGTCTGAGGGGAGGGTGATGCTCCCAAATATTCACTAACAAGGAACAATAATACAATCTCTCTTTTTCTTTCAGATTGCCTGAGAGAGGGCCTCTCTTAGCTATTTATAGTGCTGTGATTGGTCCTTTTGCAACATTTTTCTGACTGGATACATTCATTCCCAGGGTATGTATGTTTTGAGGTTATTAATTGCTGTGGCTATGCCATCATTTATCGATGGTATGACCATATTAGACTTTTTTTTCCATCTCCTTGTCACCGGTTGGTGTCGGATCCTTAGGTGGTTGGGTTTCCTGGACTTGCCTATATCTAGGCCTTTCTGGGTGTAGGTGGGTCAGATCCACACTTTTGGGTGGTCGAACCTCTTGTTGGGTTTTCGCAAAGTTTTAACTTCGATGATGATTTTTGCCCCTTATCAAATCTCGACACCTTTAATCTCGAGATTGCCATAATCTTGTCAACCAAACAACTCAAATAATCGTTTCATCCCAATATCCCTCAAAAGAGGGTGAGATAGGCTAATCCCCCCTCTCTACGATCAAATCAATAAAGGGTGAGATAAATTTATATCTCATCCACCTAAACAAAGGATCATTTGATCCCATGTCACCCAATAAAAGGGGAGTGGGATGATAGAGAAGTTTGAAGGGTAGGAACGGATAAATGGAAGCCTATCACTTGATTTGACATAAATTGGTCTTTATAAAAGTGATGGAAAAAGTGAGATAAAAGAAAATTAGGAATTAGAAGCTTTTGGAATAAGTAGCACTGGGCGGAATAGTTAGAGAGATAGAATGGATTATCTTATACTTTTTTGATGAGTTATCCTAGTAAAACAAATGATACCTTGAAAACGTATGCAAATTTCCATCGAGGGGTACACTTAGGTGTTGGGTTACACTTTTCGCACCCAAAAAATGGATCAAGCAGTTAGGTTCTGCTTAGGCAAAAGAACAAAAAGGAAAAAAAAGAGGAAATTGTGAGAGGAAAAAGAAGAAAATGAAATTAGAAGAGAAATTAGATATTTTTTATTTTAAGTATAAGTTAGAATTAAATTATGTAATTATTGAGATATGTATTGGATTAGGTTCTTTTGAGTTGGGCTCGGACTAGCCTAAGTCTATTTAATAAATGGGCTGAAAAGACGACCCAAGACTCATTTGAAATAAAATTTTTTAACTCAAATTCAGTTCAATCCACAGGTTGGCTCATTTATTGATTGTTTTGTTATTTATTTCATTTATACTTGCAAAATAATATGTAAGTGAGAGCTTTACATCAATAATTATTTTAAATGTATAGGCAGCAATATGATTTGTTAAAAGTAAAAAAAAAGACTTGTAAAAGATAATTACCATATTCAATTATATATAGGGTTGAGCATTGGACAAGGCCCTTGTAGACTGGGCTCAGCCTAACCCAAGCCCATTTAATATATGTGTTGAAAAAGTAACCCAAGATTTAACCAAAAATAAAAGTTTTTGAGCCAAACCCACCTTTGGCCAAAAAAATGGGCCCAAGTTGGGCTAGGTCAGTCCATTTATTCGTAGTCTTATTGTTTATTTTACATATACTTGTAAAATAACATGTGAGTGGAAGCCTTGCATCAATAATTATTTTAAAGTTATATGCAACAATATGATTTGGTATAAGTATAAAAAAAAGAAAGATTTGTAAAAGATAATTGTCATCTTCAGTTATTATATTTGTCTTTCTATAAATTAAAATATCTTTAAATCATTGTATTTACACGTATAACGAAAATAATTCAGCTACTTATATTGCAAATATTTGGGTTGAATATTCTACATATATAACATATGACAAGTCAACCAAATATAATTAAATAGGGGGAATTACAATAAAAAATAAAATCACTCATCTTATGTATTCATATTTACTTTGAATATGGATGTCTGCACTTCTCTATGGCAGGAAGATAATGGTTCATATCAAATTTGAATCGGACTATAGGATTGCATTGCACAACTTGTAGTCATGGGAAGCACGGGGGTTAAAATTTCTTTCATGGAAAAATAACAAAGGCAATCTATGTTTATTTACTATTTAATGTATAGTGCATATATGTAAAATATACATTTTCTTATATATATATATATATATATATAAATTTTGATAAACAATGTAAATGTATATATACACGTGATATATATTGATGTAATTGAGTTAACGTGTAGGGCTTCGATCGAGCTCATAAATGGGTTTCATGGACTAAACTGGGTTTAGGCCATCTCAATCCAAGGTTTAGCCTATTCAATAAATGAGTAATATTTACAATTCATGTCTGACCCAAGTTAATTTTGAACTTGAGCTTAGACTAGATCAATCGAGTTGAGACCTAATGCTCATCTCTAGATGTAATAGAGGATGAATTATTAAGTTCGTAATTGGGACTTACAAGATATGTGCCTTTCCTTGACCACCAAGTCTACAACTATAATTTATATTAAATCACAAATTTAGATTTGATGAAGACAATTTTCTATCTTCAAAAGAACAGATGCAGCACAGTGAATTAGTTGAAAAAAAACTTGCTCCCCAAGCCTTCCTACCTGCTCCAACCATCGACCCTAAACTCTTGGCTTCCAATTGGGGCTTTGGCTGACCAAAGCCACTGGTCAGGGCCCCCTTCCCTCACTTAGATCACCTCACCTGCCCTCGCCCCTCCTTCCATTGTGGGCTCCTTTCACAATAGCGTCCTCTTCCGCGGCTTGGCTGTCCTTCACTTCATCCTCGTCAGTGTGCCGAAGATTGCATTGGTCTCACCATAAGGTGCGATGGTAGTGGTGAACTTGGGTGCTGCGGTGGTTGCATTCGGGGCTGATGATGCTCTTGTGTCCGGCTACATAGGAGGTTGTGTCATTGTTTTGTGAGATCATGTGGGTGGAGGGCATCCACTTGATGTTAATATTCATCTCCGCTTCACCTTTCACCCCGATCGACGTCATTTTTTAAGATTGGGGCCACGTCGAAACTAAGCTCACCATGACCAGGTTCTTGGTTGGAGTTAATTTGACCATTCATCACCTATTAGCATGGTTCGTTGATGACATTGGCGACGCTTTGTTGAATCCACTGAGTTGTGCAAACTCTTTTCTATTTTTTTTTTCCTTTTATTTTCTTTGTGGTGGTTATTTTTTTTAGTTTCCCCTCTTGAGGGGGAGCTACTTTTCAACTCTTTGAGAGATGTAGTATTTTCTTATTCCTTACTCACGAGATATACCCTTGTATAATTTCATTCCTTTAATGATAAAAATGTTGTTATTTCCAAAGAGAGAGAGAGAATGGTGTGGCCTAATGAGCAGTCAGCCAACCTAAAAATGGTGATACATGTTAACTTGTGTACATTCATCTCATGTAGCTCTTTTGCTATCATAAAATATCAATTACACGATAAAATATGTAAAATTTGATAAGAATATATTAGATATGTTGATTTCTAATATTACTTTCAAGTTCAAATACCATGTTAATTACAAAATCTAAATAATATTGCATCAAACTATTTTACTAAAAATATTGAAATTTTCTTAAAAACAATTGACGATGTCATTTTTAAATTTCAAATTCTAAGCGTTGGAAATCACCTTTTGATTTAAAAATAAGCATGCATATCCTCATAATATTTTTTTAAAAAGCTAGAAATTGTATAATAGATTAATCACAAAAGAAAAAATTTATTCCTCAAGCAAGCATGCGGATCTCTAAAAGCAAGAGATGACATCATTTCTTATGCTTATGTTTTATTGGGTAGTGGGAGGGACTAGTGAAGATGAGTTACTTTGATTATTGTGAGACTCCCATGTTTTTTTTGAAAGAGATATGACTCTCATATTGATTAAAAAAAATGTAGATTATAATTTGGCTTGTTGCGCTAGTTAAAAAAAGCTTGCTAATCATGTGAGAGGTGATAAGTAAATAGGAGAACCAAATCAACAATATTGGATGCTATTTGGTGCACCTGAAAAGTCATAAGATGGGGTGTAAGTCTACGATTTGCATGGGGAAAGGATTACCTACCAGGAGAAGAAATGTAGATTAAAGGTTCCTTACTCCTTTGGGATGCTTGTA